>NC_069403.1:98081870-98217485 GCF_026875155.1 Cherax quadricarinatus | reverse complement strand
CTCAAAAACCGGCCCCCGGTTTTTTCCCTGAACCCTTTCAAAAAATGTTACTTTGCTCACACTCCAACGCACTTCAAGTATTAAAAACCATTTGTCTCCACTCACTCCTATCAAACACGCTCACGCATGCCTGCTGGAAGTCCAAGCCACCACGCACACAAAACCTCCTTTACCCCTCCCTCCAACCTTTCCTAGGCCGACCCCTACCCCGCCTTCCTTCCACTACAGACTGATACACTCTTGAAGTCATTCTGTCTCGCTCCATTCTCTCTACATGTCCGAACCACCTCAACAACCCTTCCTCAGCCCTCTGGATAACAGTTTTGGTAATCCCGCACCTCCTCCTAACTTCCAAACTACGAATTCTCTGCATTATATTCACACCACACATTGCCCTCAGACATGACATCTCCACTGCCTCCAGCCTTCTCCTCGCTGCAACATTCATCACCCATGCTTCACACCCATATAGAGCGTTGGTAAAACTATACTCTCATACATTCCCCTCTTTGCCTCCAAGGACAAAGTTCTTTGTCTCCACAGACTCCTAAGTGCACCACTCACCCTTTTCCCCTCATCAATTCTATGATTTACCTCATCTTTCATAGACCCATCCGCTGACACGTCCACTCCCAAATATCTGAATACATTCACCTCCTCCATACTCTCTCCCTCCAATCTGATATCCAATCTTTCATCACCTAATCTTTTTATCCTCATAACCTTACTCTTTCCTGTATTCACTTTTAATTTTCTTCTTTTGCATACCCTACAAAATTCATCCACCAATCTCTGCAACTTCTCTTCAGAATCTCGTAAGAGCACAGTGTCATCAGCAAAGAGCAACTGTGACAACTCCCACTTTATGTGTGATTCTTTATCTTTTAACTCCACGCCTCTTGCCAATCCCCTCGCATTTACTTCTCTTACAACCCCATCTATAATATATTAAACAACCACGGTGACATCACACATCTTGTCTGAGGCCTACTTTTACTGGAAATAATTTCCCTCTTTCCTACATACTCTAACTTGAGCCTCACTTTTCCTCGTAAAAACTCTTCACTGCTTTCAGTAACCTACCTCCTACACCATACACCTGCAACATCTGCCACATTGCCCCCCTATCCACCCTGTCATACGCCTTTTCCAAATCCATAAATGCCACAAAGACCTCTTTAGCCTTATCTAAATACTGTTCACTTATATATTTCACTGTAAACACCTGGTCCACACACCCCTACCTTTCCTAAAGCCTCCTTGTTCATCTGCAATCCTATTCTCCGTCTTACTCTTAATTCTTTCAAAATAACTCTACCATACACTTTGCCAGGTATACTCAACAGACTTATCCCCCTATAATTTTGGCACTCTCTTTTGTCCCCTTTGCCTTTATACAAAGGAACTATGCATGCTCTCTGCCAATCCCTAGGTACCTTACCCTCTTCCATACATTTATTAAATAATTGCACCAACCACTCCAAAACTATATCCCCACCTGCCTTTAACATTTCTATCTTTATCCCATCAATCCCGGCTGCCTACCCCTTTCATTTTACCTACTGCCTCACGAACTTCCCCCACACTCACAACTGGCTCTTCCTCACTCCTACAAGATGTTGTTCCTCCTTGCCCTATACACGAAATCACAGCTTCCTATCTTCATCAACATTTAACAATTCCTCAAAATATTCCCTCCATCTTCCCAATACCTCTAACTCTCCATTTAATAACTCTCCTCTCCTATTTTTAACTGACAAATCCATTTGTTCTCTAGGCTTTCTTAACTTGTTAATCTCACTCCAAAACTTTTTCTTATTTTCAACAAAATTTGTTGATAACATCTCACCCACTCTCTCATTTGCTCTCTTTTTACATTGCTTCACCACTCTCTTAACCTCTCTCTTTTTCTCCATATACTCTTCCCTCCTTGCATCACTTCTACTTTGTAAAAACTTCTCATATGCTAACTTTTTCTCCCTAACTACTCTCTTCACATCATCATTCCACCAATCGCTCCTCTTCCCTCCCGCACCCACTTTCCTGTAAACGCAAACTTCTACTGAACACTCTAACACTACATTTTTAAACCTACCCCATACCTCTTCGACCCCATTGCCTATGCTCTCATTAGCCCATCTATCCTCCAATAGCTGTTTATATCTTACCCTAACTGCCTCCTCTTTTAGTTTATAAACCTTCACCTCTCTCTTCCCTGATGCTTCTATTCTCCTTGTATCCCATCTACCTTTTACTCTCAGTGTAGCTACAACTAGAAAGTCATCTGATATATCTGTGGCCCCTCTATAAACATGTACATCCTGAAGTCTACTCAACAGTCTTTTATCTACCAATACATAATCCAACAAACTACTGTCATTTCGCCCTACATCATATCTTGTATACTTATTTATCCTCTTTTTCTTAAAATATGTATTACCTATAACTAAATCCCTTTCTATACAAAGTTCACTCAAAGGGCTGCCATTATCATTTACACCTGGCACTCCAAACTTACCTACCACACCCTCTCTAAACGTTTCTCCTACTTTAGCATTCAGGTCCCCTACCACAATTACTCTCTCACTTGGTTCAAAGGCTCCTATACATTCACTTAACATCTCCCAAAATCTCTCTCCTCTGCATTCCTCTCTTCTCCAGGTGCATACACGCTTATTATGACCCACTTCTCGCATCCAACCTTTACTTTAATCCACATAATTCTTGAATTTACACATTCATATTCTCTTTTTCCTTCCATAACTGATCATTCAACATTACTGCTACCCCTTCCCTTTGCTCTAACTCTCTCAGATACTCCAGATTTAATCCCATTTATTTCCCCCCACCGAAACTCCCCTACCCCCTTCACCTTTGTTTCGCTTAGGGCCAGGACATCCAACTTCTTTTCATTCATAACATCAGCAATCATCTGTTTCTTGTCATCCGCACTACATCCACGCACATTTAAACATCCCAGTTTTATAAAGTTTTTCTTCTTCTCTTTTTTAGTAAATGTGTACAGGAGAAGGGGTTACTAGCCCATTGCTCCCGGCATTTTAGTCGCCTCATACGACACGCATGGCTTACGGAGGAAAGATTCTTTTCCACTTCCCCATGGACAATAGAAGAAATAAAGAGGAACAAGAGCTATTTAGAAAAAGGAGAAAAACCTAGATTTTATGTATATATATATGCATGTGCATGTCTGTGAAGTGTGACCAAAGTGTAAGTAGGAGTAGCAAGATATCCTGTTATCTAGCGTGTTTATGAGACAGAAAAAGAAACCAGCAATCCACCATATATATTTATATATATATATATATATTTTAATATATAATAATATATATATATATATATATATATATATATATATATATATATATATATATATACAACACACACACACACACACAACACCACACACACACACACACCACACACAACACAACACAACACAAACACACCACAGTGGTCCCCGCTTTTCGTAGTTCCCGGCAAACGTAAATTTCGCCAATCATAGGGGTATTTTCGTATAAACACGGACTCGCTTTTCATAGGTTGACTCGCGAGTTGTAGTTCGTCCGGGACGCGTACCCACGGCGTGAGCCAGGCGGCAGCCAGTCTGGCATTGTTTACCAGTGAGCGAAGGTCCCCTCACGTGCTCCAGCGAAATATTTCATAATGTTCCATTTATTTTAGTGTTTGTAAGTCACCCTGCCTTGGGGGGGAGACGGCCGACTTGTTGAAAGAAAAAAAAAAGTACTAAATAAGCTACCATGGCTCCAAAGAAAGCTCCTAGTGCCAAGCCTGTGGTAAAGAAGGTGAGAAATACGATTGAATTTAAGAAACCATCATTAAACAATATGAAAGTGGTACAAGTGTGGCTGAACTGTCCAGGATGTATAAGAAACCCTACACAACCTTATGTTTCATAGTGGCCAAGAAAAAGGAAATAAAGGACGCTGCTGTTGCAAAGGGAGTAACTATACTGACAAAAATGAGATCACCAGTACTGGAAGAGGTTGAGAAGTTATTATTGGTGTGGATAAATGAGAAACAATTAGCAGGAGATACTCTTATGACTTCGATTATTTGTGAAAAGGTTAGGCAGTTGCATGAAGATTTGGTAAAGAAATTGCCTGCAAATAGTGGTGATGTGAGTGAATTTAAGGCCAGCAAAGGCTGGTTTGAGAGATTTAAGAACCGTACTGGCATACACAGTGTGGTAAGGCATGGTGAGGCTGCCAGTTCGGACCACAAGGCGGCTGAAAAATATGTGCATGAATTCCAGGAGTACATAGAGGCTGAAGGACTGAAACCTGAACAAGTGTTCAATTGTGACGAAACAGGCCTCTTTTGGAAGAAAATGCCAAAGAGGACCTTCATTACACAAGAGGAAAAGGCAATGCCAGGACACAAGCCTATAAAAGACAGGCTGATGCTAATGTTCTGTGCTAATGCTAGTGGGGATTTCAAAGTGAAGCCATTACTAGTGTACCATTCTGAAAATCCCAGTGTGTTCAGGAAAAAACAATGTTATGAGAGTAAAATTGTGTGTGTTTTGGAAATCTAATAGTAAGGCATGGGTCACGAGGGAAATTTTCGGCCGTCTCCCACCGAGGCAGGGTGACCCAAAGAAAGAAAATCCCCAAAAAGAAAATACTTTCACCATCATTCAAGACTTTCACCTCACTCACACATAATCACTGTTTTTGCAGAGGTGTTCAGAATACAACAGTTTAGAGGCATATACGTATAAAGATCCACAACATATCCCCTCCAAACTGCCAATATCCCGAACCCCTCCTTTAGAGTGCAGGCACTGTACTTCCAATTTCCAGGACTCACGTCCAGCTATATAAAAATAACCGGTTTCCCTGAATCCCTTCACTAAATATTACCCTGCTCACACTCCGACAGCTCTAACACGCTCATGCGCGCTTGCTGGAAGTCCAAGCCCCTCTCCCACAAAACATCCTTTACCCCCTCCCTCCAACCTTTTCAAGGACGACCCCCACCCCGCCTTCTTCCCTACAGATTTATACACTCTCCAAGTCATTCTACTTTGATCCATTCTCTCTAAATGACCTAACTACCTCAACAACCCCTCTTCAGCCCTCTGACTAATACTTTTATTAACTCCACACCATCTTCTAATTTCCACACTCCGAATTTTCTGCTTAATATTCACACCACACATTGCCCTTAGACAGGACATCTCCACTGCCTCCAACCGCCTCCTCACTGTGGCATTTACAACCCAAGCTTCACAACCATATAAGAGTGTTGGTACTACTATACTTTCATATTTCCTTCTTTGCCTCCATAGATAACGTTTTTTGTCTCCACATATACCTCAACGCACCACTCGCCTTTTTTCCTTCATCAATTCTATGATTAACCTCATCCTTCATAAATCCATCCACTGACACATCAACTCCCAAATATCTGAAAACATTCACTTCTTCCATACTGCTCCTCCCCAATTTGATATCCAATTTTCTTTATCTAAATCATTTGGGACACCCTCATCACCTTACTCTTTTCTATGTTCACTTTCAACTTTTTACCTTTACACACACTCCCAAACTCATCCACTAACCTTTGCAATTTCTCTTTAGAATCTCCCATACACACAGTATTATCAGCAAAAAGTAACTGTGTCAATTCCCATTCTGTATTTGATTCCCCATAATTTAATCCCACCCCTCTCCCGAACACCCTAGCATTTACTTCTTTTACAACCCCATCTATAAATATATTAAACAACCATGGTGACATTACACATCCCTGTCTAAGACCTACTTTTACCAGGAAATAGTCTGACGAAAACCAAATCTGACAAAAACTAAAGCAATATTTCCCATAGGAAATAATGTAAATCCAATTAATCAGTTCTAGACACCCAAAAATATTGACAAAAAATTACAGAAAACAATGAGAAATAAATGGATAAATGAACATTTAAATCAGTTTTACCTTAATTGAAGACTCTTGTTGGCATATTCTTCACGAGATCCTCATGCAACTGCCTTGCCTTTTCACAAATTATTGCCTCCACAACACTATCTCCTGCTAACTGGTTTTTCGTTGATCCACACTAACAACTTCTCATGATGTTGCAGTGTACCAAGATCCCTATTTGTTGCAACATCATGGGATCTTGGTACAAAGACTTCAACGCTTGAACCTTTGGACGACGACCTACTTACACTAGTGGCAGGTCCAATACACAAATAACCCGCACATAAAAGAGAGAAGCTAACGACGACGTTTCGGTCCGACTTGGACCATTGACAAAGTCACACTGGCAGGTGGGATCACAGTGGCAGGTCCCACTGTGATCCCATCTCCTCCTGCTTCGACTCATCTGACTGCAGTATATAAGCCACCTCTCTGGCCCTATGCTGCACTTCCTACAAGAGTGATGGACTGAACACATCGATTCCAGGTTGAGGGACTGATTACCTCAAACTCCTCCTCTCCTTACCCATTTCTACTTTGTATTGGACTGATGAAGCCACTGTGTGGCAAAACGTTTCTTCAATAAAGATTCCCATGTGTTGCATATGTGTCTCAATTCTTCAACACTTCTCAACATCTTCGATTGTTTGCCATCACTACCACCCTCTACCACCATCACAACCACTACCACCCTCTACCACCATCACAACCACTACCACCCTCTACCACCATTACTATCACCCTCTACCACCATTACTACCACCCTCTACCACCATTACTACCACCCTCTACCACCATTACTACCACCCTCTACCACCATCACTACCACCCTCTACCACAATCACTACCACCCTCTACCTATGTAGAGGGTGGTAGTGATATTCCTCCACAAAACTTTGCAACTCATTCTATGAGTTCTTTCTTGAATTCTATCATGTTTCTCACCTTCTTTATCAAAGGGTTGGCATGCTGAATTTTCTTTGGCCCCATGGTGGTTTATTTAGCAGTCGCACTCAATAAACAAGCACAAAAAACAATCGATTATTGCAAAATGTTTCATATGAACGCACAGGGTAATGTTTACTCGACAAGAAACAGCCAGAGTGACTCTGAATGTGTGCATGGGATGCTTGGTGTGGGCGCGGGGACATGGACATGTTCCATACGGTGGACAAAAACCAAGGCGTTGAACGAAAACTGGGACAATATTTTGACAAAAAAAGGCATCGAAAACCAGGGCAAATGAAAATCAAGGTTCCAATGTACGTCCTGCTACTTCTACTCACACTCAGGTCACACTACACATACACGTCTTCTTCTTTCAACAAACTGGCTGTATCCCGCCAAGGGAGGGTGGCGCAAAAAGAAAAACAAAAGTTTCTCTTTTTAACTTTAGTAATGTATACAGGAGAAGGGGTTACTAGCCCCCTTGCTCTCAGCATTTCAGTAGCCTCTTATGACATGCATGGCTTAAAGAGGGTGTGTATATGTATGCTTGTATACATGCATGTGTAGTGTGACCTAAGTGTAAGTAGAAGTAGCAAGGCGTACCTGAAAGCTTGCATGTTTAAGAGGCAGAAAAAGAAAGACACCAGCAATCCTACCATAATGTAAAACAATTACAGGCTTTTGTGTTACACTCACATGGCAGGATGGTAGTACCTTCCTGCCTACCAACCTACTACCAAGGACACATACATGTAGAAGCATATATAATACACAAATCTCTGGGTTTTCTTCTATTTTGTTACTAATTCTTGTTCTTGTTTATTTCCTCTTACTTCCATAGGGAAGTGGAACAGAATTCTTCCTCCGTAAGCCATGCGTGTTGTAAGAGGCAACTAAAATGCCAGGAGCAAGGGGCTAGTAACCTCTTCTCCTGTATATATTACTAAATGTAAAAGGAGAAACTTCCGTTTTTCCTCTTGGGACACTTGCTTCAGTGGGATACGGCCGGTGTATTGAAAGAAAGAAGAACCCCTTCTCCTGTATGCATTATTAAATTTAAAGAGAGAAACTTTCATTTTTCTTTTTAGGTCACCCTGCATTGGAGAGAGATGGCCGGTTCGTTGAAAAAAAAAAATTTTAATACTGTAATCTTTGCAGTAAACTATTTGCAAATCTGGAGAAGAGATATTAGTACTAAAAATGCCCTTTAATGAAAGACATCCATTCAAGAAAGGGTAGCAGAAAGATTTTATCTCAAGGAATTGGATCTATGCTCCCTTGTAGTAAATTTGATTCCCTTCTATTTCCCAGGTGTTCTATGACCCCCTACAGGTTTAGTGTTTCCCCATACATAATAATAATAATAATAATAATAATAATAATAATAATAATAATAATAATAATAATAATAATAATAATAATAATAATAATAATAATAATACGTATTCATTATCAAAGATATAAGTTCAAAATTTTTTAAAAGTCACTGTGAAGACTGCAATTTTGCTAACCTGTTTTTTATACTTGAATCTGTAGCAACATGCAAACTAGAAGAGTCGGTGTGCAATGCAAGAGCAGAAATTGCAGAATGCAAGGCTCCAACTGCCCACTGGGGTTGCTGAGAAGAAGCTACCATTGTGCGAATACTACAGTCTTCAGGGCTTACACCACTTGACACTGATCCTCCCCGAGTTCCAGAGGAAGACAGGGACACAAGTGATGGAGTTGAACCACCAAGGATGTGGGATAAATCCGGAAATGAAAGTAGACTGCGTCTTTTTGAGTCAGAAGGTGGAGTGTTACAGAGGGAAGATGTGCCATCTGGTGCAGCAGGAAACAGATGGAAGCGAGCAGTTGGTTTAGAAGGAGGCAGGCCCTTAGGATGTGCATAGTGAAAAGGGTGAGTGTAAAGCTGGTCAGAAAGACTAGCATTAGTAGTGTACAAACAGAAGCTACTTGGCCTGGAGGAAAGATAGGTGCTATCCGCTGACCACACGGTGAATGTTGGGCAACAGCTGCATAAAACCAACGGCATTATTATAGCATTAGTTAGAGAAAAATGAAAATAATATATATATTCACTATCAAGATAATAAATTGAATTTTTGAAAGAAGCTACTTGTAAGTGAAATGCAGTAGTAAATAAAGCAGAAGCAATCATGCACTACTATTCTAAATACAAAAAAGAAATGTAACAGAATAGTAAAATGCAACATTAATTAACATGCGTTTTTTTTTTTTTTGGGGGGGGGGGATATTAAAATGGACTCACCTGATATGACCAGATTTTTCAGATTGAGAGTTGATGGATGCATAGCCTGAAGCGTGTGAGCCGTGGCTGGTGTTGGACGAGTTTCTGGAATGCCCCGGTGCCTCTCCTCCCCAACCCTCGCCTTCTTCGCTGTCTCCAAACACCTCTGTCACAAACATATTCCTTTGTAGCATTTGTTATTCAGTAGTGTGAATTAGATGAAAAAATGAGAGGGTGCAAAAGAGATGTCAACAGCTTGGGTTTGTATACCTGGTTATGTCTGGAAGTGCAGGCTTAACAATTTTTCACAAAGTAAATATGTTATTAATATGATGTATGCACAGATCAAGTTAAGTAAACATCCAGTTAACATCAAATAAGCACCAACACACACAATTGTACCTGATTACTAAATTATAATATATCCTCACTTACACCGTTGCTTTAACCCTTTCAGGGTCCGTCCCGTAGATCTACGGCTTTGCGTTCAGTGTCCAAACCGTAGATCTATGTCATGAGCTCAGCTCACTCTGATAAACTGTGAGTGGTACACTTGGGCCTAGTTTGAGAGAATACATCTATGTGGTATGTGTGCACCACATAAAACAAATCCTGCAGCACACTGTGTATAATGAGAGAAAAAACTGAAACCAAGATTTTCGATTAAAACAGCAACTTTGCAGTGTTTTTTCGTATGTTTTTTATAGTTGTATTTGCAATTTCTTGGTCTCAGTTGATAGAATGGAAGACATATTACAGAAATAGAGATGATTTTGATTGGTTTTAGCACTGGAAATGGCTTGAAACTGAGCTCAAAGTAGCGGAAATTTTTAAATTTTTGTCGATGTTAAAGAGTAAACAAAACGACCTCACACGTCTAATACATGCCAGCTGGTGGATTTTAATACACATTCACAAATGTGGTGATAAATATTTATACAATTATTACAATATTGCATAACAGTAAATCTATTTTTTGGTTTGTGAATAAAAATTCATTATGTAAATAAAAAATAAAAAATGGGATTTATTTGTAAAGCCTCAAAAGGGTAACTAATGAACCGAGGAAATGTTAGTTTAGTGCCAGGAATGCTACATTGTTTATTCTGGATGCTATTTTGAAATTGGAATATTTTGACTTTGTGTTAAATTTTCCCAAAAATTACCAATTTCCGATCACTTTATTTTGTAGTTGAACATTTTGACTTGGCGATTTTTGTGCTCAATCGATAGAATAGAAGTAATACTAGTAAAATAGCTAAGAATTTGGTCGATGGAATAAATGTAATTGGCCTAAAATGGAAGTCAAAGTCGGCAAAATCGCCGATTCGTAAATATCGCTGACACATCAAAATTCGCGAGAGCATAATTTTGTCAATTTTCCATCAAATTTCGTACTTTTTGTTTTATTACCTTCACAAAAAGATTCTCTACCATTTCATAAGAAAAAATAACAAATTTTTTTTTGGAAAATTCTTGGACACTGGGGCACCACTTCAGATTTGGGCCTTGGACCCTGAAAGGGTTAAATATTGACGGAGGAGGAGTTGAAGAAGTATCAGTAGTAGTAACTCTAGTAGTAATGGCAATAGTAGTAGTAATGGTGGTAGTAGTAGTAGTAAGGATGGTAGTAGTAGTAGTAATGATGGTAGTACTAGTAGTAGTAATGGTGGTAGTAGTAGTAGTAATGGTGGTAGTAGTAGTAGTAATGGTGGTAGTAGTAGTAGTAATGATGATAGTAGTAGTAGTAATGGTGGTGGTGGTAGTAGTAGTAACAGTGGTAGTAGTAATGGTGGTAAAATAGTAGTAGTAATGGTGGTGGTAGTAGTAATGGTGGTGTGTAGTAATGGTGGTGGTAGTAAGTAATTAATGGTGGTGGTAGTAGTAGTAATGGTGGTGGTAGTAGTAGTAATGGTGGTGGTAGTAGTAGAATGGTTGTGGTAGGTGGTAGTAGTAGTAATGGTGGTGGTGGTAGTAGTAATAGTAATAACAACAACAATAATAATAATACAGTGGTATCTTGGTATACATCTTTAATCTGTTCCAGGACCTTGGACTTATACCAAACAGGATATATACCAAATGAATTTTCCCATAAGAAATACAGTGGACCCCCGACTTACGATGTCCTCAACCTACATTAAAACTGACTTACGATGCTTATCAGCATAAAAATTTGACCCTGACATACGTTGAAAAACTCGACTTGCATCATTCGTCCTGTCCGCGTCCACACGTCTGTCTGGCCTGAGCGCCTCAGCTGAGCTAGTGTGACATTGTTTACAAGCCGGGGCGGACAGTTGCACACATACATTTGATAAATTTTGTATTATTCCAGTGTTTTTAGTGCTTGTAACTGCTAAATAAGCCACCATGGGCCCAAAGAAAGCTTCTAGTGCCAACCCTGTGGTAAAAAGGGTGAGAAATACTATCGAAATACTAATGTACCATGATCAGCTGCTGCTGCACCACGGTCAGCTGCTGCTGCACCACGGTCAGCTGCTGCTGCACCACGGTCAGCTGCTGCTGCACCATGGTCAGCTGCTGCTGCTGTAGTACCATCAGCTGCTGCTGCTGCTGCTGTAGTACCATCAGCTGCTGCTGCCCCCACTGTCAGCTGCTGCTGCACCACAGTCAGCTGCTGCTGCACCATGGTCACTGTACTACTCGAAGATGTGGAGAGACTGTTACTGGTGTGACTTATCGA
Organism: Cherax quadricarinatus; assembly: GCF_026875155.1. NCBI lineage: Eukaryota > Metazoa > Arthropoda > Malacostraca > Decapoda > Parastacidae > Cherax > Cherax quadricarinatus. The sequence goes on along the minus strand of NC_069403.1, from coordinate 98,205,612 downwards.
GAATTCCAAGAAACAATTAACTCCAGAGGGTTTGCCACCCAGGATAACCCAAGAAAGTCAGTGTGTCATCGAGGACTGTCTAACTTATTTCCATAGTGGTTCTTAAATCTTGCCCCCCAGGATTCAAACCCACACCAGCAAGACAAACACCCAGGTGAACAGGAAAAAATGCCTGGAACTAGTGCTCATATTGGTGAATTTAAGGCCAGCAAAGGTTGGTTTGAGAGATTTAAGAATTGTAGTGGCATACACAGTGTGATAAGGCCTGTTTTGGAACAAAATGCCAAACAGGACCTACATTACTCAGGAGGAAAAGGCACTTCCAGGACACAGTGTCTAATCACTCATCACTACATCTTCAATAAAGGTGTCATTTATTCTTCATTTAGTACACTAGTACATGCACAATAATAATAATAAATAATAATAAATGTGCTTGATACAATTTGAAGTTAACCGAAGACTGGTTGCTTATTCTGTTTTTTGTAATTACCAAATGGTATGTGTTAACTTGGTTACTTGTTTTTTTATTATTATTATTTTATTATTATCACACTGGCCGATTCCCACCAAGGCAGGGTGGCCCGAAAAAGAAAAACTTTCACCATCATTCACTCCATCACTGTCTTGCCAGAAGGGTGCTTTACACTATAGTTTTTAAACTGCAACATTAACACCCCTCCTTCAGAGTGCAGGCACTGTACTTCCCATCTCCAGGACTCAAGTCCGGCCTGCCGGTTTCCCTGAACCCCTTCATAAATGTTACTTTGCTCACACTCCAACAGCACGTCAAGGGAAATTTAAAAAACCCTTTGTCTCCATTTTATCCTATCAAACATGCTCACGCATGCCCGCTGGAAGTCCAAGCCGCCGCACACAAAACCTTCTTTACCCCCTCCCTCCAACCTTTCCTAGGCCGACCCTACCCCGCCTTCCCTTTCCCCATACAGACTGATACACTCTTGAAGTCACTCTGTTTCGCTCCATTCTCTCTACATGTCCGAACCACCTCAACAAACCCTTCCTCAGCCCTCTGGACAACATTTTTGGAAATCCCGCCCCTTTTCCCAACTTCCAAACTACAATTCTCTGCATTATATTCAAAGCCAAAAATTGCCCTCAGACTCATCCCCACTCCCTCCAGCCTTCCCCCTGCTCCCCAACATTCATCCCCCTGTTTCCCCCCCCCCCCCCCCTAAAAGAGGTTGGTAAAACTATACTTCTACATTCCCCTTTTGCTCGGGAAAAAAGTTCTTTGTCTCCCCAGACCCAAGTCCCCAATCACCCTTTTCCCCTCTCAATTCTATGATTCTTTCCATCTTTCATAGACCCACCCGCGACAGTCCACTCCCAAATATTGAATCTTTCACCTCCTCCTCTCTCTCCTCCAATTTGATACCCAATCTTTATCACCTAATCTTTTTGTTGCCCCTCTTTAAAACCTTACTCTTTCCTGTTTCATTTTAAATTTTTTTTTTGCACACCTACCAAACTCCCCCAACTCTCAACTTCTCTTCAGAATCTCCCAAGGACATGTCATCAGCAAAGGCAACTGTGCAACCCCCCATTTTTATGTGTGATTCTTTATTTTTTAAAACCCCACGCCTCTTGCCAAACCCTCGCACTTATTCCTTACAACCCCATCTATAAAAATTAAAAAACCACGGGACATCACACACCCTTGTCTAAGGCCCTATTTTTAAAAACATAAAAATAAAACGAAGGAACACTGCAAAAGGCCAACTGGCCGCGAGGCAGGTCCAATCCCTACCGGCTTAAGCCAAAAAGCACCCAAATGTCAGGTCAGGTCACATTGACTTAAGGGGGGGAACACGGCAACCGACCCGTTAGCACAAGTTAGGTCCAATCACACCCACCCACATTACTCTGTTATTTATCCAACCTATTTTTAAAGCACACAACGTTCTGGCCTCTTTAAAGGTACTTGGGGTTTGTTCCACTCATCCACAACTCCCCATTACCAAACCAGTACTTCCTATATCCCTCCTGAACTGAATTTTTCCAACTTAAACCATTGCTGCGAGTCCTGTCTGGCTAAAATTTTTCAGCACACTATTTACACCCCCTTTATTTTTCCCTGTCTTCCACTTATAAACCTCAATCATACCCCCCCTAATTTTCTACTCTTTTTTAGAGAGTGCAGTTTCGGGCCCTTGTCACCCTCTTAGGGAGGTTTCTGATAATGGGTTTTTTGTCATCCCCCTTTGTACTTTTTCCAGAGAATTTTACCATTCTGTAATACGGTGACCAAAACTGTGCACAAATTAAATGAGGCCAACCAAGGATGTTAGAGTTGAAGAACAACCTGGGATTATTATTTTGCTTCTTGAAGAAGCCAAGGATTTATTAGCTTTATTCGAAACATTTTAGCATGTTGTCTTGGTTCAGATTAGAAACCCAGAACCCTAAATCTTTTTCGCAATCCGTAATATTAAGTCTACATTATTTGTTTTATGTGGCATGGTTATTGTCCTGCCCAACTTTTAAACTTTGATTTTCTATATTAAACTGCATCCCCCACTTCTCCGACCCTGCTCAGTCTATTAAATCCTTGGAGTGCTCGAATGTCCTCTTCAGAATAAATTCGACGGCCTATTTTGGGTCATCGGAAACTTGCCGATTTCGCTCTTTATCCCCTATCTAGTCGTTTATGTAGATTGTGAAAGCGGGGGGCCCCAACACTGCCCCCTGGGGAAACCCCCGTGACGCTTCCCCACTCTGTTTTTCCCCCCATTTTCAAATCTCTGCTGTATTTGTCAACCATGCCTTATCCAGGAAAAATTTCTCCCCCTATTCCATTGTTTTAATTTTCCTCAATGTCTCTGATGTGGGACCTTTTAAAAACCCTTACTGAAGTCCATATAAAATATCATATTCATTCCCATGATCTACCTCCTCAAATCCCTTTAGTGAAAAAATTTAAAAAAATGTAAGGCAGGAACGCCCCTTTGTAAAACCATGCTGAGATTGTTGTTAATTTATGCTTTTCAAGGGGGTACGAATGCCTCGGCAATTATTGTTTCCCATTTTTTTTTCCCCACTATGGAGGTTTGGGGCTTATTGGTCTATAGTTCGAAGCTAAGGACCTGTCACCTGTTTTAAAATAGGTATCACTTTGCCATTTTCCACTTATCTGGCACCATGCCATTTGTATGATATTTTTGAAAAGATTGCCAAAGGTTGCTAAGCTCCTCTTTCTTCCTTTAGAACCCTTGCATACAGTTCATCAGGGCCTGGGGATTTGTTAGGTTTTAATTTTCTTTTTCCCCTAGGCCCAGTCATTGTGACCCTAATTTTTTCACATTTTATTATCGTCCTGTTCTACAAATTTATCATTTGGAATATCGCTGGTATCCCCTGTGTAAAAACTGAAGGAAGTATGTGTTAAAAATTCTACACTTTTCCTTATCACTGTCAGTGAGCGACCCGGGGAATTTTTGAGTGGGCCTATTTTGCCCCTGATCTTACTTCGTATACCTGAAAGAACCTTTTTGGGTTATTTCGATTCTCTTGAAACTTTAACCTCAAAATTTATTTGCTTTCTAAACCCCTTTTTTTTTTCTCTTTTTAATAATATATCGATTTCTTAATTGCCCCCCCCCTTTTTGTTTGGGGCCTATATATGCCTCTCTTTTGACCATAGATTTTTTTAATTATTTTTCACCCATTTAGGATCATTTTTGTTTGTCTTTTTCCCCTTTTTGGGAACAAAATTTTTTGATGAGCAGCTAGAATACCCCTGGAAAGCATCATTGGGAAAACCATCACCACCTCCCTGCCCCCTAGTCAGGTCATTCCAGTTCAGCCCCCCTAAGTAATTTTTAGCCCTATGAAATCAGCCAAGCGAAATGGGGAGGGAGACTTGATTGCCATTATTGGGGGAAATTCCCGATTTTTAAAACTGAGTGTTTGTGATCATTTCCCCCCAAGTCATTTAAACCCCTCAAGTTATTAATTAGTGTTTCCCTACGGGCAAGAACCAGTAAGGAGGTTATTTCCCCTGTTGGTCTGTCAAAAAACTTTTTTTAAAAAACAATCTGGATGTATCAAGAAAGTCACCCGACTCTAAATTCCCGTCAAATTGCTCCCGTCAATCTGTCATAGTTGAAAATCCTCCCCATTAGCCACATTTTGTATGTAATGCCTTACAAATTTCGTCCCATAGAAAATTTACTGCACTCCCCTTTAAGATTTGGGGCCCCTAAATCACACCCAAAATTAGTTTTTCCCGGCCCCCGAGAAGCTGTAACCAAACAGATTAGTGGCTGACGCTTTAATTTAAAAATTGTCAAAACAACAATTTAAATTGTCCCCTGACATACATCGCTACTCCACCACCCTTTTCCCGTTGACCCTGCAGTGTGGAAAAATTTAAGCCTTGTTGTGACATTCAGGGGCATTTTCATCTTTTGATTGAGCCAGGTCTCGTTATAGCAATAATACTTGTTTCCTGCATTGCAATTAATCTTTGTCATCTATCTTATTTTAACACTCCTGCTATTAGTAAGTAAACCTTAAGGGGGCTAGTCCCTTGCTGCCCTTCTGTCCCCTTTGTTTGCTGACTGTTTATTGTCTTTATTTATAACTTTTATGTGAATGCCTTTTTAATTTACGTTTCCAACCCTAGTGTTGCAACCTGCTGTTTCCCACACACACCATACCTTATCTTCCATCGTTTAAAATCATAGGGTTTCACAAAGGCCTTCTCAATGAGTCTGCAAATGCTACCCCCCTGCCCCCGAGAGATGAACCCCATCCCTTTCATACATATCTGTTTGCCATAAAAGTTGTTCCAGTTGTCAATGAATGGGGTTGCAAGTTTCCTTTCAGTATCTGTCTAGCAGCAATTTACACCCAAATTTCCCTAGAAACCATTCATTTTTCCCACTCCCTTCTAGGCAAGATGCTACATATGATTGGGATCCCCCCTTAGAATTAATGAAATCTATAGCTACCTGATTATCTGAGCTCTTCTCTCCTACCCTTCCCCCATTCCCCCCACACTGAGACAGTAATGGGCTTGTTCCCCTTACCTGACTGATATTATCCGTCTGTTTTTACAATTCCCAACACCAGCTCCAGGGAAGCACCCTATCCTTTATCCTTATTCCTATTCAAAAAGACGATAACTATCTTACCCAGAGTCACCAAACCCCAAGAAAGCGCTTACCCTTTATTAGCAGGGGCAGTAGTACCCTTATTCATGGCCCCTGAAGTAATTCATCCCGGGAAAAAAGAGAAGCGTTTCCTACCTTCAGATCTGCCTCTTAACTTTCCTTACTCTGATGCGCCCCCCATTACTTGAACAACTCGCCCCTTGTAGCAGGTGGGGGCTGCACCTCACTGCTGGTAGCCTTGCTACCACCCCACCTCACCCCTCACAGTGAGAGAAAGACTGCACCTCATCTAGAAGCCTCATTCCCCACATCTCCAACCACCTCACACTCTTCCCAGGCCCCTTGAGGGGGGACCTTCAGCCCCCTAAACTCCTCCGGAAGCAAGACCTCCTCCTTTTAATCTCCAACCTCAGCTTTTAAAACACTTTAGAAGAAACCATCTTTGTAACCCCCACCTAATCCCCAACAGTCAGGGTCGTGACCCACTGACGGTGACCACTGAACACTGAACTGCCCCTGAACCACTGCCCTGGGAATAAATTTCCCCCTTTCCTACATACTCTAACTTGAGCCTCACTTTCCTGTAAAACTCTTCACTGTTTCAGTAACCTCCCCCTACTGTCCTAATGCTGGTAGCCGTTGTACCACCCCCCTACAGCCCCCTCACAGTAGAGACAACTGCACCTCACTGCTAGAAGCCTATTCCCACTCTCCACCCCTCACACTTTCCCAGGCCCATTGAGGGGACCTTCAGCCTCCTAACTCCTCCTGGAGAAGCAAACCTCCTCCTTCAACCCCCAAACCCCGCTTTTAAAAAAATGTAGAAGCAAGGCCCGCTTTGTAACCCTCCACGCTAATCCCCCAAACAGTCGGGGCTGTGACCCCCGTGACGACTGACCACTGAAAACTGACTGACCACTGAACCACGACCATGGGAAAAAAATTTCACTTTTCCCCCATACTCTAACTTGAGCCTCACTACCTGTAAAAAAATTTCAGCTTTCAGTAACCTACCTCCTACACCATACACCTCCAACATCTGCCACATTGCCCCCCTATCCACCCTGTCATATGCCTTTTCCAAATCCATAAATGCCACAAAGACCTCTTTAGCCTTATCTAAATACTGTTCACTTATATGTTTCACTGTAAACACCTGGTCAACACACCCCCTACCTTTCCTAAAGCCTCCTTGTTCATCTGCTATCCTATTCTCCGTCTTACCCTTTACACAAAGGAACTATGCATGCTCTCTGCCAATCCCTAGGTACCTTACCCTCTTCCATACATTTATTAAATAATTGCACCAACCACTCCAAAACTATATCCCCACCTGCTTTTAACATTTCTATCTTTATCCCATCAATCCCGGCTGCCTTACCCCCTTTCATTTTACCTACTGCCTCAAGAACTTTCCCGACACTCACAACTGGCTCTTCCTCACTGCTACAAGATGTTATTCCTCCTTGCCCTATACATGAAATCACAGCTTCCCTATCTTCATCAACATTTAACAATTCCTGAAAATATTCCCTCCATCTTCCCAATACCTCTAACTCTCCATTTAATAACTCTCCTCTCCTATTTTTAACTGACAAATCCATTTGTTCTCTAGGCTTCCTTAACTTGTTAATCTCACTCCAAAACTATTTCTTATTTTCAACAAACTTTGTTGATAACATCTCACCCACTCTCTCATTTGCTCTCTTTTTACATTGCTTCACCACTCTCTTAATCTCTCTCTTTTTCTCCATATACTCTTCCCTCCTTGCATCACTTCTACTTTGTAAAAACTTCTCATATGCTAACTTTTTCTCCCTTACTACTCTCTTTACATCATCATTCCACCAATCGCTCCTCTTCCCTCCTGCACCCACTTTCCTGTAACCACAAACTTCTGCTGAACACTCTAACATTACATTTTTAAACCTACCCCATACCTCTTCGACCCCATTGCCTATGCTCTCATTAGCCCATCTATCCTCCAATAGCTGTTTATATCTTACCCTAACTGCCTCCTCTTTTAGTTTATAAACCTTCACCTCTCTCTTCCCTGATGCTTCTATTCTCCTTGTATCCCATCTACCTTTTACCCTCAGTGTAGCTACAACTAGAAAGTGATCTGATATATCTGTGGCCCCTCTATAAACATGTACATCCTGAATAAATAACAAAAAGGCACAATACCGTGACTGGAACGATACACAAATAACCCGCACATAAAAGAGAGAAGCTTACGACGACGTTTCGGTCCGACTTGGACAGTCTTTTATCTACCAATACATAATCCAACAAACTACTGTCATTTCGCCCTACATCATATCTTGTATACTTATTTATCCTCTTTTTCTTAAAATATGTATTACCTATAACTAAACCCCTTTCTATACAAAGTTCAATCAAAGAGCTCCCATTATCATTTACACCTGGCACCCCAAACTTACCTACCACACCCTCTCTAAAAGTTTCTCCTACTTTAGCATTCAGGTCCCCTACCACAATTACTCTCTCACTTGGTTCAAAGGCTCCTATACATTCACTTAACATCTCCCAAAATCTCTCTCTCTCCTCTACATTCCTCTCTTCTCCAGGTGCATACACACTTATTATGACCCACTTTTTGCATCCAACCTTTACTTTAATCCACATAATTCTTGAATTTACACATTCATATTCTCTTTTCTCCTTCCATAACTGATCCTTCAATATTACTGCTACCCCTTCCTTTGCTCTAACTCTCTCAGATACTCCAGATTTAATCCCATTTATTTCCCCCCACCGAAACTCCCCTACCCCCTTCAGCTTTGCTTCGCTTAGGGCCAGGACATCCAACTTCTTTTCATTCATAACATCAGCAATCATCTGTTTCTTGTCATCCGCACTACATCCACGCACATTCAAGCATCCCAATTTTATTAAGTTTTTCTTCTTCTCTTTTTTAGTAAATGTCTACAGGGGTTACTAGCCCATTGCTCCCGGCATTTTAGTCGCCTCATACGACACGCATGGCTTACGGAGGAAAAATTCTTTTCCACTTCCCCATGGACAATAGAAGAAATAAAGAAGAACAAGAGCTATTTAGAAAAAGGAGAAAAACCTAGATGTATGTATATATATATGCATGTGCGTGTCTGTGAAGTGTTTACCTGGAGTTTACCTGGAGAGAGTTCCGGGGGTCAACGTCCCTGTGGCCCGGTCTGTGACCAGAGTGACCAAAGTGTAAGCAGGAGTAGCAAGATATCCCTGTTATCTAGCGTGTTTATGAGACAGAAAAAGAAACCAGCAATCCTACCATCATGCAAAACAGTTACAGGTTTCTGTTTCACAGTCATCTGGCAGGACTGTAGTACTTCCCTGGGTGGTTGCTGTCTACCAACTTACTACCTATATATTATATTTTTGTAATAACAATAAATAATACCAGTATAAACACTAACATAATAATAATACATAATATAAAATCAAATACTGGTCACCATGGCAGGATGACCCAAAATAGAAAATTAATAACAAAAATAAGAAATGAAAAGATTAGTTATTTTTTCAAAAAATGCCACATTTATGTTTAACATATCCACATGCTACATTCAAAGTGAAGATCCTGAACCATGTCAGAGGCACCATGCAAAAGGTAATAAAAGGCCCTAAAATCTTTTAAAATGGAATCTTAATGGGATGAATATGGAGTTCCACCAAAGTAGAATTCCATAGTCATCAAAAATTGCAAATAAATATTATCTTGGGTTTTTAGTATTCTGTGGAGAGGGAGCTGGTCATCCCAGTCATTAAAAACCACTGATATTGTCCCACTTCTTAGAGGTGGCAGTAAAGCAATTGCAAAAAACCTACAGACCAATAGTACTAACTTCACTTAATATGAAAATAATTAATGGGTCCTGAAAAGCAAGAGTGACAATCACATGAAACTGTGACAATTGTTCAATCCAGGGCAGCATGGGTTCAGAGCAGGTCGCTCCTGCCTTTCACAACTGCTGGACCATTATGATATGATCTTGGATGCACCAGAAGACAAGCTAAATGCTGATGTTGTGTACACTGATTTCACAAAAGCCTTCGTTATGTGCAACTATGGTGTGGTAGTGCACAAAATACATGCAAAATGAATAGCTGCTATAATGGGTAGATGAATATTTAACTTCTTTACAAACAGAACCCAAAGAGTAGCGATATAAAGAGTGAAGTCAGAGGCTGCCACAGTGAAAAGTTCTGTTCCTCGGGTCACAGTACTTGCCCCACTATTTCTCATTCTTATATCTGACATTAACGAGGACATCAAGAACATCTTTTGCTGATGGCACCAGAATCTCGATGAAGGTGTTAGTGGCATCCATCAAAGAGAATGAATCTTCAAGAGGAGTCCTGCTCTCACAGCCCACTATGAGGTTAGACTTCTTTGTTGACTGCCCGATCAACCAAGCTACTGCTGCCCATGCCTTTATGTCACCACAAATTGAAATCACACAAGTTAAAGTTAGAAGTGCAAGTGCTAAAGAGCTTGACTTTATCATAGATTAATTGAGGTAACACAATATAGCAGGGTGAAATTTGGAGGAGTTCCACAGAGCAACATTCTAAAATGAAGATACAATCAAATCTTAAAAAGGGCTGGCAGTAAAAAATAGTGAAATATCAACAGAAATTAATATATCATGAGTTCAGGAGTAATGCATATTGGTTGTTTATCCCTTTCAGTGTCCCTCACGTACAACTACGTCACTGATGCCAGAGACCCCTTGAGCAGTTCTACATCATGAGCTCAGCTTACTCAGGTAAGCCCTGAACAGTAAATTTTGGCCTAGATATGTGAAAATGGGCCTGCCCCACATGATGCATGATGGGAAAAGCAAAACTCTGGCCAAGTGTTTGGTTTAGAATAGCAACTGAGTTGTTGTCGTGGATGATTTTTATGGTTTTATTGGCCGTATTTTGGTATTACAGTGGCATCTCGAGTTACGAACTCAATTCGTCCCAGAAGGCTGTTCGAGTGCCGATACCGAACGAATTTGTTCTCATAAGGAATAATGTAAATTAAATTAGTTTGTTTCAGACCCCCAAAAATACACTTACAAAAGCACTTACAAAAACACACTTGCATAATTGTTCAAGCCGAGAGCTGTTCGAAACTCGAGGTACCACTGTACTTGATAGAATGGAAGACCCACTATTATTGATGATTCTGGTTTGTTTCAGTGCCAGAAGTAGCATGAAATTGGGCTCAAGGTAGCAGAGATATTCAAGTTTTGCCCATTTTCCTTAGAATGGGTACGTCCCCTATGCCCCCCCCCCCCAAGTCTGTTTTATGGGTTTTTAATAGGTCTGATTCAATTATTGGGATGCTGTAAGCCACGCCCAATCATTCCTGGTTATATTTTATTATCTTGGAAATAGAGTAAATCTTCAATTTAAGCAATTATGAAAGGGCAAGTGTAATATAGGAGGCCTGGGGATATGATTAGTGAACAGAGGAAATGTTAGTTTTAGTGCCAGGAATGTCTACACTGTTTATTTTGCATATTTTTAAATTTGTATTTTTTTGTGTAAATCTGGCTAAATTACCAATTTCTGTTCACTTTATAGGTGAATGGGCAGTTTCTTGTGCTCAATAAATAGAACAGAAGGGATACTAGCAAAGTAGCTAAGAATCTGGTTGAATGGAACTTAAAATAATACTCAAAGTCAGCGAAATTGCTAATGCATAAATAGCAGTCTGAGCGCAAACTTTGAGTCTGCATAATTCCATAAGTTTTCGATCAAATTTCATACTTCTGGCATCAATACCTTCACAAAAGACATTCTCCACCATTTCAGAAGAATTATTTCTTTTAAGTGGACACAAGGAGCAATTTTAGTTTCAGGGGTACGGACAGTGAAAGGGTTAAGATGCATCTCCTTAAGATTCAGTGAAAGAAGATCAAAGCTAGACAATATAGTGAACATTGAAATTGCACAGAAAGAGGACTTCAGCATTTGAAGAAAAGGATTCTCTGAATGAAAAGCAAGATAAGGGAATTACAGCAGTTGGAATATTAATGAGAGCATAAGAAAATAAGTTACTATAATATTTTTTGTCATTTCTTTCTAGTAAATGTTGTATGGGATATTCAATGCCAATGTTCAAATAATCAATTTTTGTATGGTACAGGCATACCTCACTTAATGCTTCCACTCGATGTCACAATTTCAGAATATTACAGTGCAACCAATAAATGGGATTAATAAGCCTAAAGTATTAAACCAAGCTTTTTGAATATATTTACACCTAGATTTACTCATAAATGTACCAATATCTAATATTTTCCGGCATGTAAGGCACATCCCAATTTTGGCAGGCATATTCTGAGAAAAATTAGAAATGCAGTACTTGCTTCAAAATGATAGTGAGCCAGTGGTTGGCTGCTTATGCATACAGGGTAGGTGAAAGAGGTCAGACCTTGCACAGCCTGTTGGTGGTTACTTCACCACCAAGCACCAAAACGAGCATGGCTACCTGTTGTTCACAGGTGCTTACTCTACAACTGCTACAGCTGGTTTACTTATTATGTCCCAGCAATACATAATTTATAATAGTTACCAATCATTCTAAAGTAATCTAGAAAACAGTTCTGGGGGTTGTTTGGAGTTAGGTTTACGGTGCTGCAGCACTGAAACCACTACTTGCCTGTAACCCAAAGTGTACCCTTGTTCCTGACCTTGAGCATACAAGGCATGGGATGATTTTCTGAGACTTTTTTTGGGGGGAAAAGAAAATGCACCTCATATGCTGGAAAATATAGTAACTATCCATGCATGTAATGCAATAAATAGACCTGGCTTGTCTGGTGCTTGCCTGGTCAACCAGGCTGTGGCTGCTAAGAAAGTAGGTCTTTCAACCACTGTGAACACTTTCTGGTGCATATAGTTAGCATTTCTGAAGCTTCTTCAGCAAAACAGAATGCTGCATGTCTTAACATGAGATGTGTGTGGAAATGCCACGCTCCAATGTCATGACAATAGGTCTATTAAGATGTCTGTGCAATTTATTAAAATAAGAGAATCCTGCAAAACTTCTCAAGAAAGCTCAATTTTTTTCAGGAGCTTCAACATATTTCAAATATTAGGGGACACCCCTATCAGCTCAGGTACTGATTATGTCCATTAACCTACTATTAGGATTGAAGGCAAGTGGTTAGAAGTTTTCTTTCTCAAGATTTATGAAAGAACATCCAGTTTCTCAACTTTTTTGTACAATGAATATTTGCTGCTGTGTGTAGCCAACTTTTCAAATATTTCAAACAATTGACTGAGAAATATACAATGAGTAGATATGTTTACATTTAAAAAAGAACAGCAAGGGCAAAAACTTATCAGTCCCTCAAAAGTGAGAGACTGAACAGCTCAAATTATCTAATCTTCCAGTCTCCAACATAATTCATTTAAAAAAAAAAGCAAATGTTTAGCAAATTTTTTTCATAAAGAAGGATAGCCATGTGCTGCATGTGTCTTATCAACCTTTTAAGTATTGCATATGATAAATGTAAAAAAAAATAACTGATTTTATAGATGCAGTTACATGTACTCTTACACATTTCTCCACCTTTGCTGCAAATATTTGAAAAGGGTGGCTACATACTGTAGCAAACATTCAGTGCACAAGAAAGTGGAGAAATTGGATTCAATAAAAGAATACACAAATAACCCTCTCCTTCTGCTACCAAGACTTCTCGAATCTACTCCATTTCCTGCTCCTCTTGTCCTCTCCAATACCTTGGAGAAACTGACCGCTCTCTTTCTGACAGACTTAAGAAGCACAAAAGTGTTGGACTTGCTGACACCAATAATGCTCTTTTCTGTTGTGTTAAAGATCACAGTCATCCTATTAATTGGTCCTCTGCCAAAATTTTCTACCCTCCTTCTAGCCTTCATCGATGCTGTCTTGTTGAAGCATCCCTTATACACAACTTTCGTAACATGAATCTTAGTCCTGGCTTTCTCTCTGTAGATGCCTTCCTTTCTCATTACATTGTCAAATGCTCCAAATTTCAGACTACTTGGGACTTGACCTGATCTTTATCTCCCCTTACTGCTTCTCCTTTCTTTGCCTTTCCTTTCTTCTGCCTAGGTGGGTTCTGACTTTTGAGTTTTTCCTCCTGGGTTATTGTCCTGCCCTCACTGGCCATTAACTCTCCTGCAGTGCTTCATTTCTTTTGCCCTTAAACTATGTCCACTACTACTACTACTACTATTGCTCTGCTAACACTCCACTCTCTGACTCTTGTGTCACTACCACTACTTCCTTCCTATTGCCACTTCTGCTAATGCTGCACTACTAATACAAATACTACTACCACCACTACCTCTACCATTACATCTTCCATTTTGCTACTACCTCCTCTAATTCTACTCCTGACCCTGCCTCCCTTCATATATATGCACTGGCTCCCTTTCCTTCGCACTTCTGTGGGACTAAATTAATGGTCTAAGTTGGACCAAAATGTCATCATAAGTTTCAGTCTCCTATGTGTGGGTATTTGTGTATTGTTCTAGTCACAGTATTATGCCTTTTATTGTTTTTCTTTCCAGCCCAAATCCGAAAAGCACTTCATTAAAACCCATTTTGTCGCAGGGGTGTCTTAATACATCATTTTTTTCTATTCAATTTACTTAATAGTTTTAATTTACTTTTAATTATTAATATATATATAATATTAAAATTTTTTATTATAGTATTTATATTATAATTTTTTTATAAAATATTTGAAGTAATTATATTTTACAGACCCAAAATAAATAAAAACACACCTTCCTAAATAATTAATAATTTATTTATATTTTAATATATATTTATAATATTATATAATATATATATTTACACACACCTATAATATATTATATATATATATATATATAAAATATATATTTTATATATATATATATATATATTAAAATATTACACCTATATATATATACTTATGACCTGCTCGACATACAACCATTCGAATTACGACCGTGTTTTCTATGCCAAATTTCTGGGAAATAAACAACTGTTTGTGTTGTACACAGTGTTTATCCTAAACCTTATAGTATAAAATATAGTACTAACAGCATAAAAAGTAAAGTAAATAATACCAAAATAAAACAATAAAATAAAGTCATTACAAAAATGTAATGTCGATACTCAGCAGTAAGGTTCGACTTGCATCCAGTTTGACTTACAACCAGTTTGTCGAAACCAAACTCAGTCCTAAGTCGGATGGTACCTGTATACGTCTTACGAACCAATTTGTTTGACGTACATACACTCAAAAATTCTAGCGGCTTCAAATCAAGCGGGAGAAAGCTGGTAGGCCCACATGTGAGAGAATGGGTCTGTGTGGTCAGTGTGTGCAGTATAAAAAAATCCTGCAGCAAGCAGTGCATAATGAGAAAAAAAAATCATCGTGTTTTAGGATTAAAGCGCCGACTTCTAGGTGCATTTTCGTAAAGTTTTTATGGTTATATTCTTGTTTTTGTAGTCACATTTGATAGAATGGAAAACATTATAGAAATGGAGGTGATTTTGACTGGTTTTACTATGAAAAGCACCTGGAAATGGAGCTCAAAGTAAGGGAATTGCTTGATTTTTGCTTGTGTTCAAGAGTAAACAAATGACATCATTGTCCAATAAATGTCCAACTAGCCATTGTAATAAACAGTCATGAATGGGTTGACATTATTTATACAATTATCAAAATATTGCAGTAGTCTGCATAACAGTAAATGTAAAGTAAAAGGACACAAGTGCAACTAATGTGACATTTTTTTGTGGCAACGTTTCGCTCTCCTGGAGAGCGAAATGTTGCCACAATAAAATGTCACATTAGTTGCACTTGTGTCCTTTTACTTTACATATTGTCGGTAATTCTACCAACATTATTACAATAACAGTAAATCTTCTATTTTTTGTTTGAATAAAAATTCATAATAGAAAGCAAGAGTAATATCAGAGGGGCTTGGAAATGTGACTGATCAACAAAGAAAATGTCATTTTAGAGCCAGGAATGTCTGCATTGTTCATTCTGGACCCTATTTTGAAACTGGCATATTTTTTAATTTGCGTGAAATTGGCCAAATTGCCAATTTCTGACCACTTTATTGGATAGTCGAAATCAGTAAATGGGCAGTTTCTTGTACTCAATCGATAGAACAAACTGAGTTCTAGAGAAATAGCTATGAGTTTGGTTGACTGGAACAATGGAATTGGCTAAAAATAGGGCTCAAAGTGGGTGAAATTGCCGATTCGTAAATATCGCCGAGGTCACTAACTTTGTGAGAGCGTAATTCCATAATTTTTCCATCAAATTTCATCCTTTGGTGTTATTACCATCGGGAAAAGATTCTCTATCATTTCATAAGATTTTTTTTTTTTTTTTCAAATTTTGCAACACCAGGAGACACCTCAGGATTTGGGGTTGTGACGTCAAAGGGATAAAAGAGAAATTAAAAACATGGCTTGCCAGATTATACTCTACAGTTCCATGATGGTGTCAGGCAAGGGGGCAGTGTATACTGAAGTATGCCTGTATTAATTTAATTTTGTTTTGATTAATTTTTAGAATTATTTTTCTGAGCTCCTGTAAAAATGAGCATGAGTAATGAAATATTTTCTCCTTATCTAGGCAAGGTAAAAGTCCACTCTCTGATTTTTCTTTTATTTATTGTATTTACAGAATGCAACTAAATACTCTAAATGTTAAAACTGGGTCAGAGTAAGAGACTTTCATTTTGCATTAACCTTTTCAGAAAGCTTATGTAAGGACCTTTAAAACAGCTGACAACTTGGTCTGCCCAGTGCACCAGCCCCAGCTGCCACGTCACTCCTAGAGAGATAATCAAATACAGAAGCTGAATCACAGCTTTACAGAAACTTTGTTTCAAGAATGTTATTAAAGTCACTTTTTGTCTATGCCATGGAATATATACAGTAAATGTTTTTGCCCTACCTTTCACTGTTTAAATGCAATTAACTGCCATAAGACATCATTGTGTGCATAATATATCTAATTAGTTTATAATGAAAAGACATTAGTGATGAATAAATATTTTATAATATAAATATACCTAACTCAAATAACAAACATTATATAGTACAATATAGTCGAACTACCAAATTCATGAACTTATGATTCACAAGATCTGATTATGTAAAGTGTTTAATGATAGGTATTGTATGAATAGCTTCAATTATATGAAGTTTTTGTAGGGGTGCCCATTTTATTTGCAAGGATAGGAGGGGGGCTAGAATAGGAGCTTCCTGAAACAACTGACTACAGGATTTTGCTCGAAATGTTTTCAGTGCATATCCTATGCCCAAATCACTTTTCCTTCTGGGCATTATTACAAATGTCAATATTAATTAAATTATAGTGACATTTACACAAAATAAGCCTAAATATGAAACAATTTATCATACAGACAGAATTTGGTATCGTTTGTGGAGTACAAATTTATGAGCCCTTTAGGAATGTAGCCCCCAAGAATTTGGGGCTCAACTTTATTTTTTAATATATGAAATTGTGAATAAAAAACTAATGTACTACAGGATGAGAAGAAACTAAAATTAATGTAAGAATAACATACCATTAACTTTCTTCTTGAGAGAATCATAACCTGAGGATGTCAGTGATGCAAGGGAACCAGATGTTGGTCTGCTTGGTGGAACCTCCTCAGCCCCAACTTCTGAAGGAGGTTGGTACCGAGTGCCTCGTGACGGTTGACTAAAATATAATAAAAAAAAAAAAAAAAATCACTGAACATGTCAGAGTAACTCCAAGTGGAAGTGGACAAGAATCTTTCCTCTGCAAAACATGCATGTAGTAAGAGATCATTAAAATGCCAGGAGCAAGAGGCTAGTAACCCCTTCTGTATAAATTACTAAATTTAAAAAGAGAAACTTAAGTTTTTCTTTTTGGGCCACCCTGTCTTGGTGGGATATGGCCGGTCTTTGCAGAGGTGCTCAGATATGACAGTTTAGATGTCACTCCAAACAGCCAGTATCTCAAACCCTTCCTTTAAAGTGCAGGCATTGTACTTCCCACCTCCAGGGCTCAAGTCCAGCTAACTGGTTTCCCTGAATCCCTTCACAAAATATTACCCTGCTCACACTTCAACAGTTCATCAGGTCCAAAAAACCAATCACCTCGATTCACTCCCATCTAACATGCTCACACATGCCTGCTGCATGTCAAAGACCCTTGCATACAACACCTCTTTTACCCCCCTCCCTTCATCCTTTCCCAGGAAAAGCCATACCCCTCCTCCCCTCCACTACCCTCCAAGCCATCCTATTTTGCTTCATCCTCTCTAAATGACCAAACCACCTCAACAACCCCCCTCTTCAGCCCTCTGAATAATACTCTTAGTAACTCCACACCTTCTCTTAATTTCCACACTACAAATTCTCTGCATAATATTTACACCACACAGTACCCTTAGACATGACATCTCCACTGCCTCCAGCCTCCTCCTTGCTGCAAAATTTACAACTCAAGCTTCATACCCATTAAAGAGTGTTGGTACCACTATTAATCTCATACATTTCCTTATTTGCTTCCATGGATAACACTTTTTGTCTCCACAGATACCTCAATGCACCACTCACCTTTTTTCCTTCATCACTTCTATGGTTAACCTCATCCTTCATAAACCCATCTGCTGACAAGTCTACTCCCAAACATCTGAACACATTCACTTCTTCTATACTCCCTCGCTCCAATGTGAAATCCAATTTTTCTTCACCCAACTCGTTTGATACCCTCATCACCTTACTTTTACCTATGTTCACTTTCAACTTTCTTCCTTTACACACTCTCCCAAACTCATTCACTAACCTTTGCAACTTCTCTTTAGAATCTCCCATAGTACAGTATCATCAGCAAAAAGTAACTATGTTAACTCCCATTTTGTATTTGATTCTCCATAATTTAATCCCACCCCTCTCCCCAACACCCTAGCATTTACTTCTTTTACAACTCCATCTATAAATATATTAAACAAATCACAGTGACATTACACATCCCCTGTCTAAGGCCTACTTTTACTGGAAAGTAATCTCCCTCTCTCCTACACACCCCAACCTGAGCCTCACTATCCTCATAAAAACTCTTTACAGCATTTACTAACTTACTACCTCTTCCATACACTTGCAACATCTGCCACATTGCTCCCTTATCCCTTCTTTCCTAAATCCAAAAATGCAATGAAAACTTACCCATCTTTATCTAAATATTGTTCACTTATATGCTTCAATATAAATACTTGGTCTACACATACCCTACCCATTCTAAAGCTTCCTTGTTCATCTGCAATCCTGCTCTCCGTCTTACCTCTAATTCTTTCAATAGTAACCCTACCATATACTTTACTTGGTATACTCAGTAAACTTATTCCCATAAATTTTTACTATCTCTTTTGTCCCCCCTCCCTTTATATAAAGGAAATATACATGTTCTCTGCCAATGCCTAGTTACCTTCCCCTCTTTCATACATTTACTGAACAAAAGTACCAACCACTCCAAAACAATATACCCCCTGCCTTTAACATCTCTGTCATGATCCCATCAGTTCCAGCTTCTTTACCCCCTTTCATTCTACCCAATGCCTCATGCACCTCCCCCACACTCACATCCGGCTCTTCTTCACTCCTAAAAGATGTTATACCTCCCTGGCTAATGCATGAAATTACTGCCTCCCTCTTTTCACCAACATTTAATAACTCCTCAAAATATTCCCACCAACTACCCAAGTACCTCTATTTCCCCATCTACTAACTTCCCTATTCTGTTTTTAACTGTCAAATCCATTTGTTCCCTAGGCTTTCTTAACCTATTTATCTCCAAAAAGTTTTCTTATTCTCAGCAAAATTTGCTGACAGTGCCTCACCCACTCTATTATTTGCTCTCCTTTTGAACTCCCTCACCACTCTATTCACCTCTCTTTTACTCTCCCCTTCTTATGTCACTTCTTTGTAAAAACCTCTTATAAATGACCTTTTTTTTCTTTTACCACACCCTATACCTCATCATTCCACCAATCGCTCCTCTTTCCTCCTGCACCCAACCTCCTATAGCCATAAATTTCTGCCCCACCTTCTAACACTGCATTTTTAAAACTATCCCAACCCTCTTCAACCCCCCACACTACTTATACTCTCACTAGCCCACCTTTCTCCCAATAGTTGCTTATATCTCACCCCATCTTCCTCCTCCCTTTGTTTATAAACTTTCACCTCTCTCATACTTGCTGTTGCCATTTTCCTTTTGCCTCATCTACCTCTTACTCTAATTGTAGCTACAACTAAATAATGATCTGATATATCTGTTGCCCCTCTATAAACATACACATCCTGAAGTCTACTCATCAACCTTTTATCCACCAATACATAATCTAACAAACTATACTTTCATTATGTGCTATATCATATCTTGTATACTTATTTATCCTCTTTTTCTTAAAATATGTATTACTTTTTACCAAACCTCTTCTATACATAGTTAAATTAAAGACCCCTACCCCACATTTTCATTTACTCCTGGTACCCCAAACTTACCTACTCCTCCCTCCACAACAGTTTTACCCACTTCAGCATTTAGGTTCCCCACCACAAGTACTCTCTTACTTGGTTCAAAACTCCCCAAGCACTCGCTCAATATCTCCC
This sequence comes from Cherax quadricarinatus, assembly GCF_026875155.1. Taxonomy (NCBI): domain Eukaryota; kingdom Metazoa; phylum Arthropoda; class Malacostraca; order Decapoda; family Parastacidae; genus Cherax; species Cherax quadricarinatus. The sequence continues at coordinate 98,185,782 of NC_069403.1, read as the reverse complement.
AAAATCAATCAATCAATCAATCAATCACTCAATCTCTCTCTCTCCTCTCCCAGTGCATAAGCATTTACTATACAGTACCCCACTTTTCACAACTGACCCATATTTTACTCCACATAATCCTTGAATTTATACATTTATATTCCCTCTTTTCCTGCCATAACTGATCCTTCAACATTATCACTACTCTTTCCTCAGCCCCCTGACCTAATCCCATTTATTTCTCCCCACTAAAACTCTCCTACCCCCTTCAGCTTTGTTTCTCACTCACAGTCACACACACACACACACACACACACACACACACACACACACACACACACACACACACACACACACACACACACACACACACACACACAGTAAATGGCACTTTTCATTTTTGGGTTACACAACTCTTAAATTAACTACAGTAAAAACAAATCATTCTAGGTAGTAGGTTGGTAGACAGCAACTGCCCAGGGAGGTACTACCGTCCTGCCAATTGAGTGTAAAACTGAAGCCTGTAATTGTTTTACACGATGGTAGGACTGCTGGTGTCTTTTTTTTTCTGTCTCATACACATGCAAGATTTCAGGTATGTCTTGCTACTTCTACTTACACTTAGGTCACACTACACATACATGTGCAAGCATATATATACACACCCCTTTGAGTTTTCTTCTATTTTCTTTCTAGTTCTTGTTCTTGTTTATTTCCTCTTACCTCCATGAGGAAGTGGAACAGAATTCTTCCTCCGTAAGCCATGCGTGTTGTAAGAGGCAACTAAAATGCCGGGAGCAAGGGGCTAGTAACCCTTTCTCCTGTATATATTACTAAATGTAAAAGGAGAAACTTTCGTTTTTCCTTTTAGGCCACCCCGCCTCGGTGGGATACGGCCGGTGTGTTGAAAGAAAGAAAAGACAAATCATGAACAGTTGCATTTACTCTAGTGTACTATGACTTGAAGAAATTACTTAGCAAATTTGTTAAAAGTATGTTTCCTCCAAATCAGTTTTGTGTACAGTATAATATGCAGGTCCTAGTCAACTCAAATGGGATCCACCAGTGGTTACTGGAGCTACAGTGGTTTTTGTCTTCTTAAAAAATTGTGTTATTGATCTTATGTTGTAAAACTGTGAAGCGTTGCAGGAATTGAGACTTTCTAATTATTACATAAATACATTCCAAAATACATACTAGGGCAATTATTCTAATTAAATTTAAGAAAAAACAGAGAAGAGAGGAACAGAAACTTATTCAGGTACACAGTGGAACCCCAGATTTCGTTCGCACCGGATAACATACAATTCAGATTTCAACCTCTTTTTTGGCGAAATTTTGCTCTGGATTTTATACCTCGTCCTGGATATCGTCCATATCAGATGTGTCCACCCACCCAGGACGCCGCCACTTATGTCTCAGTCTGGCTGTCACTGGTTGAGTGAGCATTCATCCGAAACATTTTGTAATAATCCATTGTTTTTTGTGCTTGTTTATTGAGTGCTTGGAGAAAATTGTGGCCAGAATGTGTCCTCGACAAAGATTTTGAAGGGTTTGAGGCTGACCCTGCCGACCCTATGCCTGTTGTGGAATCTACTGTGTCTTTGGGGAAGTCCATGGGGTTGGATGTGAGTGGCCAGGATGTGGAAGAGTTGGTGGAGGACCACATGGAAGAGCTAACCACTGAAGAGCTGCAAGACCTTCATCTGGAACAGCAACAGACCACAGCTGAGGAAATTGCTTCAGAGGAGGAGGAAGAGAGAGGGGTGAAGGTGCCTTCTTCAGTGATTAAGTACATTTGTGCAAAGAAGAATGAGGTGCAAACTTTTGTGGAAAAAATATCGCCCTGACCAAGCTGATACAAGCTGTATCTGCAATATGTTCAGTGACAATACCTTGTCCCATTTTAGGTAGATCTTAAAGAGACGCCAGAAACAGAGCCCTCTGGACAGATTTTTAGTGCGAAAGGGGTCCAGTTCTAGTAAAAGTCAAAGAAAGGACGTAACCCCGGATAGGACTTTGATACCTGAAGTCCTTATGAAGCGGGATTCCCCTTCCAAACAATAACCTCTGTTCCTCCTCCCTCTCCCCTCCTTGCCATCCATACCCCAAAAAGTCCTCAATAAAGGTAGGTGTGATGTTAAATGTTCATTTATCCATTTCATTAGTCATTTATATTTCTTCCTCATTGTTTTCTATACGTAAAACTATAGTTATTCTTTAAAAAATGTACTTTTTGTTAATATTTTTGGGTGTCTAGAACGGATTAATTGTATTTACATTATTTCTTATGGGAAATATTGCTTCGGTTTTCGTCTGTTTCAGATTTAGACTGACCTTCTGGAATGGACTAAGGATGAAATCCGGGGTTCCACTGTAATTCATTTATTTATTCTCATTCTCTCTCTCTCCTGAGGAACCATGTATTCTCTCTGCCAATCCTTAGGTGACTTTACTTCTTTCATACATATATGTATACATGTATTCACCAGGAGCGTATATTCTGGGTGTGCTAGGTGAATGCTGCACACCCACCAAAGATGGTAAATTCATCATAAATATTAAGCTCACTCAATAATATAATCATAGATCATAATGGAAAACTAATTTTTCTGTCCCCTGTTATGAAATACTGTGTCAGTTATTCTAAGATAGCACTGCACACCCCACAGCTAATTGTATCATGCACAGCACACAACCTGTGACAATAACCCACCATACATCACTGGTATTCACTCATATATTATGGGTGGGAACTACTGGGAATGTTAAGTAATAAAAAAATAAAACTTTTCATATATATAAAGGTGTGGAATACAATGCTACACTGTCTCAAGTGCAAAACTATGAAAGCAGCTACATAAATCAGGAAGTTCCTCTAGAAGAAATAATTTTTCAAGAATTATATGTATACTTACGCTTTAAAGCAGGGATCACCAGATAACAAAGTCATATCTACAGTGACTTTTAACATAGAGTTGTGAAGCCGGTGTTTAGAATCATATGCTTCCAGTAGGTACCTCTGAGAGCCTCCTGATCCAGCAAACTCTGCGAGGTTAACATCAGCATACCCAAGCTTCTGGAATGATTTTCCTCCACGCACCTCCTGTGAAAACACAACTCATTAACATACTAATTAAAGAAAAAGATGTATACATTATATGAAAGTGACTTAAAAGTGGTTGAAAAAATTATATCAACAGTACATTTGATTCTCTTTTACATGCAATCTTTCTACATGCTATTGCTATGACATAGTTGAAAATTTGCAGCATATTTTTGATGAGCATTCAGCAATCTTCTAGGTGCAAATTTATGAAAAAAATATAGCATTCTGTGGGATCTTTCCTTTTGCAGTTAGCCTTTGGACTCGACCACTATTTTTGTGAGAAAAGCCTACTATCATTTACTGTAAACACTGCATACTGCCAGTTTTCCATGCATGTGTGTCCCAAACCATATTCAGTCATGTTAGTGAACTGAATTCTGATCGTATTATCAGTCTATCTCATCTCTGGGTACTAATCATGGCACTCAATAGAAATAAGAATGATGATAGAGATGCCAAGAAGAATAAGAACAAAAAAATTCATGTCTTGCAACAAATGGAAATTTCAGATAAACCCAAATGGAAATAAGTCACTCTGTCTGACTTTTTTGGGTTATCCTAGGTAATTTTCACATATACTATGCTTAAGAATTCACAAACAGGCGAAATTATTTATAAATATTATCTTTTAATCCAGGGTTTGAATCCTGCTGTGGATCGAGAGATTTGTTTGTAAATACACGTACTTATGTGTACCTGTACCTAAACAAACTTACTTAAACTTAAATGTGATGCACATGTGATGGAGATGGCAAGAGCCTTTGGTCTCAGTAAACCATAAATTAGTAGTACTAACAAGAATAAAGTTAAAGTAATTTTGTGCAATGAGTCAGCCAGGTTGTGATCTGAAAAGAATGACAAATCACATAATTAGGTGGAAAAAAATAATCAACAAATAGATTGGGCAGAAAGGGAGAAAGCTTTCTCATACATGTACTATAAAGCAATGTAGGATGAAGGAAGGCCTGAACAAGAGTGTGTGCTTAGTTTTGGCTGATTTCAAAAGTTAAAATTGCTTAAGTTACGTAAAATTAAATTTTCCGAGGAAAGTGCATCTGCTGATCATGATGCCACCAGGAATTCCCCTGCAGAATTGGAATTGGGTGACTATGAGCTACAGCAAGTGTTTAAAGTTGACAAGTGTTTGTTGAAAGATGCTGCCTAGAACTTTTATCAGCCAGGAAGAAAAAAGTGTGCATGGATTCAAGGCAGCAAAGGATCATTTCAGCTTGCTTCTGTGTGGTAAGGCATTAGGTGATTTCAACTATACACCCATGGTTATTTAATGCTTCAAGATTCCCCATGCTTTAAAAGTTAAAGACAAAAGCACTTTGCTGCTATTTCAGAGGTCTCACCAGCTAAACATGAATGACTACTTTAAGCATCATCTTATTCTAAAGGCACATCTTACTTGCACAGCAATAATCTAGTATTCAAGATTCTCCTCACTCTTGATAATTCCCGTATTCATCCTGAGCTCTTGGGGAATGTGCACACACATGAAAGTTGTGTTTTTACCACAAAATACGACAACATTGATACAACCACTGGATTGAGGAGTTAAGCCACTAAAGTGCAACTACCCACAGGGTTATATGGAAACTCAGTGCAGCATAGATGCTGACTCGGAGCTTGGGGGTGCCAGAGTTCTAGCATATATTTAACACTGCAGATGCAATCAAGTACATCAAAAGTGCATGGAATGAAGTAAGACACTCACTAAATGTAGGTTGGGGAAAATTATGGCCTGGTGTGGTGAATAATTTCACAGGTTTTTCCTTCGGCTGAGAGCCAGGCTCAAGAAATTGTAATCTTGCAAGGAGATTACTGGGTGATAGCTTTGAAGATATGCAGCCAGGAGACATGAACAAAATCTTTGAAGATGAGGAAAAAAGATTACCAGAAGAAATACTGGTGAGTTTAATTCCCAGATAGAAGGAAGGAAAAAACAAATAAGTATGAGGAACAACCTGCAGATACAACTTAACATTTTAATTTTAACAGCTACATAAGCAGTTTCATGCTGTTAGTAAAATTACAGACTATAACTGAAGATGACCCTCACATATCTAGAAGCACTGCTCTGAAGCAGGGTCTGGAGCAGCTGATGATTCCTTCATGTCAACTGAATAAAATACTGCAGAGTAAAACAGACCAGAAACACAATACTGACTACCTGAGCATTCAAGTAAAACCATCACCTAATGACAACTCTTCATCAACATCAATGCAAGAACCTCAGATATGCACCCAAGTCCATGCTATACAGCAGACCCTCATATTACAGCTAGCCCTCCACTTTTGCGAGCTTTGAACATTCGCGAATGCCCAGCCGCCCAACCATATTTACCAAACAAATGCAAGAAAAAAGTACAGGAAAATGCTTCCTGCTGCATCCCTACTACCCTCTCTCTTATCCCCTTAACCAGCAGCCCAACAATCCACCACTCACTCAGTCATTGTCCAGTTACTGATTGCATCGGTCGTGTCCAGTTACTGTTCGTGTCCTACTGTACATGTGTGTTTGTGGTGGTGGTGCAAGTATGGCCCCCAAGCAAGCAGCAACTGCTATTGATAAGCCAACCCCTAAGCACTCAAAGAAAGTCATGAATCTGGAGAAGAATGTGAAATTGCTAGACAAGTGTAGGGAAGGTTATTTTAGCAATTCTGCCATTGGAAAATTATTTAATGTAAACAAAAGCACAGTGCGCTCTATCAAGAAAAATGAGGCGAAGATAAGGGCGGCACTAGCATCTACTGCTCCGCCCTCAGCCAAGCAAGTGTCACAAGTAAGAAACAGTGTGATGTTTATGATGGAATCAGCATTATTTGTGTGGATTTCTGACCAAAATAGAAAAGGAAATCCCATAGATAGCAATGCAATTCGTGCAAGGGGAAGAAATTCACCATTGCTGACTGCCTCTCAATAGTGCATGTGTCAAGGATTTGCACCCTGAGACAGTGAAGGGTTGTTGGAGGGCTTTGTGGCCTGCCTGCCTGCCTGCCTGCCTGCCTGCGTGTGTGTGTGTGTGTGTGATTTTGTTGGATTTGGTCCTCAGGATAAGGTCAACAACACCGTGAGGAAGACAGTGGAGTTAGCAAGGCTAGGGGGTGGTGAAGGGGTCGAGGACATGCAGGAGAGTGAAGTGAGAGAACTGGTTGAAGAACATGATGAAGAATTGTTGGAGATTGCAGAGAGTGAGGATAAAGAAGAGGAGAGTGTTGCTGAGGCCAATCAACCTCAAGCAACGAGAATGACAGCACAGCTCAAACAATTTTTTTACAACACAGACCCATCGACGTTGAGGGCTCTGAAGGTGATGAATGACACTGATAGGAGAATAATTCCCTACAAAACTCTGTTTGTAGATATGAAGAGGAAATGGTCCCAGCTGCCCATCACAATGTTCTTCACAAGAAAGCCTGCCACTACACCTACCGCCTCACCTGAACCTCAACCTGTGGCAGAATCTGACTCCGTTGCTAACTCTGACTCTAGCGATGTCGGCAGTGACGCTGGCAGTGAAGAGTTAGAATCCACACACTAGACTCATCATGCCATGCAGTTACACTCTATAACAATCACCTCCATTCAACTGTCATCAGTAACTGCTTGGCTAACTATCATCATCATCATTGTCATCATTATCACAAGTCATCAGAGTTTGTCTGCCTAACCTTACGAATGGTGAGTGTTTTGTTTGTTCATTATCTGTTACTAAACAATAACATGCATATACAATATTTTAAGATGTTTTCATGTGTTTTATGATTGTTCATGGTTCAATAGGTTAAGGAAGCAGTACTGTTAGGCTAAGTAAACGCTATTATTACATTTCATGGGTTGTTTAAATGTGCGTGGATGTAGTGCGGATGACAAGAAACAGATGATTGCTGATGTTATGAATGAAAAGAAGTTGGATGTCCGGCTCAAGCAAAACAAAGCAAAGGGGGGTGGGAAGTTTCAGGGGGGGGAAAAAAAATGGGATTAAAATCTGGAGTACTGAAGAGTTAAGAAAAGGGGAAGGGTAGCAGAAATTGTTAAATGCAGTTAGGGAAGGAAAAGAGAATATAATGGTAAATTCAAATTAGGGATTAAAGTAAAGGTTGGATGCGAAAGTGGGTCATAATAAGGTTATGCCCCGGGGAGAAGAGAGGAATGCAGAGAGAGAAGAGTTTTTGGGGAGATGTAAGTGAATGAAGGAGCCTTTAAACCAAATGAGAGAGTAATTGTGGTAGGGGACCTGAATCTAAAGTAGGAAAAACTTTTAGAGAGGGGGTGGTAGGTAAGTTTGGGGTCCAGGGTAAATGATAATGGGGGCCCTTTGTTGAACTTTGAAAAGAAGGGGTTTATTATAGTAATACAATTTTAAGAAAAAGGGATAAATAAGTATCACATAGATGTAGGGCGAAATGACAGTAGTTGTTGGGTTAGTATTTGGAGAAAAAAGACTGTTTAGTAGACTTTAGGGTGTACATTTTACGAGGGGGCCCCAAAAAACAGATCACTTTTTAGTTGTACTACACTGAAGTAAAAGGTAGATGGGGTACAAAGGGGAAAAAAAATCAGGGAAGAGAAGGTAAGTTTTTAAAACTAAAAGAGGAGGCATTAGGGAAGATATAAACAGCTATTGGAGATAGATGGGCTAAAAAGCTAGGGAATGGGTCGAAGAGGAATGGGTAAGGTTAAAAAAAGTATGTTAGAGTGTTCGCAGAAGTTGTGGGTTTCAGGAAAAGGGGGGCAGAGGGGAAGAGGAGCGATTGGGGGAAGATGAGTGAAAGAGTATAAGGGAGAAAAAGTTAGCATAAAATTTTTACAAATAGAAGTGATCAAGGAGGGGGAAAAGATATGGGGAAAAAAAAGAAGGGTTTAAAAGAGTGGGGGAAACAATGTAAAAAAAGCAAATGAAGAGGGGGGTGACGTTATCAACAAATTTTGTTGAAAAAAAGAAAAAGTTTTTTTAGAGATTAACAATTAAGGGAAGCCTAAGAACAAAAGGTTTGTCATTAAAAATAGAGAGGAGGTTTTTTAAAAAAGGAAGTTAGAGGATTGAAAAGAGGAATATTTTGAGAATTGTTAAATGTTGAGAAGAAGGGGAACTTGATTTCGGGTTTTAGGGGAAGGAGGGAATAACATCTTGTAGGGGTGAGGAAAACCCCTTTTGAGTGGGGGGAATTCGTGGGAGTAGTAAATGAAAGGGGTAAGGCAGCCGGATTTAGGATAAAGAAGAAATGTTAAAAAGGGGGGAAAGTTTTGGATGGTTGGGCAATTATTTTAAAAAATTATGGAAGAGGGTAAGGACCAGGGATTGGAAGAGCAGCATATTCCTTTGATAAAGGCAAAGGGGAAAAAGAGAGTGCAAAAAAATTTTAGGGGATAAGTCTTTGAGTGTACCTTAAAATGTAGGTAGAGTTATAATTTAAAAAATTAAGATAAACGGGGAATAGGAACAGATGACGGAGGGTTTAGGGAAAGGGAGGGGGGGTGTGGACCAGTGTTTTTCAGTAAAAAAATAACAGTTTTAGATAAGCTAAAAAAGTCTTTTGGCATTTATGGATTTGAAAAGGGAAGACAGGTGATAGGGGCAATGTGGGAGATGTTTCAAGTGTAGGTGTAGGGGGAGTTACTGAAAGCATGAAAAGTTTTTTACGAAGGGGTGGAGGTCAAGTTAGAGTATTAAAAAGAGGGAAATTTTTTTCCGTAAAAGTAGCCTTTAAAAAGGATGTGTGATGTCACCGGGTTGTTTAATTATTTATAGATGGGGGGTTTTAAAAGAAGTAAAACGAGGGGCTTTGGCAAGAGGCGTGATTAAAAGATAAGGAATCACACACGGGTGGGAGTTGTCACAGCTGCTCTTTGCTGATGACCGTCCTTGGGAATTCTGAAGAGAAGCTGCAAGATTGGGTGGATGAATTTGGGGTGGGGTGTGCAAAAGAAAAAATTTTAAAAGGGTGAATACAGGAAAGAGAAAGGGTTTATAGGTAACAAAAAGATTAGGTATGAAAGATTGAATATCAGATTTTGGGGGGAGAAGTATGGAGGAGGTGAACTATTTAGATATTTGGGAGTGGACTGTCCCGCGATGGGTCTATGAAAAATGAGGGGAACAGAATTAGAGGGGAAAAAATGATGGTGCATTAGAGTCTGGGAGACAGAGAACTTGTCCTTTGGGGGCAAAGAGGGAATGTATGAGAGTATAGTTTTACCCAAAGCTCTTATTGGGGTGAAGCATGGGGGATGAATTGCAGCGAGGGGAAAGCTGGAGGCATGGAGATGTCAGTCGAGGGAATGTGTGGTGTGAATATAAACAGAGAATTCGAGTTTGGGGTTTGGGGAGGGCGGGATTACCCAAAATGTTTTTTTTCCGAGGGCTGAGGGAAAGGTTTTTTGATGGTTCGGACATGTAGAGAGAATGGAGCGAAACAGAATAACTTCAAGAGTGTATCAGTCTGTAGTGGAAGGAAGGCGGGGTAGGGGTCGGCCTAGAAGGGTTATGGAGGGAGGGGTAAGAGGTTTGTGTGCGAGGGGCTTGGACTTCCAGCAGGCATGCGTGAGCGTGCTTGATAGGAGTGAATGGAGACAAATGGATTTTAATACTTGACGTGCTGTTGGAGTGTGAGCAAAGTAACATTTATGAAGGGATTCAGGGAAACCGGCAGGCCGGACTTGAGTCCTGGAGATTGGAAGTACAGTGCCTGCACTCTGAAGGAGGGGTGTTAATGTTGCAGTTTAAAAACTGTAGTGTAAAGCACCCTTCTGGCAAGACAGTGATGGAGTGAATGATGGGTGAAAGTTTTTCTTTTTCGGGCCACCCTGCCTTGGTGGGAATCGGCCAGTGTGATAATAAATAAAAATAATAATAATATTTGCGCATCAAAACATTCGCAAATGCTACAGTACAGTATTATTATACTTCCCTACATCATATTTGCGCACAAAACATTTGCGAATTTTCAAGAATCACGAGGTTCTTGATCACCTAACCCTCGGGAATGTGGAGGGCCTCCTGTACACGGATTCATTTGGCACATTTTGGTTATTACACTATTGAAAAATTGCAGCATAATTTTATACAACACTTTGTAAAATTACTTTAACATGGTTCGGTTTGCAGGAGGGGAAAAAATTGGAGCATCGCCCGCAGGATATTTCCCTAGCTCAGGCCCTCATTTGGCTGTAGGTGAGACCACTGTCTCTGCGGGGCTGCACCGCGTTTCAAGGCAGCAAAGGATCACTTCACCTTGCTCCTTTGCAGTAATGCATCAGGTGATTTCAAGTGTAAGCTCATGGTTATTTACCACTCTAAGAATCTTTGTGCTTTGAAAGGTGTAGATAAAAACACCTTACTAGGGTTGACAACTGGGACCACTTCTACGGTAGAAATGACATCCATGTCAGGGATGGGGTTCACTTATCCAGGGTAGGTGTGGGTTTTCTTCCTAGCTCAGTTGAGGGTGTCATTAGAACTTTAAACTAGGATTAGGTAGAGGTATGGGTTTAGGAAAGGAAAATAATGAGTGCGGATATATCGACTTAGGCTTTGATATTATGAATCTTAATAATAACAGTCAAAGAGTAACACTGGGTAATGATAATAATAGAAATTGTGTAAAAGCAAAGGTGAACAGGAAAAAGGTGCAGAAAACATATTTATGTATTTTATGCTAACAGTCAAAGTACAAGAAATAAGATTAATGAATTATGTTTTGGTAGCGTGTACTGGGAACTTTGATGTCTGCAATAACTGAAATATGGTATAATTTAATGAGTCGGGATATGATTGTTGAGTGTCATATTCAAGGGTTTAAGTTGTTCCATGTGGACAGATATAATGGGAAAGGGTGTGGAGTTGCATTATTTGTAGAAAATATAAATTGTTGCATAAAAAAAGGTATAAAAATAGATGGATTAGTAATAGAATCTGGGTAGAATTTCTAGAAGGTCAAGAAAAACTAATTCTAAATGTAATATACCGACCTCCAGACTCACAAAATTGTAATGACATGATTGCAAACAAATCATACCACGGGTGGGGTTAGAAACCGCAATCAGAGTCTCAAAGCTCCAGACTGTCGCGTTAGCCACTGGGCCAGCTAGCCACAATAAGAGTCATCCAACTAGGTATATTTATACACCATAGGATGGATAGCATAGGCACCACTGTGACCACAAATGCAAGTTTTTACAGATGAACCTCCAGCTAGTGTGGCTGTGATGAACTCTAGCTCAAGTGTCTAACGCAACGATCTGGAGTTTTAAGATTCTCTGATTGCGGGTTCTAACCCCGCCAATGGTATAGTTTCCCGACCTCCAGGCTTGGATCACAATAGAGGGAGACTTCTTTGGGACGAAACTGTCAGGGTTTCTAGACACAATAACGTAGTGATAGTTGGGGATTTTAACTTTCGTCAAATTGACTGGACTTCTTTGACCAGTAATCTGGAGTCCAGTAGCTTTATGGAAGTAGTTCAGGACTGTTTTCTGAAGCAGTGTGTAACAGAGCCTACAGGGGTAACAATTTGCTCGATCTGATCTTGTCAAATAAGGAAACACTCATAAATAATCTGGAGATTGCTTAAGAGCTGGGCACAAATAATCATAAATCCATTAATTTTAGCATTACCTGGGAATATGAGAATAATGATAATACGGTAAAAGTCCCTGATTTTCGTTCTGCCGATTATAATGGACTTAGGGAACACCTATCTGTTCTCAATTGGGGTAATCTAGCTAATAATTTTACTGACGATGATCATACTTATGATTACGAAGAGATCTGCATTTATGAATTTTTTCTTAATAATGTACAGCGTGCTCAGAGTATATATATTCCTAAAAGACAAATTAGGTCAAATAATAACGATCTTCCAAGTAGGAAGACTGTCACATGCAGGTTTAGATCCAATCTACCCAGCATTCTCCACCTGACTCCATCCTATAAATACTCACGTACCTTTCACCCAGGTAGATATGTTTGTGACTTGATAAAGCCCACTGTGTGGGCGAAACATTGTCAATAAAGGCTCACATACTGCTTATGTGTTTATTTTTCCAAATACTGAGGATACTGAACCAGGTAAGAACCAGAAATAAGAGATTTAAGTTAGATAAATTAAGATTTAGAAAGGACATAGGTAAGTACTGGTTTTCGAACAGAGCTGTGAATGCGTGGAACAATCTTCTGAGTAGGGTGATAGAGGTTAGGACCTTGGGTGGCTTTAAAGAGAGATTGGACATATATATGAGTGGGAGGGGCTGGGTTTGACTGGTGTCATGGGTAAGGGAGTAAATTCTTGGGTAGCTTTGGGTAGTGATGGTTTTAATAAGAACCTGCCTTGTATGGGCCAGTAGGCCTTCTGCAGTGCTCCTCCATTCTTATGTTCATATGGCATAATTACTCAACCTCTTGAGAGCCTGAACATCCACTTCTTACACCCATTACATCATTTCTTCCTCTCCATTTGCCTTCTTGATCCTCAACTTCGTTCCATGCTGTCTGGCCACTGCCCAGGTTCCCTTCGTGACCCGAGGACTCACAACAGGACTACTACGAATCCTCTTGTTTTCCTCCATCAATCACCATATCTCTATCTTTGCTACCCTCAATTCCTCCTTAAGCTGCTGGTAAAGTTGCTCAATGGAGGGCATCTTGGTTTAGTCCACAGGGACTAGACATGTCCTCACTGAGCTAAGTACAGGTCACCACTGAGTACAGGTAATATTCTGTTGATTAGCAATTTGAGATACTCTAACTACTGGACTTTTGCTTTATAGTGTTACTGACAGCAATTACGGCAACTTCTATGCATATTCTTCGTCTTAAATCGTCTTCTTTAATCACTAGTTTAGCCTCACTAAATTTCCTAAGGTGTCCAACATCGTTCCTATGTTGAACACACGCGTTTTTACGGTCATCATTTCTGCAAGCATTTTTGTGTTCGGTGATCCTAATGCCCAGAGATCTGGCTGTTTTCCCCACATGGTATAGTGTAAATTCCTGCACTTGTGCCAGAATCGTGCCACTAACGTTTCAAAAATGTTTGACAGAAAACTGGCTAAAATATCTACCAGCTCTTCAACTACTATTAGGAACCTAATACAAAAACCCAAGCATGATTCTGGCACAATTGCAGGAATTTACACTATACCATGTGGGGGTGTGTGACAAAAGTATATGAGGGAAAACAGCCACATCTCTGTAAATTATGAACAACAGAGGGCCTAAAACTGATTCTTGTGGAATGCCACTAGTGACTAATCCCCATTCACATTTGACCCCATTAATGGAGACTCTCTGCTGTCTGTTGGTAAGCCATTCCTCTATCCATGTTAGAACTTTTCCTCCTATACCATGAGCTGCCACTTTTCTTAAAGAGTCTTTTGTAAGGTACTCTATCGAAGGCTTTACTGACGTTCTATTGAAGAACGTCAGTAAATTTGTCAGGTGGAACGACCTCTCGTGAACCCATGCTGAGATTCATTAATCAAATTATGCTCTTCAAGGTGATTTCTAATAATGTCAGCTATAACTGACTAATAATTTGTCTACTATAGACGTCAGGCTTATTGAATGGTAATTTGAAGGAAGGGATTTTACCCCCCTTATTAAATTAAACCCAAAATTAGCTATTTTTCCACATTCGGCAAAACCCCGTAAGGATGGATGCTTAAACACACTCGTTTTGGCGACAAAGTTCCATTCTTTAAGTACCCAAAAAAAATCGTCGGGTCCTGGGATTTTTTTGTTTTCATTTTGTCTTTCCGTTTGATAAGCATGCCCTCGTGACAGTAATATTTTTAAATTTAAAATTCACCGGGAAAATGAATTTTGTTAATTTTGGAATCTTTTTTATGTCTCCCTGTGTAAAAACTAAAAAAAATATCTTAAATTTGGGAACACATTTCCAGTTTGTTATCCGTCAGCTGTCCATTCCCAATTTTCAAAGGTCCTACTTTTTCCCTCACCTTCATCCTATACACTTGAAAGAACCCCTTTGGATTAGTTTTTGATTCATCAGCAACTAAAATGAATCAAAAGCAAAAGTCCAGTAGTTACATTATCACAAAATTGCTAATCAACAGGATATTACCCATTGTGGAAACTGCTGTTTCATGATGTCAACAGGTCCCTCTGTAGCCATCCGTCTCACCACCTTAGTTCTTCTTCTTCTTCTTCGTGCTGCGTGCTGCCTCCTGCTGCTGCTGCCGCTGTCGCCGCCGCCGCCTCTACCCACGCGACACTTCACCTGACTCCTGCCACTATATATATGCGTTTTCTTAGTTGAAGATTGAGACACTTATGCAACACATGGGAATCTTTATTGAGGAAACGTTTCGCCACACAATTCAATTCAATTCAAAGTTTATTCTCTATAAGGATTACAATGCTGAGTTTACAGAATTTGGTTATTGTGTGGTTTACATGTAGTAAAATAGTGATTACAGAGTGTACCACTAGAACACCTAGCATGGCTAGGCATTTTGGGCAGACTTAAATTAAATCTTAAGCTTAAAATATTACAAAATTATGTGGTAAGTTGGTATTATGGCTAAGTGACTAAATACTAGTTTGTGAGTTTAGCAATGTGAATGCTTTTGTTTTGGCACTATACATAGTTTCAGTAATGGAGTATCACAGGCCAACTTATGACTAGTTAAGATTCATTATTTTGAGATTGAGATTGATATTTCTGTTTATGGTCAAATGGGTGAGTGAGTGTAAGTGTTAACCACCAGGTGGTATTCGTGTAATTAGTTGACAGGTGTATCAGGGAGATAAGATGTTTTCTGATGGTAGTTTGAAGGTGATGAATGTGTCTGCAGTTTTAGAATTTTCAGGTAGGGTGTTCCAGATTTTAGGGCCTTTGACATACATTGAATTTTTGTAAAGGTTTAGTCGGACATGGGGAATGTCATAGAGATGTTTGTGTCTGATGTTGTGCCTGTGGGGTCTGTCACAACTATCAAGAAAGCATTTTAGGTCAAGGTTAATATTGGAATTTAAGGTCCTGTAGATGTAGATTGCACAGTAGTAAGTGTGGATGTACTGAACAGGGAGTAAGTTTTTGATCTATGAAGAGTGGGGGGTGTGTTGCCAGGATGGATTTAGTGATTATTCTTACTGCGGCTTTTTGTTGGGTTATTGGCTTTAGGTGTGTTGCTGCAGTTGAACCCCAAGCACAGATAGCATAGGTGAGGTATGGATATATAAGTGAATGGTATAGTATGAGAAGGGCAGTTGCGGCACATAGTATCGTATCTTGGAGAGGATCCCAACCGTTTTGGATACTTTTTGGTTTTGTGTTGGATATGGGTGCTTTAAGTTCAGGTTGTTGTCGAGGTATAGGCCTAGGAATTTGCCCTCATTATGCCTGGCAATTAGAGTGTTGTCGATCTTAATGTTAATTTGCGCATCTCCTGCTCTGCTACCAAACATAATGTAGTAGGTTTTGTCAGTGTTAAGCGTAAGTTTTATTGGCTGTCACCAAGTCAATATTTTGATCACTCCTCATTAACAATGTGTTGAGGGTGGCAAGATTAGGGTGAGAGATGACATAAGTCGTGTCGTCAGCAAAGAGAATGGGTTCAGGTGTTGAGATACGTTTGGAAGATCATTGATGTATATGAGGAAGAGCAGGGGACCAAGGACACTTCCCTGCGGAACTCCAGTATCAAGTGGCTGTTTTTGTTGATGCTGTGTCTTTAATGGTGACATACTGATACCTATTAGTAAGGTAAGATTTGAAATATGCAAGCACATGGCCTCTTATACCATAATGGTCAAGTTTGTGGAGTAGGATGCCGTGGTCTACTGTGTCAAAAGCTTTTCTTAGGTCAATAAAAATTCCTAGTGGATATTCCTTATTTTCCAATGCTGTGTAAAGCAGATCTAGCATTTTTATGATTGCATCGTTAGTGCTTTTATTTTTCCTGAATCCAAATTGGCAGGGGTTGAGTATGTTTTGTGTTGTTATAAATGAATATAGTCTCCTGTGCACGAGTTTCTCAAAGATTTTGGATAGCAATGGTAGGTTTGATATTGGCCTATAGTTGTTTAAATCTGTAGGGTCACCACCTTTATGTATTGGTGTAACCCTTGCCGTCTTGAGTAGTTTCGGGAAGGTGCTAGTTTCTAGTGACTTGTTAAAAAGTAATGAGATAGCATGCGAGAGGACATGGGCCACTCTCTTGTACAATAATGGTGGGACATGAGACAGATTCCCTGAGTTATTTTTAAGTGACTTTATAATCTCGGTGACTTCCATGGGCTCAGTTGGAGCAAGATAGAAGTAATTTGGGAAATTCCCATCTAGGTAGTCCCCGGCATGGGCATTGGTACGTGGGATTTTATTGGCGAGATTAGAACCTATGGTTGAGAAGAAGTCATTTATCTTGTTAGCTGTGTCAGTGGGATGCAGTGGTGTTTCATTAGGTTTAGTTAGGGCAATATTCTTGTTTTTTTCAGTTTGTGGGTCCCTAGAATCTGGGAGAGTGTTTTCCAGGTCTTTTTTATATCTCCTCTTGTTTCAGTGAATCTACTGGAGTAGTATAGTTGTTTGGCTTTCATTAGTCCAATCAGAAGGGTGTAAGGAGAGGAGGAGTTTGAGGTAATCAGTCCTTCAGCCTGGAGTCGATGTGTTCAGTCCATCAATCTTGTATAAAGTACAGCATAGGGCCATAGACATGGCTTATATACTGTTTTCTTAGTTTACTCTGCATTAGGACTGAAGAAGCAACTCGTGGCAAAACGTTTCCTTTAATAAATGTCCTGAACTGTACACAAGTGTCTTTTTGCACCCTAACAGAATATTTGCCCAATTCACTATAGTTCTACCCTAACAATAAGCTCTGATAAATCCACTAACTCATGTGCAAGTCCTACTCCAAGCCAACTCCTCTCACTCGTATATTTATCCAACCTAAGTTTGAAACTATCCAAGGTTTTAGCTTCAATAACCCTACTAGGCAGACTGTTCCACTCATCAACTACTCTATTTCCAAATCAATACTTTCCTATATCCTGTCTAAATCTAAACTTATATAATTTGAATCCATTATTGCAGGTTCTCTCTTGGAGAGAGATCTGGAGTTTACCTAGAGAGAGTTCTGGGGGTCAACGCCCCCGCAGCCCGGTCTGTGACCAAGCCTCCTGGTGGATCAGAGCCTGATCAACCAGGCTGTTACTGCTGGCTGCACGCAATTCAACGTACGAGCCACAGCCCAGCTGGTCAGATACCGACTTTAGGTGCCTGTCCAGTGCCTGCTTGAAGACAGCCAGGGGTCTATTGGTAATCCCCCTTATATATGCTGGGAGGCAGTTGAACAGTCTCGGGCCCCTGACACTTATTGTATTGTCTCTTAACGTGCTAGTGACAACCCTGCTTTTCATTGGGGGCATGTTGCATCGTCTGCCGAGTCTTTTGCTTTCGTTGTGAGTGATTTTCGTGTGCAAGTTCGGTACTAGTCCCTCTAGGATTTTCCATGTGTATATAATCATGCATCTCTCCCGCCTGCGTTCCAGGGAGTACAGGTTCAGGAAATTCAAGCGTTCCCAGTAATTGAAGTGTTTTATCTCCGTTATGCCCGCCGTGAAGGTTCTCTGTACATTTTCTAGGTCAGCAATTCCACCTGCCTTGAAAGGTGCTGTTAGTGTGAAGCAATATTCCAGCCTAGATAGAACAAGCGACCTGAAGAGTGTCATCATGGGCTTGGCATCCCTAGTTTTGAAGGTTGTCATTATGTATCCTGTCATTTTTATAGCAGATGCGATTGATACAATGTTATGGTCCTTGAAGGCGAGATCCTCCGACATGATCATTCCCAGGTCTTTGACATTGGTTTTTCGCTCTATTTTGTGGAAGGAATTTGTTTTGTACTCTGATGACGTTTTAATTTCCTCATGTTTACCATATCGGAGTAACTGAAATTTCTCATCGTTGAACTTCATATTGTTTTCTGCAGCCCACTAAAAGATTTGGTTGATGTCCGCCTGGAGCCTTGCAGTGTCTACAATGGAAGACACTGTCATGCAGATTCGGGTGTCATCTGCAAAGGAAGACATGGTGCTGTGGCTGACATCCTTGTCTATGTCAGATATGAGGATGAGAAACAAGATGGGAGCGAGTACTGTGCCTTGTGGAACAGAGCTTTTCACCGTAGCCGCCTCAGACTTTACTCTGTTGACTACTACTCTTTGTGTTCTGTTTGTGAGGAAATTATAGATCCATCTACCAACTTTTCCTGTTATTCCTTTAGCACGCATTTTGTGCGCTATTACACCATGGTCACACTTGTCGAAGGCTTTGGCAAAGTCTGTATATATTACATCTGCATTCTTTTTGTCTTCTAGTGCATCTAGGACCTTGTCGTAGTGATCCAGTAGCTGAGACAGACAGGAGCAACCTGCTCTAAACCCATATTGCCCTGGGTTGTGTAACTGATGGGTATCTAGATGGGTGGCGAACTTGCTTCTTAGGACCCTTTTAAAGATTTTTACGATATGGGATGTTAGTGCTATCGGTCTGTAGTTCTTTGCTATTGCTTTACTGCCCCCTTTGTGGAGTGGGGCTATGTCTGTTGTTTTTAGTAACTGCGGGACGACCCCCGTGTCCATGCTCCCTCTCCATAGGATGGTAAAAGCTCGTGATAGGGGCTTCTTGCAGTTCTTGATGAACACGGAGTTCCATGAGTCTGGCCCTGGGGCAGAGTGCATGGTCTGGCCCTGGGGCAGAGTGCATGGTCTGGCCCTGGGGCAGAGTGCATGGGCATGTCATTTATCACCTGTTCGAAGTCATTTGGTGTCAGGATAATATCAGATAGCCTTGTGTTAACTATAAAAAATCATTTTGATCTTCGACTCTCAGTCTGGTTAGCGGCTTACTAAAAACTGAGTCATATTGGGACTTGAGTAGCTCATTCATTTCCTTGCTGTCATCTGTGAAGGACCCATCTTGTTTAAGTAGGGGCCCAATACTGGATGTTGTTCTCGACTTTGATTTGGCATAAGAAAAGAAATACTTTCGGTTTCTTTTGATTTCATTTATGGCTTTTAGTTCTCCCTGCGATTCCTGACTCCTATAAGATTCCTTTAGCTTAAGTTCGATGTTTGCTATTTCTCTGACCAGTGACTCCCTACTCCTGTGTGTAAGTATAACTATATAAAAAGAAGGGTGTGAAATGAACAATTTTTACCTATACTAATTCTTTACTAAGAAAAATTCTTAACATAGGAAAAATAAATTACCATTTGATTCAATTTACATCACAAAACTATGACTGTTCATGATTGTAATCATGTGTTCACGATTGTGACTAGCTCTACCTGGAGCTCATTATCTTTGTCAATTCTCATTATTGTAACCAAATCTAGTTCATTAACTTTGTAATTAGTCATGAGTGTGACCAGCTCTACCTGGAGCTCATTACCTTTGTACTTGGTCACGATTGTGACCAGATCTAGTTCATTACATTTGTAACTTGCTCAGCTATCAAAACTTTGGAGTCCAGTCCCTGGATCAATTATGTACCTCTGTAATCTTTTAACTACTGCCCACAGGATGGGTATGGGGTGCATAATAAAAATATTAAACTAAAACTTACTAATTAAGCACCACACACGTGTAAAATACTCCTCAGGAAAGGTTCCTTGATGCTGGTGAAGGGTTCTTGATCTAGAGAATTGGATCTGTGCTCCAGTTCCCTGAACTTAGACTGTATACCTTCCATCACTCCTCCCCCCAACAAGCGCTATATAATCCCTATGGGTTTAGCGCTCCCCCATGATTATAATAATAACTTGTAAAATAAGTGATGTGTGGAGAAACGCCAGAAAGAGACTCGAGCAGGCATCTAAAAGTGCTAAAAGGGGGAGAGAGACCAGAGGTCAGTGACAACAGATAAGAGTGAGGCAAAAATAATCAAAACAGCTGAAGATGAAATGGATATAACAAAGGTAATTACACATGACAAAATTTCTCCATTGCTTCTGTAAGGAGGAATAAAATCTCCAAGTGCATCCGTAGTGGGAATTTTCTTCAACAGGTCAATTACAGGAGTCCATGCCAGAAATATGAAAGGTTGCTGCTGTCCCTATAATCACAGCAGGCAATAATGGCTGGAGACACGAGATAGAGAACAGTATCGCTGACGTGTATAAAAATTAAAAGTCCAATACAGATTTTAAAGACTCGTGGAACATCTAGAGAGGAAAGGATCGGCCAAAGAAAACCATTTCCGATTCAGTGAAAGGAAGTACTGCCTTAAGTTTTTGACTAATCCACACACTAGACAATCAATCCCCTGAGCTATGACCCCTGTGAGGGGTTCATGGCATCATTACTACACTACTATTATTACTTGACTATTATCATTACCACACTACCATTATTACCAGACTATTATCATTACCACACTACCATTGTTACCAGACTATTATCATTACCACACTACCATCATTACTACACTACCATTATTACTAGACTGCTATAATTACTACACTACCATTATTACTACACAACTATCATTTCCACAATACCATTATTACTGCACTAACATTATTACTACATTACCATCATTACTAAACTACCATTATTACTGCATTACCATTATTACTGCACTAACATTATTACCACACTACCATCATTACCACACTACCATTATTACTACACTACCATTATTACCACACTACCATTATTACTACACTACCATTATTACTAGACTATAATTGCCACACAACTATCATTTCCACACTACCATTATTACTGCAATAAAAAGGCTTTCAAATGAGTTGATGTAGGTAACAGCTCCTAGTTTGTCAATAAAGTTAGGGACCCTTACTCTAATCTTCTTAAACCTTGTGTAAAAATGAGAGAGCGAATACAGAGGAGAATAGAGAGAGGAGAGAATAAAGGAAAGAATAGAGAAAGGAAAGAATAGAGGAGGAGAGATACATGATAAATCTGCACACTTCCATAACATATTGGAGTGAGACATATGGCAGGAAGCAGGGGTGCAGTGGGCACAATAAAGGAACACTGTCTCAATGTCCGTGGCCCCAGATTATTCGACATCTTACCAGAAGATATCGAACACTATTGAGACAAGTGAAGAAGTCTTCAAGAGGAAACTGGATAAGTATCTTCACCAGGTATCAGATCAACCAGTCTGTGATGGATATACTCGTATGGGTCAACGGGCCACTAGCAGCAACAGCCTCAATGACCAGGCAAGCACCAGACGACCCTGGCCCAAGGCCGGGATCTGAGAGTAGAAAATCTCTCGGAACTCATCAAAGGTAAAAGGTGGTCCCTGGAGGTTATTCCGGGGATCAACGCCTCCGCGGCCCGGTCCACAACAAGGCCTCCCGGTGGATCAGGGCCTGATCAACGAGGCTGTTACTGCTGGCCGCACGTAGTCCAACGTACGAACCACAGCCCGGCTGATCCGGCACTGACTTTAGGTATCTGTCCAGCTCCCTCTTGAAGGCAGCCAGGGGCCTATTGATAATTCCCCTTATGCTTGGTGGGAGGCTGTTGAACAGTCTTGGGTCCCGGACACTTATGGTGTTTTCTCTTAGTGTACTAATGGTGCCCCTACTTTTAATTGGGGGCATTTTGCATCGCCTGCCCAGTCGTTTACTTTCACAGGGAGTGATTTCTGTGTGCAGATTCGGGACCATTCCTTCCAGGATTTTCCAAGTGTAGATTATGATATCTCTCTCCTGTGTTCCAACGAGTATAAGTCAAGTGCTTCCAAGCGCTCCCAGTAGTTCAGGTGCTTGGTAGAACTTTTACATGCAGTGAAGGGTCTCTGTACACTCTTTAGATCTGCAGTTTCACTTGCTTTGAATGGAGATGTTAATGTACAGCAGTATTCCAGCCTAGAGAGGACAAGTGATTTGAAAAGGATCATCATTGGCCTGGCATCTCTCGTTTTGAACGTTCTCATTATCCATCCTATCATTTTCTTTGCACTTGTGATCATGGTACTGTTGTTATCCTTGAAAGTGAGATCCTCAGACATTACTACTCCCAGGTCCCTTACATTATTTTTCTGCTTTATTGCATGGCCAGAGTTTGTAGTACTCTGTTCTAGTTATTATCTCCTCCAGTTTTCCATAACAGAGTACTTGGAATTTGTCCTCATTGAGCATCACATTGTTTTCCGTTGCCCATTGGAAAACTTGGTTTGTATCTTCTTGGAGGTGAACCAAGTCCTCAATAGATGACAGCCTCATGTAGATCCTAGTATCGTCTGCAAAGAATAATACGGTGCTGTGGATTACATCTCTGTCTATGTCTGATATGAGGATAAGGAACAGGATGGGGGCCAGTACTGTGCCTTGTGGAACAGAGCTCTTCACTATGGCAGCCTACGATTTAACTCTGTTGACCACTACTCTTTGTGTTCGATTGGTTAGGAGGTTGAAGATCCATCTCTCCACTTTGCCAGTTACTCCTTCAGCACGTATTTTGTGTGCTATTACGCCAAGATCGCACTTGTCAAACTCTTTTGCAAAGTCTGTGTATATTACATGTGCATTCTGTCTTTCTTCCAGTGCATCCAAGGCCATATCATAGTGATCCAGTAGTTGTGAGGCAGGAGCGACCTGCCCTGAACTCATGTTGCCTTGGATTATGATAGTTTTTGGGATTCCAGGTGGTTTGCAATCATGCTTCTTAGCACTCTCTCAAAGATTTTTATGATGTGGGACGTTAGCGCTATTGGTCTATAGTTCTTAGCTAATGCTTTGCTGCCACCTTTATGGAGTGGGGCTATATCTGCTGTTTTAAGTGACTGTGGAATTTCACCCATGTCCAAGCTCCTCCTCCATAGTGTACTTAGGGCACGTGAGAGGGGTTCTTTGCAGAGTTCCACGAGTCCGGGCCTGGGGCTGAGTGTATGGGCATGTTGTCAATGACTTTTTCAAAGTCTATCGGAGTTAGGGTAATGTCGGAAATCTGGCACACATTGATGGGATTTGGAGGCTCATTCATGAAAAAACCATTTGAATTGTCGATCCTCAGACTGATTAGTGGCTCACTAAACACAGAGTTGTACTGGGATTTCAGTATTTCACTCATTTCCTTGTTGTCATCTGTGTAAGTCCCATCCTGTCTGAGTAAGGGCCCAATACTAGATGTGGTATTTGCCTTGTTTTTGGTATATGAAAAGAAATATTTCGAATTTCTTTCAATTTCACTAATAGCTTTAAGTTCCTCCTGTCTCTCTTGGTTCCTGTAAGAGTCCTTTAACTTAAGTTCGATAGTTTCCACTTCCCTGGTCAGCGCTTCCTTCCGTGTATCAGATATTCTAGCATTCCTGAGGAGCTCAGTGATTCTTCGTCGTCTTCTGCAGAGGGAGTGTCTTTCTCTCTCTAGTTTACTTCTGCTCTTCTTTCTTAGGGGAATATGCCTAGAACATGCTTCAGCTGCCAGGAAGTTGATCCTTTCAAGGCACTGGTTTAGATCCATGTTATTTAAGATATCTTCCCAACATGTTTCATTTAAGACATGGTTTACCTGGTCCAAGTTGATGTTCTTGTTGAAATTGTATTTTGTGAAGACACCTTCACAGTTGCATGCATTTTGCTGATCAGGACCCCTGTGCATGTAAGTCTGGACTTCCGTTACATTGTGATTGGAATGAGTTGTTTTTTATTTTATATCTCTTACCAGGTCCTCATTATTTGTGAAGATAAGGTCAAGTGTGTTTTCTAGTCTTGTTGGTTCCACTATCTGCTGGCATAAGATGTGCTCATTGCAGAGACTTAGTAGCTCGTGTGTGTGACCTTTCATCTGCGCTACCTCCAGGGATTGTTTCTGCTATAATATTATTCGCTACATTCTTCCATTTTGTATGCCTTAGGTTGAAATCACCAAGCAGTAAGATGTTTGGGGATGGAGCTGGAAGGTTTTCCAGACAGTAAGCAATTTTCAGTAACTGTTCCTTGAACTGTTGGGAGGTTGCATCTGGTGGTTTATATACAACCACAATGACTAGGTTTTGGTTCTCGATCTTTACTGATAGAGTTTCAACTACATCATTTATGGTGTTCAGTAACTCCGTGCAGATGAGTGACTCTTTGACATACAGGCCAAATCCCCCCCCCCTCTTGTTGCCGGTTCTTTCTGTCGCATCTAAAAAGATTGTACCCACTTATCCATATTTCACTGTCAAAGTGATCTTTTGTGTGGGTTTCTGTGAAGGCTGCAAACATTACATTAGACTACTCTAGAAGTCCACTGATAAAAGATATTTTGTTGTTGGTGGATGGCTTAAGGCCATGTATATTAGCAAATATAAACGAAGTTGTATTCTGTGTTTGTTGGAGGGATTTTGTTATTGGCATCAGTAGTTGTAGTTCTGGAGGGCCATGGGTGGCCAATGGTTGTGCCTCTAATCCAACAAGGCTCCAAGGTGGTGGACTATTTTTATTTCCTTCCATTTTCTTTTTCCGTTTCCTGCCACTAAAAAATCACCTGGAGTTGGGTTGTCGTAGCTACTATTGTATAAGAATGGTATACAATACCGACAAGATGAAATTAAGACACATGTGCAACATCTGGGTATCTTTATTGTAGACATTTCGCCATCCAGTGGCTTTATCAATACAAATTCAAGGACCTAACTAGAAGACAGTAGTACTATGTACAGAAGATGAGGTAATCAGTCCCTAAACCTTGGAGTAGGTGCGAAGAGCACCGTAGTCGTGGAGACTCTGAAGCAGAAGCAGAAGCAAGGCGCCTGACGCTTATATACTAAGGTCAGGTGGAAATGGGACGAGTAGCAGATGAGGGCATAGTCACTGGTAGGCGGGATTCCCCAGTGGAAGTAGGTCCTGGTATAAACCTTGGTAATAAATACCAACAAGTTGGTTTAGAAAGACACGTAAGCAAACACTATAACATATTTATTAGAAAACGTTTCCCATCTTTCTTCATCCGAGATTGCAGACTCAAGGCACAAGCTATCCTCAACAAACCGCCCATGGAACAGCCCCCTAAACAGTTCATAGTACTCCCATGTGGCGATGTTGCCACGAATACTCGCCGGGCACTTGCTATGAGTAACATCAACGTTTCCACCATAAACACATCATCTATCAAAGACCTCACTACGAAACGCAGCCCCACACCTCTAACTTCTACAGCAGGAGTCTACACTATCCCCTGTGGGTTCTGTCCCAAGAAATATGTAGGCGAGACAGGCAGAGATCTTGCAGTCCGCCTGAATGAACATCGAAATGCCTCTAACAGAGACGATGTAAGGTACGCCTGTGTCCTCCACAGAGACTCCACAGGGCATTTGATGAACTGGAACGAGGCAAAACTCGTTCTCACCGAACCAGACCTCAGACGCCGACGGTGCTAGAAGCCTCACTAATCGCCGTCACCGACACTATAG
This sequence comes from Cherax quadricarinatus, assembly GCF_026875155.1. NCBI lineage: Eukaryota > Metazoa > Arthropoda > Malacostraca > Decapoda > Parastacidae > Cherax > Cherax quadricarinatus. Next base: position 98,160,289 of record NC_069403.1, on the reverse strand, counting down.
AACGCAACACTGGAAACTACAAAATTTCAAAAACATTGGCATACATGATACTTAAGCAGCACCAACCCAACAACACAGGAGTCACATGATTTCATCGTCTACCCGTCCTCATCACAGATAGAGGTTGTTTTGATAAGGACCTGCCTCGCATGGGCCAGTAGGCCTTCTACAGTGTTCCTCCATTCTTATGTTCTTATGACATTCCTCAGGTCACGTGCGTCACATCTCACTCTCCGCCTATATATATAATGTCTTTCTACCTCTGTATGTTAGAAGTGATCAAGGTCCCAGGACCGAAACGTTTTCTAATAAATATGTTATAGTGTTTGCTTACGTGTCTTTCTAAACCAAGTAGGTCCTACCCAAAGAGATGGGTTAGTTGTAGTAGTAGTTGTCGTAGTCATGAAGGTTATGTACTGTCTTCAAGTTATGTCCTGGAATTTGTATTGATAAAGCCACTGGATGGTGAGACGTCTACAATAAAGATACCCAGATGTTGCACATGTATCGTAGCTACTATTGTTTGTCTTGTGGGGTCTGTGCCTCCTGGTCCCTTTTAGATGGTATGCAGGGCAGCTGATGTTGTAACACTGCTTTTGGAGGTCCGAGGAGCGACACATTTTTGGGTGGAAGAAAGTACAGGAAGAAGAATGACACACCCCTTTAGACAGGAGTTCACTAAAGTTTTTGGGATGCTCAAAGTTGCATGTTCCACTTATTTTCCTGATATTCCATGCTTACAGATGCCCCAAACATAGTATTTGCACAATTTCACTTTTGGTTGGATAGAATTGTTGAGAGGTGTATTCCCAATTTCTGCAGGTTCTGGGACTGCACTATAATGTTAGGGAACTTCAGAAAGATTTAGAAAAACTCTATTCTTGGTCAGAAAAGTGGCAGATGCAGTTCAATGTAGATAAATGCAAGGTTCTGAAGCTCGGGAGTGTCCATAACCCTAGCACTTATAAGTTAAATAATGAAGATTGAGACACTTATGCAGCATATGGGAATCTTTATTCAGGAAACGTTTCGCCACACAGTGGCTTCATCAGTCCAATACAATGAGGAAGGCGTAAGGAGAGGAGGAGTATGAGGTAATCAGTCCCTCAGCCTGGAGTCGATGTGTTCAGTCCATCAATCTTGTAGAAAGTACTTTCTACAAGATTGATGGACTGAACACATCGACTCCAGGCTGAGGGACTGATTACCTCATACTCCTCCTCTCCTTACGCCTTCCTCTTTGTATTGGACTGATGAAGCCACTGTGTGGCGAAACGTTTCCTGAATAAAGATTCCATATGCTGCATAAGTGTCTCAGTCTTCAACTTGTCGGTTTTTCAAAACCAATTCATCACAAGTTAATAAAGTAGAACTTAGCCATACAGATTGCAAAATGGACTTGGGGGGTTATGGTAAGCACGAACCTTAAACCAAGACAGCAGCCATGCATATGTAATACGCAAATCGATTACTGGGATTTCATTTCAAAGAAGTGTAAGCAAAGATGTCCCGAGGTCATACTGCTGCTTTATACTTCATTTGTAAGGCCTCACCTAGAATTATGCAGACTCTGTTCTGGTCTCCATATTACAGAATGGACTTAAATCGTTAGAAACATTCAGAGTAGGATGGACTAATTAAATACATCGCTTGAAATCTTCCTTTATGAAGAAAGATTGACGACTCATAAATTGATTCACTTGTTAGACGAAGACTGAGGGGAGACATGAACGAGTGTATAAGTGGAAGGATAGGTATTAATAAGGGGATATTAATAAGGTCTTGAGGATATCTCTCCAAGAAGAGAACCGCAGTAATGGATTTAAATTAGATAAGGTTTAGATTTTAAAAAGGACATAGGAAATTATTGGTTGGAAATAGGGAGGTTGATGAGTGGAACAAGTTACCTAGTTGGGTTATTGAGGCTAGGACTTTGGGTAGTTTCAAAATTAGGTTGGAATAAATACATGGTAGTGCAGGCGGTAGGATTTGAGTGGGACTTGCAATCAGAGCTTATTTCTTGGGTAGCACTGAGGGTTGGGTTGGGCAAATGTTTTGTTGTTGGGATGAATTATGAATTGTAAAGGACCTGCCTCGCATGGGCCAACAGGACTGCTGCGTGTTTCCTCCTTTTTTATGTTCTTATCTAATTTTGTAGTCCTGTCCAGTCGTTGGTTTCTCACATTCTGTAGGACAGTAACTCAAACAATTTCTGCTCCTATTTGAGAGGTTTCAACCACATTTTAACCTCCAGAGGGACGAAATATTCTTCCCTTTCACTAGCATTCCTTCTAGCCAGATTCATGGCATCTCTCTCCCACCAAGCGACGCTAACCCTGTCGCTGGTTTCTTTTTTATTTACAAATTAATTTTTATTAACTACAATGTATTTCACTAATTTACATGCAAAATGCACTATATTTTCGAAAAATATACAATATTTTCCACACCTGCTCCCTTTTCTCTCATCGTTCAGCTTGAGGCAATATTTCTTCCCTGTATATCAGGAAGCAGGGCCCGATACGGTGTAAGCTGTCAGTGGCCCTTCAAAAACCCATCAAAAAGAAATAATGTGAACATTAAAATGGTATAAAATACCGACAGTTTGTTAGGTAAGACACATATGCAGCATATGCAACAGTTAAGTATCCTTATTTCGAAATGTTTCGCCTACACAGTAGGCTTCTTCAGTCAAGTACAGAAAAGTTGATAGAAGCAGAAGAGACTTGAAGACGATGTAATCAGTCCATCACCCTTGAAGTTTTGAGGTGGTCAGTCCCTCAGTCTGGAGAAGAGTATTGTTCCATAGTCTGCAACAATATGGAGTTGAAGTATGTATGTATAATGTTCGCCAAGACCGTAGTCCTGGCACGGGTCTCAATCTTGCAATGACCCATCTCTGGCTCCCGAGGGAGAAAGGTTTCTACAATGATGCGACATATGCTGCTCAAGCACTCTTTTGGTCAGTTCAACTGGTGCATCTCATAAGCGACAACACCATATGTACTCCTAACTATGGACACTAGCAAGGAGGAGGATATGTCGTTATCACAAGTAACAGGCTTGTCTGGTTCGTTGACTCCATGGTACACTCGTGTGGCCGCAGTCATTCTCTGGGTCCTTTCGGGAGGAGATATCATCCTAGTTGCCTGCGGAGTGTCTCAGTAACTTCGCACTCCAGAAGCTAGAGGTTAGGGGCGCTGGACAACGTTTGCTGACAAATCTGGGCAATCTCTCCTCAGCCTTGTCAACATCATCTTGTTGTGGGAATGCCCAAACGAAGCCGATGGATGGCGGTACACTGCGCTTGGACAGGCTTCTACATAGGAGGTGGCTCTCCTGAGACGCCTGGCTTGGTACCAGATGTTTGAGATGGGGTATCACTAAGGACCTCCCCATAAGTTTCATGGGGACTCTGGCAAGCCCCCAGTTTGGTCTGTCGTAGGCTGATTAGGACAGTAATCCCACATGTGGATAGTCTGTTGCTCTTGGCTGCATCATTAGCCGCCTCTTTTCCCCGGATGCCAGATGGCTGGGTATCCAGTTCAATGTCAATCTGGTTACCTGAACTTTTTACAGGCTGTCAATTATGCTCAGGATCATGTGCTGAGGTGAACATTTGTCGGTGGTTGAGGATGGGAGAGGGCATTGATTGCAGAGGTGGAATCAACATGTATGACAGGTCGGAGTCGATGTGTTAGGGCATGTGACAATGCCTGCTGAATCGCCACCACTCAGCAAAAAGGATCGTTGCAGTGGTCAGGGCGTCGCCAGCCTTGTGTGTGCCCTGTGGTACAGTCCAGCTGCTGTCTCTTCCTGTCAGGGTCGACAGAACAAGAACCATTCTTGAAATACACTGCACATGTGCCTCCCTCTGCCGTGCATGCTTGTCTCAGCATGATGTGAGGGTCGTCTTGACTGCAGAGACGCTTAGAGAGGGTAGCTGCATATGCACACATCGGTCTGGATCGGGGGGCACCAGGGAGGTGGTTGGATGGTACCCAGCAACAGGAAGGGTCCCCAAATCTTCTCAAGGAGTCGTTGTGTAGGCAGCAGCTTCCGCCCAGCAGCACAAAACGAACGAATCGGAAGCTAGTCGTGAAGAGTTGTGGGATCTTGTGCCATGGTTGTCAATATCCGCTCCTATAGTGGGTACCTTGCTTCGGGTTGCAGAATCGTGGCCATTGGCAGGCGTTTATGTATCTTACTCTGTCGCCCAAGGAAGGAAAGCCGGGCTCAGATTGAGAATTACTTTTGGTTTGTTGGTCCAGATGGGTGCCCCAAGCATAGTTCTTTTCGCCTTGATTTTGTACGACCAACACCCTTTGCTACTCTGCGGGATGAGACGAGGCTAACGCGGTGCACTGTAGTCAGAGCGAGCATATAGCTTGTATATAGAACAAGCGAAGTACCTCTTTGCTTTCACCTGCACTGTGCCTCGGTCATGGCTCCATGGCGTTAAGTCTGAGTAGAGCATGTGGAACTTGATATACTCGGCCTGTTTCTGAAAGGTCAGCTTTTTCTCAATGTCGAATTCACAAGGTACAGGTAGGAGCGTGTCCACTCATGTTCTTATCCTGATACGTACTCTATTCACTGGATCTGGTCCCCTTGAACATCATTGCAAGAGATTTCTCGGCGAGATCTGAGGCTAGGTCCTTGCAAGACTGCGTTAATTAGGTCCAAAGCTCTCTGAGCCTGTCGTTCTAAATGCCTTTCCTTCACTACGACGTGCAAGATCATCAGCATAGCTGAGGAGCTGTGTACCACTATGAAAGGGAAGGCTCACAAGAGTTCCTGCATACGGATGTTAAACGGGTAGACTGAGCCAACTCCTTGTGGCGTACAGATACGGGCTTTAAAGGATGAGTAGTGTCCCTGAAGCTGGACCAACAGGCCTGCTGCCCTAAGTCGGATTATCCAGGCCATGAGGCGTCCTTTGATTCCCTCCGAGCTGTATTGCCAGAAATTGCCGTGGAGGCTGGGCTAGCTCAAATGCACTTTTCAAGGTCGAGGGTAGAGACTTATAGGTTTTTTGTTATATCAGCAATCTGGCTTAGTTAGAGTGGTTCTGCACTCTGCTTACCCACTCCTTTGGTTGACGCCAAAATCTGTGAGATTGCGAGGGTCAGTTTCATAGGAGGCGATTTAAACACCATCCCTCTCAGCTGTCTGGTAAGAGTGGTCAGCGATATGGGTCTCATATTGCTGGGTCTTGGGCTTTGGAATTGGTTACGATGGTGCTTTCTTCCAAGGCTGCTGGGAGTGTCCTGGCCCTCAACCGACTTGTTACTGACGTCTAGTATGCCCGTGCAATCATGGAGTATGCCCTGCCGTGCAATCATGGAGTATGTAAACACCATCGTGCCCGGGGCAGTGTCACTGTGTTCTTAAGGCACGTCAGAGTTCCAATTCCGTGAGTTCTTCATCAGTCACATCTTCCGACTCACATGACAGGCTTGTAGCGTTAGTGGCGCTGTGGTGTGGCAGAAGATCCGTGTGTATATTCCGGATGTCCTGTGGGAGCTGAGTGGAGGCTCCCCTGGAATTGAAAAGTCCACTCGTTTTTCCGCTTCCTGGGATGGGTTCGGGTGTGCTGGTGGCCTCGGCTTGCTCTGCAATTGCTCTGTTGAGCTTGCCCCATATCTCAGATACGGCGGTGTGATGCCCGAAATGTTGGAGCACACTCCAGCCCATTTTCAGTTTTTACTCTGAGAGAAGACTCTGCGGGCATGCTGCACATGGCCTCTCATGAGTATTCCTGTCTCTGCCGTAGGGTTACGCCTGTTATAGCTTACTAAAAAAGTTGATGCGGTGGTTTGTCCCCACTCGTCGTTGTAGAACCACCAGTCTCTTTTGTGAGTGCGTCCTGGGATTCTTTTAGACTGCGCACTCTGCTGCCTGCGTGTCCCCCCCCCGGATGAGAAACAGTGATTAGCTCCTGTTCAGCCATATCACAGTCTTCAGATAGAGAGTACTTGTGGACACAGTCATGAAGATTATCTGGACACCTCTGCAGTTGCCTCTTTCGTCCATCTAGGAGGCAGCACAACGGTATGAGGCCTCCTGGTTGATGTTGGAAGTGGTGATCACGGCAAAGTGGTCACTGAAAGGTGAGATGAGTTTCCCATGTGGTCCTGCTGCGAGTTGTCTTGACTGAAGGTAAGGTCGAGGCAGGCCACCCAACAGGTGTGTGGGGTCTCCACTTTTAGCAACTTTACCTTGGAAATATTCGTGTCGGAGCCTTGCATGTGTTCTACCGGCAGCATTGGTTGTGAGTGAGAGTGCAGATTGGGTGATGTGGAATTGAATTCTCCCCCACATTAATACACTCAGTGCGTGCTAGGCGCGGAGCTTGCAATGCCGAGGTGTGTCTTGGGTTCTTGTAGATGTTGTAGATGGTAATGGGCGCCCCAAGGTATGTGCACAAGGATGGCCTTGACCTCGACATCCTCCCAAGTCCACGGGTGGCTATAACCTCGTGAGGTATTGTATTGGATACACATACAGCTGTGGCCTCTGCAGAGAACGCCCGGTCCATGTGCCGAAAATACCCAGCAAAACTGGGTAGTCCTTGGGCACTAGTCGGGACAGTCAGGAGTTTCTTGTAGCAAGTCGATGTCAACCCGGGTCCCGAATTAATGCTACCAGCAAGGAGGTGCTGATTTGCCCCTCAGGCCCTGAATGTTCATTGAGGGTGTGATTGGTAACCGAAGGTATTCCATCGCTGTTGTTTCCTGAGCTGGAGACTGAGTCCGGCCCGCTTGCGAACTTGCAAATTCATGCATCACTGTCTACTCTTCGGTCAGAAAGCACCTCTCAGGAGCGTACGACCATCTGCGGAATGCGCTCTGTTGTTCCGTGAGTAGATTTGTGTTGCAAATAGATCCGTGAACACCTTTGATGAGTGCTACGAGAGATACTCCCTGGTGAGGGCCTGCTTTGGAGTTGGGTTCGAAAACAGTGGATATTTCTGGGGTTGTGGTCTTAGGGCGACTGCTGAGGTTGGATTTCTTTATTGTATGCACAGTGGTCTGTTGCTTGTATACCAGGTTGGATTAGCGGGATCTTGCTGGTTGAAGGTGCCAGTTGAGTCTGCAACGGGCCTTGTGCCGGGTAAGGAGTGCCTGCGTTGTCGTTGCTATGGCAGTGGCGGGCTGTTTAGTGCCGCTGCTGATCGCATTGACCAGATGCACCCCTGTTGACGCCTCTGTTCCTCTTGTTTCTGTTTCTTCGTTGAGGTAGGGGTGAGGAGAGTTCTTGACCCTTGACGCCTGGTTTGAGGCTTCGAGGGGTGTGGGAATTCCTGGGCATTGACTTGGGTTAGCTGCTGAGAGATCTGCGGTATGGCAGTGTTCCTGCACCATTGTTTGCTGAGAAGTGATGATCCGTCGTAGCCTGTTGCCGAGTTTTTGGCGTCTTCCAGACTTCTTGAATTCTGGCGAGCCTCTCGGGGCATCGAGGAATCCAGGATGGTGTTTCTGCTGCAGTTGGGCATTTTGGAGGTGGGTGGTAGCGATGCATTTTTCAGCTTGGTGATGCATTCCTCGGTAGGGTGGTGCTGGGGCTGCATGACACCCAGCTTACCTCTGTTTCAGACAGAGTGCACCCAGGTGTCCATCGATGACCTTGAAACAGCAAAATGGTTTTCTGTGATAGGTCCTGGAATCGTACTTGCCCCAAGAACCGAAGGTCCAGCTGGGATGCAAGTGGTCCTACATGCTGAATGAGGACCTGTCGGGTTGGTACGTTGCTGCCGTCTTTGCCTTGAGACGTTGAGCTGACTCCACACTGGGGTGAGGCTGCTACTGCCTCGATGGGCATCATCAGGGGTTAGCGCATCACTACACCCTTGTGATCTTCTGACGAGAGTCCAGTTCCTCAGGGTGAGATGAGCGATCTGTCTCATGACTCCTTCAGGTGAGTATACATTTCCTTGTTTGGAGGAGTCAATTATTGGTTCTCCCCTCACGTTGAAAACCAATATCTTGAACTTCAGGTTTTTGTGTCGTGATTCCAGTTATGAACAACCCCATAGTGGGTTCTGTGGTTCCCCATTAAGACTTCACCCTTGAAACTTGCCCGGTCGGTTGGCTTGGTTAGCCTGCTCTGGGGACGGACGGCGTTCTGTTTGATTGTCCACAGTATTCCATCCTTCTTGGTTTTCGGGGGGCGGGGTGTTTATTTCCTCCCCTGTTTCAATTGTCGCTGGTTCCATGGTTGGGACTGTCAGTTCTGCTACAATGTGAGCAGGATCTTCCTCTTCCTCTCGCAACTTCTTCGCTAGAATTTCGCCCCACATTTCCAAATCTGAGTCCTCCGTCGTGTTCATGGAGCATCGTGGCCTCTTCTTTTCGGCAGAAGCCATGTGCCTATCTTGTGATAATGTAGTGAACTCCGTGAACTGAGTGTGTGTCGGGAGTTGAATTGACAGGATGCAGCCTTATATACCGCCAGGAGGTGAGATGTACGCCACTAGTAGAGGTCAGAATGTAGTCATTGGGAAGTCAGGTCCCTCTCAAATCCAGCCATTCTCACTAGTAGAAGCAGTCCAAGTTGATTTCAGGTCTGTACCAAGATACCCTTGTGTTGCAGTGTCTGACAGAGTGAACATTAAAATGGTATAAAATACCGACAGGTTGTTAGGTAAGACACATATGCAACAGTTAGGTGTCTTTATTTCGAAACGTTTCGCCTACACAGTAGGCTTCTTGAGTCGAGTACAGAAAAAGTTGACAGAAGCAGAAGAGGCTTGAAGACGATGTAATCAGTACATCACCCTTGAAGTTTTGAGGTGGTCAGTCCCTCAGTCTGGAGAAGAGTATTGTTCCACAGTCTGAAACAATATGGAGTTGAAGTATGTATGTATAATGTTCGCCAAGACCAGGGTCCTGGCACGGGTCTTAATCTTGAGATGACCCGTCTCTGGCTCCTCCTGAAGGAGAATTGATTCTTCACTGTTGCAGCATATGCTGCTCAAGTACTGTTCCGGACAGTTCAGCTAGTGTGCCTTATAAGCGACTGAGGTTACTCCATCTCAGCTGTTTCCTGAGCAGGGGACTGGGCTCTGTCCGCTCTGATAATCTGCAGATTCATGGCTTCCACTGTTTCCTGCTCTGTCAGTAAGCACACCCTCAGGAGTGTGCTGACCTTTCTGCCGGAACATGCTCTGTTGTTCCGTGGAGGTGTTTGTGTTGCAGAAATACCCGTGAATGTCTTGTGAGTATTAAGAGACCCTCTTGTTGAGGGCCTGCTTTGGGTCGGTGGGTTCGAAGCAGTGGATATTATCTGGCTGTTGTAATCTTTTGGGGACTGCTGAGGGTTTTGTATTTCTTCACTGTGCACACCGTGGCTGTTGCTGTATGCCAATTGTTTTCCCCGGCATCTGCTGGTGAGGTGCAGCCACAGCCGCATAGTGGCTGTGACTTGCAAGGGGGCCCGGGGGGGCTCGTGCAGTGCCGTCTGCTGATTGCGTTGCCAGATGTTTCCTGTTGGGCCGCTTGTTCTCATGTTTTTGTTACTTCGTTGCGGTAGTGGGGGAAGATGCTCCTGTCATGACGCCTGGTTGAGTTTCAAGGGTCGGAAATTCCCGGGAAATTGAGTTGGGTTGCCTGTTTGAGAGTTCTGCAGCATGGCAGGATTCTCTGCAAGCGTCGTCTGCTGAGGGTGATGCTTGCCGTAGCGTGCTGTTCGTCGTTGGTGTCTTCAGGCCCCACGAATTCTAGTGAGCCTTCAGGGCATCGAGGGTTCCAGGCATGGTGTTTCTGCCTGCAATTCGGGCATCGTGGAATGGGTGGCGATGCGAGTGGGTGGCGGTAGGGTGGGGCTGGCTGCAGACACTGCAGATTACTTGTTCGGACAGAGTGCACCCGGTGTCCGTAACGCTGGCACTTGAAACAGCGAATGGTTCTGCGTGAAGGTCCCGACATCGTACCTGCCCCCAAAAACCGAGGTCCAGCTGGGATGGCAGCGGTTCTTCATGCTGAATGAGGACCTGCCGAGTTTGTGCGTTGCCTGCCGATTTTGCCTTGAGACGCTGAGCTGACACGACACTGGGGTGAGCTGCTACTGCTTCGATGGGGATCATCAGTGGGTATGCCCTCACTACACCCTTGGTGACCTTTTGCCGAGAATCCAGTTCCCCCAGGTTTAAGGAGCGGGCTGTCTCCATGGACTTTCTTCAAGGGGATATGCATTTCCTGTTGATAGGAGTCAGCTTTGGGTCTCCCCTCAGGTTGAGCCATATCTTGAACCTCAGTTTGTGCAGTGTTTCCAGGTGTGTAACCAGGCCATAGTGGGTTTTGTGTTCCCATAAACCTTTACTTGAATCTGGAAGGTGATTTGAGTGATTTACCTGCTCCCTTTGGGGGGACGGCGTTGTTTACTGTTCACATTGATCCATCCTTCCGTATTCTCTGGCTGCCATGGTTAGGCTTGTCAGAAATGGAGACTTTTCCTCTGATGACACGGAGTGGTCTCGCAATTCTTCGCTAGGATTGCGCCCCACATTTCTAAATCCGAGTCGTCCATTTCTAAATCCCAGACATCCATCGCATCCCTGGAACATCGTGACTCTTTCTTTCGGCAAAAGCATGTGTCTGTTCAGTGATGTGGACTGGGGTGTGAACAAATGAATGTGAAAATCTCCTTTGTATGGAGTTAAAGTACGAACGAACGAACGAAGTTCGGGTAAGACCCCAAAAGGGGAGAGGGGGGGAAGAGGGGACAGATAAGAATAGGCTGGGGAGTGTTTTAGACGAAAAAATAGAGCCAGGACTTAACCCGAGCGAAGGCGACGTGGGAAGAAAGAGAAAAGAAGAAACTCAGGGTCTTCGTTGGGACTCCCGGGGGGTTGAGCGGGGAGGAAAGGGGCATGCGACGTTTAGTCTAAAGGGAGTGTAGAACTGGGACATGTTTAAAAAAAAAGTAAGGCGAACATGGGTCGAGAATGGTCCTGTCATAGAGGTACCTGCGGAAACAAAGGTTATTTGTAAATAGGGGTTGGGGCGGTCATGGAAGGAGTAGAAAAAAGGGTTTTGGTTTTTTTGTGGGTCTGCGAAGTCATCGTCAAGGGGGAGGTCCCGCAGTCATGTCGTGTCCCCCAAATTTGTCTGTCATGAGCGTTTTCCAGTACAGATTCGCGCAGGGGTGTCAATTGGGGTGGAGGACTCGTTGTGGCAAAATTTTCCAATTGAATAAGCACCCCCGCAGCGCCTTTTTCTAGACATGTGAGTTTAAGTAAGTTTATTTTTGCTGCGAGAGAGAGGGCTAGAGGAGAGTAAGTTATCGAGGACGTATTTGGGATTTTGGAGGTGTATTTTGGTGCGTTGAGAGGCATGTTTCAGCTTGTAGAGGCCGCAAGGGGCCTAACTAGTATTGGGATCTTAGTGAATGTGTCCGGGGTAAACGAAGAAGATAGTAAGATTAACGCCCAAAGGGCGTTACAAATTTTGTGATGGGGGTGTAAATGCGTGTGTCGCTGTTCTGAGTCGGGCAGGTAAAAGGGGATCACGTTTCCTGTAGTTAAAATACGCAATGCTGTTTGCGCATTGGGGTTTTATTCCTCCATTTTTGCTCCCAGATGGGTATAGTCGACTCATTTTGTGTTTTGGTGTGAGGTATCTATTTGGCATGAGCGATAAGTTGTTTAATGTCGTCTGCATAGGCTAGAGTGATGGAGTTTTTGGTATCAGGGTGTGGAAAGTCGTTATGTATAAAATGTGGTGTAGGGGAGAAGACAGATTCTTGGGGTACTCCGGCATTTTGTGTGAAGTAGCCGTATAGGGAAATTGCAGAGGGTTTTCGAGTTTGAGAGGCAGGATGAAGTTTGTGCGAGTTTGTCTTGGCCCCTGTGCCCGACAGTGTCAAAGGTTTTTCAAAGTTTTTTGCAACCCGGGTGTCCGTTTTTTTGTTTTGTGTTGATGGATGGGGAGTTGAGAATGATGTTAATGGCATCAGTGTGGTCTGTGTGTTTGAAACCAAAATGGCCATCAGAAAGTAAAAGGAATTGTGTTCCAGGTATCTGCGAAGGCGAGATTGTGAGTTTTTCAAGAGTTTTTTCCCAAAGTTTCGAGGGGTGATGGGGGATAGTTTCCAGGTTGAGTGGTTTCATTGGGTTTAGGGGAAAGGGGGTAGCGTAGCAGCTTTGAAGGGGAAGGGGAAGTGTCCCGAGGCAGGGAGGCATTTAGGAGGTTTGTGTAGGCAGTAATGTAGAGTCAGGGAAGGGGTTTTAGGATAATACGGTTTGGCAAGCACCTGAGTTTGGGGGGGGAAGGGGTTGAGGGAGTTTTTAAAAGTTTGTGTTAGTGAAAGGGTGTCAAGGTCTTGGGAGGAGGTAAGAGAGTCCGTGGATGTGGTTTTTCTTGGGGTTTTTTTGTGTGTGTGTTTTAGTGTTCCAGTGTTTATGTTCGAATGTGTTGAAAAGCGTTGGATGGGGTGGGTTGGGTGGAAGTGTTTCCCAGATGTGTTGAAGATGTTTTTTGACAGCCCGCGGGTTGGATGTGTGTTGTTGTGGGTTTTGTGTTTAATTTGTTGGTTTAAGTGGTCCCTGTTTTTTTGAAAAGTTCCAGAAGGCTTTGGTTTTTTGATACGTGTTTTCCCCTTGTGTATGAGCTGTGACCAGTGATTGTTGTGGTCTTGGGTTTTGGCTTTTTAAAAAAGTTGTTTTAAAGGAAGTGAGATCTAAAAAGGGCTTGATTAAATTTGTGGCTGTAGAGGAAGTGGTTGTGGTAGAGATAAATTGTTTTTTGTTTGAGTGCGGTTTGAAGGTTTAACGAGTGGTTGAGTTTTCTTTGGTATTGGATTTTGGGCTGTTGTGTAATGGTGCCCCTGGATGAGATCAAGTTGGTATCGATGCAGGATAGGTTTTTTGTTGTAGTCATATGTGAGGTTATATTGGTCTATGAGTTGTTTGAACGATCCCAGTCAGCGTTCTTGTAGGTGAAGGAAGGTGTGGTTGGAAATGAGGACTACGGGATGGAGGAGATGTGTTAAAATGTCTGGGATGTGATTCAGAGCCTGTAATAGGGCCAGGTGTGATGTAGTGTTGAAAATATGTGAGCCAGAATGATGTCTGGTTTGCCTTGGCCCGTGTGGTTGCAGAAGGTATTGAAGTCTGGGCGAGTGAATTAGTGTTTTGGGTTTGTGAAAGTTGAGTAACTGGTGACCAAGTTGGTTGTTCTGGTGTGATGAAAGGCGGTTGTGTTTGGATTCATGTCAGTAGTAGTATGTTGGAGTGTTAGTTGAAGACTAAGGAAAGATCGTGGCATGTTGAGAACAGTGTTTGGGCGATCAAAGGTGGCTGAAAAAGATTAAAGGACAAAGGTGGGGTGTGTATTTGACTGCAAGACAGTGTTGGTGAATAAAAGGGATTGTGCGAGAAATTCGTGTTTTATGTATGATTGACAAGGATGCATCCGATCGCGGGATCATAGGGGGAGTTGTGCTGTATAACCCATAATGGCGGATACGTGAGGGGGTTTGAGGCAGGTGGTACTCTTTAGCAAAAACAATTTGTCTTTGGCCTCTATGTTTCAAGGAGCTCGGCCAGTAGGTGTCTAATTTTTGTCGGGTATAGTAAGAACGTACGTTGAACTGAATCACTTTAAACATGATTTAATGGTAATCGTCATAGCAAATTTAATGCTGGGGAAGGAGTTGGATTAAAGCCATGAGAGTGTTGCCCATCAGTGGATGTGTGTTGTAGGTGTTACGGACCGTTTCTGGAGGGGGAGGACGAAAGGAGAGATGGATCTGTTTTTATGTTCTTTGGTCTGTCTGTCTGAAGTTGGGGCAGGTTTAGGTTTGAGTGGATTTTGTCTGGAGGAGGTGGAGTTGATGGATGAAGTTTTGTTGTGAGGTGGAGGAGGTGGGTGAAGGTAGATGCAGAGGAAGTGGAAGCTTCGGTAGGGGATGAGGAAGTGGAAGCTATGGTAAGGGATGAGGAAGTGGAAGTTTGGTTGGAGATGAGGAAGTGGGTAAGGAGGAAGGGGTGGTCGTAGCAAGTAGCAGTAGGGGTGTTGGTGGGTAGGGGTAGAAGTAGTGAAGAGGGGTAGGGGAAAAGGAGAGCTGGTGGGTGTAGGAAGTGGTGGGGGTGGAAGAGAGGGGAGGAGGTAGAGGTTTGTAGGGGGTTTAGAAGTGAAACAGGAAGGACGGATAATTATAGAGTGAAGATTGTTTGCAGGACAAGATTAGGTTAGGACATGTGTGTAGTCTGATTGGTATGCTTGAGAGATTACCCATCGCGAGTGGGCCAGCAAGTGGCGTGTTGACAGTTAGTTTGGTAGTCTAGTGTGGGTGTAGGCTTGTAGATGTAGAGGAGAAGTGCTTGTAGTCTGTGTGTTGGTATTGAACAGTGTGTAGAGTAGGAGAGGTAGACAAGTGCTTGGGGAGGCCCAGGCATTGGGGTAGGAGAGGATGTTATGGGTAGGGGAGGGAGGTGCAGGGAAGGGGTTTGGGGAGGCGAGGGAGGTTGGCTACCTCTTTGGGTGGAGTGAAGGGCAGGAAGGAATTCGCAACTGCAGTGGGTGACCCGCCGCATAGATACATTTAAGGGGGAGGTTGCAAAAGTGTTCCCCCAGGGGCGGCCTGTTGCTGAACATCTGGGAGCAGATTTCGGTGAAGAGCATGAGATTTTGTCGTGGCCGAATTTTGTAGCATTCTGACAATTGTGTGATGGGGTTAATAAAAAGTTTGGAAGTGAAGAGAGTGTTTCGAGGAATGCGGATGGTCTTGGGCTAGGTTCCTTGATTAAGAGTGGAAGAGGGTCAGAAGGATTGAACAGCCGGATTTTGAGGATGGTAGAGGTTTCGGTCTGTAAACATCGTCAACAGAGACTTTGTTCTCAGTGCTAATGTCTTTGATTAGTCTTCTTTGTCTGTGTCTTAGGCAGTCAGGAGACACTAGTCTACGTGTTTTGCTATCACTCTGCACTTGGCGCGGTTGCTTCAGGAAGTCCAAATATAGTGAGCACTGCGTTGAGAAGAGATTTTTTGTCTGGGTTGGGTTGAGGTGTATGTTTCGTTTTTAAGAATGTCTGTCAAGAAGGAGGTTTGAAGCTGAGTTAGTTTTAAAGACTTTCAGCTGAGGTGCGCCAGTCGACTCGATACAAAAAATTTCCAGGACAGATAGTGGCATGATCAGATTCTAGAGTATTTGAGGTTTTAGCGAGAAAGAATTTTGTTAGGAAAGAGAGTAGAGGCACAGGGTACTCCTTAGAGGCAGGAGTAGACAGAGTAGAGGCAGGTGTTGGCGGTAGAGGAGGAATGGAAGGGGGGGGAAGTGGAAGGCAAAAGGGCATCGTAAAATTAATTGGCGGCAAATCTCTGGAAAAATTGGCTAGGAAAGTACGTGTGAAGTAGACACCCATTTGCCTGGCAATAATTTTAAAGTTTTTTTGTGGGTCCGTCGCTGGGGAACAGGAACTGAGGAGGTGAGCGTAGCTTGAGGAGCATTGTCTGCCCAAAAGGGCGTGGGAATAAACTGGCTGTATGGAGTGAGCCCACATTTACAGGTGAGGCGGGAGACTTCAGACAGCAACAGGAGTGCGAGGGGGGGCTTCCTCCCCTTGTGTAGGCACCCCACCGACGCACCAACCCTCTGGCTAGACAAAGGGTCCGTAACCACCCGGGATAAAGATAGGCAACCGACTGTGAGCGGTGAGGAGGGAAAAAAACTAGCTGTATGGCGTGCAGTTTTCACATACGGGCGAGGCGGGGGAAAACTTCAGACAGCAACAGGAGTGCAGAGGGGGCTTCCTGCCCTTGGGTAGGCAGCCACCGATGCCCCAATCCTGATGGTAAGAGGAAGGTCCATAACCACCCCCTCTGGGGGAAAGCCCTCTAAACACGGGGTAATAAAGAGGCGAGATCGTTGGTCATGAAGGTGTGTGTGTGATTGGTTTGGATCTAAGGGCATAAAAAGGGAATTTATGGCGCATAAAAGAGGTGGGGTCTCTTTGAACAGATATTGACAAAAAGAGGGCTTTAAAAAAAGGGGATAGAAAAAGAAAAAAGGGACTATGAAATAAAATTTGCTGGGGTTCGAAAAAAAAACCCAAAAATTTTTTTCCATGTCTATGAACAAAAGTTAAGATAAATAGGGCCCCTTTTAAAAAAAACTTGGGCATCAACCCCTCTCTTTGGGGAAAACCCCACTTCCATGGGGAATCCCGCCTACCGTACTTGCCCTCTTCTGCTGCCCCTCCCTTTTCCCAAAGACGCCATTAACCCCCAGTTTCTTGCCTTTGCTCCGATTCTCTCCACCACGATGCTGGAACACTAATCCCGGCTAGGGATGATTACCTATCTTTTTTTATTTTTTCTATGTCTTCCAATTATGTCCTAGAAATTTTTTGATAAAAAACCATGGAGGCGAAAACTTTTCAATAAAAAATCCAGGGTTGCACATGTGTCTTAACTTTAAATATTGTCGGTTTTTTTACCTTTCTTGCACAACTTGTCAGACACGCAACATCAGGAATCTTGGGTTTAGGGACATTACAAGACCTTTTTTTTACGCGCCCAAAACTAACCATCTCTTTGGGAAGGACTTATTCCTGGGGGAAACCCGTACGTGCTATGCCCTCGTTTTCTGCCTCCTTTCCCTGAGCATATAAACCCAAATCTTCTTGCCCTTTTCTGACACCTTCATCGGGCCACGATCCGCCTCTCTAATTACCCCCTGTTGAAGGACTTTCCTCAAGTGGTGGGAGGACTTGTCTTCACCATCAGGATTGGTGCGTCGGTGGCTGCCTACCCCAAGGGGGAAGAAGCCTCCCTCTGCACTCCTATTGCTGTCTGAGGTCTCCACGCCCAACTGTAATGTGTCACACCCTACAGCTGTGTTTCTCCCCGCCCGCTCAAGCCGTGTTGCCTCTTTTTACCCGTGGTGGGGTTTTTTGGACCTTCGTCTAGACCAGCAGGATTGGGCGCGGTGGTGCCTTCCAAAGGGCAGGAAGCCTCCTCTACATCTGTGCTGTCTAAAAGTCTCCACGCCTCGTCTGTAATTGGGTCTGCACGCCATACAGCCAGGTTGCCCTCCTCGCATTAGGGCATACAGTGCTCCCTCAACTTCGCTCCCCCCCGTGTCCGCGCCCCCAGCGACGGACTCCACAAGAAAACTTTAAAGTTATAACCGGGAATAGTGTGTCTACTTCACAGTCTTGCCTAGCCAATTTTCTCACGATTTCCCCCACATTAATTAAAATGATTTAATGCCTTCCACTTCCCTTCCCCCCTTTCCATTCCCCTTACCGCCAACACCTGCCTCTACTCTGTCTACTCCTGCCTCTAAGGCCTACCCTGCCTCTACCTCTTCCAAACCCAATTCTTTCTCTCTTAACCTCAACTACTCTAAATCTGATCATGCCATTATCTGTCCTGGAAATTTATTGTACCAGATCACTGGCGCACCTCAGCTGAAAGTCTTTAAAACCAACTCAGGCTTCAAACTCCTTCTTGACAGACATTCCAATAAAATGTACACCTCAACCGAGACCAGACAAAAACTTCTCAATGCATGCTTCACTATTATTTGGACTCCTGAGCACCGTGCCAAATGCACAATGATCGCAAAACACGTAGACTATTCTCTCCTGACTGCCTATGACACAGACAAAGAAGACTTAATCAAAGACATTAGTACTAAGAACAAGGTATCTGTTGACGATATTTACAGACCTGAAAACTCTACCATCCTCAAAATCCGCTGTTCAAATCCTTCTGACGCCTCTACACTCTTTAATCAAGGAATCCTTGCCAAGACCATCCGCATTCCTCCAAACACTCTCTTCACTCCAAACTTTTACCCCATCACACAATGTCTGAAATGCTACAAATTCGGCCACGAAAAAATTTCATGCACTTCCATACAAATCTGCCCCAGATGTTCAGGAACTGACCACTTCTGGAACACTTGCAACCTCCCCCTTAAATGTTCTAACTGCAGTGGGTCACACACTGCAGTTGCAAATTCCTGCCCTTCTAGAAAAGACATTCTTTCCACCCTAAGAGCAAGCCAACCTCCCTCCCTCCCCAACCCCTTCCCTGCACCTCCCTCCCCTACCATACTTTCCTCCCCTACCCCCAATGCCTGGGTTACTCCACGCACTTGGTCTACCTCTCCTACTCTACACACCTCAAACACCAACACACAGACTACAACACTTCTCCTTCTGATAAATTAGACACATGTGCAACTCTTGGGTATCTTTATAGAGGAAACGTTTCGCCACACAGTGGCTTCATCAATCCATACATAGGAGAAACTTGAAGAACAGGAGGAGAATGAGGTAATCAGTCCCTCAACCTTGAGTCGATGTGTTCAGTCCATCAATCTTGATGGATACTTCCCTTCCCTCTTCAAAGCTGCTACTGCTATCCCCTTTCCTAAACCCAAAAAAGACCACTCTGACCCTGAAACTGTCCCCCTATCGCCTCCTCGAAACTTTGGAAACTCTTTGAAAAATCTTTAATCATCGCCTTCAAGATCCCGGGAAACCCAAAAACTCTATTTTCTGATGGCCAATTGGTTCAGAACAAGACCCGACAGGATCCCTTTAAAATCTTTTTAATACACCCACATAAACGCAAAAAAAAGAAAGGGAAGCCCTGTGCAAAACTTTAAAAAAGTTTTTGACACTGCTGGACGAAGACTTAAGTACAAACTCTGTAAACTTTAACCGTCTCATACTCGTAAACTCCCCTGAACTTTCCCCAGACGGCCGTCCATGAGAATCAAATTCCAAGGCTTTTACTCTGACTACTTTTTACACTAAAGGCTGGATACCCCCCGGGTCTGTCCTTCCCTACACTCATTTTATCACTAAGACTTTCCCAAAACCTGTATACCAAAAAATCCCTCACCTAGCCTTGCAACGCATTACAAATTTTCATCTGCCAATAAGATACACTCAACACAAACACAAAAAAGAGGGCGACAGGATAGCCATCTGGGAAAAAAAAATAACAAAAAAAGCAAATAAATCCCGCATTGATTTTTAACTACAGGAAACGTGACCTCCATTACTGTCGAGCTAGAAAAAGCTGACACCCGCACTTTTCATCCCCCTCACCCAATCTGTCCCTGCCCCGGCCTAATCTTGACTACCTTCTTCGCTTACACGGACACATTCACTAAGACATGCTATTAAGGCCCCTTTGGGGCCTCTACAAGCTGAAAAAGCCTCCCAACTCACCAAAATACACCTCCACAAATCCCTAATACGTCCTCTGATAACTTACTCTCCTCTAGCCCTGTCTCTTGCAGCTAAAACGAACTTACTTAAACTGCAGCGTGTCCAGAACAAGGCGCTGCGCTGGGTGCTTGATGTCAGATGGGAGGACTTCACCACAAGCGAGTCTCTTCATGCCCAATTAGACATCCCTGCGCTGAATCTGTACTGGAAGACGCTCAGTGACAGACAGATAGACAAACTTGAGACACGATACCACTACTGGACCTCTCTCCTTGACGAAGACATTCGCAGACCCACAAACCAACACAACCTTTTCTACTCCTTGTATGATCCTGCTCCTAACCCTATTTACAAATAACCTTGGATTCGCTGACAGGTACCATTCTCTGACCCGCTTTCGCCTTAGCTTTAGGGTTAAGACATGGCTCAATTCTACTCTCCTCTCTAGCGCTAATCTTTGCCTGTCCCGTCCTTTCCGCTCACCCCACCGGAGTCCCAATAGAAGAGCCTGAATTTCTCTTCTCAATATCTGTCCCACGATCGCCTTCGCTGCTGGGTTAAGCCCTGGCTCTATTTCTACGACTAAGAACACTCCTCTCCAGCACTATTCTTCGTCTGTCCCGTCTTCCCCGCTCATCCCATTTGGGATCTTACCTGTACTATCGTTCGTTCGTTCGTTCGCCTTTGTTCCAGATTCTCTTCCAACACGATACTGTGAGCACTAACTCCAAGGCTGAGGGACTGATTACCTCATCTTTTGTATATAGTTCTACTGTCTTCCAATTATGTCCTAGAATCTGTATTGATAACGCCACTTTATGGCGAAACGTCTACAATAAAGATATCCAGATGTTGCACATGTGTCTTAACTTTCATATTGTCGGTATTTTATACCTTTCTTGCACTACTTGTCAGACACTGCAACTTCATGGAATCTTGGTTCAGATGATAT
The DNA here is from genome assembly GCF_026875155.1 of Cherax quadricarinatus. Classification (NCBI taxonomy): domain Eukaryota; kingdom Metazoa; phylum Arthropoda; class Malacostraca; order Decapoda; family Parastacidae; genus Cherax; species Cherax quadricarinatus. The sequence continues at coordinate 98,140,142 of NC_069403.1, read as the reverse complement.
TTACAAGACCTTCTTCACGGCTTCTACAACTAACCTATCTCTTCGGGAAGGACCTACTTCCACTGGGAAATCCCGCCTACCAGTGACTATGGCCTCGTCTGTTGCACGTCCTTATCCACTGACGCCTATATAACCGCCAGTCTTCTTGCCTTTGCTCCAGATTCTCCTCCACCACGATGCTGTGAATACTAACTCCAAGGCTGAGGGACTGATTACCTCATCTTTTGTACATAGTTCTACTGTCTTCCAATTATGTCTTAGAATCTGTATTGATAAAGCCACTGGATGGCGAAACGTCTACAATAAAGTTATCCAGATGTTGCACATGTGTCTTAACTTTCATATTGCATAGGACTGATGAAGCCACTGTGTGGCGAAACGTTTCTTCAATAAAGACTCCATACGTTGCATATGTGTCTCAATTCTTCATCAAACAGATCTGTTTGTGACATGACAAAGCCCACTGTGTGGGCGAAACGTTGTTAATAAACGATCACATTATACTGCTTATGTGTTTATTTTTCAATTATGTCGGTATTTTATACCATTTATTTCCATTCAGAAGACACTGGGTATTGCTACATTCCAATTACAACTTAAATAAACATTCCATTATCTCATAGTGTTCCTTAAAGGAAGTACGAGATGACAGGTCATGTGTGATAAATGGTTTGAAAAACCGACGAGTTAAAGATTGAGACACTTATGCAACATATGGGAATCTTTATGTAAGGAGAGGAGGAATTTGAGGTAATCAGTCCCTCAGCCTGTAGTCGATGGACTGAACACATCGACTCCAGGCTGAGGGACTGATTACCTCAAACTCCTCCTCTCCTTACACCCTCTGCTTTGTATTGGACTGATGAAGCCACTGTGTGGGGAAACGTTTTCTGAATAAAGATTCCCCTATGTTGCATAAGTGTCTCAATCATGACAGGTCATGTATATGAGTTGTGACAGAATGTTGTACACAACCTGGGTCTTCAATTCGAGTTCCAGGATATGGTTTCTAAGGAGAATTTGATCAAGCAGGCGAGTGAATATCTCTAATACTACCAGTAAGAAACTCAGTGAACGTTCTTAGTAAGTCAGAGAATTGTGGAAAAGAAATCTTGAAACAAAGAATGATCTGTGGTGTAGGATGTAAATGCTGTGCCTCCCTCTTCATCTGGATTCTCTTGCAAGGATTCTGCAAAGCTTTTAACTTATGAAGTTAGGTTTTAGAACAGTTGGGCTCTAGCTCCAAACTCCAGACTCTCCAAAACAAGCTCCCAAATATTACAATTCATAACGTGAGTTGTTACTAGTAAAGCTGAATAGCAGGACTCACGAAATCATGACACGATTGCAAACAAACCTCACCCGTGGTATGGTCTGCATAGCAGTTCATAACAGCTGACCTGTGTGAAGGTCGTAATATGTAGATTACTATTAAAAATTTAATATATTTTATCTCTAAAATAAGGAACCTGAAAGTTTCTTACAATATTGGTAGGTAAGACACATAGGCAACTTTATTTCGAAACGTTTCGCCTACACGGTAGGCTTCTTCAGTCGAGTACAGAAAGTAGGCAGGAACAGTAGAGATGTGAAGACGATGTAATCAGTCCATCACCCTTGAAGTCGTAGATTTGAGGTTGTCAGTCCCTCAGGGTGGGAAAGTTCTGTTCCAAAGTCTGGAACTAACTGAAGATCAAGCGACAGTGTTGAGACTTAAATACTGTGGGAAGGAGAGGTGCAGAGTAGTAGTAGTGAGAATGTAGCCACTGAGAGGTCACGTTCCTCTCAGATCAAACAATTCTCACTCGAAGAAGTCTACTGAAGAAGGCTACTGTGTAGGCGAAACGTTTAGGAATAAAGATACCTAAATGTTTCCTATGTGTCTTACCTACCAACGTGTCGGTATTGTATACCATTTTGATGTTCACTTCTTGCAATATTACCAGTATAATTAGTGCCAAAATATTCTTAAGGTATCCAGGAAGGTGAATAGTCTAATATCAACATGCAATTTTAAAATATTTATTCTATGGTTTAATCATCAAAATAAATCGGTGATAGATATTCTGAATATTTACAAAATTTTACATGCAATTAATGAGCAATTATGATTTTTTACAGCAACGGATTAAGAACAGTATTCAGCTATTTGGCGTTCGAGCAAATATTGGAACATCAGTAAAGACCATTAAACATTATCAAGTGAGGGAAAAAAATCCAGATAGCACAAGACAACAATTACAATGTTAGGCATTGTAATTCCCATAAAACCCGACTGTTGTAGTAAAACAAGTAGCTAATAACGAGGAGACTCTACAGTGAGACTGACCAGCAAGGTCACAAGACTGGAAATCCTGCAACCATTAAAAGAAAGCTAAATATGCCTTATCTTGCTAAATACATTCACTAAAGATAGAGACACTTATGTAACATATGGGAATATTTATTGAGGAAACGTTTCGGCACACAGTGGCTTCATCAGTCCAATACAAAGCAGAAATGTGTGAGGAGAAGAGGAGTTTGAGGTAATCAGTCCCTCAGCCTAGAGTCGATGTGTTCAGTCCATTAATCTTGTAGAATGTACAGCATAGGGCCGTAGACGTGGCTTATATACTGTAGTGAGGTGAGGCGAAGCAGGAGGAGGTGAGGTCATAGTGGTATCATCCACTAGTCAAAGTAGGTCTTCGTCCAAAGGTTGGACAAGTGTTGAAGAATTCTTTTTAACAAGATCCCATGATGCTGCAGTGTCAGACAGACGACTCCCGGCTGAGGGACTGATTACCTCAAACTCCTCCTCTCCTTACGCCTTTCTACTTTGTATCGGACTGATGAAGCCACTGTGTGGCGAAACGTTTCCTGAGTAAAGATTCCCATATGTTGCATAAGTGTCTCAATCTTCAACTTGTCGGTTTTTCAAACCATTCATCACAACTGTTTGACACTGCAGCATCATGGGATCTTGTTACAAAGAATTCTTCAACACTTGTTCAACCTTTGGACGATGACCTACTTCGACTAGTGGATGGTACCACTATGACCTCACCTCCTCCTGCTTCGCCTCACCTCACTACAGTATATAAGCCACGTCTACGGCCCTATGCTGTACATTCTACAACATTGATGGACTGAACACATCGACTCCAGGCTGAGGGACTGATTACCTCAAACTCCTCCTATCCTTACGCCTTTCTACTTTGTATCGGAGTGATGAAGCCACTGTGTGGCGAAACGTTTCCTGAATAAAGATTCCCATATGTTGCATAAATGTCTCAATCTTCAACTTGTCGGTTTTTCAAACCATTCATCACACACATAACCTCTGGACTTCTGTTGCTTACACTTCTTGATATAAATCCCAATAATCTATTTGCCTTATTACGTACTCTTAGGCACTGCTGTCTTGGTTTAAGGTTGCTGCTCACCATAACCCCAAAGTCCTTTTCGCAATCTGTATGGCTAAGTTCTACATTATTTAACTTGTAAGTGCTAGGGTTATGGACACTCCCGAGCTTCAAATCCTTGCATTTATCTACACTGAACTGCATCTGCCACTTTTCTGACCAAGAATAGAGATTGTCTAAATCCTCCTGAAGTTACCTAACATCTACGTTTGAATCAATTATCCTACCTATCTTTGTGTCATCGGCGAATTTGCTCATATCACTAGTAATACCCTCATCAAGGTCATTGATATATATTATAAACAACAACGGGCCTAAGACTGATCCCTGTGGTACGCCACTTGTTACTGATCCCCACTCGGATTTAACCCCATTTATGGACACTCTCTGCTTCCTGTCTGTGAGCCATGACTCGATCCATGGGAGCGCTTTTCCCTCAATGCCATGAGCTGCCACTTTCTTTAACAGTCTTTGATGCGGAACTCTTTCAAAAGCCTTACTAAAATCTAAGTAAATAATATCAAATTCTTTATCGTGATCAACAGCCTCAAAAGCTTTACTGAAGAAAGTTAATAAATTAGTTAGACAAGAATAGCCTCTCGTGAATCCATGCTGAGTATCATTAATCAGATTATGCTTATCCAGATGGCTTCTCTATAATCTCAGCTATAATTGACTCTAGCAATTTGCCTATAATTGAGGTCAGGCTTATTCGGCGGTAATTTGTCGGTAATGACTTATCCCCTGATTTAAAAATAGGAATTACATTAGCTATCTTCCACATATCAGACACTACACCTGTTTGAAGAGATAAATTAAAAATATTAGTTAATGGTTCACAAAGTTCCATATTGCATTCCTTAAGAACCCTTGAAAAAAGCTTATCAGGTCCCGACGACTAATTTTCCTTCAGTGGATCTATTTGTTTCATAACCATTTCACTAGTGACTGTGATGTTACATAATTTATATTCTTCAGGCCCACTATAAAAATGAATTACTGGATATTGTTAGTGTCTTCCTGTGTAAAAACCGAGAGAAAATAATTATTTAAAATTGAGCACATTTCATTCTCTTTGTCAGTAAGATGCCCATAGTTATTTTTAAGGGGACCTATCTTATCTCTAACTTTTGTTCTACTCACCTGGAAAAAACTTTTCGGGTTAGTTTTCGAATCCCTGGCAACTTTGATTTCATAATCCCGTTTAGCTTTTCTTATCCCTTTCTTAACGTCCCTCTTAATGTCAATATACTGATTCATGTAATCAGTCCATCACCCTTAAAGATTTGAGGTGGTCAGTCCCTCTGTCTGGAGAAGAGCATTGTTCCGAAGTCTGATACAATATGAAGTTGAAAGGACAGAATGGAGCCTTATATAGCGCCAGGAGGTGAGACGTAGGTCGCTTTGGGAGGTCAGGTCCCTCTCAAATCCAGCCGTTCTCACTAGTAGAGGTTGTCGAAGTTGATTTCAGGTCTGTACCAAGATACCCTTGTGTCGCAGTGTCTGACAGATTGAACATTAAAATGGTATAAAATACCGACAGGTTGTTAGGTAAGACACATGCAACAGTTAGGTATCTTTATTTTGAAACGTTTCGCCTACACAGTAGGCTTCTTCAGTCGAGTACAGAAAAGTTGATAGAAGCAGAAGAGACTTGAAGACGATGTAATCAGTCCATCACCCTTAAAGATTTGGTACAGACCTGAAATCAACTTCGACAACCTCTACTAGTGAGAACGGCTGGATTTGAGAGGGACCTGACCTCCCAAAGCGACCTACGTCTCACCTCCTGGCGCTATATAAGGCTCCATTCTGTCCTTTCAACTTCATATTGTATCAGACTTCGGAACAATGCTCTTCTCCAGACAGAGGGACTGACCACCTCAAATCTTTAAGGGTGATGGACTGATTACATCGTCTACAAGTCTCTTCTGCTTCTATCAACTTTTCTGTACTCGACTGAAGAAGCCTACTGTGTAGGCGAAACGTTTCAAAATAAAGATACCTAACTGTTGCATATGTGTCTTACCTAACAATCTGTCGGTATTTTATACCATTTTAATGTTCAATCTGTCAGACACTGCGACACAAGGGTATCTTGGTACAGACCTGAAATCAACTTCGGCAACCTCTACTAGTGAGAACGGCTGGATTTGAGAGGGACCTGACCTCCCAAAGCGACCTACGTCTCACCTTCTGGCGCTATATAAGGCTCCATTCTGTCCTTTCAACTTCATATTGTATCAGACTTCGGAACAATGCTCTTCTCCAGACTGAGGGACTGACCACCTCAAATCTTTAAGGGTGATGGACTGATTACATCGTCTTCAAGTCTCTTCTGCTTCTATCATACTGATTCATAAGATGACTATCACCTGTTTTGATACGCCTGTTAAATTCCTTTCATCTGCCCTAAAAGATATTTTCGCCTATTATTCATCATTTCTGCTTGATCTAATTTCTTTATACGAGATAAATGTTCTTTGGGCAGCATGTATAGTGTTCAGAAAACTGTCATATTGATAGCTCTCTTCGTTACCCCAGTCAACAGATGATAAGTGTTCTCTAAGCCCATCTTAATCTGCTAAGCGAAAATTTGGGACTGTTACTGACTGTTACCCTACTGTCATACTTCCATTCAATGCTAAATGTAATTGATTTGTGGTCGCTAGCACCAAGTTCCTCTGAAATTTCTAAATTATTAACAAGGGATTCATTGTTTTCCAGAACTAAGTCAAGCAGGTTATTTCCCCTTGTAGGTTCTGTCACAAACTGCTTCAAAAAACAATCCTGAACTACTTCTAAGTCGTTTGATTTTAAATTCCCAGTCAAGAAATTCCAATCAATATGACTAAAGTTAAAGTCTCCTAGAATTACTGCATTATTGTGCCTTGTGGCCTTAACAATTTCCTCCTATAGTAGTCTCCCCTGGTCCCTATCTAAGTTTGGGTGACGGTATATCAATCCTAAAATCAATTTTTCATGTCTGAAAATTCTATCCAAACAGACTCAGTATGGGTTTCAGACTTTATACCTGTTTTTATGCAACAGTTCAAGCGATCCCGGACATACAGTGCCTCCCCACCCCCCTTCCCGATACTTTTGTCTACTTGGAACAATTTAAAACCCTGCATGTGACATTCTGCAGAAATATCCCGTTTTTTTCGTATTGAACCACGTCTCAGTTAAGGCAAATACATCAATGTTACCTGCACTAGCAACTAGTCTCAACTCATCCATCTTATTCCTAGCACTGCGACTATTTGTGTAATATATATTTAAGGACCCTCCCTTCTCTTTTTTCTTCCTGCTGATTTCTGTTCCTCCACTTTGCCTGTTTCTCTCCTTATTACTTAATGCCATTGGCTTTCCTATGTTCATCAATAACTCTTCCTCATTCTGCCTATAACTGGTTTCCTTAAAACTCACACTATCGCTTCACTCAGAATTCATTGATCTTCCACGAAAACCCATACCACTATCTATATCTAGTTTAAAGACCTAACAGCTCCCTCAACTGTGTTGACCAGTGCTCCCACCTTAAACCTAGATTAGTGAACCCCATCCCTGGCATACATGTCATTTCTGCCATAGCAGAGGTCCCAGTTGTCAATGAATGTTACTGGATTTTCGTTACGGTATTTGTCCAGCCAACAATTGACACCAATTGCCCTGGACAACCATTCATTTCAAACTCCTCTCCTTGGCAAAATACCACATGTGACAGGTTTCCCACCCTTCCTCCTAATTATCTCTATTGCTGACCTATACCGGCTAATCAGGTCCTCACTCCTACATCTGCCAACATCGTTGCCTCCAGCATTGAGACAGATAATAGGATTGCTCTCATTACCTCTCATGATGTCATCCAGATGGCTAACAATATCCTCCATCCCAGCCCCAGGAAAGCAAACCTTCTCTCTCCTGCTCCTGTCCTTCAAGCAGAATGCCATATCCATGTACTTAACTTGGTTATCCCCAACAACAACAATATTCTTACCTTCCTTGGTGTCGTTCGTCGTGACGTTCCCAGTAGTCGACTCACGTTCGTCGGGTAGCACGGAGAATGCATTAGATGTTTCCACAACAGTTTCCACAGCAGTCTCTTTCTTCCTCATCGTTTCTACCTTTCCATTCGTCTTCTTGATCGTCAACTTCGTTCCATGCTGTCCAGCCACTGACCAGTTTCCCTTCTTGATTTGAGGACTCAAAACAGGAGGACTACGAATCTTCTTGTTTTCCTCGGTCAGTCGCCGAATCTCCATCTTCGCCATCCTCAATTCTTCCTTAAGCTGTTGGTAAAGTTGCTCGATAGAGGGCATCTTGGTTCAGTCCGTAGAGAGCACACTAAACACGTCCTCACTGAGCTAAGTACAGGTCACCTCCTAATAATCTATTTGCTTTATTACGTACTGTCAGGCACTGCTGTCTTGTTTAAAGGTTCCTGCTTATCATAACCCCAAAGTGTTTTTCGTACTCTATGTGACTAAGTTCTATGTTATTTAACTCATGGACACTCCCGAGCTTCAGAACCTTGCATTTATCTACATTGATCTGCATCTGCCACTTTTCTGACCAAGAATTAAGTTTGTCTAAATCCTTCTGAAGTTCCCTGTCATCTAAGTTTGAATCAATTATCTTACCTATCTTTGTGTCATCGGTGAATTTGCTCATATCACTAGTAATTCCCTCATCAAGGTCATTGATATATATAATAAACAATAACGGGCCAAGACTGTTCCATGTGGAACGCCACTTGTTACCGATCCCCACTCAGATTTAACCCAATTTATGCACACTGTCTCCTTCCTATTAGTGAGCCATGACTTGATCCATGACAGCATTTTTCTCCCAATGCCTTGAGCAGCCACTTTCTTCAATAAACAGTATCAAATTCTTCATCCTGATCAATTGCCTCAAAAGCTTTGCTGAAGAAGGTTAATAAATTAGTTAGGCAGGAACGGCCCCTGGTGAAACCATGTTGAGTATCATTAATCAAATTATGCCTATCGAGATGGCTTCTTATATTATCAGCTATAACTGTCTCTAGTAATTTGCCTACAATTGAGGTTAGGCTTATTGGGCGGTAATTTGAAGGTAACGACTTGTCCCCTGCTTTAAAAATAGGAATTACATTAGCCATCTTCCACATATCAGACACCACAGTTGTTTGAAGAGATAAATTAAAAATATTAGTTAAAGGTTCACAAAGTTCCATTTTACACTCTTTAAGAACCCTTGAAAAAGTTCTTCAGGGCCCGGGGATTTATTTTGCTTTAACCGGTCTCTCTGTTTGATAACCATTTCGCTAGTGACTGTGATGTTGCATAATTTATCATCATCAGGCCCACTATAAAAATTAATTACTGGGATATTGCTAGTGTCTTCCTCAGTGAAAACAGAGAGAAAATAATTGTTAAGAATAGAGCACATTTCATTCTCCTTGTCAGTGAGATGCCCAGAGTTATATTTAAGAGGACCTATCTTATCTCTAACTTTTGTTTTATAAACCTTGAAATTTTTTTTTGGGTTAGTTCTCGAATCCCTAGCAACTTTTACTTCATAGTGCCGTTTAGCTTTTCTTATCCCCTTTTTAACGTCCCTCTTAATGTCAATATACTGATTCATAAGGTGACCCTCACCTCTTTTGATTCGGCCATAAATTCCTTTCTTCTGTCCTAAAAGATATCTGAGCCTATTATTCATCCATTTGGGTTCATTTCTATTCGATCTAATTTCTTTATATGGGATAAATGTCCTTTGGGCAGCAGGTATTGTGTTAAGAATGCTGTCATACTGATAGCTCTCTTCGTTACTCCAGTCCACAGATGATAAGTGTTCTCTAAGCCCATTGTAATCTTCTAAGCGAAAATCTGGGACCAGTACTGAATTATGCCTACTGTCATACTTCCATTCAATGCTAAAGGTAACTGCTTTGTGATGGTTTGTTCCGAGTTCCTCTGTAATTTCTAAATTATTAACAAGGGTTTCCTTGTTCGCCAGAACCAAATCAAGCAGGTTATTTCCCTTGTAGGCTCTGTCATAAACTGCTTCAAAAAGCAATCCTGAACTACTAAGAAATCGTTAGATTCTAAATACCCCAGTCATGAAATTCCAATCAATCTTACCAAAGTTGAAGTCCTCTAGAGTTACTACGTTATCTTGTCTTGTGGCCTTAACAATTTCCTCCCATAGTAGTCTCCCTTGGTCCCTATCTAAGTTTGGGGGACGGTATATCACATCTAAAATAAACTTTTCATGTCGCTCTTAAAATTCTATCTAAACAGACTCTGTATGTGTTATTTCAGATTTTATACCCATTTTTTATGCAAAAGTTCAAGCAATCTCGGACATACAATGCCACCCCACCTTCCTTCCCGATACTTCTATCTACTTGGAACAATTTAAAACCCTGAATGTGACATTCTGCAGGCATGTCCCGACTTTTTTAATTAAACCACGTGTCAGTTATGGCAAATACGTCAATGTTACCTGCACTAGCAACTACTCTCAACTCGTCCATCTTATTCCTAGCACTGCTGCTATTAGCATAATATACATTGAAAGACCCTCCTTTCTCTTTATTCTTCCTGCTCATTTCTGTTTTTCTACTAAACCTATTACTGTCCTTGTCACCCAGTGTCACTGGCTTTTCAATATCTACCTCATTCTGCTTATTACTAGTTCCCCTAGAACTCATAATATTACTACACTGTGACTTCACTGTTTTCCCACCTAAACCCATACCACTAACTATTCCTAGTTTAAAGTCCTAAGAGCTACCTCCACTGCAGTTGCCAGTGTCCCCACCCCAGGCCTAGATAAGCATACCCCATCCCTGGCATACATGTCATTTCTGCCATAGAAGAGGTCCCAGCTGTCAATGAATGTTACCGCATTTTCCTTTCACTATTTGTCCAGCCAGCAATTGATACCAATTGCCCTGGACAACCATTCGTTTCCAACTCCTCTCCTTGGCAAAATACCACATATGACAGAGTTCCCACCCTTCCTCCTAATTATATCTATTGCTGACCTATACCTGCTAATCAGATCCTCACTCCTACGTCTGCCAACATCGTTGCCTCCAGCACTGAGACAGATAATAGGATTGCTCCCATTACCTCTCATAAAGTCATCCAGACGGCTAACAATATCCTTCATCCCAGCCCCAAGAAACACACTCTCTGCCTCCTACTCCTATCCTTCAAGAAGAATGCCCTATCCATGTACCTAATCTGGCTATCCCCAACAACAACAATGTTTTTACGTTCCTTGGCGTAGTCCGTCGTGATGTTCCCAGTAGTCGACTCACATTCGTCAGGTAGCTCACCTTCACTTGTGGAATTCGTCAAGACCTTCTTGATGGTCTTCGCTAGGGTTTCTTGGGATGTCTCACTCACGTCTGCCAATGCTTACTTGGTGCTTGTTGTGGCATTCCCAGTAGAACACCTACATTCGACAGGTAGCACCGAGAATGGGTTGGAAGTTTCCACAGTAGTCTTCTGTTTCCTCGTTGTTTCTACCTCTCCAACAGTCTTCCTGATCCTCAGCTTGGTTCCATGTTGCCCGGCCTCTGACCAAGTTCCCCTCTTAACCTGGGGACTCACAACAGGAGGATTACTAAGAATCCTCTTGTTCTTCTCCGTTAATCGCCATATCTCCAGCTTAGCAACCCTAAGCTCTTCTTTCAGCTGCTGGTAAAGTTGCTCAAGAGAGGGCATCCTGGTTGAGATTCACAGAGAGCACACAAACAGATCTTCACAGAGCTAAGTACACGTCACCACAAGATAACCAAAGTTTCAATCATGTAGGTGATGATAATCTCTGTAGTGGACTGGAAATTCTGTAGGCTCTCAAAAAGAAGCCAATAACTACCCCTCTTTTAGTTCTGGTGTAGGAGAACGTCGAGAAAAGGTAATTGGTTGCCCTTCTCTTCCTCTAGTGTAAATTTGATAGTAGGTTCCAGAGTGTTGATGGTGTTGAGGATGCCACTTATCTACTATCAAATTTACACAAATTTACAATTGGAAGCTGAAGATGCAGACGAGTCACAGGGATGTTAGGAAGTATTTTTCCAATCATAGAGTTGTCAGGAAATGGAATAGTCTGGAAAGTGATGTAGTGGAGGCAAGATCCATACATATCTTCAAGAAGAGGCATGATAAATCTCATGGAGCAGGCAGAGAATGGTCATAGTGGCGACCAGTGAAGAGGCGGGGCTAGAATCTGTGGGTCGACCCCTGCAACCACAAATAGGTGAGTAGAAATAGGTGAGTACATTCACACACACACACGTAGCCAGCAGCTGCGACTTGTCCCCTTCAACCTCAAATAGGTGAGTACACACACAAACATGCACACACATACTAGTTAACTAAAATGTTGACCGAGAAGGGTAAACACAGATGACTTACACTGAGCCACCCTCACAAAAGGGTGACTAAATATCTCGAGCTCAAAGCAGGACGAGTTTGCCAGAAGGTTAAGATTTTGAGATATTTATCATGTGCAGATAATATTCCACAGAGAATATACACAGGATATTAGGAAACCCTCTACATATTTTAACCGAGTATTGTATATCCCTCTTGTTATTCACTTCTATGACTGTGTTGCCTTTAGTGTATTTCTATTATTTATTAAAGAGATGCCTACGTTCCTCACTGTAAGAGCTTCGAGTTAATCATATCTCTCAGTGTATTGATTAAAATGGAGTTCATGTTTCACTTCATATGTAATTTATTTTGATCTCTATGCAAGTAATTAAAGAATTCATGTTGAGAGTGTACTGGTGAATTGTAGCATAAAATGGCCCTCCGTTAGAAGAAAGGTTTTGAGAGTAAGACACATGTGCAACATCTGGGTATCTTTATTGTAGACGTTTCGCCATCCAGTGGCTTTATCAATACAAATTCTAGGACATAACTTGAAGACAGTAGAACTATGTACAGAAGATGAGGTAATCAGTCCCTCAACCTAGGAGTAGGTGCGAACAGCACCATAGTCGTGGAGATTATATACCATTCGTACACAAGAAAGGTTTTGTTCATTCCATTCATGACCATCAAGTGAATGGTCAATGTCTTGGATATTATTGAAAACGTACTCACATTCAACAAATATACTACTTCACCATCCCTCTGCCTTATATTCTACTTTTCTCCCAGTCATCCACAAAAATACTGGCACTTCACCTACCCACAAACAACGTTCTACTCCACCTCCATACTTTCCCCACATTTAACACCCTCACCTATCCACCCAGACATTATAAACCACCAACACACATATCGACCATCACACTACACGACCATCACACTATACGACCATCACATCCACCACACTACTCCGCCAGCACAGTATTTCACTACCACACTACACCATCACCGCGCAAATCTACCATCACACTACTCAGTCACCACCTCATTACCACACTCCGCCAACACACCACTACACCTCTACCACACTACCACCACACTACTACCACACTACCCCCACACTACCACCACACAACCACCACACTACCACCACACTACCACAGTACCACCACACTACTTCACTACCATCACACTACCACCACACTACCACCCCACTACTCTACCACACTTCCACCACATTACCACCACACTACCACCCCACTACCACATTATCACCACACTACCACCACCACCACATTACCACCACTCTACCACCACACTACCACCACACTACCACCATACTACCACAACACTACCACCACTTTACCACCACATTACCACCACTCTAACCACCACACTACCACACTACTGCCACTCTACCACCACACTACCACCACTTTATCACCACACTACCACATTACCAACGCACTACCACCACACTACCGCCACACTACCACCACACTACCACACTACCACCACTCTACCAACACACAACACCACACTACATCACCTCCACACTGTACCACCACCACAAAATTCACCCACCATACTTCTTTACTGTCACACTACCCTCTCACTCTACTGCAACACTATACCAGCACCTCATATCTCAACCATCACACTTCTCCACCTCCACCACACTTCTCCACCAGTACACGACACCAAACATTTCATTTCACTACTCCATTATCCCATCTCTATATGATCACACTACACAACCACACTACTAAACCATTTCATTCTGCTAACATCACTTTAGTCTGCCACATTAAGTTACCACCACACTACAGCACCACCACACGTCACCACCAACACACATTACCACCTCTAAACCAAGACCGCAGTATACCACCGTCACAATACAGCACCACTACACTACACCATCATCACACATCAGTATCACACTACTCCACCACCTCGGATCATTACTACTACAGTACTCCTCTACCTTGGCACTCCATTATCACCATTACACTATACCAACAAAACATTGCTCATCCTACGTACTACATCATCACACTACACCAGTACAACACTGCTCCATTACCACAGTTACCAATACCACATTACTCCTCACACTACTCTAACAGCACACTATTTCACCATCATTGTAGAGTAACCATCTTTTTAATCCACCATCACACTAATCCACTACCAATGTATTCCATCCTAAGCACTTCTCCAACACTGCACTTGTCAGCAAGTGACAATGCAGCTGACCTCTGCTACAGCCTGATGATACAGCCTGGTGATACAGCCTGATTGATACAGCCTGGTAATAGAGCCTGATGATACAACTTGGTGATACAGCCTGGTAATACAGCCTGGTGATACAGCCTGGTGATGTAGCCTGGTGTTACAGCCTTGTGATACAGCCTGGTGATACAGCCTGGTAATACAGCCTACGTGACACCTGTGTTGGTCTGGGTGTCAACCCAGGCACCTGCTAAGCCACAACTGGCTTACGAGCTCTGAGTATTTCTCTGCGATTAACTTCGCTGTATTGGCTATTCACTTTCCGGATTATCCCACAGCTAACACAGCGCTGGAAGACCTAACAACCCACTGGGTTTATAATAACACAAGAAATAAATGAAAGAGAACCCCAGGCCGTGCCATGGTGAACATCAAGTGGCGAGTTCTCGTACAACGACGCCAACCGAAATAAGTCACTTGCTTTGAGTTTTTTGGATTATCCTGGGTAATTAACACCTATGTTTCTTATGTACTTATGTATGATAATTTGTGTAACTATATATATGTTTAGAATGCGCAGAAAAAGCGAAATATTCACAAGCACTAATCTCTGGCCGAAGGTGATTCGAACTTACGAACCTTGGAGCAAGGTATGCAGTGCTCTACCACCGTACCACACTGGACCAATACCTTGGCGCCCAGCCAACGCTAAACGTTTTGATCCAAGGCAGCCAGCATTCAGGCAGGTGGTGTTAGCTATTTCATCTCATCCCCTGCATGTGTACCTGTACCTAAACAAACTTACTCAACCGTGTAGCTCATCTTAGGTCCTCCTCTAGGTTAATTGTACCCTATCCTCTGTCTTTATTCTTCAGTGTTGACGCTGTGTTGATAAAAACCTGTGATATGTGTGGCACGAGATAACACAAGCCGGCTTAGACTCTAGCCGGCTTGTGTTATCTCGTGCTAAGTCAGCAAGTCAGCCTGTGTTTATTGTTTATGAGTAGCAAGAAAAGTCTTGGTTAATACGATTTACTTGCCTGTCTGTCAGTCATCTTTCCTAGTCGTTGAGGTCACGGTATAATAGGCTGTGCAGTTAAACCAATCTTACTAACCAGTTAAACCACCCTTACATGCCATTTAAACCATCTTACTAGGCAGATAAACCACACTTACAAGCCAGTTAAACTATACTTACAATCCAGTTAAAACACTTACAAGCCAGTTAAACCACACTATATGCCAGTTAAACCACTCTTACCAGCCAGTTAAACTACCCTAAGAAGCCAGTTAAACCCCTCTTACAAGCCAGCTAAAGAACAGTTACAAGCCAGTTAAACAAACCTTACAAGCTAGTTAGACCACTCTTACCAGTCAGTTAAACCCCTCTTACAAGCCAGCTAAAGAACAGTTACAAGCCAGTTAAACAAACCTTACAAGCTAGTTAGACCATTCTTACCAGTCAATTAAACTACCCTAACAAACCAGCTATACCACCCTTACAAGTCAGTTAAACCAACTTTACAAGCCAGTTAAACCATCCCTTAAACGCCAGTTAAACCACTCTTACAAGCCAGTTAAGCCATCATTACAAGGCAGTTAAACCACACTTACAAGCCAGTTAAAACGCACAAACTAATTAAACCACACTTACAAGCCAGTTAATCCAGACTTAGAAGCAAGTTAAACCACACTTAAAAGCCGTTTAAACCATTCACAAGACAGTTAAGCAACCCTTACAAGCTAGTTAAACCACCCTTACAAAGCAGTTAAACCACCTATTGAAGCCAGTTAAACCGCCCTTACAAGTCAGTTAAACCACCTTTTGACGCCAGTTAAACCACACAAGCCAGTTGAACCACACATAAAAGCCAGTTAAACCACACTTACAAGCCTGTTAAACCACCTTCACAAGCCAGTTATACAACATTTTCGGGCCACCTGCCTTGGTGGGAAACTGCCGACGTGTTAATAAATAAATAATAAATATATATATATGTATGTGGCATAAGAAAATGGAAAATATTAAGAAAAACACATTCACTCTGCAGATGATTTCATGTCAACAATACACTGGTCATGTCAACAATACACTGGTCATGTCAACAATACACTGGTCATGTCAACAATACAATGGTCATATCAACAATACACTGGTCATGTCAACAATACACTGGTCATGTCAACAATACAATGGTCATGTCAACAATACAATGGTCATGTCAACAATACTCTGGTCATGTTAACAATACACTAACCATGTCAACAATACACTGGTCATGTCAACAATACACTGGTCATGTCAACAATACACTGGTCATGTCAACAATACAATTGTCATGTCAACAATACAATGGTCATGTCAACAATACTCTGGTCATGTTAACAATACACTAACCATGTCAACAATACACTGGTCATGTCAACAATACACTGGTTATATCAACAATACTCTGGTGATGTCAACAATGCACTGGTCATGTCAACAATACACTGATCATGTCAACAATACACTGGTCATGTCAACAATACACATGTCATTTCAACAATACACTGGTTATGTCAACAATACACTGGTCATATCAACAATACACTGGTCATGTCAACAATACACTGGTTATGTTAACAATATAATGGGCATATCAACAATACACTGGTCATGTCAACAATACACTGGTTATGTCAATACACTGGTCATGTCAACAATACACTGGTCATGTCAACAATACACTGGTCATGTCAACAATACAATGGTCATGTCAACAATGCACTGGTCATGTCAACAATACACTGGTCATGTCAACAATACACTGGTTATGTCAACAATACACTGGTCATGTCAACAATACTCTGGTCATGTGAACAATACTCTGGTCATGTCAACAATGCACTGGTCATGTCAACAATACACTGATCATGTCAACAATACACTGGTCATGTCAATATTACACTGGTCATATCAACAATACACTGGTTATGTCAACAATACACTGGTCATGTCAACAATACAGTGGTCATGTCAACAATACACTGGTCATATTAACAATACACTGGTCATGTCAACAATACACTGGTCATGTCAACAATACACTTGTCATATCAACAATACACTGGTCATGTCAACAATACACTGGTTATGTTAACAATATAATGGTCATATCAACAATACACTAGTCATGTCAACAATACTCTGGTTGTGTCAATACACTGGCCATGTTAACAATACACTGGTCATGTCAACAATACACTAGTTATGTCAGCAATACACTGGACATGCCAACAATACACTGGCCATGTCAACAATACACTGGTCATGTCAACAATACCCTGGTCATATCAACAATACATTGGTCATGGCAATAATACACTGGTCATGTCAACAATACACTGGACATGTCAACAATACTCTGGTCATGTCAACAATACATTGAACATGTCAATAATACACTGGTCATGTCAACAATACATTGGTCATGTCAACAATACACTGGTCATGTCAACAATACACTGATCATGTCAACAATGCACTGGTCATGTCAACAATACACTGATCATGTCAACAATACACTCGTCATGTCAACAATACACTGGTCATATCAACAATATACTGATCATGTCAACAATACACTGGTCATGTCAACAATACACTGATCGTATCAACAATACACTAGTTATGTCAACAATACGCTTGTCATGTCAACAATACACTGGTCATATTAACAACACACTGGTCATGTCAACAATACACTGGTCATGTCAACAATACACTGGTCATATCAACAACACATTGGTCATGTCAACAATACACTGGTTATGTTAACAATATAA
This sequence comes from Cherax quadricarinatus, assembly GCF_026875155.1. Classification (NCBI taxonomy): domain Eukaryota; kingdom Metazoa; phylum Arthropoda; class Malacostraca; order Decapoda; family Parastacidae; genus Cherax; species Cherax quadricarinatus. The sequence continues at coordinate 98,122,297 of NC_069403.1, read as the reverse complement.
TGGTCATATCAACAATACACTAGTCATGTCAACAATACTCTGGTTGTGTCAATACACTGGCCATGTTAACAATACACTGGTCATGTCAACAACACACTAGTTATGTGAGCAATACACTGGATATGTCAACAATACACTGATCATGTCAACAATACACTGGTCATGTCAACAATACACTGGTCATGTCAGCAATACTCTGGTCATGTCAACAATACATTGGTCATGTCAATAAAACACGGGTCATGTCAACAATACACTGGTCATGTCAACAATACTCTGGTCATGTCAACAATATATTGGTCATGTCAATAATACACTGGTCATGCCAACAATACACTAGTCATGGCAACAATATACTGGTCATGTCAACAATACACTGGTCATGTCAACAATACACTGGTCATGTCAACAACACATTGGTCATGTCAATAAGACACTGGTCATGTCAACGATACACTGGTCATGTCAACAATACTCTGGTCATGTCAACAATACATTGGTCATGTCAATAATACACTGGTCATGTCAACAATACACTGGTCATGTCAACAATACACTGGTCATGTCAACAATACACTGATCATGTCAACAATACACTGGTCATGTCAACAATACACTGATGATGTCAACAATACACTGGTCATGTCAACAATACACTGGTCATGTCAACAATGCACTGGTCATGTCAACAATACACTGGTCATGTCAACAATACACTGGTCATGTCAACATTACACTGGTCATGTCAACAATACACTGGTCATGTCAACAATACACTGGTCATGTCAACAATACACTGATCATGTCAGCAATACACTGGTCATGTCAACAATACACTGGTCATGTCAACAATACACTGATCATGTCAACAATACACTGGTCATGTCAACAATACACTGATGATGTCAACAATACACTGGTCATGTCAACAATGCACTGGTCATGTCAACAATGCACTGATCATGTCAACAATACACTGATCATGTCAACAATACACTGATGATGTCAACAATACACTGGTCATGTCAACAATACACTGGTCATGTCAACAATGCACTGGTCATGTCAACAATACACTGGTCATGTCAACAATACACTGCTCATGTCAACAATACACTGGTCATGTCAACAATACACTGATCATGTCAACAATACACTGATCATGTCAACAATACACTGGTCATGTCAACAATACACTGATCATGTCAACAATACACTGATCATGTCAACAATACACTGGTCATGTCAACAATACACTGGTCTTGTCAACAATACACTGGTCATGTCAACAATACACTGGTCTTGTCAACAATACACTGGTCATGTCAACAATACACTGGTCTTGTCAACAATACACTGGTCATGTCAACAATACACTGATCATGTCAACAATACACTGGTCTTGTCAACAATACACTGGTCTTCTCAACAATACACTGGTCATGTCAACAATACACTGATCATGTCAACAATACACTGATCATGTCAACAATACACTGGTCATGTCAACAATACACTTATCATGTCAACAATACACTGATCATGTCAACAATACACTGATCATGTCAACAATACACTGGTCATGTCAACAATACACTGGTCATGTCAACAATACACTTGTCATATCAACAATACACTGATCATGTCAACAATACACTGATCATGTCAACAATACACTGATCATGTCAACAATACACTGGTCATGTCAACAATACACTGGTCATGTCAACAATACACTGGTCTTGTCAACAATACACTGGTCATAAATTAGCCAGGATAAATAAACCAGGTTTTATTTAAAGTCCAGTTTGGATTTGAATTCATGAATCATTACTTGCCTGGGATGTTGTCACAAAATACATGATGACTGCATGACTACTGTATCGCATGACTACTGTCATAACAGTCTCAACTGCATGACTACTGCCGCAACAATCTGTACTTCCTGATTACTACCATAACTGAAATCCATGACTATTTCCGCAACAGCTGTCGCAACAGTTATACTGCATGACTACTTCCACAACAGCTGTAGTGCGTGACTACTTCCACAACAGCTGTACTGCATGACTACTGCTACAACAGCTGTACTGCATGACTACTGCCACAACAGCTGTACTGCATGACTACTGCTACAACAGCTGTACTGCATGACTACTGCCACAACAGCTGTACTGCATGACTACTGCCACAACAGCTGTACTGCATGACTACTGCTACAACAGCTACACTGCATGACTACTGCTACAACAGCTGTACTGCATGACTACTGCTACAACAGCTGTACTGCATGACAACTGCCACAACAGCTGTACTGCATGACTACTGCTAAAACAGCTGTACTACATGACTACTGCTACAACAGCTGTACTGCATGACTACTGCTACAACAGCTGTACTGCATGACTACTGCTACAACAGCTGTACTGCATGACTACTGCTACAACAGCTGTACTGCATGACTACTGCTACGACAGCTGTACTGCATGACTACTGCTACAACAGCTGTACTGCATGACTACTGCTACAACAGCTGTACTGCATGACTACTGCTACAACAGCTGTACTGCATGACTACTGCTACAACAGCTGTACTGCATGACTACTGCCACAACAGCTGCACTGCATGACTACTGCTACAACAGCTGTACTGCATGACTACTTCCACAACAGCTGTACTGCATGACTACTGCCACAACAGCTGTACTGCATGACTACTGCTACAAACAGCTGTAACTGCATGACTACTGCTACAACAGCTGTACGCATGACTACTGCTACAACAGCTGTACTGCATGACTACTGCCACAACAGCTGTACTGCATGACTACTGCTACAACAGCTGTACTGCATGACTACTGCTACAACAGCTGTACTGCATGACTACTTCCACAACAGCTGTACTGCATGACTACTGCCACAACAGCTATACTGCATGACTACTGCTACAACAGCTGCACTGCATGACTACTGCTACAACAGCTGTACTGCATGACTACTGCTACAACAGCTGTACTGCATGACAACTGCCACAACAGCTGTACTGCATGACTACTGCTACAACAGCTGTACTACATGACTACTGCTACAACAGCTGTACTGCATGACTACTGCTACAACAGCTGTACTGCATGACTACTGCTACAACAGCTGTACTGCATGACTACTGCTACAACAGCTGTACTGCATGACTACTGCTACAACAGCTGTACTGCATGACTACTGCTACAACAGCTGTACTGCATGACTACTGCTACAACAGCTGTACTGCATGACTACTGCTACAACAGCTGTACTGCATGACTACTGCTACAACAGCTGTACTGCATGACTACTGCTACAACAGCTGTACTGCATGACTACTGCTACAACAGCTGTACTGCATGACTACTGCCACAACAGCTGTACTGCATGACTACTGCCACAACAGCTGTAGTCCATGACTACTGCTACAACAGCTGTACTGCATGACTACTGCCACAACAGCTGTACTGCATGACTACTGCTACAACAGCTGTACTGCATGACTACTGCTACAACAGCTGCACTGCATGACTACTGCCACAACAGCTGTACTGCATGACTACTACCACAACACGCTGTACTGCATGACTACTGCCACAACAGCTGTACTGCATGACTACTGCCACAACAGCTGTACTGCATGACTACTGCCACAACAGCTGTACTGCATGACTACTGCCACAACAGCTGTACTGCATGACTACTGCCACAACAGCTGTACTGCATGACTACTGCTACAACAGCTGCACTGCATGACTACTGCCACAACAGCTGTACTGCATGACTACTACCACAACAGCTGTACTGCATGACTACTGCCACAACAGCTGTACTGCATGACTACTGCCAGAACAGCTGTACTGCATGACTACTGCCACAACAGCTGTACTACATGACTACTGCCACAACAGCTGTACTGCCATGACTACTGCCACAGCAGCTGTACTGCAATGACTACTGCCACAACAGCTGTACTGCATGACTACTGCCACAACAGCTGTACTGCATGACTAACTGCCACAGCAGCTGTACTGCATGACTACTGCCACAACAGCTGTACTGCATGACTACTGCTACAACAGCTGTACTGCATGACTACTGCTACAACACTGTACTGCATGACTACTGCTACAACAGCTGTACTGCATGACTACTGCTACAACAGCTGTTAAACATGATTATTTCCAAAAACAGCTGCACTGCATGACTACTGCACAGCAGCTGTAAAGGATGACTATTTCCACAACAAGCTGTACTGCATGACTGCTGCCACAACAGCTGTACTGCATGACTACTGCTACAACAGCTGTACTGCATGACTAACTGCTACAACAGCTGTACTGCATGACTACTGCTACAACAGCTGTACTGCATGACTACTGCTACAACAGCTGTACTGCATGACTACTGCTACAACACTGTACTGCATGACTACTGCTACAACAGCTGTACTGCATGACTACTGCTACAACAGCTGTACTGCATGACTACTGCCACAACAGCTGTACTGCATGACTACAGCCACAACAGCTGTAGTCCATGACTACTGCTACAACAGCTGTACTGCATGACTACTGCCACAACAGCTGTACTGCATGACTACTGCTACAACAGCTGTACTGCATGACTACTGCTACAACAGCTGCACTGCATGACTACTGCCACAACAGCTGTACTGCATGACTACTACCACAACAGCTGTACTGCATGACTACTGCCACAACAGCTGTACTGCATGACTACTGCCACAACAGCTGTACTGCATGACTACTGCCACAACAGCTGTACTGCATGACTACTGCTACAACAGCTGTACTGCATGACTACTGCCACAACAGCTGTACTGCATGACTACTGCTACAACAGCTGCACTGCATGACTACTGCCACAACAGCTGTACTGCATGACTACTACCACAACAGCTGTACTGCATGACTACTGCCACAACAGCTGTACTGCATGACTACTGCCACAACAGCTGTACTGCATGACTACTGCCACAACAGCTGTACTACATGACTACTGCCACAACAGCTGTACTGCATGACTACTGCCACAGCAGCTGTACTGCATGACTACTGCCACAACAGCTGTACTGCATGACTACTGCCACAACAGCTGTACTGCATGACTACTGCCACAGCAGCTGTACTGCATGACTACTGCTACAACAGCTGTACTGCATGACTACTGCTACAACAGCTGTACTGCATGACTACTGCTACAACAGCTGTACTGCATGACTACTGCTACAACAGCTGTTAAACATGATTATTTCCACAACAGCTGCACTGCATGACTACTGCACAGCAGCTGTAAAGGATGACTATTTCCACAACAGCTGTACTGCATGACTGCTGCCACAACAGCTGTACTGCATGACTACTGCTACAACAGCTGTACTGCATGACTACTGCCACAACAGCTGTACTGCATGACTACTGCTACAACAGCTGTACTGCATGACTACTGCCACAACAGCTGTACTGCATGACTACTGCTACAACAGCTGTACTGCATGACTACTGCCACAACAGCTGTACTGCATGACTACTGCCACAACAGCTGTACTGCATGACTACTGCTACAACAGCTGTACTGCATGACTACTGCTACAACAGCTGTACTGCATGACTACTACCACAACAGCTGTACTGCATGACTACTGCCACAATAGCTGTACTACATGACTACTGCTACAACAGCTGTACTGCATGACTACTGTTACAACAGCTGTACTGCATGACTACTACCACAACAGCTGTACTGCATGACTGCTGCCACAACAGCTGTACTGCATGACTACTGCCACAATACTGTACTACATGACTACTGCTACAACAGCTGTACTGCATGACTACTACCACAACAGCTGTACTGCATGACTACTACCACAACAGCTGTACTGCATGACTACTACCACAACAGCTGTACTGCATGACTGCTGCCACAACAGCTGTACTGCATGACTACTGCCACAATAGCTGTACTACATGACTACTGCTACAACAGCTGTACTGCATGACTACTACCACAACAGCTGTACTGCATGACTACTACCACAACAGCTGTACTGCATGACTACTACCACAACAGCTGTACTGCATGACTGCTGCCACAACAGCTGTACTGCATGACCACTGCCACAACAGCTGTACTGCATGACTACTGCTACAACAGCTGTTAAACATGATTATTTCCACAACAGCTGCACTGCATGACTACTGCCGCAACAGTCTTAGCTGCACAACAACAGTTACAAATGAATTTATAGAACAACTTCAGTATAACTACTACCGCTACAGTTTTGACAATATGGCTTCAGTTATATCAGTCTTAACCGCATAACTTCCATCACATTAAATTCTTCAGATATGAACAGCATGATTCTCCAGTTTACCTTCAAATTTGATTTTCCTCGGTGGAAGTTTTGAATGAGTTTTGGGTTATGTTTCTTCTAATTTCCCGTTAAGCTAATATTTAAGTTTTGTAAGATTCGACAGGAAACAGGACAAGTGTTTCCTGACGCTGATTTTAGTCCTATGATGACCCGGAGCTGGAGCCTTTGGACAGCTGACTGAGGCGTTCCCCTGGCTTACCGATGATCCCCTTCGAAAATTAGTTTTATTTACAATAATTAGGTGCTTCTGTACGTTTGTATGGACCTTAAAGACGTAGAGATAAAGTTAGTAAGTTAGGCAGAACCAGGATTGCTATCTCTGATCGGAAATACATCTAGTTTATCAAGCGTTTTCCATCAACCTTGCAGCATAACATGGGTAAGATACGGCATACGTTCAGGAAAGATATCGAGAGGTTTGGGAAAATGGTATCTTTTTAGGTTAAGCTGGTGCAATGCACCTTGAAGAAGACGAGTAGGTTCGAGTGTTGTGATGTGTTTTAGTGTAATCTGGTACAGGTCCTCCACCATTACTAGGGAAACAATGAGTGAGATGCACGCCAGATTATTGAAAATGTTTGAAAAAGGATGAAACTATTCTACTCTCGTTCCTCTTACCCCCCCCTCTCTCTCTCTCTCTCTCTCTCTCTCTCTCTCTCTCTCACACACACACACACACACACACACACACACACATTCTAATTATGAAGAGGAGAGGTTCAGAGAGGAGAAGGAAAGACAAGGCAAAACAAGGAACGGTGAAGAGAGAAGTACTGAAAAATGGTTAAGGGAACACAAAAGATTAAAGAAAGAAAAGAAAGAAGTGGAAGGGAGAGCTAAGTGGAGATAATGTGAGAATTAAAAATTGTGGAAAGAGAAAGGGAAGAAATCAGAAGAGAGAAGACGAGAGACAATAGTTAAAGAAATAGAGGGTTTGGTTTAATAAGAGACCCAGTAAGAAAGGGACATTTATGGTGTATGGATGTATAAAGGAGGCAGTAAGGAGCTGTGAGAAAGGTGTAAGATATTATTGCAGGAGGTTTTGGGTTTATAATGGAGGTTTTCATGGAGGTGAAATGTATAAAAAAATACAGCATTTCTAGAAAAGAAGGAAAAGTTAATTTGAGAAAGACCATAGTATTAATTTCCTGAGTCTCGGCTGAAAAAGATTAACTGTGGTCAAGCTGCTTTTCATCTTGATAGTTGAAACAAGTATAGCAGAAGGCTCTCTCCCCACGTGCCACTCCTGCAAGTATAGCAGATGTTGAGGGAAATGCTACAGTCTAAGTCAAAGATTAAATAATGGACTGAATTGGGACTTAGCTTGAAAGACAGCTCTCGCCTACACAGCCGTCCCTGCAGGCAATGTCTTGAGAAGCTGTCGTATGCAATCCCTCAAGGGCTGGAAATTAAAATATATGATGAGTATAATTACCCCTAGGGGGTGTTATGTGAGTATTTTCATTACTAAATACTGACTGGATCCATAGAATCCTGTACTCACGTGTGTGGGCTCGATGGCCCTCGTGTCACCGGGGTATATGGTAATCTGTTCAGCATACAGCTGTGCAGTCAACGGAATCATCATACGCTCAGCAGACTTAACTGGGTTTGTGCATCAGACCCTTACACCCGGGTATCGGTGTCTTGACTGAGGAATAGTGCCTTTGAGAATGTCCACGTCTTCCACAGTCTTGGAACACGCACACTGGTACATTATGTTCCACATGGTTTGTCTTTCGTGGTAATGTCATTAAAGAAGCTGAACACACTTCTTGGTAATAGGTTTATAATTATAAAGATTGTCTGAGGTACAGCAATGCACAATTCACTTCCTTTGTTCGTTCTTAGCGTGAAGTGGTCTTTACTGTACCATTAAAAAAAGGTCAAGAGAGGCCTGAGCTTGCTACCATCTGCAGCTCATAAGACTGCCATCCCCACGAGCCCCTTTGAGGTGGGGTAGATGGCAGACCAGAGGCCTAGCTTCTCCCTACGAGCCCCGTGAGGGCGGGGAATGTGGCTAGGCCTGGGGACACTTGGTCCCAAAGATGAGGAGGTACTGTACCTCCTCCCATGGGAGACTAAAGTCTCGAGACACTCCCCAGATAGGGAGCCAAGTCCGGGTCACCACTACTTGGAAAAGACCCGGGCCGGGAGAATACCGGCGAATAAAAAAAAAAATGTACCATTATATACTGTAATCTGAAGACTCCACAGCACCCTACACCGCCACTGCCCCGAGCCACAAAGAAAGAGCTGACATAGCACATTTCCCCTCCTTGCCAAACTTCCATTATGAAGCAATGCAGAATGCTTGATTCTTGCTGTCTTAAGCGTAGACAGCAATGTACATCTTTAACATGGCAATAACGTGGGTGTAGGATTTTTCTTAATTGTCCTGCTAAGGTAAGAGATTGATTGTTTCTTATTAAACTACACTACTTGCAACACTGGTCTCTCGCAAAGAACTCGTATGACCCGTTACTGGTACATGCTGGTTAAACATCTGTTGGTAATTACTTGATGTAGCAGTAAACAAGATGCTTGCCCATTCTGAGAGGGCTGGGCCCCTCAGGGCTGAAGGGCTGAAGGGCTGAAGGGGCTGATACTCCTCTCCAGGAGAAAATTTCTCCACAGCAGAAGGCTCTCTCCACTTCTGCAAGTATAGCAGAAGGCTCTCTCCCCACGTGCCACTCCTGCAAGTATAGCAGAAGGCTCTCTCCTCACGTGCCACGACTGTAAGTATAACAGAAGGCTCTCTCCCCACGCGCCACTCCTGCAAGTATAGCAGAAGGCTCTCTCCCAACGCTCCACTCCTGCAAGTATAGCAGAAGGCTCTCCCCCCACGTGCCAGTCCTGCAAGTATAGCATAAGGTTCTCTCCCCACGCGCCACTTCTGCAAGTATAGCAGAAGGCTCTCCCCCCACTTGCCAGTCCTGCAAGTATAGCATAAGGTTCTCTCCCCACGCGCCACTCCTACCAGCAATGATGATTCCGAAAAATTATTGTGAAATTATGAAAATGACCGATAGAAAGAAGTGGTCGTTCCATTCTGTCCTCAAGCTTCTCTGTTCTACAGGAAAGAAAGGGAAAGGTGCCATATTGCTAGTGAAGGGCTTTTGATCCAAGACATTGGCATTTCTTTTATTGGACCAAATAAAATTACCTCCCATTCCACAGGGGATGTGACCTATGTTCGTTTAGCACATCTCTGTGAATATAATATTTTGTAAATATCTTTTTCTGTCTGATTTTCCAAAGATTACAATATTTGCCTTAACGATTCTTCCCCTTTAATTCCCACTATTTCTACATGTTTTTAATTATTTGGAACTGCTGCCTTGGCTATTCTCTAGGAAATTAATCATTGCAATATTGTTCCTATCTTATTCCAGCTGGGAAATCTGTTTGATGACAAGTTGTATATAGCAGCTACAAAGACTCTGAGGTCTTTTGTGGGAAGGTTCTGGCTGTGTTATCAGAGAAAGACCTCTTGTCTGGAAATATATTTTCTTTGATCCCAATTTTTTCTCATTTTTTTCTACGTATTCTTTCTTGTTTCTATGTTTTCTTCGAAAACATAGAAACAAGAAAGAATACGTAGATATTCATTAGGAAATAACGTAGACCTGAGGGGTTTTAACTGTCTGATGAACCATTCATTTGGAGAAATCATCGACAACGTGAAGGTCAAGGTACATGTAGTTCCATAGTGTTCGACCTTATTAATAAAGGCTACAAGCAATTATCCTTCCTCAGATCATTACATAGGCCAGTCCACTCCGAGATATTCTACCATCCTCAGTACGTGATCACCACCAGTTGGCTAGAACCTAGCTATCTATTTACTTCTAGGCGAACAGGTGTAACGCGTTTGAAGAAACATTCCCATTCTCCCCACTCGCTGCCTCGAGTTCTAACCCCATAATTTGCTTGTGATTCTGTGAGGCCACCCCTCAAGGAAGGCTCCTTGATGTTGATGAGAGGCTCTTGATTTGGGGACTTGGATCTGTGTTCCAGTTCCCAGAATTAAGCCTGAATGCCTTCCACATCTCCCCCCCCCCAGGCGCTGTATAATCCTCCGGGTTTAGTGCTTCCCCCTTGATTATAATAAAAATCTGTGAGGCCAGTAGTCACCAGAGGTTGCTACCTGTCCTGAGCTATTTTGGGGAATTAGTGTGGAGTGTAGTGTCTTAGAGTCTGAGTTCAAAGTATTCGATGAGGAGGCTCTGCTTCTCAAGGAGGAGAATAAGAAACTGAATGTGAGGTGGCTGGGGTTAATTAAAGGAAACAGGTTACCAGCAATGAGGAGCAGATTGGCAGTCGTTACAAGTTAGTAGAAGTTTCCATTGAAGGAACCAACATCACAGAAATGAAAGTTAAAAGTGCAAATTTGAAAGCAGGAAGAAGTCGCTTCTCTGTTCTCCAAAACGAATGTAATTCAATAGTAAGTTAGGATAGAGGAGGCACTAAGAAATATTCCTGTGGTTGGTGACCACTGGTCATATATATTCACCCTGCTTTTTTCTGTAACATATAGGAAGATGAGACAGAGGGTGTGTCTCCCAGCAGCTGGTGCTGGTAACATAGTCAACAGGTTGGATAATATTATGTCAGGTAATAGGAACAGACTCATTATTTGTCTCACTGCTGGTGGAAGCGATATTGGAAAAAACAGGAGACATGAGCTGTTAGACAAGTACACGACAGATATGGATTTCATTAGGTCTATGGGAAGGGTCCAGATCGTGTGAAGCATTGTACCATATGAGATATGGCAATGAGTTGATATCTAGGGCAGTTAATGTAAATTTTTGGCTAGACATGTAACAGCAAAGAACTTGTAATCCCATTTAATGACAACAGAGGCAATTCTTATGCCGAACAGTTTTGGTCACCGTATTACAGAATGGATATAAATGCTCTGGAAAATGTACAAAGGAGGATGACAAAGTTGATCCCATGTATCAGAAACCTTCCCTATGAGGATAGACTAAGGGCCCTGAATCTGCACTCTCTAGAAAGACGTAGAATTAGGGGGGATATGATTAAGGTGTATAAATGGAAGACAGGAATAAATAAAGGGGGTGTAAATAGTGTGCTGAAAATATCTAGCCTAGACAGGACTCGCAGCAATGGTTTTAAGTAGGAAAAATTCAGATTCAGGAAGGATATAGGAAAGTACTGGTTTGGTAATAGAGTTGTGGATGAGTGGAACAAACTCCCGAGTACAGATATAGAGGCCAGAACGTTGTGCAGCTTTAAAAATAGGTTGGATAAATACATGAGTGGATGTGGGTGGGTGGGTGTGAGTTGGACCTGATAGCTTGTGCTACCAGGTCGGTTGCCGTGTTCCTGACCTGACCTGACTAGGTTGGGTGCCTTAAGAAATCGTAATGACACGATTGCAAATAAACCATACCCCCGGCCGGGATTGAACCCGCGGTCATAGAGTCTCAAAACTCCAGCCCGTCGCGCTAGCCACTAGACCAGCTAGCCACAATAAGATTCATCCAACTAGGTATATTTCTACACCATAGGAAAGTTAGCACAGGCACCTCTGTGACCACAAATGCAAGTTTTTACAGACGAATCTCCAGCTAGCGTGGCCGTGACGAACTCTAGCTCAAGTCCCTTCACTGCCGTCAACATGACTTAAGAATCGTAATGACACGATTGCAAATAAACCATACCCCCGGCCGGGATTGAACCCGCGGTCATAGAGTCTCAAAACTCCAGCCCGTCGCGCTAGCCACTAGACCAGCTAGCCACAATAAGATTCATCCAACTAGGTATATTTCTACACCATAGGAAAGTTAGCACAGGCACCTCTGTGACCACAAATGCAAGTTTTTACAGACGAATCTCCAGCTAGCGTGGCCGTGACGAACTCTAGCTCAAGTCCCTTCACTGCCGTCAACATGACTTAAGAAATCGTAATGACACGATTGCAAATAAACCATACCCCCGGCCGGGATTGAACCCGCGGTCATAGAGTCTCAAAACTCCAGCCCGTCGCGCTAGCCACTAGACCAGCTAGCCACAATAAGATTCATCCAACTAGGTATATTTCTACACCATAGGAAAGTTAGCACAGGCACCTCTGTGACCACAAATGCAAGTTTTTACAGACGAATCTCCAGCTAGCGTGGCCGTGACGAACTCTAGCTCAAGTCCCTTCACTGCCGTCAACATGACTTAAGAAATCGTAATGACACGATTGCAAATAAACCATACCCCCGGCCGGGATTGAACCCGCGGTCATAGAGTCTCAAAACTCCAGCCCGTCGCGCTAGCCACTAGACCAGCTAGCCACAATAAGATTCATCCAACTAGGTATATTTCTACACCATAGGAAAGTTAGCACAGGCACCTCTGTGACCACAAATGCAAGTTTTTACAGACGAATCTCCAGCTAGCGTGGCCGTGACGAACTCTAGCTCAAGTCCCTTCACTGCCGTCAACATGACTTAAGAAATCGTAATGACACGATTGCAAATAAACCATACCCCGCGCGACGGGCTGGAGTTTTGAGACTCTATGACCGCGGGTTCAATCCCGGCCGGGGGTATGGTTTATTTGCAATCGTGTCATTACGATTTCTTAAGTCATGTTGACGGCAGTGAAGGGACTTGAGCTAGAGTTCGTCACGGCCACGCTAGCTGGAGATTCGTCTGTAAAAACTTGCATTTGTGGTCACAGAGGTGCCTGTGCTAACTTTCCTATGGTGTAGAAATATACCTAGTTGGATGAATCTTATTGTGGCTAGCTGGTCTAGTGGCTAGCGCGACGGGCTGGAGTTTTGAGACTCTATGACCGCGGGTTCAATCCCGGCCGGGGGTATGGTTTATTTGCAATCGTGTCATTACGATTTCTTAAGTCATGTTGACGGCAGTGAAGGGACTTGAGCTAGAGTTCGTCACGGCCACGCTAGCTGGAGATTCGTCTGTAAAAACTTGCATTTGTGGTCACAGAGGTGCCTGTGCTAACTTTCCTATGGTGTAGAAATATACCTAGTTGGATGAATCTTATTGTGGCTAGCTGGTCTAGTGGCTAGCGCGACGGGCTGGAGTTTTGAGACTCTATGACCGCGGGTTCAATCCGGGCCCGGGGGGTATGGTTTATTTGCAATCGTGTCATTACGATTTCTTAAGTCATGTTGACGGCAGTGAAGGGACTTGAGCTAGAGTTCGTCACGGCCACGCTAGCTGGAGATTCGTCTGTAAAAACTTGCATTTGTGGTCACAGAGGTGCCTGTGCTAACTTTCCTATGGTGTAGAAATATACCTAGTTGGATGAATCTTATTGTGGCTAGCTGGTCTAGTGGCTAGCGCGACGGGCTGGAGTTTTGAGACTCTATGACCGCGGGTTCAATCCCGGCCGGGGTATGGTTTATTTGCAATCGTGTCATTACGATTTCTTAAGTCATGTTGACGGCAGTGAAGGGACTTGAGCTAGAGTTCGTCACGGCCACGCTAGCTGGAGATTCGTCTGTAAAAACTTGCATTTGTGGTCACAGAGGTGCCTGTGCTAACTTTCCTATGGTGTAGAAATATACCTAGTTGGATGAATCTTATTGTGGCTAGCTGGTCTAGTGGCTAGCGCGACGGGCTGGAGTTTTGAGACTCTATGACCGCGGGTTCAATCCCGGCCGGGGGTATGGTTTAGGTTGGGTGCATTGGTTTAAGCCGGTAGGAGACTTGGACCTGCCTCGCATGGGCCAGTAGGCCTGCTGCAGTGTTCCTTCGTTCTTATGTTCTTATATGCAAGGGATGGGGTGTATTTCTCTGGGGCAGGAGTGATAGCGTTAACCAACTCTGTCAAGGAGCTGTTGCTAAGTTGTCTGGGATTTTAAACTGATAGAAAATAGAGTTATGGGTGTGTGTGGAAAACAAATAGGTTACAGCATGTTATGAAATCGGCAAAAATTGGCAAATGCCTCATGGATATGTTCAAAGGACGATGTTCATCATGAATAATGCAACAGAAGTGGTCAACAAGCAAAGAAAGACAGCAGAGGGCAGCGAGTGACTAATTTCTTTATGGTTTATTGTACTAATAGTAGAAGCATAAGAAATAAAATGGATGAGCTAAGATTAACTGCATGTGCAGAAATTGTTATATTAATGTTATAACAGAGTCCTGGTTCAACCTGAATGCCACATACAAGGCTATAAATTATTACACACCGATAAGGCAATAGGAATGGTGGTGGAATGGCGATGTAAGTCAGAGAAAATACAAATTGTTACATTAGACAAGAATTGTAAATTACATACCGATTAACAGGATTATAAATTACACGTCACTGAAGCTAAAACGTTGTGTAGTTTTAAAAGTAGGTTCGACAAATATATGAGTTGGTGTCGGTGAGTGTGAGTTGAACTTGAATAGTTTGGTCCAGTAGGCCTGAAGCAGTGCTCCTTCCTTCTTGAGCTAGTGTGACTTGGACCTGCGTAGCATGGGTCCGTAGGCCTCCTGCAGTGCTCCTTCTTATGCTCTTAAAACCCACATGAGCTTATGAAGTTAAACTTGTGGAGGAAGATAGTCCCACTTAATCAAGTAATTATTTGCGTGCACTGAACCTTTACTCTTACTGTTAATTAAATGTTGCTGAGGTCAGCATAGCGTCAGTGACGAGGAAATGAGTACAACTTTTAACTCTCATTTCCTCTTAGTTTTTACGTAGGAAGATACTAGAGATATTCCAGAAATCAAAAATTATACATATCAAGACGAAAGTAAGATTCTCACACTCAGTCACTAGTGACATGATGCTCAACCATATAGATCGAATAGAACCTAGCAAATCCCCGGGTCGTGCTGAGCATTTCTCAAGAGCCATGAAAATATGTAAGGAAAAATTTAGCAAACCATTAGCTAACCTTTTCAATATATCACTACAAGCTGGCATAATGGCGTATAATTAGAAAATGACGAATTTAATACCTTTCTACAAAGGAGACAGATCCATAGCTTCAAATAATATACCGATTAACCTAAACTCCATTATGGGAAAAATGGTGAAATCAGTAATTGCCGATGCTATTGGAAGCCACCTTGAAAGACGTACATTTATCAATAAATCTCTGAACTGTTTTACAAAGGGGTGTTCTTGCATTACGAATTTTGTAACTTTATTTATTAAGGTAATTGAGGAGGTAGATCAAGATAATAAACATGATATTTTGCAGATAGACTTCACTAAGCCTTTTGGTAGAGTTCCGTACCGGAGATTGTTCTGGAAAGTAGAAGCACACGGAATGAGAGTGGAATTTTTTTCTCACGGATAAAGACATAGCTGACAGATAAGCATCCAAGAGACTGCACGAATTGTGAGAAATCAGAGTAGGGACGAGTCACAAGCGGTGTTCCACAGGGGTCAGTGTTGTTACTCACAATATACTGAACTGAGACAAATATAGAACTTTAGAAAACACACACACACACACACACACACACACACACACACACACACACACACACACACACACACACACACGCACACACACACACACATACATACATACATACACACACACACACACAGAGTAGTCATTAAGTGGAATAGTGTAGGCAGGATCCATACATAGCTTTAAGCAGAGGTATGATAAAGCTCACGGTTCAGGGAGAGTGACCTAGTAGCGACCAGTGAAGAGGCGGGGCCAGGAGCTAGGACTCGACCCCTGCAACCTCAACCGGGTGAGTACAAATAGGTGAGTACACACACACACACACACACACACAAGTGCTGGACACAGTACACACAACCGAGGAAGAAGTGAAGAGGCTTCTGAGTGAGCTAGATACCTCAAAGGCCGGATAACATCTCTCCATGGGTCCTGAGAGAGGGAGCAGAGGCGCTATGTGTACCCCTAACAACAATATTCAATACATCTATCGAAACAGGGAGATCACCTGAGAATGGAAGACAGCAAATGTAGTCCCAATCTTTAAGAGTGGTGGAACACCTGGAAAGGAATGATCTCATCAACAGCAGCCAACATGGTTTCAGGGACGGGAAATCCTGTGACACAAACCTACTGGAGTTCTATGACATGGTGACAGCAGTAAGACAAGAGAGAGAGCGGGGTGGGTGGATTGCATTTTCTTGGACTGCAAGAAGGCGTTTGACAAAGTTCCACACAAGAGATTAGTGCAAAAACTGGAGGACCAAGCAGGAGTAGCAGGGAAGGCACTACAATGGATCAGGGAATACTTGTCAGGAAGACAGCAGTGAGTAATGGTACGTGGCGAGGTGTCAGAGTGGGCACCTGTGACCAGCGAGGTCCCACATGGGTCAATCCTAGGACCAGTGCTTTTTCTGGTATTTGTGAACGACATGACGGAAGGAATAGACTCCGAAGTGTCCCTGTTTGCAGATGACGTGAAGTTGATGAGAAGAATTCATTCGATCGAAGACCAGGCAGAACTACAAAGGGATCTGGACAGGCTGCAGACCTGGTCCAGCAATTGGCTCCTAGAGTTCAACCCCACCAAGTGCAAAGTCATGAAGATTGGGGAAGGGCAAAGAAGACCACAGACGGAATACAATCTAGGGGGGCCAGAGACTACAAACCTGACTCAAGGAAAAAGATCTTGGGGTGAATATAACACCAGGAACATCTCCTGAAGCGAACATCAACCAAATAACTGCTGCAGCATATGGGCGCCTGGCAAACCTCAGAACAGCATTCCGACATCTTAATAAGGAATCGTTCAGGACCATGTACACCGTGTACGTTAGGCCCATATTAGAGTATGCGGCACCAGTTTGGAACCCACACCTAGCCAAGCACGTAAAGAAACTAGAGAAAGTGCGAAGGTTTGCAGCAAGACTAGTCCCAGAGCTAAGAGGTATGTCCTACCAGGAGAGGTTAAGGGAAATCAACTTGACGACACTGGAGGATGAAGGACAGGAGAGATAAGGGGGACAAGATAACGACATTCAAAATACTGAGAGGAATTGACAAGGTGGACAAAGACAGAATGTTCCAGAGATGGGACACAGCAACAAGGGGACACAGTTGGAAGTTGAAGACACAGATGAATCACAGGAATGTTAGGAAGTATTTCTTCAGCCACAGAGTAGTCAGGAAGTGGAATAGTTGGGAAGCGATGTAATGGAGGCAGGATCCATACATAGCTTTAAGCAGAGGTATGATAAAGTTAACGGTTCAGGGAGAGTGACCAAGTAGCGACCAGTGAAGAGGCGGGGCCAGGAGCTTGGACTCGACCCCAGCAACCTCAACTAGGTGAGTACAACTAGGCGGGTACACACACACACACACACACACATCTCCTGAAGCGCACTTCAACCAAATAACTGCTGCAGCATATGGGCGCCTAGCAAACCTCAGAACAGCATTCCGACATCTTAATAAGGAATCATTCAGGACCCTGTACACCGTGTACGTTAGGCCCATATTGGAGTATGCGGCACCAGTTTGGAACCCACACCTAGCCAAGCACGTAAAGAAACTAGAGAAAGTGCATAGGTTTGCAACAAGACTAGTCCCAGAGCTAAGAGTTATGTCCTACGAGGAGAGGTTAAGGGAAATCAACCTGACGACACTGGAGGACAGGAGAGATAGGGGGGACATGATAACGACATACAAAATACTGAGAGGAATTGACAAGGTGGACAAAGACAGGATGTTCCAGAGATTGGACTCAGTAACAAGGGGACACAGTTGGAAGCTGAAGACACAGATGAATCACAAGGATGTTAGGAAGTATTTCTTCAGCCACAGAGTAGTCAGTAAGTGGAATAGTTTGGGAAGCGATGTAGTGGAGGCAGGATCCATACATAGCTTTAAGCAGAGGTATGATAAAGCTCAGGGCTCAGGGAGAGTGACCTAGTAGCGATCAGTGAAGAGGCGGGGCCAGGAGCTCGGACTCGACCCCCGCAACCTCAACTAGGTGAGTACAACTAGGTGAGCACAAGACTTTATACACTGTGTACGTCAGGGTCATACTGGAGTACGCAGCTCCAGTTTGGAACCCACCCCTGGTCAAACACTTCAAGAAATTAGAGAAAGTACAAAGGTTTGCAACAAGGCTACTTCCAGAGGTAAGGGGAATGTCCTATGAAGAAAGGTTAAGGGAAATCGGTCTGACAGCACTGGATGACAGGAGGGTCAGGGGAGACATGATAACGACATACAAAATACTGCGTGGAATAGACAAGGTGGACAGAGACAGGATGTTCCAGAGATGGGACACAGAAACAAGGGGTCATAATTGGAAGCTGAAGACTCAGATGAGTCAAAGGGATGTTAGGAAGTATTTCTTCAGTCGTAGAGTTGTTAGGAAGTGGAATAGTCTAGCAAGCGATGTAGTAGAGGCAGGAACTATAAATAGTTTTAAGACGAGATATGATAAAGCTCATGGAGCAGGGGGAGAGAGGACCTAGTAGCAGTCGGTGAAGAGGCGTGGCCAGGAGCTGAGTCTCGACCCCTGCAACCACACATACACACACACACACATACACACATTCACACACACATTCACACACACACATACACACACACACACACATACACACACATACACACATTTATACATATATAAATATATATAATATATATATATATATATATATATATATATATATAATGTATATATATGTGTGTGTGTGTGCGTGTGTGTGTGTGTGTGTGTGTGTGTGTGTGTGTGTGTGTGTACTCACCTATTTGGACTCACCTATTTGTGGTTGTAGAGGTCGAGTCATAGCTCCTGGCCCGCCTCTTCACTGGTTGCTACTGGGCCCTCTCTCTCCCTGCTCCATGAGCTTTTTCAAGCCTCGTCTTAAAACTATGTATGGTTCCTGCCTCCACTACGTCATTTTCTAGGCTATTCCACTGCCTGACAACTCCATGACTAAAGAAATGCTTCCTAATATCTCTCTGACTCATTTGTGTCTTCAACTTCCAATTGTGGCCTCTTGTTTCTGTGTCCCCTCCCTGGAACATCCTGTCTTTGTCCACCTTGTCTATTCCATACAGTATTTTATATGTCGTTATCATGTCTCCCCTGACCCTCCTGTCCTCCAGTGTCGTCAGGCCGATTTCCCTTAATCTTTCTTCATAGGACATTCCTCTTAGCTCTGGAACTAACCTTGTCGCAAACCTTTGTACTTTCTCTAATTTCTTGACGTGCTTTATCAAGTGCGGGTTCCAAACAGGTGCTGCATACTCCAGTATGGGCCTGACGTACAAGGTGTACAGTGTCTTGAACGATTCCTTACTTAGGTATCGGAACGCTGCTCTCAGGTTTGCCAGGCGCCCATATGCTGCAGCAGTTATCTGGTTTATGTGTGCTTCCGGAGACATGCTCGGTGTTATATTCACCCCAAGATCTTTCTCCTTGAGCGAGGTTTGCAGTCTTTGGCCACCTAGCCTATACTCCGTCTGCTGTCTTCTGTGCCCTTCCCCGATCTTCATGACTTTGCATTTGGCGGGGTTAAATTCGAGAACCAGTTGCTGGACTAGGTGTCCAGTCTGTCCAGGTCTCTTTGAAGTCCTGCCTGATCCTCATCTGATTTAATTCTCCTAATCAACTTCACTTCATCTGCAAACAGGGACACTTCTGAGTCTAATCCTTCCATCATGTCGTTCACACATGCCAAAAATAGCACTGGTACTAGGACTGACCCCTGTGGGAACCCGCTCGTCACAGGTGCCCACTGTGATACCTCATCACGTACCATGACTCGTTGTTGCCTCCCTGTCAGGTATTCTCCGATCCACTGCAGTGCCCTTCCTGTTATATGCGCCTGATCCTCCAGCTTCTGCACTAATCTCTTGTGAGGAAATGTGTCAAAGGCCTTCTTGCAGTCCAAGAAGATGCAATCAACCCTCCCCTCTCTCTCGTGTCTTACTTCTGTTACTTTATCGGTTTGTGACTCAGAATTAGGCTTCCATGAATCCGTGCTGGTTGGCGTTTATACTCTTGTTCCGTTCCAGGTGTTCCACCACTCTCCTCCTGATAATCTTCCCCATAACTTTGCATACTATACACGTCAGTGACACAGGTCTATAGTTTAGTGCCTCTTTTCTGTCTCCTTTTTTAAAAATGGGAGCTACATTTGCCGTCTTCCATACCTCAGGTAGCTGCCCAGTTTCCAGGGATGTCCTGAAGATTGTGGTAAGTGGCACACACAGCGTATCCGCTCCCTCCCTTAGGACCCACGGGGAGATGTTGTCCGGTCCCATTGCCTTTGAGGTATCTTTGTCCCTTAGCAGCTTCTTCACCTCCTCCTCATTTGTATGTATGTCATCCAACACTTGTTGGTACATTCCTTGCTGGTGTCCCCCTCTGTTCTGTTCCCCCAGAGGCCTTCCTGTCTCCACTGTGAATACTTCCTTAAATCTCATATTGAGGTCCTCACATACTTCTTGATTGTGTCTCTTGAGTTCCCCACCTTCTTTCCTCAGCCTTATCACCTGGTCTTGGACTGTTGTCTTCCTCCTAATGTGGCTATACAGCCGTTTTGGGTCAGACTTGATTTTCAATGCTATGTCGTTTTCGTACTGTCGCTGAGCCTCCCTGTGTGTGTGTGTGTGTGTGTGTGTGTGTGTGTGTGTGTGTGTGTGTGTGGTACGATTTTGGCTTAAATAGCAAATCTCTTCTTGCCGAATAAGGCAAGAGAAAATTTGTGTATGTAATAATTTCGGAAAATCATTCTGAACCTAACGAAAAAAATATATTTCGTTGTGTTTGTTTATTATTAAATTACTGTAAACTTATCTAAAATATATTTAGTTGGATTAGGCTAAATTAAATTGCAGTTGTTACATTAAGGTTAAGTTTTCTCAGGTTCTTTTGGTACAAAATTATTAATTTTTACATTAACATAAAAAAACATGTATCTTTAAAAGTATAAGATAAAATTTTAGAAAAGGATTATTTTTAAATGAGTTCTTGCTAATTGACCAATTTACCTATTGGGCACGACGCACACCACACCCCACACACACCCCCAAACACACACAACACACACCAAAACACACACACACACACACACCACACACACACACCACACCCACCACACACACTCATACTGTTCGTGAATCTTTAGTGGTTTTCGGGCCCCACCAAGGTCATTACAAGGATCACGAAAGCTGTCATTGTCAGTGAACAACCTCAGTAGTGAAATACAAGCTGCCCTAATCAGAAAAGAGAGGTGAGGACTACAATTTTTACCAAACAATTTGAAAGTGGAATCAGTGCCAGGAGAGAGAGGCTGGAGGCCTAGTGTCTGATGCAGGTGTTGCCACAAGCCATTAACTGCAAATTCGAACAGAATAAGTGTGACCCAAGCTAATGGGGATAAGAGATAAGGATATATGAGGTAATGGATAATAAACAATCGCAAAGTGAGGGGAATAACGATATATCATTTAGTGAATAATAAACCAAACATAAAGTGAAAGGGGAAAAAAAAAGAAAAAAAATCGAAGGGTATACATCCAGTTTTTCTCAAGATTCTGGTAATTTCGTGAAACAAGTGTGGACAATAAGGCTTTTAATTGTTCACCTGATACCATAGTGCAAAATCTAGAAATGTTTTTGAAGCATGGTTAATGTGAAAAGAATAAAAAAAGAGAAGAAACTGAAGGGACCAGGCAAGGAGTGACATCACAATGAGAATCATTGTGCAGCCACAACAGAGCCGGGATCCAGATGCACCTCTGCCAGACATGAAGTACAAATCACTTTTTTTGTGGTTGCATGTTGAGTGTTCAGCAGGTGTCCCAGCATGACTGGTAACTCGGGTTCACAAACCCTTTTTCTTAATTTTTAGAAGGATGATAAACTTGGTAGGATAGTTTGAGTCACCACATATAGGCCAACACAGTGACTAGTGAGCAAGTGAAAGGGCCCGTTTAGGTCAGTCAAAACTGACAGTAACCAATATACATTTAACATAGCTATCAAATAAGGAAAGGAGCAGGACAAAAAGGGTTCTGGAACTGACAGAATAATTTAAACACACATAGGCAGGGGTTTTACTTTGAAAGTGAGTGTATACATACGAAGGGACCCCATAAACACACATACATGCATGTACCCACAAATGCACACACAAGATTTCTGTTAGACCTAAACAACATAAACCACTCTCCACTCACACTCACAAACTGCCCATATTTTCACACCTCCTCTCTCTCTCCATGTCTCATTCTCCCTTCCCTCCCCTCCCTCCCCTCTCCCTCCCCCTCTCATTTCCTTTTCCTTTCCTCCCTCTCTTGCTCCTCCTCCTTCCCCCTCCTCTTGCTGCTCCTCCTCCTCTTCCTCCACCTCCCCTTCCTCCCACCTCCCCTTCCTCCTCCTCTCCTTATCCCTTCTTTCTTTTTCCCTCCTCCTCCTCTTCCGCTTTCCCTTTTCCCTCTTCCTCCCCCTCCCCTTCCACCTCATCCTCTTCCTCCTCTTCTTCATTTTTTTTCTCCTCTTCTTCCTTCCCCTCCTTTTCCTTCTTCCCCCTCCTTTGCCCTTCCCCGTCTCTCGATTTTTTCTTTCCTCCCCCTCACTCCCCCCCCATTTCCCTCTCGCCTTTTCCTCCCCCCTTCCCCTTTTCTCCCTTACCCCCCTTCCCATTCCCTCAGAAGAAGCATCGCGTAGAGGCCAAGGAAGAGGCGGGGCTGGGCTGGACTACCCCCCTGCAACCCAAAAATAGGTGAGTGCACACACACACACCACACACAACACACACAACACACACACACACCACACACCACACACACCACACACACACCCTGGAAAAAGCTGCGTTAAAGAACAAAGGAGCTTGAATAATGAAGCTTCACATACGTTTCAAAAAAGTTATTAAAAGTTTCCATTTAACTGCTTCTCTGAATTTTTATCATCGAACTTGTATTTTATTATTTTATTTTATTATTATTATTATTATTATTTTTATTATTATTATAATAAAGGGGGGAAGCGCAAAACCCCGGAGGATTTTACAGCGCCTGGAGGGGGGATGTGGGGGCATTCAGGCTTTAATTCGGGGAATGGAGCACAGACCAATTCCCTAAATAAAGGGCCCCTCACCAACAAAAAAAACCTTCCTTGGGGGGATCGAACTTGAGGTCAATTTTTTGATGGGAAAGAGAGATTTGCTCCATTTCCTTGACCAAAGAGCATTATCAGTTGAAAAAAATAGTTAATGTAGTTAAGTATTTCGTGAGGGGAACATTGTAATTTTTTTGGGAAAATACAATATAAAAAAATGAAGTGAAAATTTTCCACGGTCAAAAAACGTCGCTGTCGTCCCTTTAAAAATTACAACAAAAATATAACAGAGTGAAAAAAATAGAGGAGCGTGAAGCAAAGACCAAGTTTTAGGTAATAACGCAGTACTCAGAATATTTTTTGGGATTGACGGTTTAAATACGGTTGTTAATGAAGGGAAATGGAAAAAACTGCTTAAATTACCCCCCACTATACTAAAAGTTCTCACAACATGAAAAGAAAGAAGAGAGAGAGAGAGAGAGAGAGAGAGGAGAAAAAGAGAGAGGAGAAGGGAAAAGAGAGAGAATACATGGGAAAGGCAAATTACAGAGGTCTAATCGATGCATCTGCGAGAAGAACAATCTCTTTCAAACTAGACAAATGTCTATGTGTATTTTCGGTTTTTAAAAAGTCAGGAATAGAAAAAATGGATCTCTCCCACCCTCTACGTTTCTGAAAAAAAGGGAAAAATAAAAGTTCCTGTTGGACCGGAGTGAAAATTACGGGGAGACAAAAAAAGGACAGATTTGGATATCTTATCTATAATTTAAATTTAAATTTCTTTTATTTTAATTATTTGTTAAACCATCCCTTTAGAGAGCATTACGCTTACTCCAGTTCTGTGGGGTCCCCATCTCTTACTCTCCATTACACGCAACTACATATATTTTCGACGCTGAACAATCCCAGAAATGTATCCCCAGTATCCCATAACCACAGTGCCCCGTGCCTCAGTGAAAGCTATTGGAATAGTGCAGAGTGCGGCATAAGTTTGTAATGCAGGTAAATATTAGCACTGAAGATTTCAAACGTATTAGAAGACATTCACAAGCCATCATATGAAAATACAAAACTATGAGATACACAGCCCGAGTCAGATTCGAGCCTTCCATTAAGAAATATACCAGCACATTAAGCTTGACAGCGCTCAGAAGTTGCATTGTCTAGTTATCACAGTTGCAGGATTTAACCTGTTTGATGCGATACTTAGAAATTAACGCAAGAAATGTAACGTTCCAGTTTTCCCAATTTTGTCCTTAAAAACCACCATAGTCTGATGCCGTTTGCAGTAATTTTTAGTTTAATCAGAGGAAAACGCTAAACCTGTAAGGGTCACATAGGGAATGCGGAATGGGAGATATTCAGATTCGATCCAAGATATGGGAAATCTACTTCCTTTGACGAAGGATCACTAAGTAGCAACAAGGATAATTAAAGGGCTAATGTAAAGTAAGCTAAACAATTTGGATATTAGTGGTGACAAAATGGCATCTATACACTCCATTAAATATACTAACTTAAGTAGGATGCACAAGGAATGTAAGATTAAGGAAGATCGGAGGAGGATTTTTCAGGTTATCACAGGGAAACTAAATCTGGGAATGGTCTATGTTTTAACACTAAGAGTAAAGCTTCTATGCACGGAAATAGTGCTATGAATCTTCACCTGGATACAGTACATCAGTGGTGAAGTTTGAAGCCGACTGAAAATGGCATTCCCGAGGAATGAATGGAAATTTTGGAGAAAGAAAATTTTGCTGAGAATGTTCCGAAAATAGGAAAGTCTACCCTTGTTAATCTTTAAATTGCCATTAAAAATAGAATTTATTATTTTCAGTTTCTTTTCTAATTTGTATTTAAAATTCTCAAAAAAAATGTAAAAAAAAAAATATATTTTAACATTTCAACACAGCCAAAAAATACTTCTAACTAAGGTACACCAGTGTTTAAAAAAAATAAATGATTTAGTAAAATTTGTAAACTGAAATTTACACAGCTCAAAGTGGGCACTAAGTTTTGTTTTAACAACTTTCACCGATAGTGAAAGTTTGAAGCCGACCAGAAAAGGCATTCTCCAGTACTGGATTTGATTCCAATAATTCCAAGTTTTCCAAATATTTCAGTGAAATTTCAAATTTACTTAAGCTAATGGATTATCATCCACTTTACAGAATACATCATTAATATGGTACACAATACCGACAGCTTGGTAGGTAAGACACATAGGCAACAATTAGGCTTACACAGTAAGCTTCTTCAGTCGAGTACAGGAAGTAGGCAGGAACAGTAGAGATGTGAAGACGACGTAATCAGTCCATCACCCTGAGGGACTGACAACCTCAAATCAAGGGTGATGGACTCATTACATCGTCGTCACATCCCTACTGCTCCTGTCTACTTTCTGTACTCGACTGAAGAAGCCTATTGTGTAGGCGAAGCGTTTAATTAAAGATGCCTAACTGTTGCCTATGTGTCTTACCTACCAGAATACATCATTTATAATTTGAAGACGAGAAGATAAAGTATTCTTTAGTTATTGAATTTAAATAGATATAACTATTTATTAAATAATTACATCGTGAACCTGCGTTTACAAAACTAAACCAGTGGTGAAAATTTAAAGCCGATCGGAAGAGGCATTAACATGTCTCATTCATTAATAAATATAGATGTCATTCAGATGTAAACAAAAATTTATTTAACGTGATTTAACGGGGAAAAAAATAACTATTGCAAATTACGCATAACATAGTCAAATGATGATGGGAACTACATACCTGAGTGTTACTCTCAGCCTCGTTAAATTAGGCATCACAATGGTGTAACATCTGAGATGAGGCCACTGAGTATTCTCGACGTTACTCCAGTCATTGTCGGATGATGGGAATGTGTTACACAACTCTGGTCACAACGTAACTATACACGTTAATTGCTTCAAAAATATAGTCCTTATTTCAGTAAACATGCATTGAGAATTTGAATCCGATCGGATGGTTCGTTCTCGAGTTATGACCGAAAGAAACACAGGAAGTTGGAGAAAAAACGCTGCAATGAATCTGGCAACAATTTAAAAGACCTCCTTCAGGGATTCCCACTTAACTGAGCCCCGTTGTTAAGTGATCGTCGTGATGCAGGTGCTGGTCTAACTTCTGGGATCCCCTGACATCAAATTGCTCCTGCAGTGTCCTGCAATATCAAGTTGGTTCATGCATGTACTCAATGTGCTGTGTGCACAATTGGATCAACGTCTATATACCACAAAAATGGCTGGTATCAGATAGTGTGCAAGTTAATAATGTACTTGTAAAGTGGTTTTCCAGCTTGTTCTTGTATTGTCTTCACATTTACAACATTAGCAGTAGATTATTCTTTTTCTGCCGTAATATTCTTGGTAAATAAAACTTTGAATACGTACATCTTGCAGCTTTTGTCTTGTAGTTTTATATAAATATTTTGAAATAAAACTCATTCAGCAGAGAGAGAGAGAGAGAGAGAGACAGAGAGAGAGAGAGACAGAGAGAGAGAGAGAGAGAGAGAGAGAGAGAGAGAGAGAGAGAGAGAGGGAGAGAGAGAGAGAGAGGAGAGGAGGAGAGAGAGAAGAGAAGAGACAGAGAGAGAGAGCGTGTTCACACATTCACTTTGTTTGTGTGTGTATACGTAGCAAATATAAATAACAGAGGACCTAGAAGTTCATACACAGACTATATACTAAGAAGAACCATCTACTTCTAGCAAGATATTGAATTATCGTGTATTTTAATATCAAGAAAAGAAAAGAACAGGGATCTCTCCCCATCCTACACACCCAACTGACATTACCAACATGACATTGCTGGTATCAATGCTACAGATTACATTGGACAAAAGGAAAAATACAGTGGACCCCCGCATAGCGAACGCCTTGCATAGCGAACAATCCGCATAGCGAACGCTTTGTTCGCTGAAATTTTGCCCCGCATAGTAGACAAAAACCCGCTCAGCGAACTTCGTCCGAGACGCGTCCAATGTGGGCCCTCAGCCAGCCTCACATGTGCCGCCCGTCCCATTGTTTACCAGCTAGCCTCCGCGGTAACATTCAAGCATACACTCGGAATATTTCGTATTATTACAGTGTTTTCGGTGCTGTTTCTGGAAAATAAGTGACCATGGGCCCCAAGAAAGCTTCTAGTGCCAACCCTGTGGTAAAAAGGGTGAGAATTAGTATGGAAATTAAGAAAGATTTTGAAGGGTTTGGGGCTAACCCTGAGAAGCCTATGCCAGTTGTGGAATCCATTGTGCCTACTTCAAAAATTAAGGAATGTGTGCACAGTGGGTTGAACTGCAAACCTTTATGGATGAAAATCACCTGACACAGCTGTTGCAAGCCGTGCTGGTGACTATTTCAATGACAATGTTATGGCCCATTTTAGGAAAGTCTTGAAGGAACGGGAGGTACAGAGCTCTATGGACAGATTTGTTGTGCGACAGAGGTCCAGTGACTCTCAAGCTGGTCCTAGTGGCATTAAAAGAAGAAGGGAAGTAACCCCGGAAAAGGACTTGCTACCTCAAGTCCTAATGGAAGGGGATTCCCCTTCTAAACAGTAAGAAGATAATGCTCTCCCCTCCTCCCATCCCATCAATCATCACCAGATCTTCAATAAAAGTAAGTGTCATGTAATTGTGCATGCCTTTCTCAGTTTGTGTGTACTAAAATTAACATTTTTTTGTGGTAAAAAAATTTTTTTTTCATACTTTTGGGTGTCTTGCACGGATTAATTTTATTTCCATTATTTCTTATGGGGAAAATTAATTCGCATAGCGAACATTTCGCATAACGACCAGCCCTCTTGCACGGATTAAGTTCGCTATGCGGGGGTCCACTGTAGAAAGGAATACAAGACATATTGTAAACTGCCTACACTTAATGATAATTGGTTCTTTATTAATTAATCTTGTCACTTAAGGGCTGTTTATGCAGCTCATCTTACAACTGTAAACACAGAATATTTGATTTTGGGGTTAGCACCAGTTGTGCCATAAATAACACATTCACCTACTTCAACCAGTAATAATGTCAGTAATATCTCACTCATATGAGAGACAAGCTTACGGCGACTTTTGGTCCGATTTCAACCTTCACTTTCCTTTCTATCTCTCGTCCCACTACTTTCCCTACTTTCTACTACCACTACTATTTTCCAAATACCAGCTTTTATCACTATCTCAATTTCCTTTCCTTCCTTTTATTTATTGACTCTCTCTTTTTTTTTGTGTTAATGTGACTGTAAATGGTTCAAGTCGGACCAAAAACGTCGTCGTAAGCCTCTGTCTTCTATGGGGGCGGTATCTGTCTTGTTCCAGTCACAGTATTGTACTGGAACAATGATTCCAAGCTTTTTATTAGTATATTGACAAATTTTCACTTATATATATATCCACCTATTAAATACCATCATTTCAGTAAGATGCTGGAAAAAAATTGTTTCACGTTATTTTACACAAACCTGAGAAATGAACACGTACAGTGTTGTTCTGTTTGTGTATTATCTTGTGTTTTATCGTTTTATATAAGTATCATGTAATACGTGTTCCAATGTTTTTATTCTATATTCATCTTATATATGGAATATTGTGTTTTCTCGGTATCATCTTAAATAACACTGTTATTTTGTCTTATTCATTATCATCTTAAATATTTAAATACTGTTATATTGTCTTATTCAGTATCATCTAAATGTGTCATATTGTGTTATTTAGCATTATCTCATCTGTGTCATATTGTGTTATTTAGCATTATCTCATCTGTGTCATATTGTGTTATTCAGCATTATCTCATCTGTGTCATATTGTGTTATTTTAGCATTATCTCATCTGTGTCATATTGTGTTATTCAGCATTATCTCATCTGTGTCATATTGTGTTATTTAGCATTATCTCATCTGTGTCATATTGTGTTATTTAGCATTATCTCATCTGTGTCGTGTTGTCTTCTTCATGTATCATGTGTGTTACATAGTGCTATACACGTTATATCACCTTAATCGCACTGTATAAACTTAAACGTGCCGCGTGTTACAGTATGTAGCGTCATGGTTCCTATAACAAGTCACTTGAGCTCCCTACTTTGTACCAGTCACGTCTTCCTGGACATTTAAGACACTCTCGCTTCCTCCAATAACTTCTAGACTCTCCCTAATCCTCACTATCCAACCTCCTTTAATCAACCGCAATTTTCATACTAGAGATACAGGTACGATGGCTGGTAGTAACCTGACGTGCGAACACGAGACTCACTTGCGTCTCAACGCTAGATCTCGTAATAAGCTTCTGGCGAGGCGTGAGTGCTTGCTTTTATCGACCGTCGATCATGGCAGCAACATCCAGATTACTGCCACTCTTCTTGTAAATTTTGATGAAATGCTCTCGGGAGACTGGCCACAGGCGCCAGGGAAAATCTAATTGATGAACTGGCTAGCGGCTACGAAACTGGGATAAGTGGTGAGACATAGTTCTGCCATTTACTGCTGGCTTGTTTTGATGGTGCTCGTTTTTTTGTCGATGCTGGTATTCGTGGCTCCTAGCCTTGATTGTGTTCTCTACTTCTGCCTCTTAGCACTGCATTGGCTCCTAACACTGCTTACATCACTGCTAGCCGTCTGTCTGGTATGTTACTGTTTTATTTCACTACTGGTCGACATCATAACTAGCTCTGCACACTGTCTGTCTGCATCATTACTAAATCTTGCTAACCACTAACTGAACCACTAACAACAATTGCATTAGTGGCGCACAGCACTTCATCTATGATTCATCACTTCCTGTCTGATTCATCACTTCTTGTCTGATCTATCACTGACTTATAGCACTTTCTGTCTGCTTCATCACTTCCTATCTGCTTTATTACCGACTTATAGCACTGACTGTCTGCTCTATTACTGACTTCTAGCTCTTGCTGTCTACTTCATTACTGGCTTCTAGCTCTTGCTGTCTATTTAATTACTGCTTAACATAATAAAAGGCCGAAACCATTCCCATTAATAAATGCAACTGTTATTTGTTCAGCACACAGTTATTGGGTATTAAGTGAAATGAATAGACTAAACAAAAATTATAATGGGCCCTACCTCGTCACAGGTTCAGTTAGACAGATGAACTTTTAGGATTATTAATTGTTTTCTTTCCCACACATCCTTACAATAACTATAGGACACAGAACTGCCTGAAGGTTTCAGAAATTGTCGGCGAGGAAGACCATCAATAATTGTTCATATATTCATTACTATTCCAGTCATGAAACCAAAGTAAAAAGGAGCGTCTTTCTCTTTGTGTTCCTGAGAGCCTTTGCGAGTTTGCAACCCCGAGTTTCTTTATGAGGACATTATGAAAATCTATTGCGGTGAAACTACGGTAGTATCAGAAGCTGTTCGAAAAGGTTTTGATAGCATGTAGGTAAAGGCATTATAGAACTGAACCCAGGATAAAGTCCCCCTCCCCCCATGTTAGGAATTTGTTGATTCTCCCTTAAAACGACAAAACTGTGTTTTCCTTAATGCCCTAAAAATATTCAACATACAAGTAGTCTTCGATAATTCGCTCCGCTCGTTGCTTGTTTTTCTGCCGGCTTCTGTGTTGCTGGGCAGCAGCAGCACGGAGAGTCACGTGATCAGGGGGGGGGGTCACACCTCGCCTGGAGTAGTCGGTATGGACTTCTCAGTCTATTGTCTGTTCGACGTTCTTCTAGCAAGACGTGCCTCTAGCTCTCCCTTGCTGACCCTTGTTGGAAGATCGTCTCTGTCGCTTTCTAGTTGTTAGTTCTGTGTAACTCTGTTCACAGAACATAGTCTAGACTTAGTGATTTTCGACGTTGTACTGAGGTTGTGTGTCTCATAGACAATGAGAAACTCAGGTCCTGAGCTGTAGCTTCCGACCTAATTTGTACTGGTATCTGTGTACTGTCACAGTCGGGGATTTTTTAATGCTGATCTTAGATTCGGTAGTATGGGAATTTTGTGACTTTTGTCGAGAATCTGCAGATGGTCCCTACTTAGTGTCGTTATATTATCTCCTTGTTCCTGATTCTGTGTCGCAGTTGCTTGTTATATTGCTGTTCGGTTTATCAGTCGTTTTATTGTTCAAGCAAGCTGTTCTGATTGCCAGGTTGGTCAAGAAGTTAGTTTATGTGAGGACTTTTAGTCAGTCACTGGTTAAGTCTAGTCGAGTCTTGAGACATAGCAAACTACTTAGAGCACTTACACACATACC
The DNA here is from genome assembly GCF_026875155.1 of Cherax quadricarinatus. Lineage (NCBI taxonomy): Eukaryota > Metazoa > Arthropoda > Malacostraca > Decapoda > Parastacidae > Cherax > Cherax quadricarinatus. The sequence goes on along the minus strand of NC_069403.1, from coordinate 98,090,613 downwards.
CACAAACTTACTTGTATATATATGTATTATGTTATTAATTGCTAACAATGTACCAGACGGTACTTAAAAGCCATAAAGATGTGATATGTGCCTTTAGCACAATACTACTGTACACGAGAGAAGTGTAGGAACTTGTATCCTATATTATATTCAGTTGATTACTATAATTTACTTTGATAATATACGCCTAGACAATTTTGTTAATAAACTTATTCAATTTTAACTTCTTTAGTTAGTATCCTACCAGTTTTTGTAATCCTGAAGCACTATTGAATCTTACTGAATTCTAATGGACAATTTTTTTTTATATTTTTATTTAAAAGGACACAGTGCAAGATGTAAATAAATAAAAGAACACAATAATTAACCGTTTTCAAATACAATAACCCACCATCAACCCCATAACATACACTAAGTGTTACATTCATATTGTATTAAAGGATATACCATCACCGAACAATGAAAAGAACAGGATAACACCTGCTCAGAAAATACATTTTTTTTTTATATTTTATTTAAAAACAACATACACATGATACAAGCCGACAATTAGCAAATCCAAAACCGTGACAATGTCAGTACACACACAATAAACAAAAAAAACCATTTTAACATATTGATATAACGAAATTCTACCGTAAGAAACCCAACCCGTTTACGGGAAAAAAAAAAAAAAAAAAAAAAAAAAAAAAAAAAAAAAAAAAACATACCGACTACAAAACAGAACGTCGGAGTCATAAAACATGTAGGAATAAGTCCTATAATCATGTATATATGTATATACATTACACATGCACATTACACATACATGTATGTGCACATATGTTCTTACAGCACAGACTGGAATTATACTAGAACAAACAAACAAACAAACAAAAAGACTTATCACTAAAAAAAAAAAACTAGACAAACTAAATACATAACATCCAAAACAGAAGTGGCCAGACAATGTCAGGTACACAAAAAAACATTATAAACACATTGATATAACAAATTCTACTAAAATAACCCAACCAACCGACTTCCAAACAAACGGTCGGGGTCATTATAAAACATGTAGGAATGAAGGCCTACAAACTTATTTTATATATTTTATATTAAAATTTTATTATATATAATTTTTATATATATATATTTTATTTAATTATATATATATATATTTTTTTTTTTTTTCCCACCACGGCCATTCCCCCCAAAAAGGCAGGGGGGGCCCCAAAAAAAGAAAACCCTTTCCCCATCATTCACTCCCACTTTTTGGCCCGGGGGTTGTTTTTTCCACTACGTTTTTAAAGGAAAACATTAACCCCCCCTCCTTCAGAGTGCCAGGCACTTTTACTTCCCTTTCTCCAGGACTCAAGTCCGGCCTCCCGGTTTCCCCTAAACCCCTTCAAAAAGGTTATTTTGGGTACACTCCAACGCCCCGTAAAGGGATTAAAAACATTTGTCCCCCATTCACTCCTACCCAAAACCCCTCAAGCTTCCCTTTCCTGGAATTTCCCAAGGCCCCCCCGCACACAAACCTCCTTTACCCCCTCCCTCCCCCCTTTCCTAGGCCGCCCCCCTTACCCCCCCTTTCCTTTCCCACTACAGACTGATACCTCTTGAAGTTTTTTTGTTTCGCTCCTTTCTCTCTACAGCCCGAACCCTCAAAAACCCCTTTCCCTTTCGCCCTCGGGAAAAACATTTTGGAAATCCCGCACCTCCCCCTTTAATTTTCCCAAAAATAGTTTTTCTCTGAAATTTATATTCACCCCACCTTTGGGCCCCCAAAGACATTATTTTTTTCCCTTTTTTCCCTCCGCCTTCTCCTGCTCCCAACATTTCATCCCCCACGCTTCCACCCTTATAAGGCTTTGGGTAAAAATTTTTACTCTCATAATTCCCTCTTTCCCTCCAAGGAAAAAGTTCTTTGTTCCAAGCCCCCTTAAGTGCCCACCCCATTTTTTTTTCCCCTCATCAATTCTATGATTAACCCCCATCTTTTTCATGGGACCCATCCGTGACACGCCCACTTCCAAAAAATTTAAATTTCTTTCCCACCCCCCTCCATCCCTTCTCTCCCCCAACTGATATTCAATCTTTCATCACCTAATTTTTTTGTTTTTCCTCATAACCTTACTTTTTCCCGGGAAATTCCCCTTTTAAAATTTTTTTTTTTTTGCACCCCCCAAAAAAAATTTTCACCCACCAATTCTGCAACTTTCTTCAGAATTCCCAAGAGCACAGTTTCATCTTTATACGAAGGCATATACACAAATAGTTTTTGTGCATTTGTTGTACAAAAACAAACTGGATCATACATAAAAAATAAAGCCCCAAATGACTTTTCCCCCAAAAATTAAAAAAAAAAAAAATTACACCCAAAATGTTTAAAAAATTATACCAAAGTTTTTGGGTTTCCCCACAAACACCTACAAAACCCCAAAAAATTTTAATTTTTCCGATTAACCTAAATATAAAAAATTAGGCCCTTCCATTCAAATGGGGGTTTTTTATAAAAACCCCCATAAAAAAATTTTTTATTTTGGGTTTCATAGGTCATTTTGTCCCATTTCAATACGAAAAAAAAGGGCATATGAAAAAGGAAAAAACCCCAAAACATCAGATTCAAAATGTATAAAACTACCCTCACAATAAACATATAAAAAAAACCCCCCCCTATTTTTAAAATTTTCTTTTTTAAAAAATAAGAAAAAAAAAACAGAAAACCCAAATATACTTTTGACTTGTGATTTTACAAAATTCATAAAGGTCAAACTTTCCCCCCGGAGCCCCGACGGCCCCCCTTGCAAAAAAAAACTTTCCCCCACTTTCTACCACCTTGCAAACCAATAAACCCTTCCCTATCGGTTTCCAACCACCCCCAAGAGGACACACCACTGAAGGGGCCAACCCCTTGCCTTAAACCCCCGCCCCAAAAGGGATTTGGTTAAACCCGTAAGCTCATTTTTTATCCCCCCCGGAAAAAACTAATTACCTCCCCTTCCCCCCAATATAATTGTTTGTTCCTCCCTTTCTTTCCTTATAAAAACACGCCCCCAACGCTTTTATCCAAATGTTTCCCCCCACCTCCCTCACCCCCCAAATAAACAGAAAAGTTTCAAAACTATTACGTATCTGAAAAGCCCCCCCCCCCCCTTTTTGGGGTTTCCCCCCTCCCATATCTAACTTTAAAGCCCTGGGGTTGTTTTATTGCCCCCCCCCCCAAAAAAAAAGAAAACCCTCTTCAACCCAAAAATCTTACCCCCTCCAAAGCGGGAAAAAAAATTTTTAATTCACATAAAAAAGCCTTTTTCAATTCCCCAAAAAAAACCGCTTGAGCCTCTCCCCCAAAAAAACCCATTCGTCTTACACCTCTTTCGATGCAAAAACGCCCCCTTAAGAAATCTTTTAAACAAATTTCCCCTCGCTCTTGCGGTTTTCCTTAATTTACTAAATTCCACCCATTCACTCTCCAACCCTTTATGTGGGATACACTGCCACCCCTTGCTTTGTTTCCTGACGACGACCCCAAAACCCCAAACCGTTTTCCCTTTGGTTTTTTAACTTTGTGTCCCCTTTAAACATAAACCGAAAAATATTTTCCCCAAATCCACTAAGCCCCTCCCACCCACCCATTTGCGGATTATCCCCCATCCCCTCCCCCCCCCGAAGACCCTTTCCCCCGCTGCCCGAATTTTCCCTCTGCTTCCTTTATGGGCGCCTTCCCCCAAGCCCCAAATTGCCTCAACCCCAAAACCCCTCCCTGTTTTACCGCAGTCATTACCACATCTTTCCCCAAACCACGCCCTCCCAAAAATCCCCAAACTTCCCTTTTAAGGCTCTTCTTTGTAATTCCCAAAAATATCCTGATTTCTTAAGGGGTAAAATTTCCCGCCATTTCCCCACCCCTTTTACTAAAAATTTCAGCGTTTTTTCCCCACAAAAACCCCTTTGTGAAAGGTTTAAAACCCCCGGCCCCTTAGACTCTGACCCAAAACCCCTTAGTTTTCTGTCCATTACCTTTTCTAAATTTTCCCCCCTGCTCTCCGGGACTCGCTAAATACAAAACCCCAAAAATTTTTTAAGCCTTTTTACGGTTATCCCCCCCAAACCCCTCCCCCAAGGTCCCTCCTACCCTTTTTGCCTCCCTCCAAAAACCCGTGATTTTGCTTTTTAAAATCTACCCCAGTGGGCATTCCCAAAAATCTAATTTACCCTTCCCACTTTAAATCTTCTATTAAATTAAGAAAAAACAGTTTTTATCATTAAAATAACCAAAAATTTTCCCCACAAAATCCCCCTTTCTCTCCCCCACCCCTTCCCATCCATCATCAAACCAGAACTTGAAAGGGATTCTGCATACATCCCAAAGAGAAATTTGGGAGAGTGGACACCCCTCCCTTAAAAACCCCCCCCCAATGTTATGAACTCCCCAAACCTCCCATTTACCTTTTCCTCTCTTCGATGCATTCTATATTTTTGCCCTCCCCATCCAACCACCCTCCCCCCAAAAAACCCTTTTCTCACCTTTCTCTCAAACAAAAAGCCCCTACCCAAATAATCATAAGCTTTTCCCAATCCAGACCTAAAATTAAACCTCCCTTATTTACCCTCGGGAAATTTCCCGAATAGTCCTGACTTCCCGCTACTCCCCCCCGGGATCCCAAAATTTGGGCCCCCCATGTACCCACCGACCCAGGACCTTTTCGTCTATTCCCAAAAATTTTTTCGCAAAAACCTTGTAATTTTGACACATCAAAGGGATTTTTGCCCGGTAAGCACTTCAACTTCTTCCCCCCCCCTTTCTTTGGCCCAAAAAACTTGAACCCGTATTTTGGCGATGCCCCCAAACTTCCCATTTGTTAAAAAATTTGATCCAATAGCCTTTAACCCAAACCCACTGCAATCACCCCAATGGGCTTAAAAAAATCTTTTGGGTTATACCGTTTTCCCTGGTTTTTTTTCCCGGTACTCACCCCAAAAAAACTGCCTCTTCCCCCCTAAACCCTTTCACTTATCCCAAACCTTTCCCCAAACCCCACTCTACCCTTTGCTCATTTAAAAACGCTAGGGGGAACCCCCCTAAAAAAAAATACCCTCCCGGGGAACCCCCCCTCCCCCCCTTTCCTCCTTTTTCCCCCTTAAACCCAAACTATCGCTAGGGTTCTTTTACTTTCAGTTTTGGGATAGGACTCGCCCCAAACTGGAAAACCCCCAAACCCCAGGGTTTGGTCCCCAAATTGTAGAATGGGGGGTTAAAACTCTGTCGGCCCCTAAATTTTCGTTAAACAAACCCGGGGAAGGCTTATCACCCCAAAATTTTTTTTTCCCCCCCCCTTTAAACCCCCCCCAAAACCCTTTAATTTTTTTTTTTTTTTGCATAAAACCAATTCCTTTGGGGTTTTCAGCGACCCTGCTCCCCCGCCCTGCCCTTTTTTCCCTTTTTCCCCTCCCCCAAATTCTTTGAAAACTGGTCCCTCCAGTTTTTTGGGGCAACCCAAACGCCACCTGGGCCCTTTCCCGCCCCCTAATTTAAAAAAAATTCGCAAACCCGGGGGTTTTTTCCCTGCATTTCCCCCCAAAATCAAAAGGGTCTATCTCCTGTCCTATTTTTTTCCCAAAAAGGCAACCACCAATCACTTTAAAAAAGGGCCCCCTCCCCCTCCCCCTTAAAAAAAGCCTTACTTTTAAAATTTCCAGAAACCCAGTTTAAATTTTACGCCCCAAATCCATCCCACTTTAAAAATCTGTTTATTCCCGCCCTGTAAATCCAAAAAAACCCCCAAAATGGGAAGGGTTTGCCCCTCAAAAACCATCTATACCCTCCCTTAAATTTAAATTCTGCCCAAATTTTGGGGCCGCTTCATACCCCCTAGGCGACTTGTGCCCCCAATGGGTATCCCCCCCCCCCAAACCAAACATCAACAACCCAATATCTCGAAATTCACCCCCTCAGAAAACTAAGGGCCCCACAACCCGCCCTCTGGGTTGGGAATCCCCCATTCCTAATAACAAAATTTCCCAAATTCACCCCCTATTACTGTTGGGGGCGGGCAAATCTCAATTTGATACAGAAAAATACCCTCTAAAAAAAATTCTACTTTTACCCTGGTTTGCAAAAGTTGCGGGGCATGAAAATTTCCTACAAAATAGCCGACTCCCCACCCCAGACCCTTCCACCCTCAGGGACCCTCCCCCCCCCCCCCCTTTTCCCCAGCCAAAGGACACGCAAGGGGGGGTTTCCCCTTTTATCCCCACTGTTTCCCCCCCTTTTAAATTTGAAAAACCACGGGGAACATACATCCGATACCCTTTTAAAACGCAAAAAAAAAACCAGCCCTTTGATTATGTTTTGGGGAAAAAAACAAATATCTACATAAAAACCGCGTAAAAACCCACTCCAAAAAAAACCCCCTTCCCCCCCTAATCAGTCTTAAGCCCGCTTTAAAGCTTTACACTTCTGAAAATTTTTAAAAGTGGCGGCTTTTCCCCTATGCGGGGATTTACTCGCGCACTTTTCACTTTAGTTTTTCCCTTCCCCTCGAGTTACCCTGTGCAGTCCCCTCCCCCTCCCTTCCCACTGGGCAACTCGGCGCACCTCTGAAACATGGGGGCCTTTCGGCTCCCAAACCGTCCCCTTTTGACTTCTTCCCCGGCCTCTCCCCCGGGGTAAAAACCCTCGTCTTTCCTGATGCCGCGTTCTTTTTCTAGAATTTCCCACTTACAACTTCTCACCCTCGACGAATCCCCCTGGGGTACCTCCACGGCCCACACACCCCTCCAGCCTTTTTTTACTTAAGTCCCTTTTTCCCCCAATTTTTTGTCCCTCCAGCTCTCCCAAAATTCACATTTAAAATGAGGACCCCCTTCTCACCGGGGGTCATCCCCCATCCAAAAAAAATCCCTTTATGACATCTTTCAGTAAACCCCCCCCCGAGTCGAAGCTTCCTGGCTTAAAGAATCCCCAGATAACCCCCTTCGACCCCCCCGAATCCCCCGGGATAGTGCCCCAAAAGTTCCCCCTCCGCCCTCCCGGTCGACCTCCTTTTCCCCCAGAGAACAGGCCTTTCCCGGGCCCCCAGAGGGGAACAGAGACCCGGGACCTAAAAAACACGGGCCGTTGAATCACCCAATTTGGCGGTTTTTTCCAAAAATTCGGGAGCCTGCCTCCCAGGAATGGGCTGCCCGGGGCTCAAAGAGTGCCAACGACATGTTTTTTCTCTGCCCGCATTTGTACAATAAAAATGTGTTTACAACCGGTCATCGTTACATAGGATGGTTAGGGCCCCGTTAAAGACAAATTTTTAAAGGGTTTTAAGAAAACCCTTCCCGGGATTCCTTCATACGGGGCCATCCCTCCCCTACCCCCCGGTTTCAGAAGCACTGTCCCCATAAAATTGGGGAAAAAACTCCGTAGTCCATACGGGCCCTAGCCTCGAAGGGGACATTCCCTCCTTCACCCCCTGTGTAGTATTAGAAACATCATGTAACCCCAAAAATCCATCGCTGAATTCACCTCATGCGTTGTTCCTGGTACTGCTCGACAATTCTTGTGTAGAAAACCCGTCTTCCCCCCGAAATTTTTTTCCCAAGATTCTTGAAAAAAACCCTTAAAAAGCGAGCCATATAATTTCCCCGTTGGGGATTCCCATATGTGTCCCCGATGATGTTAGGGGGGAAGTTCGTTTTCGTATCTCCACTTATACGTACCACGAAAACCCGCTCTATGCAGATTTGTATTTATCTCCGTTTCTGTATTTCAGGCCCTTTTTATATCCCAAAAAGAGGGAGGGACGTCCCCACTACCAATTTGGGTTTTTGATGTACTGTGGTAGCTCGCCTGAAAAAAAGCAGAAAGGGGGGCTGGGCACAACCCCACTTTCCCCCGTAGTTTGGGAGCGAATTAAAAAAACATTAACCAAAATTTAAAAACCCACAAAATTTATGCCTGTTTTTACGACAAAAAGACCCTCTTGCCCCCCAAAAGTAAACCCCGATGATTTGGAATTTCACTTACGGGGATAAAATTTTTTCATTACCTTTAAAAAACAAAAAGCTTTAACCCAACCCTACAATTTAAAATTTTTCCCAAAAAGGAAATTTCCACAATTAAAGGCCCTTTTTGCAAAAGCGGGAAAAATCTTTTAAAAAATAAAAAAAACGAGAGAGCTCCAGACTGACAAAAACATTTGCAAAAACAAAAAATCACAAAATTTTTGTCTGTGCACACACAAATCCCCCACAAAAATGTGCACAAAGTGCACACTATAAAATCATTTCAAAAATACAAAATCAAAAAATTTTTCAAACATTAAATTAAAAAAAATTAGGCAAACCAAAAGCCTACAATAAACATTACATTGATTTCATATCCCCAATGAAACTCCCCACTAAAAAACCCCCGGGAGGGGAAAAAACCCCGCAAGTTTAAAAGACATTTAAAATTATATATGCAAGTACAACACATAGAACTAAAAAATTTTCCCAACATGAGGTTTTTCAAAAAATGTCTAGTTACAGGACATAAAAAACCCTTTTCTCCCATTTTGAAACACAAAGCACATCATTGCTAAAAATTTAAATTTTTTGTTCCCAAAGCATTTGGGCATGAGAAAGTGGATTTAAAATTAAATCTGGTTTTAAAAAGCAAAAAAGGAAGTACTTGAAAACTAAATTTTTTTGACCTACATTTTATGCAATAAAACCAGGCCCCTCTATCGGGCTCTTTACCTACTAGCAAGCTTAACCCTCCCCAAAAAAT
>NC_069403.1:98035058-98081370 GCF_026875155.1 Cherax quadricarinatus | reverse complement strand
AGGTGCACTTGTGCAAGGTGTCTAATTGTCAGAGCTGGGGGGTTTTTGGTGTGCAAGAAAAAAAATTGGAGTTTTTTTTTTTCCTAAGTTTTTGTTCAGTGTGGAGCTCTCTCGTTTTTTATTCTTTTTAAGAGTTTCCTGCTATTTGCGGAAAGATTATTGTTGTATGTCTTTGCAATTTTATTGTAGGGTTAGTTTAGTTTTTTGTTTAATTATGGTAATATATAATTTTATCCTTCGTAAGCTGTATCATATCATCTGTGTACTTTGTGCAAGAGGGTCTTATTGTACTGTATAACAGGCATGAATTGTAGGTTTAAAATTTGTTAATATATTTTCTGAGCAGGTGTTATCCTGTTCTTTTCATTGTTCGGTGATGGTATATCCTTTAATACAATATGAATGTAACACTTAGTGTGTGTTATGGGGTTGATGGTAGGTCATTGTATTTGAAAACGGTTAATTATTGTGTTCTTTTATTTATTTACATCTTGCACTGTGTCCTTTTAAATAAAAATATAAAAAAAAATTGTCCATTAGAATTCAGTAAGATTCAATAGTGCTTCAGGATTACAAAAACTGGTAGGATACTAACTAAAGAAATTAAAATTGAATAAGTTTATTAACAAAATTGTCTAGGCGTATATTATCAAAGTAAATTATAGTAATCAATTGAATATAATATAGGATACAAGTTCCTACACTTCTCTTGTGTACAGTAGTATTGTGCTGAAGGCACATATCACATCTTTATGGTTTTTAAAAGTACCGTCTGGTACATTGTTAGCAATAATAACATATACATATATATACAAGTAAGTTTGTGGGTATGTGTGTAAGTGCTCTAAGTGTTGCTATGTCCCCAAGACTCGACTGGGATTAACCAGTGACTGACTAAAAGCCCTCCCCAAAACTAACTTCTTGACCACCTGGCAATCAAAAACAGCTTGCTTGAACAATAAAACGACTGATAAACCGAAAACAGCAATATAACAAGCAACTGCAACACAGAATCAGGAACAAGGAGATAATATAACGACACTAAGTAGGGACCATCTGCAGATTCTCGACAAAAGTCACAAAACTCCCATACTACCGAATCTAAGATCAGCATTAAAAAATCCCCGACTGTGACAGTACACAGATACCAGTACAAATTAGGTCGGAAGCTACAGCTCAGGACCTGAGTTTCTCAGTGTCTATGAGACACACAACCTCAGTACAACGTCGAAAATCACTAAGTCTAGACTATGTTCTGTGAACAGAGTTACACAGAACTAACAACTAGAAAGCGACAGAGACGATCTTCCAACAAGGGTCAGCAAGGGAGAGCTAGAGGCACGTCTTGCTAGAGAACGTCGAACAGACAATACTGAGAAGCCCATACCGACTACTCCAGGCGAGGTGTGACCCCCCCCCCCCCTGATCACGTGACTCTCCGTGCTGCTGCTGCCCAGCAACACAGAAGCCGGCAGAAAAACAAGCAACGAGCGGAGCGAATTATTGAAGACTACTTGTATGTTGAATATTTTTAGGGCATTAAGGAAAACACAGTTTTGTCGTTTTAACGGAGAATCAACAAATTCCTAACATGGGGGGAGGGGGACTTTATCCTGGGTTCAGTTCTATAATGCCTTTACATACATGCTATCAAAACCTTTTCGAACAGCTTCTGATACTACCGTAGTTTCACCGCAATAGATTTTCATAATGTCCTCATAAAGAAACTCGGGGTTGCAAACTCGCAAAGGCTCTCAGGAACACAAAGAGAAAGACGCTCCTTTTTACTTTGGTTTCATGACTGGAATAGTAATGAATATATGAACAATTATTGATGGTCTTCCTCGCCGACAATTTCTGAAACCTTCAGGCAGTTCTGTGTCCTATAGTTATTGTAAGGATGTGTGGGAAAGAAAACAATTAATAATCCTAAAAGTTCATCTGTCTAACTGAACCTGTGACGAGGTAGGGCCCATTATAATTTTTGTTTAGTCTATTCATTTCACTTAATACCCAATAACTGTGTGCTGAACAAATAACAATTGCATTTATTAATGGGAATGGTTTCGGCCTTTTATTATGTTAAGCAGTAATTAAATAGACAGCAAGAGCTAGAAGCCAGTAATGAAGTAGACAGCAAGAGCTAGAAGTCAGTAATAGAGCAGACAGTCAGTGCTATAAGTCGGTAATGAAGCAGATAGGAAGTGATGAAGCAGACAGAAAGTGCTATAAGTCAGTGATAGATCAGACAAGAAGTGATGAATCAGACAGGAAGTGATGAATCATAGAGGAAGTGCTGTGCGCCACTAATGCAATTGTTGTTAGTGGTTCAGTTAGTGGTTAGCAAGATTTAGTAATGATGCAGACAGACAGTGGCAGGAGCTAGTTATGATGTCGACCAGTAGTGAAATGAAACAGTAACATACCAGACAGACGGCTAGCAGTGATGTAAGCAGTGTTAGGAGCCAATGCAGTGCTAAGAGGCAGAAGTAGAGAACACAATCAAGGCTAGGAGCCACGAATACCAGCATCGACAAAATAACGAGCACCATCAAAACAAGCCAGCAGTAAATGGCAGAACTATGTCTCACCACTTATCCCAGTTTCGTAGCCGCTAGCCAGTTCATCAATTAGATTTTCCCTGGCGCCTGTGGCCAGTCTCCCGAGAGCATTTCATCAAAATTTACAAGAAGAGTGGCAGTAATCTGGATGTTGCTGCCATGATCGACGGTCGATAAAAGCAAGCACTCACGCCTCGCCAGAAGCTTATTACGAGATCTAGCGTTGAGACGCAAGTGAGTCTCGTGTTCCCACGTCAGGTTACTACCAGCCATCGTACCTGTATCTCTAGTATGAAAATTGCGGTTGATTAAAGGAGGTTGGATAGTGAGGATTAGGGAGAGTCTAGAAGGTATTGGAGGAAGCGAGAGTGTCCTAAATGTCCAGGAAGACGTGACTGGTACAAAGTAGGGAGCTCAAGTGACTTGTTATAGGAACCATGACGCTACATACTGTAACACGCGGCACGTTTAAGTTTATACAGTGTGATTAAGGTGATATAACGTGTATAGCACTATGTAACACACATGATACATGAAGAAGACAACACGACACAGATGAGATAATGCTGAATAACACAATATGACACAGATGAGATAATGCTAAATAACACAATATGACACAGATGAGATAATGCTGAATAACACAATATGACACAGATGAGATAATGCTGAATAACACAATATATGACACAGATGAGATAATGCTAAATAACACAATATGACACAGATGAGATAATGCTGAATAACACAATATGACACAGATGAGATAATGCTGAATAACACAATATGACACAGATGAGATAATGCTGAATAACACATTATGACACAGATGAGATAATGCTGAATAACACAATATGACACAGATGAGATAATGCTAAATAACACAATATGACACATTTAGATGATACTGAATAAGACAATATAACAGTATTTAAATATTTAAGATGATAATGAATAAGACAAAATAACAGTGTTATTTAAGATGATACCGAGTAACACAATATTCCATATATAAGATGATATATGAATAAAAACATTGAGACACGTATTACATGATACTTAAATAAAACGATAAAACACAAGATAATACACATACAGAACAACACTGTACGTGTTCATTTCTCAGGTTTGTGTAAAATAACGTGAAACAATTTTTTTCCCGCATCTTACTGAAATGATGGTATTTAATAGGTGGACTATACATATAAGTGAAAATTTGTCAATATACTAATAAAAAGCTTGGAATCATTGTTCCAGTACAATACTGTGACTGGAACAAGACAGATACCGCCCACATAGAAGACAGAGGCTTACGACGACGTTTCGGTCCGACTTGAACCATTTACAGTCACATTAACACAAAGAAAAGAGAGAGTCAATAAATATAGGAAGGAAAGGAAATTGAGATAGTGATAACGCTGGTAGTGGAAGTAGTAGTGGTAGTAGAAAGTAGGGAGAGTAGTGGGACAAGAGATAGAAAGGAAAGTGAAGGTTGAAATCGGACCAAAAGTCGCCGTAAGCTTGTCTCTCATATGAGTGAGATATTACTGACATTATTACTGGTTGAAGTAGGTGAATGTGTTATTTATGGCACAACTGGTGCTAACCCCAAAATCAAATATTCTGTGTTTACAGTTGTAAGATGAGCTGCATAAACAGCCCTTAAGTGACAAGATTAATTAATAAAGAACCAATTATCATTAAGTGTAGGCAGTTTACAATATGTCTTGTATTCCTTTCTATTTTTCCTTTTGTCCAATGTAATCTGTAGCATTGATACCAGCAATGTCATGTTGGTAATGTCAGTTGGGTGTGTAGGATGGGGAGAGATCCCTGTTCTTTTCTTTTCTTGATATTAAAATACACGATAATTCAATATCTTGCTAGAAGTAAATGGTTCTTCTTAGTATATAGTCTGTGTATGAACTTCTAGGTCCTCTGTTATTTATATTTGCTACGTATACACACACAAACAAAGTGAATGTGTGAACACGCTCTCTCTCTCTGTCTCTGTCTCTCTCTCTGTCTCTCTCTCTCTCTCTCTCTCTCTCTCTCTCTCTCTCTCTCTCTCTCTCCTCTCTCTCTCTCTCTCTCTCTCTCTCTCTCTCTCTTCTCTTTTCTCTCTCTCTCTCTGTCTCTCTCTCTCTCTTTTCTCTGCTGAATGAGTTTTATTTCAAAATTTTTATATTAAAACTACAAGACAAAAGCTGCAAGATGTAAGTATTCAAAGTTTTATTTACCAAGAATATTACGGCAGAAAAAGAATAATCTACTGGTAATGTTGTAAATGTGAAGACAATACAAGAACAAGCTGGAAAACCACTTTACAAGTACATTATTAACTTGCACACTATCTGATACCAGCCATTTTTGTGGTATATAGACGTTGAACCAATTGTGCACACAGCACATTGAGTACATGCATGAACCAACTTGATATTGCAGGACACTGCAGGAGCAATTTGATGTCAGGGGATCCCAGAAGTTAGACCAGCACCTGCATCACGACGATCACTTAACAACGGGGCTCAGTTAAGTGGGAATCCCTGAAGGAGGTCTTTTAAATTGTTGCCAGATTCATTGCAGCGTTTTTTCTCCAACTTCTTGTGTTTCTTTCGGTCATAACTCGAGAACGAACCATCCGATCGGATTCCAATTCTCAATGCATGTTTACTGAAATAAGGACTATATTTTTGAAGCAATTAACGTGTATAGTTACGTTGTGAAGAGAGTTGTGTAACACATTCCCATCATCCAACAATGACTGGAGTAACGTCGAGAATACTCAGTGGCCTCATCTCAGATGTTACACCATTGTGATGCCTAATTTAACGAGGCTGAGAGTAACACTCAGGTATGTAGTTCCCATCATCATTTGACTATGTTATGCGTAATTTGCAATAGTTATTTTTTTCCCCGTTAAATCACGTTAAATAAATTTTTGTTTACATCTGAATGACATCTATATTTATTAATGAATGAGACATGTTAATGCCTCTTCCGATCGGCTTTAAATTTTCACCACTGGTTTAGTTTTGTAAACGCAGGTTCACGATGTAATTGGAATGCAGAAATCCCACTTTACAAATTTTATTTAATAAATAGTTATATCTATTTAAATTCAATAACTAAAGAATACTTTATCTTCTCGTCTTCAAATTATAAATGATGTATTCTGGTAGCTAAGACACATAGGCAACAGTTAGGCATCTTTAATTAAACGCTTCGCCTACACAATAGGCTTCTTCAGTCGAGTACAGAAAGTAGACAGGAACAGTAGGGATGTGACGACGATGTAATCAGTCCATCACCCTTGATTTGAGGTTGTCAGTCCCTCAGGGTGATGGACTGATTACATCGTCTTCACATCTCTACTGTTCCTGCCTACTTCCTGTACTCGACTGAAGAAGCTTACTGTGTAAGCCTAATTGTTGCCTATGTGTCTTACCTACCAAGCTGTCGGTATTGTGTACCATATTAATGATGTATTCTGTAAAGTGGATGATAATCCATTAGCTTAAGTAAATTTGAATTTCACTGAAATATTTGGAAAACTTGGAATTATTGGAATCAGATCCAGTACTGGAGAATGCCTTTCTGGTCGGCTTCAAACTTTCACTATCGGTGAAAGTTGTTAAAACAAAACTTAGTGCCCACTTTGACTGTGAAAAATTTCAATTTACAAATTTTACAAAATCATTTTTTTTTTTTAACACTGGTGTCCCTTATTTGGGAAGTTTTTTTTGGGGCTGTGTTGAAAGTTAAAATTTTTTTTTTTTTACATTTTTTTGAGAATTTTAAATACAAATTAGAAAAAACTGAAAAAAATAAATTCTATTTTAATGGCAATTTAAAGATTAACGGGGTGACTTTCCTATTTTCGGACATTCTCAGCAAATTTTCTTCCCCAAAATTTCCCATTCATTCCTGGGGAATGCCATTTTCAGTCGGCTTCAAACTTCCCCACTGATGTACTGTATCCAGGTAAAATTTCATGCATATTTCCGGCATAAAAGCTTTACTCTTAGTTTTAAAAAACATAGACCTTTCCCCAGATTTGTTTCCCGGGGGATAACCTGAAAAATCCTCCTCCGATTTTCCTTAATCTTACATTCCTTGTGCATCTATTTAAAGTTAGTATTTTTAAAATGGGTGTATAGATATTTTGTCACCCTAATATCCAAAAAATTTGATTCTTTACATTACCCCTTTTAAATTATCCTTGTTGCTACTTGTGATCCTTCTAAAAGGAAAGTGATTTCCCATATCTGGATAATTTAATATCTCCCATTCGCTCCCTTATACCCTTACGGTTTAGCTTTTTCTCTGATTAAATAAAAATTACTGCAAAGGCATCAGACTATGGTGGTTTTTAAGGACAAAATTGGGAAAACGGGAAAAACGTTCATTTCTTGCGTTTTTTCTAATATCGCACAAACGGGTTTAAATTTTGCAACTGTGAAAACTGACAATGCAACTTCTGAGCCTTAAAGTTTAATGTGCTGGTATATTTTTAAGGGAAAGGTCGAATCTGACTGGGGCGTGTATCTCATAGTTTTGTATTTTCAGCAAGAAATGTTGATATTAGTTTTCTATGATGGCTTGTGAAGTCTTCTAATACGTTTGAAATCTTCATGCTTATTTTCCTGCATTACAAACTTATGCCGCACTCTGCACTATTTCCAATAGCTTTCACTGAGGCACGGGCACTGGGTTAGGGTACGGGGATACATTTGGTTGTTCAGGTCGAAAATATATGTTTCAGTGTAATGGTTTGAAGTAAGAACTGTGGAGCCCCCGCAGAACTGGAGTAAAACAGTAATGCTCCTTTTAAGGACTGGGTTAACAATGAATTAAAACTGAAACGTAAATTTAAATTAAAATAGATATAAAAATAGTCCCAAAACTGTCCCTTTTGTTCTCCCTTTAATTTTTCCCCGTCCAACATGGAACGTTTTATTTTTTTCCCCGTTTTCGAAACGTAGAGGGTGGGGAGAATCCCTTTTTTCTATTCCTGACTTTTAACACCGATAATACACGATAGAATTTTTCTAGATTGAAAGAGATTGTTTTCTCGGGAGATCATCGAGTAGATTTTGTAATTTCCCTTTTCCCTGTATTCTCTCTTCTCTCTCCTCTCTCTCTTCTCTCTCTCTTCTCCTCTCTCTCTCTCCTCTCTCTCTCTTTTCCTCTCTCTTTTTCTTTTCAGTGTTTTAGAGAACATTTAGTATAGTGGTGGGAATTTAAGCAGTTTTTTTTACTTTCCCCTTTATTAACAACCGTAGTTACCGTATTGACCAAAAATTTGGTACTGTCGCTATTACCTCAACTCGGTCATTTGCTTCCGTCCTTAGTTGTGTTTACTCTGTTATATTTTTGTTGTAATTTTAAAGGTACGACAGCGAGTTTCAGACCGTGGTATTTTTCCAACTTCACTTTTTTTTCATTGTATTTCCAACTAAAATTACAATGTTTCCCCTCCCCGAAAACTTTAAATACATCTAACTTTACCTTCAAGCTGATAAATAGCCTTTGGCAAGGAACTGGAGGGGAAATCTCTCTTCTCCCTATCAAATAAATTGACCCACAATTCGATCCCTCAAGGAAGGTTCCTTGTTGTTGGTGAGGGGGTCTTGATTTTTGGGAATTTGGGTCGTGCTCCCGTTTCCCCGAATTTTAACCTGAATCCCTTCCCCATCCCCCCTCCAGGGGCTGTATAATCCTCCGGGTTTAGCGCTTCCCCTTGATTATAATAATAAAAATTTAATAATATAATAATAATAATAATAATAATAATACAGAGTTCGATGATAAATATTCAGAGAAGCAGTTAAATGGAAACTTATTAATAACTTTTCTGAAACGTATGTGAAGCTTCATTATTCAAGCTCCTTGTTGCTTTAACGCAGCTTTTTTCTCAGTGTTGTGTGTGTGTGTGTGTGTGTGTGGGGTGTTGTGTGTGTGTGTGTGTGTGTGCACTCACCTAGTTGTGGTTGCAGGGGTCTAGTCACAGCTCCTAGCCCCGCCTCTTCACTGGCCTCTACGCGATCGCTTCTCCTGATGGAGAATGGGAAGGAGGGGTAGAGGGAGAAAAGGGGGAAGGGAGGAGGAAAAGGCGTAGGGGTGGAAATGGGGGGGGGGAGTGAGTGAGGGAGAGGAAGAGAAAAGATCGAGAGACGGGGAAGGGCAAAGGAGGGGAGAGAAGGAATAGGAGGAGAAGGAAGAAGAGGAGAAGGAAAATGAAGAAGAGGAGGAAGAGGATGAGGTGGAAGGGGAGGCGGAGGAAGAGGAAGAGGAGAAGGCGGAAGAGGAGGAGGAGGAAGAAGAGGAAGAAGAGGATAAGGAAGAGGAGGAGGAAGGGGAGGTGGAGGAAGGGGAGGTGGAGGAAGAGGAGGAGGAGCAGCAAGAGGAGGGGGAAGGAGGAGGAGCAAGAGAGGGAGGAAGAGGAACAGGAAATGAGAGGGAGAGGGAGAGGAGGAGGAGTGGGAGGGAAGGGAGAATGAGACAGTGAGAGAGAGAGAGAGAAGGTGTGATATATGGGCAGTTTGTGAATGTGTGAGTGGAAGAGTGGTTTATGTTTGTTTAGGTCCTAACAGAAGTCTTTGTGTGCATTTGTGGGTACATGCATGTATGTGTGTTTATGAGTCCCTTCGTATGTATACACTCACTTTCTATGTACACACTGCCTATGTGTGTTTAAATTATTCTGTCAGTTCCAGAACCCTTTTTGTCCTGCTCCTTTCCTTATTTGATAGCTATGTTACTGTATATTGGTTACTGTCAGTTTTGACTGACCTAAGCGCCTTGCACTTGCTCACTAGTCACTGTGTTGGCCTATATGTGGTGACTCAAACTATCCTACCAAGTTTATCATCCTTACTAAATATTAAGAACAGGGTTTGTGAACCCGAGTTACCAGTCATGCTGGGACACCTGCTGAACACTCAACATGCAACCACAAAAAAAGTGATTTGTACTTCATGTCTGGCAGAGGTGCATCTGGATCCCGGCTCTGTTGCGGCTGCACAATGATTCTCATTGTGATGTCACTCCATACCCTGGTTCCCTTCAGTTTCTTCTCTTTTATTATTCTATTCACATTAACCATGCTTCAAAAACATTTCTAGATTTTGCACTATGGTATCAGGTGAACAATTAAAAGCCTTATTGTCCACACTTGTTTCAGGAAATTACCAGAATCTTGAGAAAAACTGGATGTATACCCTTCGATTTTTTTTCTTTTCTTTCCCTTCACTTTATGTTTGGTTTATTATTCACTAAATGATATATCGTTATTCCCCTCACTTTGCGATTGTTTTATTATCCATTACCTCATATATCCTTATCTCTTACCTCATTAGCTTGGGTCACACTTATTCTGTTCGAATTTGCAGTTAATGGCTTGTGGCAACACCTGCATCAGACACTAGGCCTCCAGCCTCTCTCTCCTGGCACTGATTCCACTTTCAAATTGTTTGGTAAAAATTGTAGTCCTCACCTCTCTTTTCTGATTTAGGGCAGCTTGTATTTCACTACTGAGGTTGTTCACTGACAATGACAGTTTTCGTGATCCTTGTAATGACCTTGGTGGGCCAGAAACCACTAAAGATTCATGAACAGTATATGATGCTGTTACTCCCCCGGTGTATTTGCGTGTGTGTGTGTGTGTGTGTGTGTGTGCGTGTCGTGCCGAATAGGTAAAATTGGTCAATTAGCAAGAACTCATTTAAAAATAAGTCCTTTCTAAAATTTTATCTTATACTTTTAAAGATATATGTTTTTTTTATGTTAATGTAAAAAATAATAATTTTGTGCCAAAAGAACCTGAGAAAACTTAACCTTACTGTAACAAGTGCAATTTAATTTAGCCTAATCCAACTAAATATATTTTAGATAAGTTTACAGTAATTTAATAATAAACAAACACAACGAAATATATTTTTTTTCCTTAGGTTCAGAATGATTTTCCGAAATTATTACATACACAAATTTTCTCTTGCCTTATTCGGCAAAAAGAGATTTGCTATTTAAGCCAAAATCGGCACCACACACACACACACACACAGGGAGGCTCCGACAGTACGAAAACGGCATAGCATTGAAAGTCAAGTCTGACCCAAAACGGCTGTATAGCCACATTAGGAGGAAGACAACAGTCCAAGACCAGGTGATAAGGCTGAGGAAAGAAGGTGGGGAACTCAAGAGACACAATCAAGAAGTATGTGTGGACTTCAATATGAGATTTAAGGAAGTATTCACAGTGGAGACAGGAAGGCCTCTGGGGGAACAGAACAGAGGGGGACACCAGCAAGGAATGTACCAACAAGTGTTGGATGACATACATGCAAATGAGGAGGAGGTGAAGAAGCTGCTAAGGGACAAAGATACCTCAAAGGCAATGGGACCGGACAACATCTCCCCGTGGGTCCTTAGAGAGGGAACGGATACGCTGTTTGTGCCACTTACCACAATCTTCAGGACATCCCTGGAAACTGGGCAACTACCTGAGGTATGGAAGACGGAGACAGAAAAGAGGCACTAAACTATAGACCTGTGTCACTGACGTGTATAGTATGCAAAGTTATGGAGAAGATTATCAGGAGGAGAGTGGTGGAACACCTGGAACGGAACAAGAGTATAAACGCCAACCAGCACGGATTCATGGAAGGCAAATCCTGTGTCACAAACCTTCTGGAGTTTTATGATAAAGTAACAGAAGTAAGACACGAGAGAGAGGGGTGGGTTGATTGCATCTTCTTGGACTGCAAGAAGGCCTTTGACACAGTTCCTCACAAGAAATTAGTGCAGAAGCTTGAGGATCAGGCGCATATAACAGGAAGGGCACTGCAATGGATCAGAGAATACCTGACAGGGAGGCAACAACGAGTCATGGTATGTGATGAGGTATCACAGTGGGCACCTGTGACGAGCGGGGTCCCACAGGGGTCAGTCCTAGGACCAGTGCTATTTTTGGTATATGTGAACGACATGATGGAAGGATTAGACTCAGAAGTGTCCCTGTTTGCAGATGATGTGAAGTTAATTAGGAGAATTAAATCAGATGAGGATCAGGCAGGACTTCAAAGAGATCTGGACAGACTGGACACCTGGTCCAGCAACTGGCTTCTCGAATTTAACCCCGCCAAATGCAAAGTCATGAAGATCGGGGAAGGGCACAGAAGACAGCAGACGGAGTATAGGCTAGGTGGCCAAAGACTGCAAACCTCGCTCAAGGAGAAAGATCTTGGGGTGAGTATAACACCGAGCATGTCTCCGGAAGCACACATCAACCAGATAACTGCTGCAGCATATGGGCGCCTGGCAAACCTGAGAACAGCGTTCCGATACCTAAGTAAGGAATCGTTCAAGACACTGTACACCTTGTACGTCAGGCCCATACTGGAGTATGCAGCACCTGTTTGGAACCCGCACTTGATCAAGCACGTCAAGAAATTAGAGAAAGTGCAAAGGTTTGCGACTAGGTTAGTTCCAGAGCTAAGGGGAATGTCCTATGAAGAAAGGTTAAAAGAAATCGGCCTGACGACACTGAAGGACAGGAGGGTCAGGGGAGACATGATAACGACATATAAAATACTGCGCGGAATAGACAAGGCGGACAAAGACAGGATGTTTCAGGGAGGGGACACGGAAACAAGAGGTCACAATTGGAAGTTGAAGACTCAGATGAGTCAAAAGGATGTTAGAAAGTATTTCTTCAGTTATAGAGTTGTCAGGCCGTGGAATAGCCTAGAAAGTGACGTAGTGGAGGCAGGAACCATACGTAGTTTTAAGACGAGGTTTGATAAAGCTCATGGAGCAGGGAGAGAGAGGACCCAGTAGCAACCAGTGAAGAAGCGGTGCCAGGAGCTAAGACTCGACCCCTGCAACCACAAATAGGTGAGTACAAATAGGTGAGTACACACACACACACACACACACACACACACACACACACACACACATATATATTTATATATATATATATATATATACATAAATGTGTGTATGTGTGTGTGTGTGCGTGTGTATGTGTGTGTGTATGTGTGTGTGAATGTGTGTATGTGTGTGTGTGTGTGTGTATGTGTGGTTGCAGGGGTCGAGACTCAGCTCCTGGCCCCGCCTCTTCACCGACTGCTACTAGGTCTTCTCTCCCCCTGCTCCATGAGCTTTATCATATCTCGTCTTAAAACTATTTAGAGTTCCTGCCTCCACTACATCGCTTGCCAGACTATTCCACTTCTTAACAACTCTATGACTGAAGAAATACTTCCTAACATCCCTTTGACTCATCTGAGTCTTCAGCTTCCAATTGTGACCCCTTGTTTCTGTGTCCCATCTCTGGAACATCCTGTCTCTGTCCACCTTGTCTATTCCACGCAGTAATTTGTATGTCGTTATCATGTCTCCCCTGACCCTCCTGTCATCCAGTGTTGTCAGACCTGTTTCCCTTAACCTGTCTTCATAGCACATTCCCCTTACCTCTGGAAGTAGCCTTGTTGCAAACCTTTGCACTTTCTCTAATTTCTTGAAGTGTTTGACCAGGTGTGGGTTCCAAACTGGCCCTGCGTACTCCAGTATGGCCCTGACGTACACAGTGTATAAAGTCTTGTGTGTGTGTGTGTGTGTACCCGCCTAGTTGTACTCACCTAGTTGAGGTTACTGGGGTCGAGTCCAAGCTCCTGGCCCCGCCTCTTCACTGGTCGCTACTTGGTCACTCTCCCTGAACCCTGAGCTTTATCATACCTCTGCTTAAAGCTATGTATGGATCCTGCCTCCACTATATCGCTTCCCAAACTATTCCCCTTCCTGACTACTCTGTGGCTGAAGAAATACTTCCTAATATCCCTGTGATTCATCTGTGTCTTCAACTTCCATCTGTGTCCCCTTGTTGGTGTGTCCCATCTCTGGAACATCCTGTCTTTGTCCACCTTGTCAGTTCCTCTCAGTATTTTGTATTTCGTTATCATGTCCCCCTTATCTCTCCTGTCCTCCAGTGTCGTCTATTTGATTTCCCTTAACCTCTCCTCGTGGGACATACCTCTTAGCTCTGGGACTAGTCTTGCTGCAATCCTTCGCACTTTCTCTAGTTTCTTTACGTGCTTGGCTAGGTGTGGGTTCCAAACTGGTGCCGCATACTCTAATATGGGCCTAACGTACACGGTGTACAGGGCCCTGAACGATTCCTTATTAAGATGTCGGAATGCTGTTCTGAGGTTTGCTACGCGCCCATATGCTGCAGCAGTTATTTGGTTGATATTCGCTTCAGGAGATATGCCTGGTGTTATACTCACCCCAAGATCTTTTTCCTTGAGTCAGGTTTGTAGTCTCTTGCCCCCTAAATTGTATTCCGTCTGCGGTCTTCTTTGCCCTTCTCCAATCTTCATGACTTTGCACTTGGTGGGGTTGAACTCCAGGAGCCAATTGCTGGACCAGGTCTGCAGCCTGTCCAGATCCCTTTGTAGTTCTGCCTGGTCTTCGATCGAATGAATTCTTCTCATCAACTTCACGTCATCTGCAAACAGGGACACTTCAGAGTCTATTCCTTCAGTCATGTCGTTCTCAAATACCAGAAAAAGCACTGGTCCTAGGATTGACCCATGTGGGACCCCGCTGGTCACAGGTGCCCACTCTGACACCTCGCCACGTACCAAGATTCGCTGCTGTCTTCCTGACAAGTATTCCTGATTCACTGTAGTGCCTTCCCTGTTACCCCTGCTTGGTCCTCCAGTTTTAGCACTAATCTCTTGTGTGGAACTTTGTCAAACGCCTTCTTGCAGTCCAAGAAAATGCAATCCACCCACCCCTCTCTCTCTTGTCTTACTGCTGTCACTATGTCATAGAACTCCAGTAGGTTTGCGTCACAGGATTTCCCGTCCCTGAAACCATGTTAGCTGCTGTTGACGAGATCATTCCTTTCTAGGTGTTCCACCACTCTTCTCTTGATAATCTTCTCCATGACTTTGCATACTATACTTGTCAGTGATACTGGTCTGTAGTTTAGTGCTTCATGTCTGTCTCCCTTTTTTAAAGATTGGGACTACATTTGCTGTCTTCCATTCCTCAGGTGATCTCCCTGTTTCGATAGAAGTATTGAATATTGTTGTTAGGGGTACACATAGCACCTCTGCTCCCTCTCTCAGGACCCATGGAGAGATGTTATCCGGCCTTTGAGGTATCTAGCTCACTCAGAAGCCTCTTCACTTCTTCCTCGGTTGTGTGTACTGTGTCCTGCACTTGTGTGTGTGTGTGTGTGTGTGTGTACTCACCTAGTTGTACTCCCCCAGTTGAGGTTGCAGGGGTCGAGTCCTAGCTCCTGGCCCCGCCTCTTCACTGGTCGCTACTAGGTCACTCTCCCTGAACCGTGAGCTTTATCATACCTCTGCTTAAAGCTATGTATGGATCCTGCCTACACTACATCGCTTCCCAAACTATTCCACTTCCTGTGTGTGTGTGTATGTGTGTGTGTGTGTGTGTGTGTGTGTGTGGTGTGTGTGTGTGTGTGTGTGTGTGTGTGTGTGTGTGTGTGTGTGTGTGTGTGTTTTCTAAAAGCACTATATTTGTCTCAGTTCTGTATATTGTGAGTAACAACACTGACCCCTGTGGAACACCGCTTGTGACTCGTCCCTACTCTGATTTCTCACAATTCGTGCAATCTCTTGGTTGCTTATCTGTCAGCCATGTCTTTATCCATGAGAAAAAAATTCCACTCTCATTCCGTGTGCTTCTACTTTCCAGAACAATCTCCGGTACGGAACTTTACCAAAAGGCTTAGTGAAGTCTATCTGCAAAATATCATGTTTATTATCTTGATCTACCTCCTCAATTACCTTAATAAATAAAGTTACAAAATTCGTAATGCAAGAACACTCCTTTGTAAAACATTTCAGACATTTATTGATAAATTTACGTCCTTCAAGGTGGCTTCCAATAGCATCGGCAATTACTGATTTCACCATTTTTCCCATAATGGAGTTTAGGTTAATCGGTATATTATTTGAAGCTATGGATCTGTCTCCTTTGTAGAAAGGTATTAAATTCGTCATTTTCTAATTATACGCCATTATGCCAGCTTGTAGTGATATATTGAAAAGGTTAGCTAATGGTTTGCTAAGTTTTTCCTTACATATTTTCATGGCTCTTGAGAAATGCTCAGCACGACCCGGGGATTTGCTAGGTTCTATTCGATGTATGGTTGAGCATCATGTCACTAGTGACTGAGTCTGAGAAACTTACTTTCGTCTTGATATGTATAATTTTTGATTTCTGGAATATCTCTAGTATCTTCCTACGTAAAAACTAAGAGGAAATGAGAGTTAAAAGTTGTACTCATTTCCTCGTCACTGACGCTATGCTGACCTCAGCAACATTTAATTAACAGTAAGAGTAAAGGTTCAGTGCACGCAAATAATTACTTGATTAAGTGGGACTATCTTCCTCCACAAGTTTAACTTCATAAGCTCATGTGGGTTTTAAGAACATAAGAAGGAGCACTGCAGGAGGCCTACGGACCCATGCTACGCAGGTCCAAGTCACACTAGCTCAAGAAGGAAGGAGCACTGCTTCAGGCCTACTAGACCAAGCTATTCAAGTTCAACTCACACTCACCGACACCAACTCATATATTTGTCGAACCTACTTTTAAAACTACACAACGTTTTAGCTTCAGTGACGTGTAATTTATAATCCTGTTAATCGGTATGTAATTTACAATTCTTGTCTAATGTAACAATTTGTATTTTCTCTGACTTACATCGCCATTCCACCACCACTCCTATTGCCTTATCGGTGTGTAATAATTTATAGCCTTGTATGTGGCATTCAGGTTGAACCAGGACTCTGTTATAACATTAATATAACAATTTCTGCACATGCAGTTAATCTTAGCTCATCCATTTTATTTCTTATGCTTCTACTATTAGTGCATTAAACCATAATGAAATTAGTCAGTCGCTGCCCTCTGCTGTCTTTCTTTGCTTGTTGACCACTTCTGTTGCGATATTCATGATGAACATCGTCCTTTGAACATATCCATGAGGCATTTGGCAATTTTTGCCGATTTCATAACATGCTGTAACCTATTTGTTTTCCACACACACCCATAACTCTATTTTCTATCAGTTTAAAATCCCAGACAACTTAGCAACAGCTCCTTGACAGAGTTGGCTAACGCTATCACTCCTGCCCCAGAGAAATACACCCCATCCCTTGCATATAAGAACATAAGAACGAAGGAACACTGCAGCAGGCCTACTGGCCCATGCGAGGCAGGTCCAAGTCTCCTACCGGCTTAAGCCAATGCACCCAACCTAGTCAGGTCAGGTCAGGAACACGGCAACCGACCTGGTAGCACAAGCTATCAGGTCCAACTCACACCCACCCACCCACATCCACTCGTGTATTTATCCAACCTATTTTTAAAGCTGCACAACGTTCTGGCCTCTATAACTGTACTCGGGAGTTTGTTCCACTCATCCACAACTCTATTACCAAACCAGTACTTTCCTATATCCTTCCTGAATCTGAAATTTTCCTACTTAAAACCATTGCTGCGAGTCCTGTCTAGGCTAGATATTTTCAGCACACTATTTACATCCCCTTTATTTATTCCTGTCTTCCATTTATACACCTCAATCATATCCCCCCTAATTCTACGTCTTTCTAGAGAGTGCAGTTTCAGGGCCCTTAGTCTATCCTCATAGGGAAGGTTTCTGATACATGGGATCAACTTTGTCGTCCTCCTTTGTACATTTTCCAGAGCATTTATATCCATTCTGTAATACGGTGACCAAAACTGTTCGGCATAAGAATTGCCTCTGTTGTCATTAAATGGGATTACAAGTTCTTTGCTGTTACCTGTCTACCCAAAAAATTTTAAACATTAACTGCCCTAGATATCAACTCTTTGCCCATATCTCATATGGTACTATGCTTCACACGATCTGGACCCTTCCCATAGACCTAATGAAATCCATATCTGTCGTGTACTTGTCTAACAGCTCATGTCTCCTGCTTTTTCCAATATCGCTTCCACCAGCAGTGAGACAAATAATGAGTCTGTTCCTATTACCTGACATAATATTATCCAACCTGTTGACTATGTTACCAGCACCAGCTGCTGGGAGACACACCCTCTGTCTCATCTTCCTATATGTTACAGAAAAAAGCAGGGTGAATATATATGACCAGTGGTCACCAACCACAGGAATATTTCTTAGTGCCTCCTCTATCCTTACTTACTATTGAATTACATTCGTTTTGGAGAACAGAGAAGCGACTTCCTCCTACTTTCAAATTTGCGCTTTTAACTTTCATTTCTGTGATGTTGGTTCCTTCAATGGAAACTTCTACTAACTTGTAACGACTGCCAATCTGCTCCTCATTGCTGGTAACCTGTTTCCTTTCATTAACCCCAGCCACCTCACATTCAGTTTCTTATTCTCCTCCTTGAGAAGCAGAGCCTCCTCATCGAATACTTTGAACTCAGACTCTAAGACACTACACTCCACACTAATTCCCCAAAATAGCTCAGGACAGGTAGCAACCTCTGGTGACTACTGGCCTCACAGATTTTTATTATAATCAAGGGGGAAGCACTAAACCCGGAGGATTATACAGCGCCTGGGGGGGGGGGAGATGTGGAAGGCATTCAGGCTTAATTCTGGGAACTGGAGCACAGATCCAAGTTCCCAAATCAAGAGCCTCTCATCAACATCAAGGAGCCTTCCTTGAGGGGTGGCCTCACAGAATCACAAGCAAATTATGGGGTTAGAACTCGAGGCAGCGAGTGGGGAGAATTGGAATGTTTCTTCAAGCGTGTTACACCTGTTCGCCTAGAAGTAAATAGATAGCTAGGTTCTAGCCAACTGGTGGTGATCACGTACTGAGGATGGTAGAATATCTCGGAGTGGACTGGCCTATGTAATGATCTGAGGAAGGATAATTGCTTGTAGCCTTTATTAATAAGGTCGAACACTATGGAACTACATGTACCTTGACCTTCACGTTGTCGATGATTTTCTCCAAATGAATGGTTCATCAGACAGTTAAAACCCCTCAGGTCTACGTTATTTCCTAATGAAAAACTACGTATTCTTTCTTGTTTCTATGTTTTCGAAGAAAACATAGAAACAAGAAAGAATACGTAGAAAAAATGAGAAAAAATTGGGATCAAAGAAAATATATTTCCAGACAAGAGGTCTTTCCCTGATAACACAGCCAGACCTTCCCCACAAAAGACCTCAGAGTCTTTGTAGCTGCTATATACAACTTGTCATCAAACAGATTTCCCAGCTGGAATAAGATAGGAACAATATTGCAATGATTAATTTCCTAGAGAATAGCCAAGGCAGTAGTTCCAAATAATTAAAAACATGTAGAAATAGTGGGAATTAAAGGGGAAGAATCGTTAAGGCAAATATTGTAATCTTTGGAAAATCAGACAGAAAAAAATATTTACAAAATATTATATTCACAGAGATGTGCTAAACGAACATAGGTCACATCCCCTGTGGAATGGGAGGTAATTTTATTTGGTCCAATAAAAGAAATGCCAATGTCTTGGATCAAAAGCCCTTCACTAGCAATATGGCACCTTTCCCTTTCTTTCCTGTAGAACAGAGAAGTTTGAGGACAGAATGGAACGACCACTTCTTTCTATCGGTCATTTTCATAATTTCACAATAATTTTTTGGAATCATCATTGCTGGTAGGAGGGGCGCGTGGGGAGAGAACCTTATGCTATACTTGCAGGACTGGCAAGTGGGGGGAGAGCCTTCTGCTATACTTGCAGGAGTGGAGCGTGGGGAGAGAGCCTTCTGCTATACTTGCAGGAGTGGCGCGTGGGGAGAGAGCCTTCTGTTATACTTGCAGGCGTGGCAAGTGAGGAGAGAGCCTTCTGCTATACTTGCAGGAGTGGCGCGTGGGAAGAGAGCCTTCTGCTATACTTGCAGGAGTGGCGCGTGGGAAGAGAGCCTTCTGCTATACTTGCAGGAGTTGCACGTGGGAAGAGAGCCTTCTGCTATACTTGCAGGAGTGGCACATGGGAAGAGAGCCTTCTGCTATACTTGCAGGAGTGGCACGTGGGGGGAGAGCCTTCTGCTATACTTGCTGGAGTGGCGCGTGGGGAGAGAACCTTATGCTATACTTGCAGGACTGGCACGTGGGGGGAGAGCCTTCTGCTATACTTGCAGGAGTGGCGCTTGGGAAGAGAACCTTATGCTATACTTGCAGGACTGGCACGTGAGGAGAGAGCCTTCTGCTACACTTGCAGGAGTGGCACGTGGGGAGAGAGCCTTCTGCTATACTTGCAGAAGTGGAGAAATTTTCTCCAGGAGGGGAGTATCAGCCCCTTCAGCCCTTCAGCCCTTCAGCCCTTCAGCCCTTCAGCCCTCTCAGAAGGGGCAAACATCTTGTTTACTGCTACATCAAGTAATTACCAACAGATGTTTAACCAGCGTGTACCAGTAACGGGTCATACGAGTTCTTTGTCAGGGACCAGTGTTGCAAGTAGTGTAGTTTAATAAGAGACAATCATTCAGGACAATAAGAAAAATCCTACACCCACTTTATTGCCATGTTAAAGATGTACATTGCTGTCTACGCTTAAGACAGCAAGAATCAAGCATTCTGCATTGCTTCATAATGGAAGTTTGGCAAGGAGGGGAAATGTGCTATGTCAGCTCTTTCTTTGTGGCTCGGGACAGTGGCGGTGTAGGGCGCTGTGGAGTCTTCAGATTGCAGTATATAATGGTACAGTAAAGACCACTTCACGCTAAGAACGAACAAAAGAAGTGAATTGTGCATTGTTGTACATCAGACAATCTCTATAATTATAAACCTATTACCAAGAAGTGTGTTCAGCTTCTTTAATGGCATTACCACGAAAGACAAACCATGTGGAACATAATGTACCAGTGTGCGTGTTCCAAGACTGTGGAAGACGTGGACATTCTCAAAGGCACTATTCTTCAGTCAAGACACCGATACCCGGGTGTAAGGGTCTGATGCACAAACCCAGTTAAGTCTTGTTACAAAAAACGCGATTCTAAAAGCTTAGAGATCTCCAGAGAATACTAGAAAGGACTGCCCTTCTAGCATCCAGCCTCTTACTGGGTTTTCGTAACAAGTAGTCAGTATCCTTGTCCAATTATCCATTAGAAATCAGTATTATTCAATAGTGCTTCAGGATTACAACTGGTAGGCTACTAACTAGAGAAATTAAAATTTAATAAATTTATTAACCATTAAGTTGTCTAGAGGTATATTATCAAATTAAATTAAATTAATCACAGTAATGAAAATAATATCAATCTCTCGAGTTCAATATTATTGGCCCGAAAGCACATATCCCCATTTTAATTTTTTAAGTAAATGTCAGGTACATTAACATTTAATAAGATATTTCAAAAAGGGAAAAAGGTAAGGTTTTTTGTGTAAGTGCTTTTAATTGTTCGCTATGTCCAAGAACCCACTTGACTTAAACAAGTGACGACAAAATCCCAAATAAACTAACTTTCTTGGGCCGACTGGCAACCAGAACAGTCTGCTTGAACAATGAAAAGAAAGCTAAGCCCAAAAGCCATATAACAAGCACTGCGACAACAATCGGATAAAGGAGATAATATAACACACAAAATAGGGACCAAACACAGATTCCCCCCCAAAAGTTACAAAACTCCCATACTACTGAAACTAAGTTCAGCATAGGAAAAACCCGACTGTGACCAAAAACACAGAAACCCCGTACAAAATTAGGTCAAACTATTGCTAAGGACCGAAGTTCAAGGGGTGTCTAAGCGACACACAACCCCCAGTAAAAAGGGCGAAAATTCCCCGAATCTATTCAATGTTCTGTTAACAGAGGGTTTTACAGAAAATAACCCAAAAATATTGAACAGCAATCTGTCCAACCCCCAAAAGGGCCCAAAGCAGACGAATACTTCACGAGAGGGGAGGACAAAACCCCCCCCCTCGATCACGTGATAGCCCCCCCTGGGGCAAACACAGCTCAAAGCCGGCAGTATAAAAAAGGAAAAAGCAAATTACAGTAATTTTAAACAAAACAAGACCCTTTAACTGAGCCCATATTATGGGACATCCTAACAACAAAAGCAAATAAGAATATAATGCAAAAATATTTACGATTTAGCTATTACCAAATATAAGCAATAAAAAATTAAATGAAAAGATAAAATTAAATTTTATATATACATAATAATCATTGTAAAACCCCTTCCGGGGTTTTCAACCCAATTTTGGGTGAGCGTATGATGATTTCCCTTGACTGCACAGCTGGGCTGAACAGAATAAACCCTATACCCCGGGAAACACGAAGGGGCCCCAGCCCACACCGTGGGGTACAGGAAATTTTATGGACCATCAGTATTTAGAAAAGAAAATACTCACATAAACCCCCTAGGGGGAATAATTTCTCATCCAATTTTAATTTTTCCCGCCCTTGAGGGATTGCATACGACAGCTTCTCCAAAACCTTGCCTGCAGGGGCGGCTGTGTAGGTGAGAGCTGTCTTTCAAGCTAAGCCCCCAATTCAGTCCACATATTTAATCTTTGACTTAGACTGTAGCATTTCCCTCAACATCTGCTATACTTGCAGGAGTGGCACGTGGGGAGAGAACCTTCTGCTATACTTGCTTCAACTATCAAGATGAAAAGCAGCTTGACCACAGTTAATCCTTTTCAGCCAGACTCAGGAAATTTAATACTATGGTCTTTCTCAAATTAACTTTTCATTCTTTTCTAGAAATGCTGTATTTTTTTATACATTTCACCTCCATTATCAACCCAAAACCTCCTGTAATAATATCTTACACCTTTCTCACAGCTCCTTGCTGCCTCTTTTATACATCCATGCAAACCCTAAATGCCCCTTTCTTACTGGGTCTCTTATTAAACCAAACCCTCTATTCTTAACTATTGTCTCTCTCTTTCTCTCTTCTGACTTCTTCCCTTTCTCTTTCCACAATTTTTAAATTTTCACATTATCTCCACTTAGCTCTCCCTTTCCACTTCTTTCTTTTCTTTCTTTAATCTTTTTGTTTCCCTTAACCATTTTTCAGTACTTCTTCCTCTTCACCGTTCCTTGTTTTGCCTTGTCTTTCCCCTTCTCCTCTCTGAACCTCTCCTCTTCATAATTAGAATGTGTGTGTGTGTGTGTGTGTGTGTGTGTGTGTGTGGTGTGGTGTGCGTGAGAGAGAGAGAGAGAGAGAGAGAGAGGGGGGGGGTAAGAGGAACGAGAGTAGAATAGTTTTATCCTTTTTCAAAAAATTTTCAATAATCTGGGGTGCATCTCACTCATTGTTTCCCTATAATGGTGGAGGACCTGTACCAGATTACACTAAAACACATCACAACACTCCAACCTACTCGTCTTCTTCAAGGTGCATTGCACCAGCTTAACCCAAAAAGATACCATTTTCCCAAACCTCTCGATATCTTTCCTGAACGTATGTCGTATCTTACCCATGTTATGCTGCAAGGTTGATGGAAAACGCTTGATAAACTAGATGTATTTCCGATCAGAGATAGCAATCCTGGTTCTGCCTAACTTACTAACTTTATCTCTACGTCTTTAAGGTCCATACAAAAGTACAGAAGCACCTAATTATTGTAAATAAAACTAATTTTCGAAGGGGATCATCGGTAAGCCAGGGGAATGCCTCAGTCAGATGTCCAAAGGCTCCAGCTCCGGGTCATCATAGGACTAAAATCAGCGTCAGGAAACACTTTTTCCTGTTTCCTGTCGAATCTTACAAAACTTAAATATTAGCTTAACGGGAAATTAGAAGAAACATAACCCAAAACTCATTCAAAACTTCCACCGAGGAAAATCAAATTTGAAGGTAAACTGGAGAATCATGCTGTTCATATCTGAAGAATTTAATGTGATGGAAGTTAAAGCGGTTAAGACTGAATATAACTGAAGCCATATTGTCAAAACTGTAGCGGTAGTAGTTATACTGAAGTTGTTCTATAAATTCATTTGTAACTGTTGTTGTGCAGCTAAGACTGTTGCGGCAGTAGTCATGCAGTGCAGCTGTTGTGGAAATAATCATGTTTTAACAGCTGTTGTAGCAGTAGTCATGCAGTACAGCTGTTGTGGCAGTAGTCATGCAGTACAGCTGTTGTGGCAGCAGTCATGCAGTACAGCTGTTGTGGCAGTAGTCATGCAGTACAGCTGTTGTGGTAGTAGTCATGCAGTACAGCTGTTGTGGTAGTAGTCATGCAGTACAGCTGTTGTAGCAGTAGTCATGCAGTACAGCTGTTGTGGCAGCAGTCATGCAGTACAGCTGTTGTGGCAGCAGTCATGCAGTACAGCTGTTGTGTCAGTAGTCATGCAGTACAGCTGTTGTGGTAGTAGTCATGCAGTACAGCTGTTGTGGCAATAGTCATGCAGTACAGCTGTTGTGGCAGTAGTCATGCAGTTACAAGCTGTTGTGGTAGTAGTCATGCAGTACAGCAGTTGTGCAGTAGTCATGCAGTTACAGCTGATTGCGGCAGAGTAGTCAGTTATTTCATTGCAGTACAACTGTTAGGGCAGTATTAGTCAGTTTAGCTACTGCTGTTGTTGCTAGTAGTCATGGACTACAGCTGTTGTAGCTGTAGTATGCAGTACAGCTGTTGTAGCGTAGTCATGCAGTACAGCTGTTGTAGCAGTAAGTCATGCAGTAAGCTGTTGTAGCAGTTGCACGCAAGTAAGCCGGTTGTGCAGTAGTCATGCAGATAGTACAAGCTGTTGTAGCAGTAGTCATGCCGTACGTGTTGTGGCAGTAGGCATTGCTGTACAGCTGTTGTAGCAGTAGTCATGCAGTTTTTTTCCCCTCCAGCTGTTGTAGCAGTAGTCAGCAGTACAGTGTTGTAGCAGTAGTCATGCAGTACAGGCTGTTGTAGCAGTAGTCATGCAGTAGTACAGCTGTGTGTTTGCATAGGTTCAGCAGTATACAGCTGTTGTAGCCAGTAGTCATGCATACAGCTGTTGGGGCAGTTGTCATGCTGTACAGCTGTTGTAGCATGTAGTCATGCAGTTACAGCTGTTGTGGCAGTAGTCTTGCATAGTACAACTGTTGCGATCAGCTTGTTGCGGTAATTAGTCATGGATGGCAGTTATGGTAGTAACAGGACAGTACAGATTGTTGCGGCAGTAACGTCATGCAGTTGAGCTGTTATGACACAGTAGTCATGCGATACAGTTTGTGTAATGCGATTTACAGTAGTGTCATGCAGTCATCATAGTATTTTGTCACAATATCCCTGGCTCAACGTATGATTCATGAATTTCAAATCAAACTGGATCTTTAAATAAAACCTGGTTTATTTTATCCTCGGCTAATTTTATGACCAAGTGATTGTTGCCAAGCCAGTGTATTGTTGATATGACCAGTGTATTGTTGACATGATCATGTGTATTGTTGACCAAGACAAGTGTATGTTGACTTGGCCAGTGTATTGTTGACATGATCAGTGTATTGTTGACGATGACCAGTGTATTGTTGACATGGCCAGTGTATTGTTGGACATGACCAGTGTATTGTTGACAAGACAGTGTATTCGTTGACATGGCCAGTGTATTGTTGAAATGTCAGTGGTATTGTTGACATGACCAGTGTATTGTTGACCATGGACCAGTGTATTGTTGACATGACAGTGTGGTGGAGACAAGAACCAGTGTATTGTGACATGCACCAGTGTATTGTTGACATAACCAGTGTAATTGTTGTCAAGACCAGTGTATTGTTGACATGGCCAGTGTATTGTTGACATGAAGTTCAGTGTAATTGTTGACAAAGACAGTGTATTGTTGACATGGCCAGTGTAATGTTGACTGCCAGTGTATTGTTGAAAAGAACCAGTGTTTTGTTGGACATGGGCCGGTGTATTGTTGAATGACCAGTGTATTGTTTGACAGACCAGTGTATTGTTGACTAAGACCAGTGTATTGTTGACTGGCCAGTGTATTGTTGACATGATCAGTGTAATTGTGACATAGCCAGTGTATTGTTGACATGATCAGTGTATTGTTGACAGATCAGTGTATTGTTGTCCATGATCAGTGTATTGTTGTCTTGATCAGTGTATTGTTGACATGTTCAGTTGTATTGTTGACATGACCAGTGTATTGTTGACATGGACAGTGTATTGTTGACTTCATCAGGTATTGTTGACCTGATCAGTGTATTGTTGACATGTCAGTGGCATGTTGACATGGACCAGTGCATTGTTGACAGGACTCTGTTATATGTTGCATATCAGTGTATTGTTGACATGACCAGTGGATTGTTGACATATCAGTGTATTGTTGAATGACAGTGTATTGTTGACATGGGCCAGTGTTTGTTTGGACATGATCAGGTGTATTGTTGAACAAGGACCCCAGTGTATTGTTGACATGGCCAGTGTATGTTGACATGACCAGTGTATTGTTGAAAGACCAGTGTATGTTGGACATGGCCAGTGTAATTGTTGACAGACCAGTGTATTGTTGACAAGACCCAGTGTATTGTTGACAAGACCAGTGTAGTGTTGACTAGGGCAGTGTATTGTTGACATGATCAGTGTATTGTTGACAATGATCAGTGTATTGTTGACATGGATCAGTGTATGTTGACATGATCTGTGTTTTTGTTGACATGATCCACCCCCCCCCCCCCCCCCCCCTCCCCCCCCCCCCCCCCCCCCCCACCCCCCCCCCATCCTCAGTGTATTGTTGACTTGATCAGTGTATTGTTGACATGATCAGTGTTTGTTGACAGACCATGTGTATTGTTGACGATGATCAGTTGTATTGTTGACTTGACCAAGTGTTTGTTGACATGAGCAGTGTATTGTGGACATTGACCAGTGTATTGTGTAATGACCCAGTGCCATCTGTTGACATGACCAGGGTATGTTGGACTTGACAAGGGTATTGTTGACATCATCAGTGTTATTGTTGACTTATTCTGTGTATTGTTGAATGATCAGTGCATTGTGTGACATGACCAGTGCATTGTTGACATGACCAGTGTATTGTTGCTTCTTCAGAGTATTGTTATTTGACATTGGACCAGTGCTATTGTTGATCATGAGCAGTGTATTGTTGACTGACCGTGTTATGCTGACATGACCTGTGTATACTGACTATGTCAGTGTATTGTTGTACATGACCAGTGTATGTTGACATGGACCAGTGTATTGTTGACATGAACCAGTGGAATGTTGACTTGACCAGTGTATTGTTTGACATGACCAGGTGTATTGGTGACGATGACCCGTGCATTGTTGAAATGGACAGTGTATTGTTGGACATGAACCAGTGTATTGTTGACATCATCAGTGTATTGTTGACATGACCAGTGTTTGTGGACATGACTGTGTATTGTTGACATGACCTGAGTATTGTTGACATGACATGTGTATTGTTGTCATCAGACCAGTGTATTGTGACATGATCAGTGTAATGTTGACATGATCAGTTGTATTGTTGACATGACAGTGTATTGTTGACATGATCAGTGTATGTTGACATGACCAGTGCTGAATTGTTGTCTGAGCCGTGTATTGTTGACAAGGACCAGTGTATGTTGTCTTGACCTGGGCATTGTTGGACTGGTCAGTGTATTGTGCTTGACCAGTGTATTGTTGACATATCAGTGTATTGTTGACGTGATCAGTGTATTGTGACAGGATCGTGACATTGTCGACATGGACCTCGTGCATTGTTGACATTGACCAGTGTATTAGTTGACATCATCAGTGTATTGTGTACATGACCAGTGTATTGTTGACAATGGATCAGTGTATTGTTGACATGACCAGTGTATTGTTGACATGACCAGTGGATTGCTGACTTGACAGTGTTTGTTGACATGGCCATGATTGTATTATTGTGACATGACAGTGTATTGTTGACAGACCAGTGTATTGTTGACATGGCCAGTGTATGTTGACATGACAGTGTATTGTTGACAGACCGTGTATTGTTGGGACAAGACCAGTGTATTGCTGACATGGCCTGTGTATTGTTGACCTGTCAGGGGTATAAGTTGACAAGACAGTGTATTGTTGACAATGATCAGTGTATTGTTGACATGATAGCTGTTATTGTTGACAAGATCAGTGTATTGTTGTCATGACAGGTGTATTGTTGACATGATCCAGTGTATTGTTGACATGACCAGTGTATTGTGACATGACCAGGTATTGTTGAACTTCATCATGTGGTATTGTTGACATGATCAGTGTATTGTTGTAATGATCAGTGCATTTGTTGACATGACCAGTGCTTTGTTGACATGGACCAGTTGTATTGTTGTCATCATACAGTGTATTTGTTTGACATGACAGTGTATTGTTGACATGATCTGTGTATTGTTGACATGACCGTGTCTTGTTGACATGGCAGTGTTTTGTTGACATGATCAGTGTATTGTTGTCAAGACCAGTGTTTTGTTGACAATTGGACCAGTGTATTGTTGAATGACCAGTGTATTGTTGACAAGACCAGTGTATTGTTGACTATGGCCAGTGTATTGTTGGATCATGACCAGTGTATTGTTGGACAAGACCAGTGTATTGTTGACAAGGAACCAGTGTATTGTTGACAGGGCCAGTGTTATTGTTAACTGTTCAGTGTATTGTTGACATGATCAGTGTATTGTTGACATGATCAGTGTATTGCTTGACATGATCGTGTATTGTTGACATGATCAGTGTATTGTTGACATGATCAGTGTGTATTGTTGACTTGATCGTGTATTGTCTTGACATGACCAGTGTATTGTTGACATGATCAGTGATTGTTGACATCGACCAGTGTAACGTGGTTGAACATGAGCGTGTATTGTTGACATGACCTGTTGTATTGTTGACCTTGACCGTGCATTGTTGGACATGACCAGTGTATTGTTGACATGACCTGTGTATTGTTGACATCTCAGTGTATTGTTGACATAATCAGTTGTATTGTTGGACATGATCATTGCTTGTTGACATGACTCCAGTGCATTGTTGACATGACCAGTGTATTGTTGACAGCATCAGTGTATTGTTGACATGACCAGTGTATTGTTGACTGATCAGTGTATTGTTGACATGACGGGTATTGTTGACATGACCAGTGTATTACTGTCATGTTCTGTGTATTGTGGACATGACCAGTGTATTGTTGACATGACCAGTGTATTGTTGACTTGACAGTGTAATGTTGACATGACCAGTGTATTGTTGACATGGAACGTGTATTGTGGCATGGACCAGTGCATTGTTGACATGACCAGTGTATTGTGGAATGACTGTGTATGTTGAATCATCAGTGTATTGTTGACTTGACCGTGTATTGTTGACTTGATCGTGTATTGTTGAATGACCAGAGTATTGTTGACATGACCATGTAGTGTTGACATGACCCAGTTATGTTGTCATGATCCAGTGTATTGTTGACATGATCGTGTATGTTGACATGACCAGTGTATTGTTGAATGTTCAGTGTATTGTTGACATGCCAGTGTAATGTTGAAATGAGCAGTGTAATGTTGACTTGACAGTGTATGTTGACATGACCAGTGCATTGTTGGACATGATCCAGTGTCTTGTGACATGGACAGTGTATTGTTGACTTCATCAGTGTATTGTTGACATGATCAGTGTATTTTGACATGCTCAGTGGCATTGTTGACAAGACAGTGCATTGATGACATGACCAGTGTATGTTGACATCAACAGTGTATTGTTGATTGCCCAGTGTTATTGTTGTCACCCCCACCCCCCCCCCCCCCCCCCCCCCCCTTTTTTTTTTTTTTACTGATCAGTGTATTGTTGGAATGACCAGTGTATTGTTGACATGACCAGTGTATTGCTGACATGATCAGTGTATTGTTGAAATGGACCAGTGTATTGTTGACATGACCAGTGTTATTGTTGACATGGACCAGTGTATGTTGACATGACCAGGTGTATTGTTGCATGACCAGTGTTTTGTTGACTGACCAGTGCATTGTTGACATGACAGTGTTTGTTTGACATGGGACCAGTGTATTGTTGACATCCATAAGTGTATTGTTGAATGACCAGGTGTATGTTGGACATGCCAGTGTATTGTTGACATGATCAGTGTTATTGTGGACAAGACCAGTGTTTGTTGGGTAAAGTTGGTGGGTACCACATTGGCCCCACGGGGGTTTTTGGGGGCCTGACAGTGTATTGTTGGACATGATCAGTGTATTGTTGACATGACAGAGTATTGTTTGACCATGCAGGTATTGTTGACATGACCAGGTGTAATATTGACATGACCATTGTGTTGTTGCGAATGACCAGTGTATTGTTGAAAAGACCAGTGTTTGTAGTGTTGACAAGACCAGTGTCATGTTATTGTTGACCATGGCCAGTGTATTGTTGACATGATCAGTGTATTGTTGACAAGACAGTGTATTTGTTGATTGTTCAAGTTGTTATTGTGTGGACCATGATCAGTGTTTGATTGCATGATCAGGGTATTGTTGACATGACAGTGTATTGTGACTGATCAGTGTATTTTGCAGACCAGTGTTATTGTTGACATGATCCAGTGTATCTGTTGACATGACCAGTGCATTGTTGAATCAAGCCCAGTGTCATGTTGACTGACCAGTTGTCATGTTGACATCATCAGTGTATTGTTGACATAATCAGTGTATTGTTAATGATCGTGCATTGTTTGACTTGCCAGTGCATTGTTGACATGACCAGTGTATTGTTGACATCATCAGTGTATTGTTGACATTGACCAGTGTATTGTTGTACTATGAATCAATCGTATTTTGACATGACCAGTGTATTGTTGGCATGCCAGTGTTATTACTGACATGGATCAGTGTATTTTGTTGACATGACCAGTGTATTGTTGGGCTGGACAGGGTATTGTTGACATGGACACGTGTCTGTTGTAATCATCAGTGTTATTGTTGACATGATCAGTGTATTGTTGACTTGATTCAGTGCATTGTTGACAATGACCAGTGCATTGTTGACAGTCAGTGTATGTTGACATCATCAGTGTATTGTTGACCATGGACCAGAGTATTGTTGACATGTTCAGTGTATTGTTGACATGACCGTGTATTGTTGACTATGGGACCAGTGTATTGTTGACTAGGATCAGTGTATTGTTGACAAGGACCAGATGTATTTGTTGGACTTGGCAAGTGTATTGTTGACATGACCAGTGTTTTGTGACAGACTCATGTGTTTGTTGGACTGGCCAGTGTATTGTTGACATGACCAGTGTATTGTTGACAAGACCAGTGTCTTGTTGCAAGACCGTGTATTGTTGACTGGGGCCAGTGTATATTGTTGACATGATCAGTGTATTGTTGACTGTCAGTGTTTTGTTGACATGATCAGTGTTTTTGTTGACATGATCAGGGTATTGTTCCGACATGATCAGTGTATTGTTGACATGATCAGTGTATGTTGGACCCCCCCCCATGATCAGTGTATTGTTGGACATGACCAGTGTATTGATGACATGATTCAGTGTATTGTTGACATGACCTAGTGTATTGTTGACATGAGCAGGGTAATTGTTGACTGACCAGTGTGTTGTTGACATGAAGTGCAATTGTTGACATGACCAGTGTATGTTGAAATGACCAGTGTATTGTTGACATCATCAGTGTATTGTAGACATAATCTGTGTATTTGTTGACATGCATCAGTGCTTGTTGATGCCCAGTGCAATTAGTTGGACATGACAGTGTATGTTGCATTCACAGTGTATTGTTGAACATGACCAGTGTATTGTTGACATGATCAGTGTAATTGTTGACATGACCAGTGTATTGTTTACATGACCAGTGTAGTACTGACTGATCACAGAGTATTGTTGACATGTCCAGTGTTATTGTGCAGACCAGTGTATTGTTGACATGACCAGTGTAATGTTGGCATGACCAGTAGTATTGTTGACATGAACTAGTGTATTGTTGGAATGCCAGTGCATTGTTGACATGACCAGTGTATTGTTGACATGACCAAGTGTAGTGTTGACATCATCTCAGTGTCATTGTTGACATGACCAGTGTATTGTTGGACATGATCAGTGTATTGTTGACATGGCCAGAGTATTGTTGACATGACCAGTGTATTGTTGAACATGACCAGGGTATTGTTGACTTGATCCGTGTATTGTTGCATGATCAGTGTATTGTTGACATGAATCAGTGTATTGTTGCCATGATCAGTGTATTGTTGACATGGACCAGATGTATTGTGTCATGAGCAGTGTTGTTTGACATGACTGTGTATTTTGACATGACCAGTGCATTGTTGACATGACAGTGTATTGTGACATTGAACCAGTGTATGTTGACATCATCAGGTGTATTGTTGACATGATCAGTGTATTGTTGACATGATCAGGGCATTGTTGACATGACCAGTGCATTGTTGCATGGGACCCAGTGTATTGTTGACATCTTCAGTGTATTGTTGATTGACCGTGTATTGTTGACATGATCAGTGTATTGTTGGACATGACCAGTTGTATGTTGTCATGACAGTGTATGCTGACATGATCGTGTATTGTTGACATGACCAGTGTATTGTTGACATGACCAGTGTATTGTTGACATGACCAGTGTAATGTTGACATGACCAGTGTATTGTTGCCTGACCAGTGTATTGTTGACGATGACCAGGGCATTGTTGACATGGACAGTGTAATGTTGGACATGACCGCAGAAGTATTGTTGACATCATCAGTGTATTGTTGACATGACCCAGTGTATTGTTGGACATGGCTCAGTGTATTGTGACATGATCAGTGTCTTGTTGACAAAGACCAGTGTATTGTTGACATGATCAGTGTATTGTTGACATGATCCGTGTATTGTTGAATGACACAGAGTATTGTTTGACATGACCAGTGTATTGTTGACATGACTGTGTATTTTGACAGGACAAATGTGTGTTGGACATGACCGTGTATTGGTTGACAAGACAGTGTATTGTTGACAAGTCAGTGTATTGTTGACATGGACAGTGTAATGGTTGACATGATAGTGTATTGTTGACAAGGACCAGTGTATTGTTGACATGATCAGTGTATTTGTTGACACTGATCAGTGTTTTGTGACTTGATCAGTGTATTGTGGACATGACAGTGTATGTTGACATGATCAGTGTATTGTTTGACTTGACCAGTGTATTGTTGTCCTGACAGTGTATTGTTGACAGACCAGTGCTTTGTTGACATGACCGTGTATGTTGGACTATGACCAGTGTATTGTTGACATCATCAGTGTATTGTTGACATAATCAGTGTATGGTTGACTTGATCCAGTGCATTGGGACATGACCTGTGCATTTGTTGACATGACCAGTGTATGTTGACATCACAGTGTATTGTTGACATGACAGTGTATGTTGACATGATCAGTGTATTGTTGGACAGGACAGTGTATTGTTGGCAAGGACCAGTTGTATTACTGACATGATCAGTGATTGTTGTCATGACCAGTGTATTGTGACTGACCAGTGATTTGTTGACATGACCAGTGTTAATGTTGACATGACCAGTGTTTTGTTGACATGACCAGTGTATTGTTGACAATGACCTGTGCATGGGTTGACATGACCCGTGTATTGTGAATGGACCAGTGTATTGGTTGACTCTCAGTGTAATTGTTGACATGTACCAGTTGTATTGTTGACATGATCAGGGTATGTTGGACATGACCAGATGTATTGTTGACATGACCAGTGTTGCTATTGTTGACATGAAAGTGTATTGTCTGAGATATGATCAGTGTATTTTTGACCATGATCAGTGTATTGTTGGGACATGACCTGTGTATTGTTGACATGTCAGTGTATTTTTTGACTGACCAGTGTATTGTTGACATGAGCGTGTATTGTTGACTGACCAGTGTATTGTTGGACATGACCAGTGCATTGTTGACATGACCAGTGTATGTAGACATGACCAGGGTATTGTTGAACATCATCAGTGTTATTGTTGACTTTGATCAGTGTATTGTTGACATGATCAGTGCATTGTTGTCCCCTGACAGTGCATTGGTTGACATGACCAGTGTATTGTTGACATCTCAGTGTAGTGTTGACATGGACCAGTGTATTGTTGTCTGATCAGTGTATTGTTGACATGACCGTGTATTGTTGACATGACCCATGTATTGCCTGACATGACTGTGTACTTGTTGACATGACCTCAGTGTATTGTTGACATGACCAGTGTATTGTTGACATGACCAGTGTAAGTTGACATGGACCAGTGTATTGTTGAAAGACCAGTGTATTGTTGACATGACCGGGCATTGTTGACATGACCTGTGTATTGTTGACAATGTCCAGTGTTTTTATTGTTGTACATCATCAGTGTATTGTTGGGACTGACAAGTTATTGATGGACATGGCCGTGTTTTGTTGACATGAATCAGTGTATTGTTGGACAAGGACCAGTGTATTGTTGACATGATCAGTGTATTGTTGACCTGATCAGTGTATTGTTGACATGACCAGAGTATTGTTGGACATGACCAGTGTATTGTTGACATGACCAGTGTATTATAGACATGACCAATGTGTTAGTTGACATGGACCAGTGTATTGTTGGACCAGGACAAGTGTATTGTTGACAAGACAGTGTATTGTTGACATGGCCGTAGTATTGTTGGACATGTTTTCCAGTGTATTGTTGAATACCAAAAAAGACCGTGTATTGTTGACATGATCAGTGTATTGTTGACATGATGTGTATTGTTGACATGATCAGTTGTATTGTTGACATGACCAGTGTATTGTTTGACATGATCAGTGTATTGTTGACATGACCGCGTGTATTGTTGACATGACCATGTGTAATGTTGACATCATCAGTGTATTGTGACTTGATTCAGTGTATTGTTGACATGATCAGTGCATGTTGACATGAACAGTGATTGTGAGATGATCCAGTGTACTTATTGACATCATCAGTTGTATTGTTGACATGGGACAGTGTATTGTTGACATGATCAGTTATTGTTGACAATGCCAGTGTATTGTTGACATGGCCAGTGTATTGTTGACATGATCAGGTATTGTTGACAAGACCAGTGTATTGATTGCGTACAATGGTCAGTTTTGTTTGTTGACATGACCAGAGTAATTGTTGACAAGACCAAGGTATTGTTGACATGCAGTGTATTGTTGACATGACAAGTGTATTGTTGACAAGACCAGTGTATTGTTGACAAAGACCAGTGTATTGTTGAACATGGCCAGTGTATTTGTTTGACATGATCAGTGTATTGTTGACATGATCAGTGTATTGTTGACTATGATCGTGTATTGTTGTCATGATCAGTGTATTGTTGACATGATCGTGTTATGTTGACATGACATGTATTGTTGACATGATCAGTGTATTGTTGACATGACAGTGTATTAGTTGGACATGAGCAGTGTATGTTGACCATGACCAGTGTATTGTTGACAGACCAGTGCATTGTTGATTATGACCAGTATGTATTGTTGACTGACAGTGTATTGAGGACATCTATCAGTGTATTGTTGACTGATCACGTGTATTGTTGAATGGATCAGTGCATTGTTGCACATGGACCCAGTGGCATTGTTGACAATGGACCAGTGTATTGTAGACATATTAGTGTATTGTTGACAATGAGCATGACCTAGTGTATTGTTGACATTGATCACGTTGTATTGTTGACATGACCAGTGTAATGTTGACATGGACCAGTGTAATTGTTGACATGTCAGTGTATTGTTGAACATGACCAGTGCATTGTTGAATGACCAGTGTATTATTGTTGTCTGACAGTGTTTTGTTGAACTCATCAGTGTATTGTTGACATGACAAGTGTTATTGTGACATGATCAGTGTCTTGTTGACATGACCTGAGTTTGTTGACATGACCAAGTGTATTGTTGACATTGACCAGTGTATTATTGACATGAACCAATGTGTTGTTGACATGACCAGTTGTATTGTTGTACATGATCAGTGTATTGTTGACCAAGGACAGTGTATTGTTGACATGGGCCAGTGTATTGTTGACATGACAGTTGTATTGTTGACAAAGACCGTGTATTTGTTGACATGGCCAGTGGGTTGTTGTCATGACCTGTGTATGGTTTGACAAGACCAGAGTTTGTTGACAAGACACTGTGTATTGTTGGACA
This sequence comes from Cherax quadricarinatus, assembly GCF_026875155.1. Lineage (NCBI taxonomy): Eukaryota > Metazoa > Arthropoda > Malacostraca > Decapoda > Parastacidae > Cherax > Cherax quadricarinatus. The sequence continues at coordinate 98,045,632 of NC_069403.1, read as the reverse complement.
AGGGGCCAGTGTATTGTTGACATGTCATAGTGTATGTTGACATGATCTGTGTATGTTCTATGATCAGTGTATTGTTGACCTGACAGTGTATTGTTGACATGATCAGTTATGTTGACAGGACAGTGTATTGTTGACATGTTCAGTGTATTGTTGTCATGACCAGTGTATTGTTGACTTGATCAGTGTCATTGTTGACATGACAGTGTATTGTTGACATGAGCAGTCGTATTGTTGACATGACCCAGTGTAATGTTGACATGAACCAGTGCATTACCGTTGACATGGGACCGTGTATTGTTGACTTGACACGTGTCTATTGTTGACATCATCAGTGTATTGTTGACTTAAATCAGTGTATTGTTGACTTGATCAGTGCATTGTTGACAGGGACCGTGCTATTGTTGACATGACCAGTGTATTGTTGAACATACAGTGTTATTGTTGAACATGACAGTGTATTGTTGACTCGGTTATGTGTATTGTTTGACATGACCAGTGTATTGTTGGACATGACCAGTGTATTTACTGACATGATCAGTGTATTGTGCATGACCAGTGTATAGTTGACATGACCAGCGTATTGTTGACATGACCAGTGTAATGTTGACTTGAACAGGGTATTGTTGACATGACCTGTGTATTGTTGACATGAACCTGTGCCATTGTTGAATGGACCAGTGTATTGTTGACATGACCAGTGTATTGTTGACATCATCTGATGTTATTGTTGCACATTGACCAGTGTATTGTTGACATGATCAGTGTATTGTTGACTACCATGACCAGTGTATTGTTGACCTATGACCCAGTGTATTGTTGACATGACCTGTGTATTGTTGACATGATCAGTGTTTTGTTGACATCGATCAGTGTTGTGTTGGATTGACCAGCAGTGTATTGTTGACATGATCAGTGTATTGTTGCCATGACAGTGTTGTGTTGAATGGTGCAGTTTATTGTTGACATGACCCAGTGTATTGTTGATCATGACCAGTTGAATTGTTGACACATGACCATTGTGCTATTGTTGACATGACAGGTATTGTTGACATCATCAGTGTAATGTTGACATGATCAGTGTTTGTTGACCTGATCAGTGCATTGTTGACCAGACCAGTGCATTGTTGACATGACCAGTGTAATTGTTAAAAAAACATCATCAGTGTATTGTTGACATGACCAGTGTATTGATGACATGATCAGTGTTGTATGGTTGACATGCCAGGGTATTTGTTGACATGGCCAGTGTATTGGGTATGATTCAGTGTATTGTTGACATCGGACAGTCGTATTGTTGACCATGACCAGTCCAGTGTATTGATGCACAATGAACAGTGTAAGGTTGACATGACCAGTGTATTGTTGACATGACCAGTGATAATTGTTTGACATGACCTAGATGCATGTTGGACATTGACCAGTGTATGTTGGACTTGCAGTGTATTGTTGACATCATCGTGTATTGTTGAACATGACCTGTGTGTATTGTTGACTTGGCAGTGTATTGTTGGAAATGATCAGTGTATTGTTGACAAGGGACCCAGTGTTTGTTGACTTGATCAGTGTATGTGTCAATGATCAGTGTTTTGTTGACTGACCAGAGTATTGTTGACATGAACAGTGTATTGTTGACCTGACAGTGTATTATTGACATGACCAATTGTGTTGTTGACATGGACCGTGTATTGTTGACAAAAAAAAAGACCAGTTTATTGTTGACAAGGTACAGTGTATTATTGTTGACATGGCAGTGTATTGTGACATGGATCAGTGTATTGGTTGACAAGACCAGTGTTATTGTTGACATGATCGTGTATTGTTGACTGATAGTGTATGTTGACATGATCCAGTGTATTGTTGACATGACAGTGTATTGTTGACATGATCCAGTGTATTTGTTGACATGACCAGTGTATTGTTGACATTGACAGTGTATTGTTGACATCATCTGTGTATTGTTGACATGATCAGTGTATTGTGACATGATCAGTGGCATTGTTGACATGAACCAGTGCATTGTTGAGATGACAGTGTATTGTTTTTATGACATCATCAGTGTATTGTTGACATGACCCAGTGTATTGGTGACATGATCAGTGTATTGTTGACATGACCAGTGTAATGTTGACATGGCAGTGTATTGTTGACAGATCAGTGTATTGTTGCAAGACCGTGTATTGTTGACAGGCCAGTGTATTGTTTGACATGACCAGTTATTGTTGGACAAGACCAGTGTATGTGAACATGGCCAGTGTGTTATTGTTGACATGACCAGTGTATTGTTGACAAGGGACCAGTGTATTGTTGACAAGACCAGTGTATTGTGACCTGGACGTGTATTGTGACATGATCAGTGTATTGTTGACATGCTCAGTGTATGGTTGACATGATCTGTGTTTGTATTGTTGACTTGATCAGTGTATTGTTGACATGATCGTGTATTGTTGACATGACCTAGTGTATTTTGACATGATCGTGTATTGTTGACATGACCAGTGTATTGTTGATGAGCAGTGTATGTTGACATGCCACGTGTATTGTTGACATGGCCAGTTGCAAATGTTGATCTTGACCCGTGTGTATTGTTGACATGACAGTGTATTGTTGACATATCAGTCTGTGTATGTTGACATGATCAGTGTATGTTGACATGATCAGTTGATTGTTGACATGACCAGTGCATTGTTGACACTGACCAGTGTATGTTGACTATCATTAGTGTATTTGTTTGACATGACCAGTGTATTGTTGACATGATCAGTTATTGTTGACATGACAGGTATTGTTGACATATGACAGTGTATTGCTGAATGATCAGTGTTTGTGACATGACCAGTGTATATTGTTGACATGACCAGTGTATTGTTGAACATGATCCAGTGTTAATAGTTGACATGACCCAGTGTTATTGTTGACAGGACCCAGTGTATTGTTGACATGACCGTGCATTGTGACTGACCGTGTATTGTGACATGACCAGTGTATGTTGACATCATCAGTGTATTGTTGACATGGACCTGTTGTATTGTTGACATGCTCAGTGTATTGTTGACAGGACCTGAGTATTGTTGACATGACAGTGTATTGTTGACATGACCATTGTTTTATTGACTTGAACCATTGTGTTGTTGACATGACAGGGTAGTGTTGACATGACCCGTGTATTGTTGACTGACCATTATATTGTTGACATGACTAGTGATTGTTGCGCATGACCAGTGTATTATTGACATGACCAATGTATTGTTGGAATGGGACCAGTGTATTGTTGACAAGACAGTGTACATTGTTAGACTTGACCCGTTGTATTATTGGCATGACCAATGTATTGTTGACATGACCAGCGTATTGTTGACATGACAGTGTATTGCTTGACATGACCAGTGTATTGTTGACATGATCTGTGTATTGTAGACATAACAGTGTATTGCTCACATAACTAGTGTGTTGTTTGACATGACCAGTGTATTGTTAACATGGCCTGTGTATTGACACAACGTGAGAGTATTGTTGACATGACTAGTGTATTGTTGATTATCGACCATTATATGTTAAAACATAACCAGTTGTTGATGTTGAACAAGACAATGTATTGTTTGATATGACCAGTGTTATTGTTGACTGACAAGTGTATGTTGACTTGACAGTGTGTTGTTATGTATGACCAGTGTATTCGTTGACATGAATTGTATTGTTATGCAACCTGAGACTATTTTTGATTGCTCAGTGTATTGTTGACATGGACGAGTGTATATATATGCTTGACCATTGATCAGTATAAGTTGCATATGGCACCCCACGCTATAAGATTCGAAATGACGAGTGTATTGTTGACATGTTAGTGTATTGTCGCGACATGCCTCCCACCACCCAGTGCAATTGTTGACTTGATCAGTGTTTATATGATAAGATTGAATGAACGTCGATTTTGTTGACATGACCCTGTCTTGATTGACACATACAGTTGTATTCTAGACATGTTCCAGGTATAAAGAATACATTCGCACACCCCCGTGTGTTGTTACCACCATCAGTTACCACCGTAGATATTGTTGACCATGTCCAGTGTATTTATAGTCCCTACTAGTATATAATCCACATCTCAATACTCTCCAATCCCCTCATCCCCAAGTATGTAGCGCGAATACGATCCAGGTGTAATAGAATGCACCATCCTATTTTCTTGTTTGACATGATCAGCATAGATGTTGCTAATGCTCACCCCCCCTATAATTGTTGACATGACGATGTGGTCTTGTGACAGATCAGAGTATTGTTGCCATGCCCGTGATACATTGTTTACATGACACCCAGCATAATTATTGAAATGACACTGCACTTGTCTGATTAACAGTCTGCAGTACAGCTGTTGTGGCTGTAGTCATGCAGTTAAAGCTGTTGTGGTAGTAGTCATGCAGTACGCTGTTGTGGAGTTGTTCCATGCAGTACAGTGTTGTGCTGTTATAGTCTGCAGTACAAGCTGTGTGCAGCAGTCATGCAGTCCAGCTGTTGTTGGCAGCAGGTCATGCAGTAACAGCTGTTGTGTCAGTAGTCATGCGTACAGCTGTTGTTGGATAGTAGTCATGCAGTACATGCTGTTCGTGGCAATTGTAATGCAGTACAGCTGTTGTGGCAGTAGTCATGCAGTTACAAGCTGTTGTGGTAGTAGTCATGCAGTACAGCAGTTGTGCAGTAGTCATGCAGTTACAGCTGATTGCGGCAGAGTAGTCAGTTATTTCATTGCAGTACAACTGTTAGGGCAGTATTAGTCAGTTTAGCTACTGCTGTTGTTGCTAGTAGTCATGGACTACAGCTGTTGTAGCTGTAGTATGCAGTACAGCTGTTGTAGCGTAGTCATGCAGTACAGCTGTTGTAGCAGTAAGTCATGCAGTAAGCTGTTGTAGCAGTTGCACGCAAGTAAGCCGGTTGTGCAGTAGTCATGCAGATAGTACAAGCTGTTGTAGCAGTAGTCATGCCGTACGTGTTGTGGCAGTAGGCATTGCTGTACAGCTGTTGTAGCAGTAGTCATGCAGTTTTTTTCCCCTCCAGCTGTTGTAGCAGTAGTCAGCAGTACAGTGTTGTAGCAGTAGTCATGCAGTACAGGCTGTTGTAGCAGTAGTCATGCAGTAGTACAGCTGTGTGTTTGCATAGGTTCAGCAGTATACAGCTGTTGTAGCCAGTAGTCATGCATACAGCTGTTGGGGCAGTTGTCATGCTGTACAGCTGTTGTAGCATGTAGTCATGCAGTTACAGCTGTTGTGGCAGTAGTCTTGCATAGTACAACTGTTGCGATCAGCTTGTTGCGGTAATTAGTCATGGATGGCAGTTATGGTAGTAACAGGACAGTACAGATTGTTGCGGCAGTAACGTCATGCAGTTGAGCTGTTATGACACAGTAGTCATGCGATACAGTTTGTGTAATGCGATTTACAGTAGTGTCATGCAGTCATCATAGTATTTTGTCACAATATCCCTGGCTCAACGTATGATTCATGAATTTCAAATCAAACTGGATCTTTAAATAAAACCTGGTTTATTTTATCCTCGGCTAATTTTATGACCAAGTGATTGTTGCCAAGCCAGTGTATTGTTGATATGACCAGTGTATTGTTGACATGATCATGTGTATTGTTGACCAAGACAAGTGTATGTTGACTTGGCCAGTGTATTGTTGACATGATCAGTGTATTGTTGACGATGACCAGTGTATTGTTGACATGGCCAGTGTATTGTTGGACATGACCAGTGTATTGTTGACAAGACAGTGTATTCGTTGACATGGCCAGTGTATTGTTGAAATGTCAGTGGTATTGTTGACATGACCAGTGTATTGTTGACCATGGACCAGTGTATTGTTGACATGACAGTGTGGTGGAGACAAGAACCAGTGTATTGTGACATGCACCAGTGTATTGTTGACATAACCAGTGTAATTGTTGTCAAGACCAGTGTATTGTTGACATGGCCAGTGTATTGTTGACATGAAGTTCAGTGTAATTGTTGACAAAGACAGTGTATTGTTGACATGGCCAGTGTAATGTTGACTGCCAGTGTATTGTTGAAAAGAACCAGTGTTTTGTTGGACATGGGCCGGTGTATTGTTGAATGACCAGTGTATTGTTTGACAGACCAGTGTATTGTTGACTAAGACCAGTGTATTGTTGACTGGCCAGTGTATTGTTGACATGATCAGTGTAATTGTGACATAGCCAGTGTATTGTTGACATGATCAGTGTATTGTTGACAGATCAGTGTATTGTTGTCCATGATCAGTGTATTGTTGGCATGGTTAGTGTATTGTTGACATGACCAGTGTATTGTTGACATGACCAGTGTATTGTTGACATGACCAGTGTATTGTTGACATGAAATCATCTGCAGAGTGAATGTGTTTTTCTTAATATTTTCCATTTTCTTATGCCACATACATATATATATATATTTATTATTTATTTATTAACACCTCGGCAGTTTCCCACCAAGGCAGGTGGCCCGAAAATGAAAGGATGGTTTAACTGGTTTTTGAGGGTTGTATAACTGGCTTGTGAAGGTGGTTTAACAGGCTTGTAAGTGTGGTTTAACTGGCTTGTATGTGTGGTTCAACTGGCTTGTGTGGTTTAACTGGCGTCAAGAGGTGGTTTAACTGACTTGTAAGGGCGGTTTAACTGGCTTCAATAGGTGGTTTAACTGCTTTGTAAGGGTGGTTTAACTAGCTTGTAAGGGTTGCTTAACTGTCTTGTGAATGGTTTAAACGGCTTTTAAGTCTGGTTTAACTTGCTTCTAAGTCTGGATTAACTGGCTTGTAAGTGTGATTTAATTAGTTTGTGCGTTTTAACTGGCTTGTAAGTGTGGTTTAACTGCCTTGTAATGGTGGCTTAACTGGCTTGTAAGAGTGGTTTATATGCCTAGTAAGATGGTTTAAATGGCATGTAAGGGTGGTTTAACTGGCTAGTAAGATTGGTTTAACTGCACAGCCTATTATACCGTCACCTCAACGACTAGGAAAGATGACTGACAGACAGGCAGGTAAATCGTATTAACCAAGACTTTTCTTGCTACTCATAAACAATAAACACAGGCTGACTTGCTGACTTAGCACGAGATAACACAAGCCGGCTAGAGTCTAAGCCGGCTTGTGTTATCTCGTGCCACACATATCACAGGTTTTTATCAACACAGCGTCAACACTGAAGAATAAAGACAGAGGATAGGGTACAATTAACCTAGAGGAGGACCTAAGATGAGCTACACGGTTGAGTAAGTTTGTTTAGGTACAGGTACACATGCAGGGGATGAGATGAATAGCTAACACCACCTGCCTGAATGCTGGCTGCCTTGGATCAAAACGTTTAGCGTTGGCTGGGCGCCAAGGTATTGGCCCAGTGTGGTACGGTGGTTAGAGCACTGCATACCTTGCTCCAAGGTTCGTAAGTTCGAATCACCTTCGGCCAGAGATTAGTGCTTGTGAATATTTCGCTTTTTCTGCGCATTCTAAACATGTATATAGTTACACAAATTATCATACATAAGTACATAAGAAACATAGGTGTTAATTACCCAGGATAATCCAAAAAACTCAAAGCAAGTGACTTATTTCGGTTGGCGTCGTTGTACGAGAACTCGCCACTTGATGTTCACCATGGCACGGCCTGGGGTTCTCTTTCATTTATTTCTTGTGTTATTATAAACCCAGTGGGTTGTTAGGTCTTCCAGCGCTGTGTTAGCTGTGGGATAATCCGGAAAGTGAATAGCCAGTTGTGGCTTAGCAGGTGCCTGGGTTGACACCCAGACCAACACAGGTGTCACGTAGGCTGTATTACCAGGCTGTATCACCAGGCTGTATCACAAGGCTGTAACACCAGGCTACATCACCAGGCTGTATCACCAGGCTCTATTACCAGGCTGTATCAATCAGGCTGTATCACCAGGCTGTATCATCAGGCTGTAGCAGAGGTCAGCTGCATTGTCAATTGCTGACAAGTGCAGTGTTGGAGAAGTGCTTAGGATGGAATACATTGGTAGTGGATTAGTGTGATGGTGGATTAAAAAGATGGTTAGTCTACAATGATGGTGAAATAGTGTGCTGTTAGAGTAGTGTGAGGAGTAATGTGGTATTGGTAACTGTGGTAATGGAGCAGTGTTGTACTGGTTGTAGTGTGATGATGTAGTACGTAGGATGAGCAATGTTTTGTTGGTATAGTGTAATGGTGATAATGGAGTGCCAAGGTAGAGGAGTACTGTAGTAGTAATGATCCGAGGTGGTGGAGTAGTGTGATATGATGTGGGATGATGGTGTAGTGTAGTGGTGCTGTATTGTGACGGTGGTATACTGCGGTCTTGGTTTAGAGGTGGTAATGTGTGTTGGTGGTGACGTGTGGTGGTGCTGTAGTGTGGTGGTAACTTAATGTGGCAGATAAAGTGATGTTAGCAGAATGAAATGATTTAGTAGTGTTTGGTTGTGTAGTGTGATCATATAGAGGTGGGGTAATGGAGTAGTGAAATGAAATGTTTGGTGTCGTGTACTGGTGGAGATGTGTAGTGGAGGTGGAGAAGTGTGATGGTTGAGATATGAGGTGCTGGTATAGTGTTGCAGTAGAGTGAGAGGGTAGTGTGATAGTAAAGAAGTATGATGGGTGAATTGTGTGGTGGTGGTACAGTGTGGAGGTGATGTAGTGTGGTGTTGTGTGTTGGTAGAGTGGTGGTAGTGCGGTAGTGTGGTGGTAGTGTGGCGGTAGTGTGGTGGTAGTGCATTGGTAATGTGGTAGTGTGGTGATAAGTGGTGTAGTGTGGTGGTAGAGTGGCAGTAGTGTGGTAGTGTGGTGGTTAGAGTGGTGGTAATGTGGTGGTAAAGTGGTGGTAATGTTGTGTAGTATGGTGGTAGTGGTGGTGGTGTGTGGTGGTAGAGTGGTGGTAATGTGGTGGTGTGGTGGTTTGTGTGGTGATAATGTGGTAGTGGGGTGGTAGTGTGGTGGCAATGTGGTGGTAGTGTGGAAGAGTAGTGGGGTGGTAGTGTGGTGGTAGTGTGATGGTAGTGAAGTAGTGTGGTGGTACTGTGGTAGTGTGGTGGTTAGTGTGGTGGTTGTGTGGTGGTAGTGTGGGGGTAGTGTGGTAGTAGTGTGGTGGTAGTGTGGTAGAGGTGTAGTGGGTGTGTTGGCGGAGGGGTGGTAATGAGGTGGTGACTGAGTAGTGTGATGGTGGATTTGGGCGGTGATGGTGTAGTGTGGTAGTGAAATACTGTGCTGGCGGAGTAGTGTGGTGTGATGTGATTGGTCGTATAGTGTGATGGTCGTGTAGTGTGATGGTCGTATAGTGTGATGGTCGTGTAGTGTGATGGTCGTATAGTGTGATGGTCGTGTAGTGTGATGGTCGTTTTAGTGTGATGGTCGTATAGTGTGATGGTCGTGTAGTGTGATGGTCGTGTAGTGTGATGGTCGTATAGTGTGTGATGGTCGTATAGTGTGATGGTCGTGTAGTGTGATGGTCGTATAGTGTGATGGTCGTGTAGTGTGATGGTCGTGTAGTGTGATGGTCGTATAGTGTGATGGTCGTGTAGTGTGATGGTCGTATAGTGTGATGGTCGTGTAGTGTGATGGTCGTATAGTGTGATGGTCGTATAGTGTGATGGTCGTGTAGTGTGATGGTCGTGTAGTGTGATGGTCGTATAGTGTGATGGTCGTGTAGTGTGATGGTCGTATAGTGTGATGGTCGTGTAGTGTGATGGTCGTGTAGTGTGATGGTCGTATAGTGTGATGGTCGTGTAGTGTGATGGTCGTATAATGTGATGGTCGTGTAGTGTGATGGTCGTGTAGTGTGATGGTCGTGTAGTGTGATGGTCGTGTAGTGTGATGGTCGTATAATGTGATGGTCGTGTAGTGTGATGGTCGTTTTTAGTGTGATGGTCGTATAGTGTGATGGTCGTGTAGTGTGATGGTCGTGTAGTGTGATGGTCGTATAGTGTGATGGTCGTGTAGTGTGATGGTCGTATAGTGTGATGGTCGTGTAGTGTGATGGTCGTGTAGTGTGATGGTCGTATAGTGTGATGGTCGTGTAGTGTGATGGTCGTATAATGTGATGGTCGTGTAGTGTGATGGTCGTGTAGTGTGATGGTCGTGTAGTGTGATGGTCGTGTAGTGTGATGGTCGTATAATGTGATTTGGTCGTGTAGTGTGATGGTCGTATAATGTGATGGTCGTGTGTGTGATGGTCGTGTAGTGTGGGTGGTCGTATAGTGTGATGGTCGTGTAGTGTGATGGTCGTATAATGTGATGGTCGTGTAGTTGATGTCGTATAAAAGTGATGGTCGTGTAGTGTGATGGTCGTATAATGTGATGGTCGTGTAGTGTGATGGTCGTGTAGTGTGATGGTCGTATAGTGTGATGGTCGTGTAGTGTGATGGTCGTGTAGTGTGATGGTCGTATAGTGTGATGGTCGTGTAGTGTGATGGTCGTATAATGTGATGGTCGTGTAGTGTGATGGTCGTATAATGTGATGGTCGTGTAGTGTGATGGTCGTATAATGTGATGGTCGTGTAGTGATGGTCGTGTGGGATGGCGAAAATGTGGGTCGTTAGTGTG
>NC_069403.1:97963458-98034558 GCF_026875155.1 Cherax quadricarinatus | reverse complement strand
AGATGACTGCGGCCAAAAATTTTTACCATGAGTCAACGAACCAGACAAGCTGTTACCTGTGATAACGACAAAACCTCCTCCTCGCTAGTTGTCCACAGTTAGGAGTACATAGGTGTTGTCGCTTATGAAATGCACCAGTTGAACTGACCAGAAGAGTGCTTGAGCAGCATATGTCGCATCATTGTAGAAACCTTTCTCCCTCGGGAGCCAGAGACGAGTCATCGCAAGATTGAGACCCGTGCCAGGACTACGGTCTTGACGAACATTATACATACATACTTCAACTCCATATTGTTTCAGACTATGGAACAATGCTCTTCTCCAGACTGAGGGACTGACCACCTCAAAACTTTAAGGGTGATGGACTGATTACATCGTCTTCAAGTCTCTTCTGCTTCTATCAACTTTTCTGTACTCGACTGAAGAAGCCTACTGTGTAGGCGAAACGTTTCGAAATAAAGATACCTAACTGTTGCATATGTGTCTTACCTAACAATCTGTCGTTTATTTGTGCTGAGAAGAAGCTGGAGAATTGGATTAGCCACATTGGAACTGTGAAAATGTGTTTTGGAGTATCAGTAAAGGGGCATGAATCCCCCATGAGGTAAATGTTAGGGAAGCTGAGCAAACTGAGCATTTGTGTGTGGAATAAACTTAATTAGAATGTGGTGTATGGAGGAAGAGGTGAAGTATTTGTTTTTTTCAAGATGCTTGACTACTTAGTGAGTCAGTGGACATTGTCTTTTAGGAGCCTCACACTAGATGGCACCCTCAGCATCTTCACTGACTGTCCACTCTATGAACGAGCACGCAGAATTTACGTCCAACGTCGTCTCCGCTCTGCTGCTCTCTCTTTACCTTCCCTTCTTGCTGATGGACGCTCATTTAATCCGGATTCTCTCATTGACTTTTTTGAAACACAACTGATTTACTCCTAAACTCTGATGATGATGCCTTTAGCCCTCCCCTCAGCCCTTATTTTCTCAATCTCTTGCTACCTCTACCCCTTCCTTATCCACTGCCCCGCTGTCCTCTATCACCTACTAGTCATCCATCTCCCTTTTGCTACCCGATACCCTCGCATCCTTCCCTGCCCTGCAGAGCTGTATAGCCCTTGTGGTTTTAGCGCTTCTTTTTTATTGTAATAATTCACTATAGTGTTCATAGTCTTATATTTCCTTCACTAACGAGGAGCCGCACTGTAATGCTCACTTTGGTGATTCGTTATGAGAAAGGAAGAATGTGGTTGCTCATGTATTGTCTCGAGCAAATTGTATTTACCGTAGTATTTTAGAACATTTATCTGCTCTGGGTTTGAATAAGTATGTTTATTCAGGATAACACAAATACTGTTACATAGATTATCATACATAACAGCATATGTGTAGAGAACTGGGATAATCCAAAAAAGCCAGAGTGACTTATTTCCATTGGGATCCTTGAAGTGGTTGCAGTGGGCGAGTTGATATCTCTGACCATTCTAGTTCTAGAGGATTGAAGTTCGGTGAACTGGTGGCGGGGGGGTATCACATTTTTCAAGCGTGTGTGTGTGTGTGTGTGTGTTTTAGTAATAGTCACGTAAGTTAATGCTAACATTTGTTTAGGAGCTTGGCCTGTATGACTCGCTTGTGTTAATGTTGGTGTATGGACTGTTGAGAGGACCGAAGGTTTTGGTTTATGAGGTGCCGCGTTGATGCATCACCCAAAATGGGTCATGACAAGTGACCATGCGTGTTGTGATCTCCCTTGGACCACCTTGTTCCCTTCTTTTGATCAACAATGAGGGGGTGGCTGCAGGTTTACTGAATGACAATGTAATTGAACCCCTGGTGGCCACATTCTGAGAGTCCTAGGTGTTGACTTTTCTGTATAGCCCTTGTTGGCTTTAGCGATTCTTTTTGATTATAAAATAATACGTGGTGACAGCAGTTTTTCTTCAGGCTTGCATCCCCCCGGCACAAAATTATGTATTACCTTCCCAGCATTGAAGCATGGTAAATTTCCCACCTGTGCTCGCCAGTTTCATCTCCCACAGGTGTATTTTGAGTGTAGCCTGTTTTTCTTATCGCACATGTTGTGACAGTATGAATTTAATGTAATTATAAACATGTACATTATATTTGCACTATTTCTGGAGACTTAAATTAATGTTTTATATATATTTTTAATATATCTATATTTACTACAAGTACACTTTTAAAAGGTATACAGTCCTAGCAGACGTCAGGACATATTACCCATATAGAAAGTCTCCTTTTATGTTGATTTTTTTTGCAACATAAACAGAGATGTGGTACTGGACTGTAATATGTTTAAAAGAGAGAGAAAGAGTTTCCATTATAATTTTATTTGATAGTAAATTTTGCACAGAAGAAACTTAGTCAGTAGTGTATAAGGTATATTATATATAATATAATTCTAAGAAGGTAAACTGCAACAACGCAGGTGTTTGGCAACACTGAGTACAGGCGGAGTATTTTTGGCTAGTTGTGGAAATGAAGGGTGTAGCTATAATGCGTGACTGATCTTATTTTCCGTAAAACTTGATAACTTTTACGTTAAAAACGAATTTTCACACGTGCAGATTAGATGCTTATAAGATGATAATACTCGTTTTAAAAAAGTTTGATTTAAGAACATTTGCATTTTGTCTTTTCGCGTAAAATAAAATTTCGCCTAGTCATTTGCGGGGGGGGGGGGGCCCTTTAATTTTTCTTTAATAGCTGCAGCCTAGTGCAGACAGCTAGCTTAATGAGACCTGTGACCTGGATGTGGGGTATTATGCAGCATACAGCTAGCTAATGAGACTGGACCTGGTTTGGGGGTATTATGCAGCATACAGCTAGCTTAATGAGACCTGTGACCTGGTTGTGGGGTAATTATTCCAGCATAACAGCTAGCTTAAATGAGACCTTTTGTGACCTGGTTTGGGGTTATTAAATGCAGCATACAGCTAGCTTAATGAACCTGTGACCTGGTTGTGGGGGTATTATATCAGCATACAGCTAGCTTAATGAGACCTTTGACCTGATTGTGGGGGTATTAGCAGCATACAGCTAGCTTAATGAGACCTGTGACCTGGAGGTGTGTAGTATGCAGGCATACAGCTAGCTTGCATGAGACCTGTGGACCTGGTGGTGGGAATTTTGCCAGCAAACAGCTAGCTTAAATGAGACCTGTTACCTGGTGGTGTGGAATATGCAGACATACAAGCTAGCTAAATGAGACCCTGTGACCTGGTTGTGGAGGGATTATGCGCATACAGCTAGCTTAATGAGACCTTGCCTGGTGGTGGGGGGTATTATGCAGCAGACAGCTAGCGTTAAATGAGACCTTTACCTGGTTGTGGGGGTATAATTCTAGCATACATCTAGCTTAATGAACCTGGACTCCTGGTGTGGGGGTATTATGCACTTACAGCTAGCTTACATGAGACTGTGACGCTGTGAGGGGGTAAATTATGGCATCATACATCTAGCTAAAGAGACCAGGACCTGGTGGCGGTATTATGCAGCATACAGCAGCTAATGAGACCTGTGACCTGGAGGTGGGGGGGGTATATGCAGCATACAGCTAGCTTAATGAAGACCTGTGACAATGTGTGTGGTGGGGGTATTTATGCAGCATACAGCTAGCTAATTAGACCCTGTGACCAGGTGGTGGGGGAAATAAGCAGCATACAGCTAGCTTAATGAGACCTGGTGACCTGGTTGTGGGGGTATTATGCTGCAGCATAACAGCTAGCTTTATGAGACCTGTGACCTGGTGGTGGGGGTATTATGCAGCACTACATCTAGCTTATGAGACCTGTGACCCTTGGTGGTTGGGGGATTATGCAGCATAACAGCAAGCTTCAACGAGACTGTGACCTGATGTGGGGGAATTATGTAGGATGCTGCATTGTTGTAAAATATAAAAAATAGATTATTGTATATGAGTGAAAAGAAGCTCTGTATATGACAAAATTGACGTGTTATACACCCGGCCGGACGATTGAACAGTCGACTGACTGGGAGAGGTGTGTGAGGCAGTGTCAAGAGTGCAGTTGTTAGAGCACCTTTGTGGTGGTGTTTGGTTAGGGAGGGGGGGAGGGGTATTGTGGCAAGTTTAAGCCATAAGTTTTTGATGACATAATTTTCACTTTTGTTTCATCTTTAGTTGGTCCAACACAGGGCAAGCCTGGTTTTTACGTGGGGCTGTGTTAGTAGAAGCTCAGAAATAGTTTTACTGCCAGGCGGAACTGACCTGGAATGGCGAACTACAAGCGCCTTTAAACATTTATTCCTCATTGGCCAAATGAACCCGTATGTGTTTAGCACTTTGATTCGATGGTAACAAAAAAAAATAAATTTTTGGGCCTAATTTTAAATAACTCGGAACAGTGTACTTGTATACTCTTATTACAGCTAATGGTTTAATAAAAAGTTCTGTGGAACTTACAAGTATGGTCCTGGAAGATGTATTTAAAAACTAATATTCCCCTAGACAAACTTAATCGTATGGCTCTAGCATATTATATAGCAACACCAAGCACCAACCACACTCATGACAACCACCACTAAAACACCGACTACCACCTACAACCTGCCAGCAGCCACGGCCAACACGCCCACTAGCACCACTACCGGCACCACCAACAACGCAGCCCATGCACCCACAAACACCACCACTACAACACACTCTTCATCGACCACTACTACCACCAATCTCACCAGCACCACCACCAATACACACTTTCAACACCCCAGCAACATATCCACACCACGCACCAGCAAAATACCCACCACCATCATCAATATACCCACCACCAACAACAATACTTCACCACCACCACCAACACAAACCCAGCGCCGCCGTCCACCACCACCAAACAACAACAACACACCCAGCTCCACCACCACAACCCCCAACAACACCCTCCACCACAACCACACAGTCCCACCCACCCCCAACAAAACCCTCCAGCAAAACCATAACACATCACCACCCACAACACACCCACCATGCACCCCCACCACCCCCACACACAACCTCCAGCACAACCACAACACACCCACTGCTCGCCTTCCCCTCCCACCTCACAATTCTCCATCAACAGCTGGAACGGCTAACTTTTCTAACAATCTGACACTCTCCCCAACATTGAACTTTCAATAAAAACTTAAGATATATTTGATCAAAACTTTTGCATTAGTTGACGGCTTTATATCCTTCGTGATTTATGTATTTCAGGAACATATGTGGTCCAAAGTCAGCTCCTGCGTTATAGAGGCAGTCCTTTCCACCACATTTGCGTCATGGCCACCCAATGCTCAATATGTACAGTGGTTGGATACTATACCATGCGTCATGCCACTACCATGCTAATATAAAGCTGTGATTAGTAAAATGCCTGCATCATGGCCACTACCATGCTATAATGAAAGCAGTGATTGGTACCATACCTGCATCATGGCCACTACCATGCTATATGAAGCATGGTTGGTATCATACCTCCATCATGGCCACTACCATCTATTGGAAGCAATGGTTGGTAACCATACCGTATCATAGCCCTACCATGCAAAATGTAAGAGACATTTTCTCCAGAGGGTATCACCTCCCTTCAGCCTTTCAGCCCTGAGGGGCCCCAACTCTCTCAAAGGGGGCAAGCATCTTTGTTTGGTTTCCACAACAAGTAATTACAAGCAGATGTTTAAGGCAGCGGTACCAGCCATAGGTCATGTGACTCATTGCAAGAGCCCAGTGCTGAAATAGTGAAGTTTAATGAGAGATCATCAATCACTTACCTTAGCAGACAATTAAGGAAAATCCTGCTCCCACTTATTACCATGTACATGATATTTTACATTGTTGTATATGCCAAGCAGCAAGAAACAAGCATTCAGCATTGATTCATGTTGAAGTTAGCGAAAGGAAGGGAAATTTGCTTGAATCAAGCTTTCTTTGTAGCTAGGTGTTGTGGCGTCTTCCAGACTGCAATATATAATGGTGCAGTAAAGACCTCGTACTTCACGCTAAGAATCGAACAAGTGGAGTGATTGTGCAATTTGCCGAACCTCAGACAATCTCATAATAACCATAAGCCTATTACCAAAAGTGTGTTCAGCTCCTTAAATGACATTGCACGAAAGGACCAAAAAACCCCCCTTTTTGGGTGAACATAATGTACCATGTGCGTGTTCCTAGAACTGTGGAAGACGTGGACAACCAAGGACACTTCAGCTTCTATTAAGTCACCAATTATCTATCAATAGGTGCATGGCCAACTCCATAGCTCACACTACAAGAGCAAGTAGGTTTTCGAACCACCATGTCAAAGAGGGACTAGCGCAGTTTCTTGTCACCAAGGGTTGAAATCAGTGATGTGGTGGACTTTTGAGTCAAAGCCAGCTACGTGTCATCAGTCAGTTTCTGAGATATTTGACACAACACCCCCTATGGGTAATTATACTTATACCATTAATCTTTATTACAGCCACGTGGTCAAGATAACTGTCTATCATCGGAGGCTTCTTACTGGAGTGGCTGCGGTAGGCTAAGACAGAGACAAAACTATGTATCTTTGTTAAATAAGCCTACTAACTTATTTAACCAAAGTTTTTGGCTAGATAAATTATGCCACATGCTATGTGAAGCAGTGATTGTACCATATCTGTATTAATGGCTACTACCATGCTATGTGAAGCCGTGGTTGGTACCATACTTTGCGTCCACTCACCGATGAGAAAACAAAAAAATACTGCCCGATCATTTAAGCGTGAAGCCGTTCAGTAGATACGTTATCAACACTCAGTGGCTAACGCGTCACCTGCAGTTTGAACCTCCCCCCTTTCCTGATCGCAGGGTTTCTAACCTCGTCCCCTTGGTATAGATTAATACGTTAACAAAGTTTTTTTATTATTATTATACTATTAACAACACTGCCGAACATTCACTCCATCCACTGTCTGCCAGAAGGGTGCTTTACACAACAGTTTTTAAACAGCATACATTAACACCCCTCCATTCAGCAAATTAGTTCTAAACCTAATTTAGGTAAACAAGTTATTCAGCAGTAAATCTTTGAAGATTATAGAATGTAGAAAACTCAGAAATTACTGCATAAAAAAGAAGAATATATTTCCTTAAAATTTCCTTTAATATTCAGCAAATAGTTCTAACCTGATTTTTAGGTAAAACAAAATTATTTAAGAAAATAAGTTTTACTTAACTAAGGATACGATTATGCATATAAACATTAGATAATGTTTACCTAGGAAACACATAGGGATAAACACCACTGTCTTATATTATAATGAGAAGAAACATTCTCCAGATAATTCACAAGGGAAGAATAAATGTTAAAAATTATCAAATTAAAAACTTACACTACGTAAAACAAAAAAACTTTTCAATCATAACACCTCATAAGAAACATCTGAACTTTTCCAGTTACTGTGCAGTTAAATCACAGCTTTTATATGGAAATCCACGAGTGTCGTGGGAATGGAAGGCATTCAAGATTCGATCTAAAAGCAAGGGGAGATCAGCCTGGTTCGCCCTTGGATCCAGAACCCATCACAACATCAAAACACTCCCTCGGGAAATATAACCCAGACATATTAACAAAAAACGGTTATACTAGTATTTACGAAATTTGAAGTGGGCAACGTAAACACAGAGTTTATAATGCAAATTATCTTTGAACAAGGATTCACGATAGTTATTTTTGTTATGCTGGTCCAAAGAACTATATTATATATCACAAACTTTTTACCTAATGGGGATAACTAAAATTTTAAAACACACCCTTTGGATCGGGGTTTTTGTAGAGAACATGTAATTTATACCTCTGTGCTACCACAATCCGAACCTTCTTAAAATTTTTTTAAAAATTAAAAAAAAAAAAAATTTTTAAAAACGCAGTTTTAAAATTTCTAAATTTTTTTTTTTTAAATTTTTCCATTCAAAAAAAAATTTCTCATTTGTATCGAAAAATATTATCGTTTTTTTTTTTCCTTTAAGAAATATTTGATAAAAAAAAAAATTAGAATTTTAAAAAACCCTTAAAAAAGCTAAAAATCAATACAAAAAATATTTTTAAATTAAGATAAACCTAAAAAGCCCCTCTTTTTTTAAAGGAAACCAAATTTATTTAACAAATTTTGTAATTTAAAAATTTAATCTCCAACATTCAAGAAAGCATTCTCAAAATTTGCACAAATCAGGCGACAAAAAGGGTTTTATAACTTTTATATAAAACCAAATTTTACCTACCACCTTTAAAACATGTGGTCTCACTTTTAAAAATATAGAAACATCATGTTAATTTTTCAGTAACATTAGCGGGGTGTGGGATGTCAAACATAAACGGGGTGAGGATTCAGAACATCAACGGGGTGGGGATTCAGCAACATCACGGGGTGGGGGATGTCACACATCACGGGGTGAAAATTTCAGCAACACACGGGGTGGAGGTGTAGCCTACTTAGTTCCAGGGGGGGCTAAATTGGGGCCTGATGGGGGTCATGGGGTGATCTGGTTGCCAATATAAAACCCTTTTTTTCAGAGCTTTTGTTTAAAATAGAAATTTTTGAAGGGAAAAAAAAAAAAAAAAAAAGGGATAAAAAAAAAAAAAAATTAAAAAAAACATCTCTTTGGTCAAAAGAGGCAATTGCGTATCAAAAAGGGGAGGGGCATAAAAATCATCAATTCATTAAAAAACAAATAAAGAAAGGAATGAAAAGCAATAGGGGTTATGAGGGGTAAGTCGCAAGGGATCGAAGACTAACCCAAAAAAGGGGTTTTTTCAGGTATACAAAAATAAGGGGAAATTGCCCACTTAAAATAACCCGCAATCCCTGACAGTGTAAAAATATGTGTGAAAATTTTCCAATACCATTCCTCTCATTTTCCCCAGGAAAATACTACGATATTTTCCCAAAAAATAGATTATGTAAACAGGAGATATAAAAAAAAGCCCCTTTCGGGAACTAGTGACTTTCCTCAACAAAATAAAAACTAAAAAAAAACAAATTTCCAGCCCTATGAACTTTTTTGCAAGGGTGTTTAAAGGGAAGTAAAAAAACTTAGCATACCTTTGCTAACTTTTAACATTCATACAACTGGATAGGCCTGTAATGGGGAAAAAGGAAATGTAATACCTTTTTCCTAGACAGGGGGACATTTTGGGTTCAAATTAGCCAATAAGCCGAAACAATTCGTAGCCCTTTTATGGCCAGTTTATTAATGAATCCAACACGGGGTTTTCAAACTTCCTGTCTTACGAATTTACAACTTCTTTCACAAGATGCTTGAGGAGGGAATCATTTTGAATTATAATTTTGTATATGGACTTTTATAAGGTTTCATAGAGTTCCACACCAACTATTGAGGAAACTTAAGGGACACGAAAAAGGGGAAAATTTTTTCTGTTCATGGCTGACAAATAGGGGACATGGCAAAATGGGGGGAAAAACAAAGGGAAGTACAGCGGTGTTCCTCAGGGCAGTGTTGGGCCCCGGGGGGTTCACAATTTTACATAAACTACAAGATTGGGAAAAAAAACGACATAAACAAATTTTCTGATCACCAAATAGGCCTTCCCTTCATTCTAAGAGGACACTGACCTCCAATGATTTAAAAAATAAACAATCCGAAAGGGCAGATGCAGTTTAATAAAACAAATGCAAAGTTCTAAAAGTTTTGGGCATGAAAAAAACCCTAACATATAAATAAAAAAATTAATCTTAATACTGCTTTGCAAAAAAGGTTAGGATCTGGGTTTGCATAACAAAACCAAACAACAGGCTTAATGTTCCAATAAAACTAACAGAATTCTTGGGTTCATATCTAGAAAAAATAATTTGAAGTCCTCAGGGTTTTTCTTCAAATCTATATACCCTTTTTTAGGCCCATTTAGCCCTCTGCTCCTTCTGGTCACTGTAATTAAAAGAAAGGATTTTAAATCTCTGGAAAACAAAAAAGGGGATGACAAAAATTCCCCTTATCCGAAAACCCCCCTATGAAAATAGACTGAAGGCCCCGAATCTCACTCTCTCGGGAAACTTTGAATTAGGGGGAAAGTGAAACAGGGGTATAATTGGAAAACAAAAAAATAAAATGTAAAAGCGTGCTGAAAATTTTCCCCCAAACGGGTCGCAGCAAAGGTTTTTAATTGGGAAAAATTTAGATTCAGGGAAGGGTTTTTAGGGAAAACACTGTTTGATAATAATTGTAGATAGGGAACAAAACCCCATACCGTTAATTTACAAAAAAGTTGTGTATTTTTAAAAAAATTAATAAATGCATGAATGGGGGTGGGGGGTTGGGGTTGGACCTACTTAAATTTCGCTTTTGGGCCGTCCCCCATCCTTGATGGGGGTGACCCAAGGGGGGGGGCTTTTGGGGTTACCGGGGGGGGGGACTGGCCTTTCCGCCCCCCCCCCTTTTGGGGGATAGGCCTGTACCGTGTTTTCCCTTCCCTTTTTGTTCTTCAGTTCTTTTCAAATGCGTGAGAAAGGAAAGTTTACAACATCCTTAGTAGGAGTCACAACACCTTATGTGAATATCAACAACACAACCGGGGGTGAGAAAATTTAGCAAAATTCCCCAAAACTAGTGTGAGGATGCAATATCAAATTGGGGTGAGGATGCCAGCAACATCACTGGGGGGAAGATTTCACACATCAACTGGGGGTGAGGATTCAGAACACCCAATTTTTTAGAAATTCAGAACATTTGCTTAATTTAGGGGTCACAACATCAAATGGGGTTTAGGATTCACCCCCACAGGGTGTGAGGAAACAAACAAAAATCAGCTGGGGGGTTTGGTTTTTGGATATCCGTCATCAAGGGGTGTGTAAGGTTTTTGTAAACATCCCGCTTTTGGGGGGATGTCAGCGACATCGCCTGGTGAGATGATTCCCCAACATCAAACTTGGTTAAAAACAGAAACAAACAACTGGGGTGATTTTAATGTTTCAACATTAACTTGTGAAATGCATCAAAATCACTGGAGGAAAATTTTTGCGCACTTTTGGGAAATAAGTCACAACTCAGCTGAGTTTGAAAGTCACAACTCACCTGGGAGTGGGGGAAGTCAGCAAAAATCACCTTTGATGAGGATTCACAAAATCATTTTGTGAATTTTAGCAAAATCAATCACAAGGGGGTAGACAGTAACCACAAAATGTCTATATAATAAAATTTGGGGAATTTGTGCTTTAAAAGTCAACTACATCCAAAATTTCCTTCCCCGGGAAAACACAAACCCAAACTGAAAGTTTTTTAACCTATCAAAAAACCCTTCTTTTTTACTGCAAAATTCCGTATTCCAATTAAAAAAAAAAAAGTACCTGACAAATTTGGGAAATTTTAAAAATTAAAAAACGTTCAAAAGGGAAACTCAAATAGGCCAAAAAATTCCCCTGACACTCCTTTTTAAATAAATTTTGTGCCCCCAACACCCGAAAAAAAAATATTTTAAAATTCAAGATTAAAAGTACAAAAAAAGAATTTTTGGCCCCGAGAATGATTCAGGTAGGCTTTAGTTACGTAAAAAAATACAAATTAAAATGTAACCCAAACCCTTAATATTAATATAATTTGGTACTGTAAAACTTAATTTTATTTTCCCCAATTTTAAAAATTTTACACAATTTTGAAAATAAAAATTTAGAACCGGGACTAGACATGAACTTAAACCAAAATTTCGCATTTAAAAAGGGAAATTTTGATACCTTTTTTTTTAAAATTTTTTTGGGTTTTTTTATCAAAAAAGCCCTCCCCAAAAAATTTGTAAATAAGGATTCCGCAACCTTCGCATTTTTCTGGGAAACTTGCCCAATACCAATTATTCCAAAAACCTTCGGGAAAGGATTAAAGGGGTCCCCCCTTTTAGGGGACTTTTTAGTTTCTAAAGGTGCGAATGCCCTTCTTTTTGAAAGGGTTTTAAAACCCGCTCGATGGAAAAATATTTAAAAGAGAAGTAAAAAAAAGAAACCCGAATTTATAGGGAAACCCAAAAAAACCTTTTTAAATAATAACCAACTATGATAAAAAAGTTTCGTTTAAGGACAACTTTAATTTCAACAGACTGATGCTCCCAAAAATTTTTTACAATACCTTTCAGTTAGGGAAACCCCATATGATTAAACAAAACCCCAAAACAAAATGTGGGGCACTTTTTGGTCACTATCTTGAAAACTGTGCTTAATTTTTCCACTTTTAAAAAATTAAAAGGTAGACCCTATAAAACCCCATGGACATGCCCAAATATCTTTTTAAAAAAAAAAATACCAAATTTTATGAAAATTTTCTAAAAATTTTCTGTAACAGATAATAGCTTTAAAACAAATTTCCCGATGTATTCCTGTTTCCCCCCCTTTTTAGCCTTTTAGTTCCTAACCTTTTTTTTGTATCCATAAACTCTTGGCTTTCCACCCAAGGAAAATGGGGGGCACATTATACTACCCCCCGGGGGCAAAAAACTAAATCAAACTCTAGGGTTTTTTGGGGCATGGGCATGCCCCGGGTGCTTCCCGTATCATACCTCTGAACGCGGTTCCATTTCCCCTGTATGGGTTTCCCGTCCCCACTTGCCGCGGGGAGGGAACGGAGGGTTGGGGGGTTTTAACAGTTAATTCGTCATTGCAAGAAAAAAAAAATTTTTGTTACCCTCCCCAATGGGAAAATCAAGGGTTTGTAAAAAAAGGGCCTTAAAAATCCCTTTTATAACCCAACGAAGATTTAAAATTATTGGGACTGGGGAGTGGGGTCTTATGTAATCTAAAAATAAAAAGTTTTTACCATCAAGAAAGTAAAAACTGGTTTTGACAAAACAAAGCACAATACCACACTGGGAAAAATACCAAAAAACCCGCACATAAAAAAGGACTTTAAACACTTTTTGGTCCGACTTGACTATTTAAAAAATTCCCCACTAACAAAAAAAGGGGAAAGGGAGGGGTATAATAGGGCCCGCAAAAAAGGGAACCCCCCGGGAAAAAAAAGAGAGTTTAAAAGGAAAAAAAAGAGGGTTTATGAGGTATGTAGTGGGGGAGTTTAGTCCCGATAAATTTAAAAAAGGGGCACTCAAGGGGGCTATGGGCCCCCAGAAGTAACAAAACAAAAGGGTTTTTGTTCCTACTTGGGCCCGAACCCCCCCCAAAAACTACTACCTCTACCACTACCCCCTCTTCCCTCCTTTCCTATTACCTCTCTTTCCCGTCCCCGTCCCGCTGGGCCCAAATATACCTCTCCTTTTCTCCTTTTTTGTTTGGGGACTTTTAAAAATTTTCCCCAAATCGGGCCGAAAAATCCCTGGGAACTCCTCTCCTTTTTTTTTGCGGGGTTTTTTGTTAAAAAAACTGGTCGCCAAAATGAAAAAACCTTTAAATTTCCCCTGGAAACAATTTTTATTCTTTTATGGGATTTTTATTCAACCACAAATTTTTTTTTCGGATTTTTAAAAAAAAAATGGTAAAAATAAACTAATAAAAAAAAATACATTCTTAAATATTTTTTTACTAGTCTGTAATTGGGCCCGTCTTTCCCAAAGGGAATTTTTCATACATAGTAATTTCCTCAAAGCTGGTCCCCAACTATAAAACCCCCCCCCCCAACCATTTTTTAACGCTTCCCCTTTTTCAAACCCCGCCTTCCTCATTTCCCCCTTTACAAAAATCTTTTTCCCCACTCCCCTCTTCCCCCCCCTTTTTCCTTTTCCCTCTCTTCCCCCCAACCCCCCTAACCTTCTTGGCTCCCCCACACAGGGTTTCCCCACAACCGGGGGAAATTCCCCCGGCCCCTACTACGGAAAAAAAGTTAAAAGAAGGGTAAACCCCCTTCCCCCGCCACTGACTTCTGGTTTGGGGGCCTACAAACCCAAGACCTGGGTTTATCTCTGTAAAGAAAGTCCTGCTTCCTCTGTCTGTCTGGCCCCCTCTCTCTGTCCTGCTCTCTGTTTTGTCCCGTCCCCTCCTCTCTCCCTTTCCTTTTACACAAGGTTTTTACAAGGTTTGGTTTTAAGGATCCCCAACTTTTTTTTGACAAGCAAAAACTTTTTTTACATCAGCTTTTTTGAAAGCATTTTTTTGTTATGAAACAACAGTATTTTTGTTAGAAACAAAAAAATATTTTTATTTTTTGAAACATACAAATAAATTTTTTTATGAAAAATAAAAATATTTTAATTGGGTTTTGAAACATAAAAAAGGGATTTTTTTTATGAAAGATACAATAGAGAAAAAGAAATTGGGCCCTTTTGTGGGGCCCCCAAATTTTTTTTTGATCAACTGACCTTTTTTCGTTGAAAATCATAAGGGGTAAAATGGGCCAATTTATTTCTTTTCTCTCTCTCTCTCTCTCCCCTCTTTCCCTTTCCCTCCTCGTTTTCTCTCTCTCTCCCCTCTCTCCTCCTCCCTTTTCTCCCTCTCTCTCTCTCTCTCTCCCCTCCTCGTTTTTCCCCTTTTTTTATTATAGTATATAATTAAATGAAAAAAAACTTTTATTTTTTAATTTAAACCCTTGCTTTAATTTAAATTTTTATCCTGTTTTATATATAAAATTTTATTACCTACGGGGTTTAAATAATATTTATTACCTCACGGGGGTTAAAAATTTAATTTTTTCCCTTCACGGGTTTTAAATTTAATAATTATTACCTACGTTTTAAATAATAATTATTACCTAAACTGTTTTAAATAATAATTATTCCCTACTGGGTTAATAATAATTATTACCTCTGTGTTAATAAAAATTTTATTCCCTCACTGTGTTAATAATAATTTTTACCTGCCCTGGGTTTAAATTTAAAAATTTAATTCCCCTCCACTGGTTAAAAAAAAAATTATTCCCTCACGTGAAAAATTTAATTTAATTACCTACGGGTTTTTAATAATAATTATTCCCCTGTGTTAAAAATAATTTTTTCCCTTAAGGTGTTAAAAATAATTATTACTAACGGGGGTTAATTAATTATTACCTGGGGGGTTTAAAAAAAATTTAATTTACCTAACTGGGTTAATAATTTTTTTAACCTCCCCGGGGTTTTAAAATAATATTTTTTTAACCCCACTGTTTTTAATTTTTTAAAAAAATTATTACCTACGGGTTAATAATTTTTTCCCAACTTTTTAAATTTAATATAATTATTCCCCTTAAAGGGTTTTAAATTTAAAAATTTATTACCTCACTGGGAATTTTTTTTAATTTTAATTAAAAATTAAAACCTCACGGGGTTTTAAAATAATTATTACCTCACTGGGGTTAATAATTTTTATTCCCTAACTTGTTAATAAAATTTTATTCCTAGGGGGTTTAATAATTTTTACCCTATGTGTTAAAAAATTTAATTTTTCCCTCACGGGGTTTTTAATAAAATTATTACCTCCGGGTTAAAAATTATTACCTAACTGGGTTAATAATAAATTTTCCCCCTCACTGTGTTAATAATAATTATTCCCTTTCCCCTTTATTTAAAAATTATTATTACCGCACGTTTAAAAAATTTTTATTCCCTCCCCGGTTTTTAAAAATTTAAATTACCTCACTGTTTTAATTTAAATTATTCCCTCACTGTGTTAAAAAAAATTATTCCCTTCCAGTGTTAAAAAAATTATTACCTACGGGTTAATAATTTATTCCCTTCACAGGGGGTTAATAAAATTTAAACCTAAATGGGTTAATAAAAATTAAATTACCACGGGGTTTTAATTTAATTTATTACCCTTCATTGTTTTTAATTTAATAATTTTTTCCTTTCACTGGGTTTTAATAAAAATTTTTACCTCCGGGTTTTTTTTAATCAAATTTTACTCATGGGTTAAAAATTTTATTTTACCTCAAGGGGTAAATAAAAAATTATTCCCTTTCCCGGTTAATAAAAAATTATTCCCCTCCCCGTTTTAAAAATTTAATACCTAAACCGGGATAATAATAAAAATTACCTCACTGTGTTAAAAAAAATTTATTTACCTCAATGTGTTAATAAAAAAACTTTTTTAATTAAAAACTTCCCCCTGTTTAATTTTAAAAATTATTACCTCACTGTGTTAATAATAATTATTCCTCACGGGTTAAAAAAAATTATTCCCTACGGGTTTTAATAATATTTTATTACCTTGGTTTTTTAATAAAAATTTTTTACCTAACTGGGTTAATAATTTTTTTAACCGGGGGGTTAATAATTTTATTACCAGGGGTTTAATAAAAATTATTACCCCCGGGTTAATAATTTTATTCCCTTCAATGTTTAAAAATAATTATTACCTCACTGGTTAAAAAAAATTATTACCTAAACGTTTTAATAAAAAATTTTTAACCTAACGGGTTTAAAAATTTTTTACCTAAAGGGTTTTAAAAATCATTTTTTCCTCAGGGTTTTAAAATCAAATTATTCCTTACGGGGTTTAAATTAATTTTATTCCCCATGGGTTAAAAAAATTATTACCTAGGGGTTGGTTAATAAAAATTTTTTACCTGGGGGGTTTAATAAAAATTATTACCTCACGGGGTTTAAATAAAAATTATTACCTCACGGGGTTTTAAATAAAAATTATTAAAGACGGGGTTTTAAATAATTTATAACCTGCGGGTTAATAATTTTATTCCCTTCCGGGTTTTTAAAAAATTATTCCCTTTACGGGGTTTAAAATTAATTATTCCCTTCAACTGTGAATTAAAAAATTTTTTCCCTACGGGTTTTTTTAAAAATTTTATTCCCTACGGGGTTTAAATTAATTATTACCCACTGGTTAAAAATTTTATTACCTAAACTGGGTTAAAAATTTAATTATTACCTAAATGTAAAAATTTTTTAAACCTCACTGGGTTTAAAAATTATTACCTCACGGGGTTTTAAAATTTTATTCCCTTTACGGGGTTTAAAAATCAAATTACCTCGTTTAAAAATTTTTTTCCTCACTGGGAAATAATACCTATTCCTCCGGGGGTTAATATCTATTATTTTCACGGGTAAAAATTATCTTTACTCACTGTGTTAAAAATTTATTACCTCCCCGGTTTAATAATATTTTTTCCCTCAGGGGTTTTAAAATTAAAAAAATTCCCTTTCACCGTGAAATTTTTAAAAATTAAAACCTAAAGGGGTTTTTTAAATTTTTTACCTAATATTAAAAATTTAATTTATTAATTTCCCTGTGTTAATAATTTTATTCCCTAAATTGGTTAATAAAAAAAAACCCCCGGGGGTTTTAATAAAAATTATTCCCCTCACGGGGGTTAATTTTTTAATTTTACCCCACTTTTTTAAATTTAATCAAATTAAACCCTAAATGGGTTTTTTTAAAAAATTTTTTACCTCACTGGGTTAAAATACCTTTTACCTCCTGGGTTTTTTAATCCCCTTTTCAAAAAAATTTTAAATATTTTCAAATAAAAATTTACCTAATTTTTAAAATTAAAATTTTCCTCCCCTTTAATAAAAATTCCTCAGGAATTTAAAAATTTTCCCACTTTAAAAAAATTTTTTAACCCTTATTTCCAAAATATTTATTCCTAATTTTTTTTAAAAATTTTTAAGGGTTTAAAAATTTTCCTCATGTTTTTACCCCTTTTACCTATTTTTAAAAAAAATTTTTCTATTTCCCCAAACTTCAGGGTTAAAAATTTCTTTATTTTTTTCTTTATGCTTTTTTTTTTTCCCTTTTGGGGGGGTTTTTGAAATTTCCCCTTTTTTTTTTTTTCCCAATTTCCAATTTTTTTTATTTACATTTTACATTACCGGAGGGAAAAATTTGGGGGGAAAAAACCCCCCTTTCCCCCCGGTTTAACCATTCCTTCACTATTTTTCTTTACTCATTTTTCTTTCCTTTTAATTTTTACCTTTGGGGTTTTTTTTCTTTTCCCCCCTTGGTTAAAAATTTTTCCTTCAAAAATCAAAATTCCCTAAATTTTAAATAAAATTATAACCTAATTTAATAATAATTTTACCTCCTTTTAAAATATTTTTTTCCCTAAAAAAATTTCCCCATTTTTAAGGGGTTTTCCCATGTATTCCCCTCACTTTTAAATATTTTCCCATTTTAATTTTTTTCCCCCCATTTTATTAATATTTTCCCACATTAATTTTTTAATTGGGTTTCTTTCCTATTTTTATTTTTCACCTCAAGTTTATCAATAAGGGGTTTAAAAATTTATTTAAAAATTTTCCCCCTTTTTAAATTCTTTTCTACGGGAAAAAAAAACAGGGGAAAAATTTTTAAAGTTTTAAATTAAAGTTTTAATACAATAAAAGGAAAAAAATTTAGAAAAAGGGTTTTAAAATTTTAAACATTTGGGTAATATTTATTTATTTAATGGTTTATTATTCATTACTGGGGTAATATTTAGTTAGTAAAAATATTTTTATTGGAAAAATATTGTTATCAGGGGGTTTTTAAAAATTCAATTAGGGAAAGTATTCATTATAGGGTTAATTTACAAATAGTAGGGGTTTTAACTTTATTGGGTTTAAAAAATATTATTATCAGGGGGTTTAAAAATTTCCAAAAATTTAAAAATTTTTAAATATATTTATAAATTTCCCAAATATTTCCTATTATTTTTTTCCCATTTGAATTTTTTTTCCCCCCAAAAAATTTTTTAAGGTTTTTTCCACATATTATATTCCTTTATTTATTTTTTCCCTATTTTAATTTTAACTTTTTTTTTTACCCCCAATCTTTTTACTTTTTATCCACTTTATATATTGGTAATTTTTATTTTTTTTAAAAATTTTTTAATATTTTTACCTTTGTTTTCTGGTTTTCCCCCTTTTTTCATATTTCCCCCAATTTAAATTTCAATATTTAATTGTTCACTTATAGAGAGGAATTTGGGGGTAAGGTTTGTAAGTCCCCCTTTTTTTATTTTTTCGATTTTTTTTTTCCCCAATTGTTTATTTTCCCTTTTTTGTATCCAAAATTAAATATTGCACAAAATTTAATAAAAAATCCAAAATTTTTAAATAGTATTTCCCCCTTTTACAAAGTACTATTTAAAGGGCCCCAATTTTAAATTTTAGTAACCTATTTTAAGTTTTTTCCCATGAAATTTTTAAACTAAGTATTTTCCCCTATTTTGGGGTTTTCCTATTTTTATTAGTAAACTATAATGGGGATTTTTTTTATTTAAAAATATTTTTATCATTTGAAAAAGGGAAAAAAGGGGAGGAAAGATAGAAAATAAAGGGAAAAAAAGGTGAAAAGAAAAAATTCCTTAGTAAAAGTAGTGAAAAAAGAGCAGTTTTGGAATTGTATATTTAATAGTAGTTTTGTGCACTAGTAGTAGAATGAAATAGTAGTAAGTGCATTATTAGTAGTATCCCAATAGTAGTTTTTGTGCACAAAGTATTATTTTAGTGAAATAGTAGTAGTAGTGCATTATTTAAGTAGTGAACTAGTAGGAAATGCCCTAGAGTAGTATTGCTTTTGGTATTTAGGATGCACTAGTATTTGTAGTCCCTTTTAGTATTTGGCCCTAGAAATAGTAGTTTTTGTCACTAGTAGTGGGTTGTGAAATAGTAGTAGTATTTTTATTTTTTGTAGTTAGTAGTGCCGTATTGTAGTGAAATGTAGAAAGTAGTCATATAGTAGTTTTGGAAATAGTAGTAGTAGTGCACAAAGTTATTAGTGAAATATAGTAGTATTTTGAATTTGTTTAGTAGTGCACAGAAGAAAGTGGAAAAAATTTAGTAGTAGTGCATAGTAGTAGTTTTTGAAATAGTATAGATGAAATTAGAAGTAGTAGGGGCACTAGTAGTAGTGTGCCATAGTTAGTATTTGGCCAAATAGTAAGTAGTGCAAAGTATTTGTATGCACAAGTAGTGTAGTGCATAGTAGTAGTAGTGCATATTTAAAATTGTTGATAGTAGTAGTGCAAGAGAAATAGTGCATTGGGATTGTAGTCCCCTTAGTATAGTGAAATTATTTGTAGTAGTGCAATAGTAGTAGTATGCATAGATAGTGGCAATAGTGGGATTTGTGCATTTGTATAGGTCCCAATAAAATAGTAGGCAAAAATTTGTAGTAGTGCATATATAGTATTTGGCACTAGTAGTAGTAGGCATATTGTAGTAGTGCATTTGTTAGTTTTTGCACTAGTAGTGTTTTTGCCCCTATTTGTAGGTTTTTAGTGCCCTATTAGTAGTAGTGCACTAGTAGTAATTTGCCTAGTAGTAGTAGTGAAATTTTAGTAGTAGTGCACAAGTAGAAAGTATTTGAAATAGTATTTAAAAGTGCACTTATTTGTAGTTATTAAATAAGTTGTATTTTGGTGCACAAAGTAGTATAGGGCACTAGTAGTAGTAGTGCAAAAATTAGTGGGAGGAAATTTAGTATTTGTAGTCCCACTAGTAGTAGTAGTGCAATAGTTGTATTTCGTTTTAAAAAAAAAAAAAGTTTTTAAAAGTGCAATATTAGTATTAGTGTAAAATAGAAATTAGTGAACTGGGGTATTTGTAGGGTCATTTAGAAGTTAAATTTGTTGGAAATTAAGTAGTAGGTGAAAATAGTATAGTAGTGCACTAGAAAGTAGTAGTGAATTGGATAGTAGTTTGTGCAATTTGTAGTATATGCCTAGGTGAAAAGTAGTGAAATAAAAAGTAAGAAATGCACGTGTATTTGTGAAAAGTTTAAGGAAAAGAAAAGTGAAATAGTAGTATTTGTGAACTAGTATTTTGTGAAATGGGAAATTAGTAGTGAACTATTAAGTAGTAAAGTGCAATATTTAAAGAAAGTAGTTAGGGGCAATAGATTTAGTAATTTCTATTTTATTTAGTAGTGAACTATTTGTATTTGTGCAAAAAGTATAGTAGGGGCATTTTTTTTAGAGTAGTCCCCCAATAGTATTTAGTTTAATCAAAAAAATGGGGGTTTTTAGTGCATTTGGTAGTATTAGTGAAAACATAGTAAAATGGCACTAGAAAGTTGAGGGGGGCAATATTAGTAGTTGTGCTTTTAAAAGAAAGTAGTGCCCCTAGTAGTAGAGAAATATTTAGTAGTAGTGCAAATAGTATTGTTGGCACTAGAAAGTATATGAAATAGTGGGTTATGCATTAGTAGATTAGGGGAAAATTTGTAGTAGTAGTGGAAAAAAGTAGAGTGGGGGGCCATTTGGTAGTGAAGTAGTAGTATTTGAAAACTTTTTTTATAGTGAAATGTATTTAAATTTGAAACTAGTTTAGTGAAATAGAGGGGAGTTGATTCGGGGAGAGAGGCACTAGAAGGATTGGGGAAGGTAGGGGGGCCCTTTGGGGGGTACTAGTGCTTCCCCCAATTAGTTTGGTTGTGCCCACTAAAAAGTAGATCCAATTTAAAAGAGTAGTAAGGCCCCACTTTGATTACTGAAATGTAGTGTTGTGCATCTAGAAGTGACCCCCTCTAGTATAAAAAGTGCACTAAAAATTTGTTTTGTGCCTGGGTAGTTTTATGAAACAAATTTAGTATTAGTTGCATTTAGTATATTTGGCACTAGAAAGTATGTATTTTGGCACTATTTGTAGTAGTGATATTTGTTTAGTGCACTTGTAGGTTAGTAGGGTTGCCCCTATTTTGGGGTTGTATTGCACTAGTGGGTAAAATTTGAAATTTAGTGGGTATATCACTGTTATAGAGGAAAACCAAAAATAGTATGGGGCATTAGTGGGAATTTGTGCCCCCTGGGAAGTAGTATTTGCATTTGTAGTAGAAGTGGAAACAAAGAGAGATTTTCCAAATGGGTATAAAAAAGTGCACTAGTTTTGTAGTCCCCTTAGTAGTAGTAGGCCCAAGAATTTGTAGTGCAATAGTAGTTTTAAAGTCCCAATAGTAGGAAAGTGCATTGTGGGGTTATTGCAAAAAGTAGAAAGTATTTGCACTAGAAAAGTTTTAGGTGCACTTTTTAGTAGTATGAAATGGGAAGGTATTTAGTGAAATAGTAGTATTAGGATGGGTTATTTAAAATTACCCAAGTAGTAGTTTGTGAAAATAGTTAGAAAATTTGGGGCACTAGTTTGGTCCCAAATAAAGTAGTAGTGCACGGGGTTTAGTAGTAAAATTTTGTAATGTATAGTGAAATTGTATAGTAGTCCCAAATATTTAGTAGTAGTGCACTAGAAAAAGGGGTTGTCTTGTTGTGAAAGGCATAGAAAGTATTTTTTTGAATGGTAGTAGTGGGAACACTAGTTAGATTGTTGAAATTGTAAAAATTATTTGCCCTGTGTTGGTAGTGTTTCACTAGAATTTGTTGTGCACGGGTTTTTGAAAAGTGCCCTAGGTAAAGTTGCACAATTTTATAGTGCACAAGAAGTGTTTTTGCACTGGGTATTTGTTTCCATATTTTTTGTGGGTGCACTAGTAAAAAGTAGTGCATTAGAAAGTAGTATGCCCTATTTAAGTATAGTGCATTTTAGTAGTGTATGAAAACTAGTATTAGTTTTTGCAATATTTTTTTAAGGGCCCCACTAGAGTGTAGTGCACTAGTATTTAGTAGTGAAAAATAGGTATAGTGCAAAGTAGTAGTAGTCCCACTAGTAGTAGTAGTGCACAAGAAAAGTATTGTGCACTAGTATTAGTAGGGGCCAATAGTAGAGAAATGCAAAAAGTAGTAAGTTGCATTTAGAATTGTATTTGAAATAGTATTTTTGAAATTTTAGGGGGTAGGTTGTCTTAGAGTAGTATTGCACTGTATGTTCCCCTAGTGGGAAGAATTTGCACTATTATTAGTGGCACTAGTAGTGGGTGTGCAAAGAAAGTATTGTGAAATAGTATAGAAGTGACAAAGGTATAGTCAAATTAGTTTAGTAGTGCACTAGTATTGAAGGGGAAATAGTAGTAGTAGTGAAATATAGAAAGTAGTGCAATAGTAGTATTTAAGGGGCCCAAAAGTTGTAAGTATTTGGGGGAAATATTAGAAATATTTCACTAAGTATATTTGGGAATAGTAGTAGTAGTGCACTTTAGTATAGTGCAATAATAGATTTAGTGGGTTTGCAATAGAAATTAGTGCACTAGTTTTGTATTGCAATAGTTTTGGTAGTAGAATGCACTAGTATTTGTGCATTAGTAGTAGTAGTGAAACAAGTATGGGTCCCAAAAATTTGTAAGTAGTAGTAGTGCAATAGTAGTATAGGCATGGGGTTATATCCCCAAAAAGTAGTATTTGTCCCTATAGTAATAGTGCAATGTATTTGTAGTCAATAGTATTTTAGTTGAAATTAGAAATAGTGAAAATATTTGTAGTAGTGCACGTATTAAATTTGCAATTTAGTGGGGAGTTAAGGTATGGGTTTAGTAGTATTGCACAAAAGTAGTAGTAAAGGGAAAATTTGTAGTTTTAGTGCACAAAATATAGTGCTTTTAAGTAGAAAAGTTAATCCTAGTATAGTGAAATATTTAGTTTTTGGCACTAGTACTAGTGCAATAGTGTTTTGTGCATTAGAATAGTAGTCCCAAAGTATAAGTTCAATAGTAGTTTGGGGAATAGTTGAATATTTTGGGGTAGAAAAGTGCAATAGAAATTGTGTCATAGTAGTAGTAGGGCATAGTATGTGGAAAAAAAAATTTAGTAGTAGTCCCAAATATTGGTGTATTTTGGGCACTTGTATAGGGGGCAATAGTAGTAGTAGGGCACTAGAAACTAGTGCAAAAGGGTAGTATTAGTTGTGTATAGTATAGTGCAATAGTGTAGAAGTGCACTAGTATAGTGCAAAAATTATTTTAGTGAAATAGTGTAGTGTTTTAAAAGTTAGTGAAAATATTTGTAGTAGTGCACTAGTACTATTGAAATTTAGTATTTTAAGTGAAATATATATATTTGGCACAAAATAGTATAGTGCAATAGAAAGTGTATGCATTTATTTCTATTTCAATAGTATAGTATTTAAATATTTTAGTTTTTTGTCCCCAAAAAGAAACTGTGCAATAGTAGTATTTGTGCACTTTTTCTAGGGCAATGGGGTTGTGTGCAATAGTGGGTTAGAAATTTGAAACCTGGGTTTAAGTGAAATTTGTAGTAGTAGTGCATTTAAGTACTAGTGCAATGTAGTATTTGTGACCCAAAATTAGTAGTAGTAGGGGCCAATAGTATAGTTGAAATTAGGGGAGTAGTGCCCAAAGTACTATGAAATAGAAAGGTGTATTTAAATAGAAAGTAGCCTTTAAGTAATATTTGAAATAGTAGTTTTTAGTGCAATAGTAGTATTTTGGAAATTTAGAAGTTTAGTGCCTAGTTGGTTAGAAATTTATCACTAGAAAGTAAGTAGTGGCATTTGAAAAGTAAAGTTAGGGGCAATAGTAGTAAAAAGTGCATTTGTACAAAGTAATTGTAGTATTTAAAGTGAAAATAGTATAGTTGAAATAGTAGTAAGTAGTGCAATTTAGTTGTAGTAGTGCACAAATTTTTACTAAGTGAAATAGTAGTAGTAGGGGGGGCACTAAACTAAGTGAAAAGTAGAAGTAGTGCATTAGTAGTAGTATTGAAATTGTACAAGTGCAATAGTATTTAGTAGTGCACTAGTACAAAGTGAAATGGGTTGTAGTGGGTTACTAGTTTATTGTTTTGAAATAGAAATTTTAAATTTTAGTAGGGGAAATTAGTGTAGTAGTGCCCCCTAGTACGTGCAATAGAGTAGTAGTCCTAGTAATTAAATTTGCAATAGTAGTATATTTGAAATAGTATAGTGCAAAAAGTAAAGTATTTGTGAAAAATTATAGAAAGGCAATAGTAGTATTTTCCCCTAGTATTTAAGTTTGCCATTTGTTTATTGTGCATTTGTAGCTTGAAAATTAAGGGTGTAAACCAAGTATAGTAAAGTGGAAATTTTTAAATAGTATGACAAAAAGTAATTTGAAAAAAGGGGAATAGTTTGTGGGTTATTTGAAAAAAAGTGTTTTGTTGAAAAGAAGTTAGTATTTTAGTGAAAAATGTAATATCCCCAATAAAAAACCCAATGAAAAGTGGAATTCGAGTGTGGGTTTGGAATTTAAAAAAGAAAAGTATGGAATTAACAGATTGTCCCCCCCCTAGTAAGAGTATTTCCTAGGAAAGGGGCCACTTTTTGTATAGGGAAAGAGTATAGTGAAATTAGAAGTAGTGGGAATTTGTAGTAGTCCCCAAAGTGATTTATTTGAAATTAGTAGTAAAAAGTGCATAAAATTATTAGGGGAAAGTAAAAAATTTGGGGAATAGTTTAAGTTTTGGGGAAAAGTAAGTACACCCCTTTAGTAGTAGAAAGTGGAATATTGGGTGAAAATTTTGGAAACCTTTGTAGTAATTAGTATAATAAATTTAGAGTCAAAAAGTAGTAGAAAGGAAATAGTAGTTGTAGTGGAATAGTATTTAAAAAAATAGTGACAGTAGTAGTAGTGGGAAATTTTTTGTTGAAGTGAAAAGAGATTTAAATAAAATAGTTAAGGAAAATTTATAGGTTGAAAAAGGGAAAAAGTTAGTAGAGTCAATAATTCTTGGGGAATTAGGAAACAGTTTAAAAGCGAGCCCCAAAACCCCCCAAATAGGGGTAAAAAATAATACTGAAAAATAGTGAATTATAATAGCCCCTAGTAATATTAAAAATTTTTGATAAGTATATAAAATAGTAAAGTGGGTATAATAAAAAATTTGATTAATATAGCAAGAAAAAATTAAAGTCCCCCCATTTTTTATTTTTATTGGGAAAAAAGAGAAACAAGGAAAATCGAAAAGGGAGAAAAAATGGAAGAGAAATTTTATTAAAGAGGAAAAAAGCAGGTATTAAAGTAAAATTTCCCAAAACCCCTTGTTTCCCACTTTCCCCCGGAAATTATTGTTGCGGAGGGTTGCGCCCGGGAAAAAAAAAAAAGGAAGCAAAAAGGAAATGAGATAAAGGGATGGGTTGAAAGAAGGTAAAAAGGGGGTTGGCCCCTAGAAGGGTCGGGGCCCCCCCCAAATTGGTTAAATTTAATTTAATTATGGTAAAGAAAATTGGTTTGTAGCCCGCCCCCCCCCAGAAATCCCAAAATTTAAAAAACCCAAAAGGGAAAAAAATTTTTTTAAATTTGGAAGAAAAAAGGCCCCCTTTCCCCCACCCCCACAACCTACCCCATGTCCCCAATCCTAAATCCTACCCCACGAAACAAAACTCCCCAACACACCAACTACTCCTCCTCCCTACTACACCCTACTACTACAACGCTCCCTACAATTTACTTCTACAACTACTGCAATTTACTCCAAAAACAACACCCCTCCAACTATTTACTCTACTACTATGCAAATACTACTAAGCCCCTCCCAAACAAATCCTACACAACTACTGCTACTACAATACTACAAATACGCTCCTTACTACAAATACGGCACTACAATTCTATTTCAAACTACTACACTGTTTATACTACTACTCCCCCAACTACTACTGCCAACAACACTAATACTCTACTATATACTAACAAACGCTACTACAAAAACTGCAACTACTCAATGCTACAAAATTTTTTTACTACTATGCTCCTACTACAAATCTATGCAACTACTACAAATTGCAACTACTACACTACTGCTATACAAACTACTGCAACTACTACTACTATTTGCTACTAATACTGCAAACAAACTATTTGTACTGTTTATTTTGTTTCAACTACCCCTACGCGCTATTTACTGCAATATTTTAAACTACGTTTAAACTATTGCTATTTCCTTACTCTACTGCTAATACTACTACTATACAAACTACTACGGGTTATACAAAACAAAACTGCTACTATTTCTACCCCTACTACTACAACTGCTACTACTACTAAAAAAACTTCTACTGCTACTACTACTACTGCTACTACTACCTCGGGCTACTGCTACTACTCCTATTTTAACTACTGCTACAACTACTACAAAACTCCCTAATACTGCTACTATTTACTATTTCAAATGCACAAACAATTTACTGCTACAAACTACATGCTACAACT
The DNA here is from genome assembly GCF_026875155.1 of Cherax quadricarinatus. NCBI lineage: Eukaryota > Metazoa > Arthropoda > Malacostraca > Decapoda > Parastacidae > Cherax > Cherax quadricarinatus. The sequence continues at coordinate 98,007,649 of NC_069403.1, read as the reverse complement.
ACTACTCCCAAATCATTTACAACTGTACTACAATTTCTACTACTACTGGCTACTACAAAACTATACAACTGCTCTCCCTACTACGCTTCTAATTACTACGTTTCTCTTTTTTTTTCTACTACTGCTACTCTACTACTACTAGGCTACTACAACCTGCAACTATATTTACAAAGTTTACTAAAACTACTGCTACTATTTAACAACTACTCCCTACTACTACGGGCTAAACCCTTCTATACTGCTTTACGGCTACTACAACAAATACGCTACTACTACGGCTACTACTACACAAATGCTATACAAAACTGTCTACTTATACTACGGCTAACTACTACTACAACAAATACTACTACTACTGCTATACAACGGAATACTACTACAACTGCACTACTACATTTGCTATATACTGCTACTCAAATACTACTGCTACTACGGGTTTATACTACTACTACAAACTAAAAATTCCACTACTACCTATTTACTGCAAAAAAAAAACTACAAATATTTACGCTACTACTACTACTTCTACTGCTACTTTTTTACTACTACTTCACTAGCGTAGTAGAAATTCCCCAGAAATGGTGTAGCATTAAAATTTTTTTAAAAAATTATTTAAAGGGCAAATAAATGATGCCCATTTTTTTGGCAAAGATTATTTTCCTGATAATCGAAATATAAAAAAACCCCCACTGTAAAAAAATTTAAGTAAAATTTTCAGGGTTTTTTTAGTGTTTTCTCATTTGTTTTAGGCCCGGGATAATGTGAGGGGAAATAAAGGGAAAGCGCTTGGGGGGTTACTATTTTCTGGGCAGTGCATTTTTTGGCTATTGGATATTGCGAAATTTATATTTTTTAAAAACAGATATAACAAAGAAAAATGAAATAACAGTTAGAAAACATTTTAGAGGAACAGAAAACAGGAAAAATTTAATTTTTGAAATATGGGAAAATTTAGGAAAATTTGGGAAATTTTGGGAAAAATTATTTAGAAATATGGGAAATGAAAAAATTTCCCCGGAAATATGGTAAAAAGTAAAAAAAAAATTTTGGAGAAAAAAGGAAAAACAGGGAAAAACCAAAAGGGTTATGGGGAAAAAAACCTTTAAAAAATAGGGAAATATGAGAAAATTAGGGGGAAAATGGGGAGAAAAAAGGGGAAAATTTTTAAAATAAAACTTTTTAGTGGTGGGGGAGAGACAAAAACTGAAATTAATTAGGCTAAAACAGGTGGGATAAGGGGTAAAAGGGAAAAAAAAAAAGGGTTGGGTGAAGTGGAAAAACGGGGTTTGGGGAAAACCCAAAAAATTGAAAAAAGGGGGGAGGGGGGAAATAATTATATTAGGAAAAGAAATGAGAAAATTTAAATAAGAAATCATGTTGAGATGGGTTCGTCATCATCTTTCTGAAAACCAGGGTTCATGAGATTTTTTATAAATTCTTCGGGCAAATTTCAACCCTTTTCCCAGTGGGATGGATAAAGCTTCTCCATAACCGGAAGTAACAGAAAAGACACCCAAAACGAAAAAAATTTTTCAGAATGAAGTGATCGGGTCAATCCTCACGAGCACAAAGGATTTCCCAAAAATGGGGGACGCTAGGCAGCTTCATTTAGCTCCTCGGGGGGGTCTGCTGGTAAACCCTGCCCGAAAACAAGGAGGGGTCTGAACGACCTTGTCTTTCCTGCAGGTCGACCTTCACGGTGGCCAAATGGAAAGTTTGGGCCCACTGTGACCTGAGAACATTCTTTACACTAAGCTATATTAAAAGTAATCTCAAAATTTCATTTGGAGAATTTTTTTACTTTTTTGCGACATAGGGCTCCCAAACATATCTCCACAGAATGTTTGCTTCTCTGGTTGAGGGAAAAATTGTTATTTTCCTTTTTTTCTTCGTTTAAACAGTTTATTTTCATTTGTTTTTTTTTTTAAAGTTTTTGTTTTAAATAAAGTTTTTTAAAAAGTTTTTCCTTAAAATTAACCTTCTCTTTCTGTTTTATTTTTTCAGTTATGTTTATTTTTTTTCCCTTAATAAATTTTTCCCCGGGAAAAATCAATAAATTTTCTTGTCCCCCGACTTAAAACCCCGGAAAGTTGTGAGGTTGAACTCTGTCCCCCAAAAACTGAAAAGGGCTTTAAAAAAATGTATAATGGGAAATTTCTGAAGTTAAAACTCCAAAGTTAAAAAACGACAGGGCTGGTTTTTATATCATGGAAAAATTTTTCTGAGGTAACTCCTATTCCCCAAATTTTAACCCTAAAAAATGCTAATTTTGACTTAAGTCATCTAAATGTTTTTAAAATAGCTAAACAGGGGGCTAAAACCCAAAAGTAATTTATTTTCGCCATTACAAATTACTAAATATTTTTTTGTTGTGGGGCCCTATTTTTCACTTTTTAATTAAAGTTAAAGGATTGGGTTAAAAAATTTTTTATATCCTGAAAGGTTGCATTCACATATTAGCAAAGAGTCCCGGACCACCAGGGAAAACTTTTTACATGGAGGTGAAATTTTTCCCATGCAAACCCCTTAAAAAAACCCACCAAAACCCTACCACCACTAAACGTCCTCTCTACCCACACTTTACCCCTAAACCCTTTCCCCCCCCCAACAACATTCACCCCAAAAAAAAACCCACGATCATCAAAAACTCACCATAAAAAAAACCTTTTTGTCTTTTCTAAGTGGCACAGGTGTTTTCAAAAGCTGTGTTAGCTTCCTTTCCCCCAGGCCCCCCGGAAAACTCAAAACCCCTGAATGGGGGCAACATCTGCCAAACAAAATGTTACCAAAAACTTTAAATTTTTCCCCTTTTAAAAAAACACAATTATTACCAGCAAAACACATGCACAACCCCGGCCTGACCCATCTACAAACCCATCCTCCCCTAAACCCCTTCACTCACTCGGGCCACCCCGTACCTTCCCGTAAATAAACCTGCCACCCACAATCAAAATCCCCCTAGCCCCTTCCACACTCCCTTGGCCCCAAAACCTTATCTCGTTTCAAAGAGGAGAAGGAAAGGAAAGTAAAAACCTTCAAAAATTTCCCAAAAATTTTTCCCTTTTTAATAGGAAAAGGAAAAATGTTTGTCCGAGACCTTTTCTCCTACGATGGTTTTTAGAGGGGGAGGGACCCCCATAGAGGAAGACAAGAGGGAGGAGGAGAGGGCAAGGAGAGGAAGATGCGAAAGGAAAAAGGAGAAGGAGAGGACTTTGGGTTTAGTAGGAGGGAGGAAAAAAATAACAAATTTTGAGGACAAGGGAGATGTAGAATGATGGGAGAGGGGAAGAAAGAAAGACATTTTTAACAGAGATTAAAAAATAAGAAGTAGAAGAAAGAAGGGGAAAATAAAGATAAAAAAAAAACAGAAACACAGAAGAAAACTGAGAAAAGATAGAGCTTAAAAGGGGGGAAAGAAAATGGAGAGGTAAAGGAAATTGGAAAAAAACAGAATTCAGCAGACAGTGGTGCAAGGGTGGGAAAGGAGCTGACAGACCAAAAACAGGTAAACCCGGAAAAGGGGGATCAATTTTTTCACTAGCAATTTCATTAAAAAATTTTTATGTGGATTAAAAATTTTTTTCATTAGTTATGTAAAAAAGAAGTACATACAAGGGGGGGCTTATTTATTACGTCAAATGATGTTTGCCATTGACAAAACATCTGATTAAAATTTAGGGTTTTTTTAAACTTTCACAAAGCCCAGTGTTCATCAATTTTTGTGGGAAATTTTTATTTAAGGGGGGAAAAAGATGCATTTAAATTTAAAAAGGGATTCAATGAAAACTGAGGAAAAAAAGGTTTTGGGGTCCCCTAGTAGATTGCTAGTGCACTCCCCGCTCTCTCATGGGTCCCCCGGGTCGATTCCCGGTACGGGTTTAAAATTTAGGGCGGGGCTTTCCCGGGGGCAACCCGCTGTCCTTTTTAAATTAGAAGGGAAAATAGGGACCCCATTTTTTACTCATGGGGCGGGGCGCATCTTGTGACAAAACGGCTTTTTTTATAATATTTTGCACTGGGTGTCAAACCCTTTTACATGTAAATTGTAGAAAAAAATATTATTATTATTATCATTAAATTAAATTTTTGTTTTTGATCGGCTAATGTTGGGAATCCTCATTATATCAAGTGATATACATGAAATTTAAAATTTAAAACTGGAAACGTCGCACTGCTTGAGTTTTTGTTTCTGACTGATTTTACACTTTTATAAAACATTTGTAAAAATACACTTGTAAAATCACTTGTAAAAATACCTTGGGGATAATTTCACTTGTTTAAAAAACACTTTTCATATTACACTTGTAATTTACACTTGATATTACGCTTGTAAAATTTTCACTTGGTTTTAATAACACTTGCATATTACACTTTTATTATTTCACTTGCATTTACACTTGAAAAATTCACTTGCTTTTTACGTTTTTTTAAAATAAAACTTGTTAATTAAAAACTTGCATATTACACTTGTAATTTTTCACTTTCAAATTACACTTGTAATAAACACTTTCATATTACGTTGTAAAAAACAATTAATATTAAAACTTGTAAAATACAATTGAAAAATTTCTTGTAAAATTTCAGTCTCCTATTTGTTGGTGTTGTCAAACTTTTAGGGGTCCCAAAAATCTTCCCCTTGTTTTTCACTTTTTTTTGCACCAATTATAAAGCCCTTTACTTTAAGCTTCTCTTAAAAAGGGAAAAATAAAAAACAAAAAGTAACAAAAAACACATTTTTAAAAGGAACCCAAGTTCTGTTTCAATTAAAGCAAAAACAGGGAATGTTTCCCTTTTTTCTACTTTCATCGTTCTGTCCATCCCCAAAACTTCCCCACATTCTTTCTTTTCTAAATTGTCCCAAAAAGAAACATCACGTCTTTTTTGGTTAGACAATTTTAGTAAGATTCGGTAAGTATGTCCCATTTTTTCTTCCTCTTTTCCAAGTTTGGGGCTTCGTCATATTCCTCCATTTTCGTTTAAGAAAGGGGAAAAACCCAAACCGATAAGATGAAATTAAGACAAATGTGCAAAATTTTGGTATCTTTAAAGTAACGTTTTCGCCCTCCAGTGGGTTTATCCAAAACAAATTCCAGGGAAAAAACTTGAAGGAAAAATAGAACTATGCTCCCCCAAGGTTTAGGGGCTGATTAAACCCCATCTTCTGAACATCAAAATGGTTTTACAAAAACCGACAGGTTGGTAGGGAAACACATAGGGGAACAGTTAAAGGGAACCTTTTTATTCCGAAACGTTTTTGCCTACACATAGGGTTCTTCAGTCGAATACGAAAAATAGGCGGAAAAAAATAGAGTGTGAAGACCCATGGGAAACAGTCCATCACCCTTTAAGTCGTAGAAATTTTTAGGTTTTTTCAGTCCCTCAGCCGGGAATTTAGTTCCATAGTAAGAAATATCTGAAGAAACTTGCGCCCGTGCGGAGACTTAAATACTGTCGGAAGGTAGGGGTGCAGAGTTGTAAAAATTGTAGTGGAATGTAGCCCCCTGCGGGTTATGTTGCCTAAACTGTTCCCCATGGTCTTACCTACCCCAAAAACCCGTGGTATTGTAAAACCATTTTTTTTTCCTTTTTTTGGCAGGGGCACTGTTTAAAAACGTTGGTTTTGGGACAGAAAAAATTTCATGGACAACCTTTTCGATGAGAATTGTTGGATCTGAGAGGGACATTTCCCTTGTTTGGGTACATTCCACTACTAATACTTTCTACGCTACTCTGGCCCCCCTCTCCTTCCGAAAGTTTTTAAATTTCCGCACTGTCGCGTTTATCTTTTAATTTGTTTTTGGGTATGGAACTGAACTTCTCCAGGCCGAGGGACGACAACCTCAAATTCTTCGGGCTTCAAGGGTGATGGACTGATTACTCTTTTTTCCATCTCTTTCTGTTCCCGCCCACTTTCTGTATTCGACTGAAGAACCTACTGTGTAGGCCCAAACGTTTCCGGGAAAAAAGTTGTCTAAATGTTCCTATGTGTCTTACCTACCAACCCCCCCTTTATTTTCTTACATAGTTCTACTGTCTTCGTTATGTCCCGGGAATTTTTATTGATAAAGCCACTGGATGGCGAAACGTCTAAAATTAAAGATACCCGATGTTGCACATTGGGACGAAATCGAAAAGACACGATTTTTCGGGAAAAGGCCAGACGGGGGAGTTTTTTAAAACTCTCTGACCGCGGGGGTTTAGTCCCTGCCGGGGGGGGTTTAAAGTGTCTTAAAATTCACCCCTATTATCGAAAGGGGCGTTTTTGATCTTTGGATCAACTTAGCCATTCTTCTCCTTTAATATTTTTTCCCGCCGTTTTATGGGTTTTGTTTTTGCAATTTGAAAAACCCTAACCAAGTTTGGGTAATCTAAAGGAGGGCTTCTTTTACGTAAAATTTTTAAAAAAAAAGACAAGAATTTTATAAGCGTTTTTTCAGCAAAAATTAATCACTTTGTAGTTTTTTTTAAAAATTTTTTGATAAACCCGAAAAATCTCTCATATTTTTTTATATTTAAAAAAGACTAAGATGTACAAATTTTTATACTTTCAAATGTATGGTTTTTTCTTATCAAATTAAAATCATAAAATAATTCATCTGCCTAAATTTTTGTATCTATTTCCTCATCTGTGCCCTTTTAATAGAGTGAAGAGAAAGGGGAAGATCATTCTGAACCCCCGTGGGCAAACCCCGAAATTTTGGGAAAAAAAATTTGCAAATTTTACCCCCAAATTAAAACACATTCTTATGCTGGGGAAAAGTCAACCACGAATAGACTCAAAGGGAATTCCTTCGTTATTCCAAAAGAAACCCCTACTTTTCTCCTTCAATCCCGTGTTTTAAAATCTTTTTTAAAAACCCCATGAAATCTCCCGGTTTAAAAAAGTTAAATTTAAAAACATGAAAAATAAAAACGGCCCCCTTTTTTAAAAGCAGTTGCTGTAAAGTGGCTTCGAATTGTCTGTGATTATGGATTCCCCCCAAGTTTTTTTCTTAGAATTTGGGAACCAATTTTTCCCCTTTTCCCAAATGAATTTTATAAGGTTTTCCACTTTCTATTTTTTAAAGTGGGACCCATTTTTAAGCCTGGGAAAAATTTTTTTGAGCTGGGCGGGATGGCTTTAAAGGGGTTAGCAGCTTTTGCGCATGGCTAAGGGTTAGCAGCTGGGCGAAGGCTAAGGGGTTAGCGCTGGGGGGCATGGGTAAGGTGTTTTGCACTGGGGGTTCCGGGGAGATGTTAAACCCCTGGGTATTTTTGGGAAAAATGTTAACAGCAGATTGCCTTTTTAAAGGTGTGGCAGCTGGGGCATGGGGAAAGGGGTTTTGCTGTTGGGGTGGCCCCAGGAAGGTGTTAGCTGCTGGGTTTCAATGGGAATGTGGGGGGTTTAGCCTTTTTGGGTTTCATGGTGAAGGGTGTTGCTGCTGGGTGCCTGGGAAGGGGGTTTTTGCTGCTGGGTGCATGCGGAAGGTGTTACTCGGGTGGCCCTGGGGGAAGGGGTTTGCTGCTGGGTGCATGGGAAAGGGGTTAGCAGCTGGTACCTGAAAGGGGGGCACTGGTACCCTAAAAGGTTTTCAGTTGAGTACCTGGAAAAGGGGTTAGCAGCTGAGTACCTGGAAAGGGGTTAGCAGCTGTGTGCCTGGGAAGATGTTAGCAGCTTGGGCAAGGGTTTTAAGGGGTTTGCACTTTGGTGCAGGGTTTAAGGGGTTAGCAGCTGGTCCCGCATGGGGGAAAGTTTCCAGCAGCTGGCGCCAAAGGGGAAGGTTGGGATCCTCTGAAAAATGAAACTGGCCGATGGGTTCAAAAGAGTGCAGAAAACAGCAAAAGGGAAAAAGAACATCACAGCAGCACCAAACAACCCTGCAGTATCAACAATTTTTCCTGATAATTTCCCCATCAAAACGCAGCAGCAAAAATAACAGCAGGCCAAGAACAGCACAGCCCCTAAATTGCAACAGCAAAATAAAACAATTTCGTTTTCCCTAAACACAGAACACTGGGAGAAGCCATTTAGAAACAGTGTTTTTAAACCCCCTGCTGTGTCCTCGTTTAGAACTTTTAAATTAAAAATAACTGTCTGGGTTTGGTTAAAAAAATTTAAACAAAAATTCCCTGGTTTAAAATTAATTTTTACCGAATATTTTCTTAAATGTTAACTTCTTCAACATTTAATTTTTTTTGTGTTTTGCAAACAACATCAGTTTAAAAATTTAAAAACTGTTATTTTTTTAGGGCCCATCGGCCGTTTTCCCCCCCAAGGCGGGTGGCCGAAAAAGAAAAAAAAATCCTCATCATTCACTCCCCTTCTGGGTTTTATAGTTGGGGGGTTTCCCCCCACCACAGTGTGGTGGGGGGCAGTGCAAAGGGGAAAAAGTCAGACACGTATTCCCCCTCTCCCCGGACTCAAGTCCGGCCTTCCGGTGTCATTGGGAAACCTTTCCCTAAAAGTTACCTTGCTTACACTCCCAAAAGCACGTCAAGTCCTAAAAAAACTTTTTTCTCCTTTCGTTCCTTCCAAAACCCCTCACGCTGCTTGCTGGGGTCCCCAAACCCCTCGCAAAAACAAAAACCCTTTCCCTTTTCCCCCTCCCAAAAATTTCCCAGGCCCCCCCTACCCCGCCCCTTCCCCCCACTACAGAACTGAAAAATCCCGAAGGGTACATCATAAAAGGAAAAAGGCCAGCTGAATCTGACCCTTTTATAAAAATCCCTTGTTTTGCAAAACATTTCCGGCAAATTACGTTTAATTTTTGTCCCCAGGGGTGCAACCCCCACCAGTTTTAATAAAAATCAGGAAACCCGTTTAATTTTAAATAACAGGGCAGGGGTGTTAAGGACCGCGCTTTAAAAGTTGGGATCTTTACAGGGGGGTCAAAATACGGGCCTCAGTGGGGTTTAGGTAAGTGGGGCTAAACCCAAACCCAGCTAAGGGGGCACAGTAAAATTTAAAGTTTAATCTTTAACCACACCCCCCCATAACAGAGAAAACCGGGGCCTTCATTTATTTCCCCCAAAAAAAAACCCCCAAAAAAAAAAGTTTTCTGACAAACCTCACACGGTACAAGGGAAAAGCAGAAGAGCAATTTCCAAACAGCATCACCCCAAACAACACCAAAGCGCACCACCCCCACTACCATCAAAAACAGAATCCCCGGCACTATTGTATCCCAGCACCACTACTACCACTAGCACAAGCAGCATCAGTAGCACTACGACCGCTACCACAGGCAGCATCAGCACCACTGCTACCACTAACATAGGCAGCATCAGCACCACTACTACCACTAACACAGGCAGCATCAGCACCACTACTACCACTAACACAGGCAGCATGAGCACCACTACTACCACTAACACAGGCAGCATCAGCACCACTACTACAACTAACACAGGTAGCATCAGCACCACTACTACCACTAACACAGGCAGCATCAACACCATTACTACAATTAACACAGGCAGCATCAGCACCACTACTACCACTAACACAGGCAGCATCAGCACCACTACTACCACTAACACAGGCAGCATAAACACGACTACTACCACTAACACAGGCAGCATCAACACCACTACTACCACTAACATAGGCAGCATCATCACCGCTACTACCACTAACACAGGCAGCATCAGCACCACTACTACCACTAACACAGGCAGCATCAGCACCACTACTACCACTAACATAGGCAGCATCATCACCGCTACTACCACTAACACAGGCAGCATCAATACCACTACTACCACTAACACAGCATCAGTACTACTACTACCACTAACAAAGGCAGCATCAGCACAACTACTACCACTAACACAGGCAGCATCAGCACCACTACTACCACTAACACAGGCAGCATGAGCACCACTACTACCACTAACATAGGCAGCACCAGCACCACTACCAGTAACACAGGCAGCATCAGTACTACTACTACCACTAACATAGGCAGCATCAGCACCACTACTACAACTAACACAGGCAGCATCAGCACCACTACTACCACTAACATAGGCAGCATCAGCACCACTACTACCACTAACATAGGCAGCATCAGCACCACTACCACTAACATAGGCAGCATCAGTACCACTACTACCACTAACATAGGCAGCATCAGCACCACTACTACCACTAACACAGGCAGCATCAGCACCACTACTACCACTAACATAGGCAGCATCAGCACCACTACTACCACTAACATAGGCAGAATCAGCACCACTACTACCACTAGCACAGGCAGCATCAGCACCACTACTACCACTAACATAGGCAGCATCAGCACCACTACTACCACTAACACAGGCAGCATCAGCACCACTACTACCACTAACATAGGCAGCATCATCACCACTACTACCACTAACATAGGCAGCATCAGCACCACTACTACCACTAACATAGGCAGCATCAGTACCACTACTACCACTAACACAGGCAGCATCAACACCACTACTACCAATAACACAGGCAGCATCAACACCACTACTACCACTAACACAGGCAGCATCAGCACCACTACTACCACTAACACAGGCAGCATCAGCACCACTACTACCACTAACACAGCTTCAGTACTACTACTACCACTAACAAAGGCAGCATCAGCACCACTACTACCACTAACACAGGCAGCATCAGCACCACTACTACCACTAACACAGGCAGCTTCAGCACCAATACTACAACTAACACAGGTAGCATCAGCACCACTACTACCACTAACACAGGCAGCATCAACACCATTACTACAATTAACACAGGCAGCATCAGCACCACTACTACCACTAACACAGGCAGCATCAGCACCACTACTACCACTAACACAGGCAGCATAAACACGACTACTACCACTTACACAGGCAGCATCAACACCACTACTACCACTAACATAGGCAGCATCATCACCGCTACTACCACTAACACAGGCAGCATCAGCACCACTACTACCACTAACACAGGCAGCATCAGCACCACTACTACCACTAACACAGGTAGCATCAGCACCTCTGTTATTGCTATTCTTGCTGCTGAACAGCAGTTTTGTGCCGATGAAGGTAGCGTAGGTAGCAATGACACAGCCGTGGACTAGTTTGGCTTTAATTGGGTAGGAGTGAGTACACAACGGGCAGTGTGAGGTAGTGACCGCAAGCCAGTCCGTGGAGGGGGGAGCACTTGTGTCTATCAAGAGGGTCGGCCTAGGAGAGAGAGAGCGGCTGGGCTGAGCCTCCCACCGACCTGGGTGAGCCTACAGAGGGCAGCACCTAAATGCCGCGAAATATGAACTAGTCAGAGCAGACGGCTAGGCTGTGTGTTCTGACAGTACAGGCTGTCTACATTTACTCGGCCACGCACCTCGCGTCGTCCCGACGTGACAATACTGGTGGGCCCGTAGGTATAAAGGAATTACGTACACTAGCTACCCCAGAGAGGGACTGGCTTTCGCTCACTAGTAAATCAAAAATGGACATAAAAATGCAACAGGCAAAAAAAAACTCTCCCAACCAGGGAAAGAGAAAACTGGTTTGCCCGCACTGTTTCGTCGAGGAGAGAGTCCGGAGACGTCAGCACTGGAACTAAAATCTTCTATATACAGGTTGTCCGCAGGGCTGAACATCAGTTGACCACTCGTCTACGAACGTTGTTGCACCCTCACATCTGCAAACAATGACTGACAGTAGCATTTCTGTGAAATTGACGTACCTACTGACTTGTCCGACTCCTACGCTAGTTATGCTAATTGTTTGCTTGCAGAAATGGGTATAAATGCACACACATTGTATAGCTAGTTGATAATGGAATCAGGGTGGACAACATCATGTAATTATGTAAATACTTTCAGAAGGGAACCCAGAGTGTAATAAATTCCATGGATGTAGTATTATTGTAGGTATGTGCACCCAGTGTTTTTTATAAATGGTGACAGCGGTGCTCGCAGCAGTTGTGTTTGCCTGGAGAGAGGGAGGAAGAGGTATGAAGTCATCTTCACTTCATCACCCTACACAAGAAGCATCCGTCTCTCGACAAGTTATCCTGATGTCGTGTCTGTACGTTTGACCATCCAGACACAGGTACAAGCAGGATCCAGCCGAAATTTGCCGAAATTCTCCGAGAATTGTAACCCCACACTACAGCGTCCCACGCTACAGTATCCCACAGCAGCCACCACTGTTATTGCTATTCTTGCTGCTGAACAGCGGTTTTGTGCCGATGAAGGTAGCGTAGGTAGCCATGATACGCCCGTGGACTAGTTTGGCTTTAATTGGGTAGGAGTGAGTACACAACGGGCAGTGTGAGGGAGTGAACGCAAGCCAGTCCGTGGAGGGGGGAGCACTTGTGTCTATCAAGAGGGTCGGCCTAGGAGAGAGAGAGCGGCTGGGCTGAGCCTCCCACCGACCTGGGTGAGCCTACAGAGGGCAGCACCTAAATGCCGCGAAATATGAACTAGTCAGAGCAGACGGCTAGGCTGTGTGTTCTGACAGTACAGGCTGTCTACATTTGCTCGGCCACGCACCTCGCGTCGTCCCGACGTGACAATACTGGTGGGCCCGTAGGTATAAAGGAATTACGTACACTGAACATTAAAATGGTATAAAATACCGACAGGTTGTTAGGTAAGAAACATATGCAACAGTTAGGTATCTTTATTTCGAAACGTTTCGCCTACACAGTAGGCTTCTTCAGTCGAGTACAGAAAAGTCGATAGAAGAAGAAGATACTTGAATACGATGTAATCAGTCCATCACCCTTAAAGTTTTGAGGTGGTCAGTCCCTCAGTCTGGAGAAGAGCATTGTTCCATAGTATGAAACAATATGGAGATGAAGTGGCAAGATAGAGCCTTATATAGCGCCAAGAGGTGAGATGTAGGTCACTAGAAGAGGTAAGAACTCAGATGTTGGGAGGTCAGGTCCCTCTCAAATCCAGCCGTTCTCAATAGTGGAGGTTGTCGAAGTTGATTGCAGGTCTGTACCAAGATACCCTTGTGTTGCAGTGTCTGACAGATTGAACATTAAAATGGTATAAAATACCGACAGGTTGTTAGGTAAGACACATATGCAACAGTTAGGTATCTTTATTTCGAAACGTTTCGCCTACACAGTAGGCTTCTTCAGTCGAGTACAGAAAAGTCGATAGAAGAAGAAGATACTTGAAGACGATGTAATCAGTCCATCACCCTTAAAGTTTTGAGGTGGTCAGTCCCTCAGTCTGGAGAAGAGCATTGTTCCATAGTATGAAACAATATAGAGATGAAGTGGCATAATGGAGCCTTATATAGCGCCAAGAGGTGAGATGTAGGTCACTAGAAGAGGTAAGAACTCAGATGTTGGGAGGTCAGGTCCCTCTCAAATCCAGCCGTTCTCAATAGTGGAGGTTGTCGAAGTTGATTGCAGGTCTGTACCAAGATACCCTTGTGTTGCAGTGTCTGACAGATTGAACATTAAAATGGTATAAAATACCGTCAGGTTGTTAGGTAAGACACATATGCAACAGTTAGGTATCTTTATTTCGAAACGTTTCGCCTACACAGTAGGCTTCTTCAGTCGAGTACAGAAAAGTCGATAGAAGAAGAAGATACTTGAAGACGATGTAATCAGTCCATCACCCTTAAAGTTTTGAGGTGGTCAGTCCCTCAGTCTGGAGAAGAGCATTGTTCCATAGTATGAAACAATATGGAGATGAAGTGGCATAATGGAGCCTTATATAGCGCCAAGAGGTGAGATGTAGGTCACTAGAAGAGGTAAGAAACTCAGATGTTGGGAGGTCAGGTCCCTCTCAAATCCAGCCGTTCTCAATAGTGGAGGTTGTCGAAGTTGATTGCAGGTCTGTACCAAGATACCCTTGTGTTGCAGTGTCTGACAGATTGAACATTAAAATGGTATAAAATACCGTCAGGTTGTTAGGTAAGACACATATGCAACAGTTAGGTATCTTTATTTCGAAACGTTTCGCCTACACAGTAGGCTTCTTCAGTCGAGTACAGAAAAGTCGATAGAAGAAGAAGATACTTGAAGACGATGTAATCAGTCCATCACCCTTAAAGTTTTGAGGTGGTCAGTCCCTCAGTCTGGAGAAGAGCATTGTTCCATAGTATGAAACAATATGGAGATGAAGTGGCAAGATGGAGCCTTATATAGCGCCAAGAGGTGAGATGTAGGTCACTAGAAGAGGTAAGAACTCAGATGTTGGGAGGTCAGGTCCCTCTCAAATCCAGCCGTTCTCAATAGTGGAGGTTGTCGAAGTTGATTGCAGGTCTGTACCAAGATACCCTTGTGTTGCAGTGTCTGACAGATTGAACATTAAAATGGTATAAAATACCGTCAGGTTGTTAGGTAAGACACATATGCAACAGTTAGGTATCTTTATTTCGAAACGTTTCGCCTACACAGTAGGCTTCTTCAGTCGAGTACAGAAAAGTCGATAGAAGAAGAAGATACTTGAAGACGATGTAATCAGTCCATCACCCTTAAAGTTTTGAGGTGGTCAGTCCCTCAGTCTGGAGAAGAGCATTGTTCCATAGTATGAAACAATATGGAGATGAAGTGGCAAGATGGAGCCTTATATAGCGCCAAGACGTGAGATGTAGGTCACTAGAAGAGGTAAGAACTCAGATGTTGGGAGGTCAGGTCCCTCTCAAATCCAGCCGTTCTCAATAGTGGAGGTTGTCGAAGTTGATTGCAGGTCTGTACCAAGATACCCTTGTGTTGCAGTGTCTGACAGATTGAACATTAAAATGGTATAAAATACCGACAGGTGGTTGTTAGGTAAGACACATATGCAACAGTTAGCTATCTTTATTTCGAAACGTTTCGCCTACACAGTAGGCTTCTTCAGTCGAGTACAGAAAAGTCGATAGAAGAAGATACTTGAAGACGATGTAATCAGTCCATCACCCTTAAAGTTTTGAGGTGGTCAGTCCCTCAGTCTGGAGAAGAGCATTGTTCCATAGTATGAAACAATATGGAGATGAAGTGGCAAGATGGAGCCAAGAGGTGAGATGTAGGTCACTAGAAGAGGTAAGAACTCAGGACCTGACCTCCCAACATCTGAGTTCTTACCTCTTCTAGTGACCTACATCTCACCTCTTGGCGCTATATAAGGCTCCATCTTGCCACTTCATCTCCATATTGTTTCATACTATGGAACAATGCTCTTCTCCAGACTGAGGGACTGACCACCTCAAAACTTTAAGGGTGATGGACTGATTACATCGTCTTCAAGTATCTTCTTCTTCTATCGACTTTTCTGTACTCGACTGAAGAAGCCTACTGTGTAGGCGAAACGTTTCGAAATAAAGATACCTAACTGTTGCATATGTGTCTTACCTAACAACCTGTCGGTATTTTATACCATTTTAATGTTCAATCTGTCAGACACTGCAACACAAGGGTATCTTGGTACAGACCTGCAATCAACTTCGACAACCTCCACTATTGAGAACGGCTGGATTTGAGAGGGACCTGACCTCCCAACATCTGAGTTCTTACCTCTTCTAGTGACCTACATCTCACCTCTTGGCGCTATATAAGGCTCCATCTTGCCACTTCATCTCCATATTGTTTCATACTATGGAACAATGCTCTTCTCCAGACTGAGGGACTGACCACCTCAAAACTTTAAGGGTGTTGGACTGATTACATCGTCTTCAAGTATCTTCTTCTTCTATCGACTTTTCTGTACTCGACTGAAGAAGCCTACTGTGTAGGCGAAATGTTTCGAAATAAAGATACCTAACTGTTGCATATGTGTCTTACCTAACAATTACGTACACTAGCTACCCCAGAGAGGGACTGGCTTTCGCTCACTAGTAAATCAAAAATGGACATAAAAATGCAACAGGCAAAAAAAAACTCTCCCAACCAGGGGAAGAGAAAACTGGTTTGCCCGCGCTGTTTCATCGAGGAGAGAGTCCGGAGACGTCAGCACTGGAACTAAAATCTTCTATATACAGGTTGTCCGCAGGGCTGAACATCAGTTGACCACTCGTCTACGAACGTTCACCCTCACATCTGCAAACAATGACTGACAGTAGCATTTCTGTGAAATTGACGTACCTACTGACTTGTCCGACTCCTACGCTAGTTATGCTAATTGTTTGCTTGCAGAAATGGGTATAAATGCACACACATTGTATAGCTAGTCGATAATGGAGTCAGGGTGGACAACATCATGTAATTATGTAAATACTTTTAGAAGGGTACCCAGAGTGTAATAAATTCCATGGATGTAGTATTATTGTAGGTATGTGCGCCCAGTGTTTTTTGTAAATGGTGACAGCGGTGCTCGCAGCAGTTGTGTTTGCCTGGAGAGAGGGAGGAAGAGGTATGAAGTCATCTTCACTTCATCACCCTACACAAGAAGCATCCGACTCTCGACAAGTTATCCTGATGTCGTGTCTGTACGTTTGAGCATCCAGACACAGGTACAAGCAGGATCCAGCCGAAATTTGCCGAAATTCTCCGAGAATTGTAAGTGACCCCACGCTACAGCTTCCCACGCTACAGTATCCCACCGCTGCCACCACTGTTATTGCTATTCTTGCTGCTGAACAGCGGTTTTGTGCCGATGAAGGTAGCGTAGGTAGCCATGATACGGCCGTGGACTAGTTTGGCTTTAATTGGGTAGGAGTGAGTACATAACGGGCAGTGTGAGGGAGTGACCGCAAGCCAGTCCGTGGAGGGGGGAGCACTTGTGTCTATCAAGAGGGTCGGCCTAGGAGAGAGAGAGCGGCTGGGCTGAGCCTCCCACCGACCTGGGTGAGCCTACAGAGGGCAGCACCTAAATGCCGCGAAATATGAACTAGTCAGAGCAGACGGCTAGGCTGTGTGTTCTGACAGTACAGGCTGTCTACACCACTACTACCACTAACACAGGCAGCATCAGCACCACTACTACCACTAACACAGGCAGCATCAGCACCAACTACTACCACTAACACAGGCAGCATCAGCACCACTACTACCACTAACACAGGCAGCATCAGCACCACTACTACCACTAACACAGGCAGCATCAGCACCACTACTACCACTAACACAGGCAGCATCAGCACCACTACTACCACTAACACAGGCAGCATCAACACGACTACTACCACTAACA
This sequence comes from Cherax quadricarinatus, assembly GCF_026875155.1. Classification (NCBI taxonomy): domain Eukaryota; kingdom Metazoa; phylum Arthropoda; class Malacostraca; order Decapoda; family Parastacidae; genus Cherax; species Cherax quadricarinatus. The sequence continues at coordinate 97,990,550 of NC_069403.1, read as the reverse complement.
CAGGCAGCATCAACACGACTACTACCGCTAACACAGGCAGCATCAACACGACTACTACCACTAACACAGGCAGCATCAACACGACTACTACCACTAACACAGGCAGCATCAACACCACTACTACCACTATCAGAATCTTAACGTCAGCTGAATCAGCAGTACTAACATCGACCTTCCCCCGGCTGTAGAAACAAAAACATTTACTGCACCTCCAGCACCAGCAGACTAAAACATCAACACCAGCAGCACCGCTACAAATGCCAGCAGCACCGCCACCAACACCAGCAGCACCACCAACATCAACAGCATCGCCAACACCAGCAGCACCACCAGCAAAAACAGACAATAACATAAACACCAGCAGCACCGCCACCAACTATAGCAGCACCACCAGGACCAGTAGCACTGCCTCCAACACCAGCAGCACAGCCACTAACAGCAATAACACCAGCATAAGCAAGATTAATATTGATAATAGCAGGAGAGCATAAAATGGAGCATTCTTTCCCCTACTACCGCGTCCATCACGACTCCCAGCAACACTAGCAGAGGTAACAGCAGCGGGAGCAGCAACTGTAACATCAGCAATAACAGCAGCAAAAACACCAACAACAGAAGGAGGAGGAGCAGATATAACAGCAAAAGGAACTGCAGCATCAAGTGAAGTAATAGTTGGAAGAGAATCAATACCAGTTACAGCAACAATAGCAGTAGAAAGAACTAAAACAGCTGTATAAACAATAGGAGCAATAATAGCAACACTGGCATCATTACAGTACCTTGAAGCAACTCCTCCACAGCCACTAGTAGCAGCAGAAGTAACAATAGATGCAGTAACAAAAGTAGTTTAGACCAAGGATGATGAACGGACCTCCTCTTACAAATATTAAATAAGATACACTCAGTAGGTTGCAGATATTGTAGACGAAATATACTGAACCTTGTAAAGAGAGACAGATATAAGTAGACTTAGGGTTGAAGGTATGGGTAAGAATCAGCACGTGAAGCACCCAGGTGATGCCAAATCCGTAATGACAACTCCTGCCTCTAGACGAATACGCGAGGAAAACACGCGAGAAAACACACTCAAAGCCCGAAATGTTTGCATAACAATGGGCTTTCTGAATGCACACGTAAATGTCAACATTCTCTGTACAAATATTGTATCATGCTCGTATGATAAATTAGACACATGTGCAACACTTGGGTATCTTTAATGAGGAAACGTTTCGCCACACAGTGGCTTCATCAGTCCATGTAAAGGAGAATGGTGAAGAACAGGAGGAGTTTGAGGTAATCAATCCCTCAGTCTTGAGTCTATGTGGTCAGCAAATCATTCTTTTCAAGAATGATGGACTGACCACATCGACTCAAGGCTGAGGGACTGATTACCTCAGACTCCTGTTGTTTCCTCATTGAAGATACCAAAGTGTTGCACATGTGTCTAATTTATGAACTTCTCGGTTCTCTGAACCATTCATCTACATCATGCTCTTATAAAATAAATTTTTGAGTTCTTCTTCTATTATTATTATTATTATTATTATTATTATTATTATTATTACAGCAGCATAACCAGGCTCTCTCTGACGGCCCTCTCAGGGCGTTTATCGCTACGTTAAGTGAGAACAATAACATTATGGCTACGTTAAGTGAGAACAATAACATTATGGCTATGTTAAGTGAGAACAATAACATTATGGCTACGTTAAGTGAGAACAATAACATTATGGCTACGTTAAGTGAGAACAATAACATTATGGCTACGTAAGTGAAACAATAACATTATCGCTACGTTAAGTGAGAACAATAACATTATGGCTATGTTAAGTGAGAACAATAACATTATGGCTACGTTAAGTGAGAACAATAACATTATGGCTACGTTAAGTGAGAACAATAACATTATGGCTATGTTAAGTGAGAACAATAACATTATGGCTACGTTAAGTGAGAACAATAACATTATCGCTATGTTAGGTGAGAACAATAACATTATCGCTACGTTAAGTGAGAACAATAACATTATCGCTACGTTAAGTGAGAACAATAACATTATCGCTACGTTAAGTGAGAACAATAACATTATCGCTACGTTAAGTGAGAACAATAACATTATCGCTAAGTTAAGTGAGAACAATAACATTATGGCTACGTTAAGTGAGAACAATAACGTTATCGCTACGTTAAGTGAGAACAATAACATTATGGCTACGTTAAGTGAGAACAATAATGTTATCGCTACGTTAAGTGAGAACAATAACATTATGGCTACGTTAAGTGAGAACAATAACGTTATCGCTACGTTAAGTGAGAACAATAACATTATGGCTACGTTAAGTGAGAACAATAACATTATGGCTACGTTAAGTGAGAACAATAACGTTATCGCTACGTTAAGTGAGAACAATAACATTATGGCTACGTTAAGCGAGAACAATAACGTTATCGCTACGTTAAGTGAGAACAATAACGTTATCGCTATGTTAGGTGAGAACAATAACATTATCGCTACTTAAGTGAGAACAATAACATTATCGCTACGTTAAGTGAAACAATAACATTATCGCTACGTTAAGTGAGAACAATAACATTATCGCTATGTTAAGTGAGAACAATAACATTATGGCTACGTTAAGTGAGAACAATAACATTATGTCTACGTTAAGTGAGAACAATAACATTATGGCTACGTTAAGTGAGAACAATAACATTATGGCTACGTTAAGTGAGGACAATAACATTATGGCTACGTTAAGTGAGAACAATAACATTATAGCTACGTTAAGTGAGAACAATAACATTATGGCTACGTTAAGTGAGAACAATAACATTATAGCTACGTTAAGTGAGAACAATAACATTATGGCTACGTTAAGTTGAGAACAATAAACATTATGGCTACGTTAAGTGAGAACAATAACATTATGGCTACGTTAAGTGAGAACAATAACATTATAGCTACGTTAAGTGAGAATAAAAATTCTCGCTACGTTAAGTGAGAACAATAACATTATAGCTACGTTAAGTGAGAATAATAACATTATTGCTACGTTAAGTGAGAACAATAACATTATCGCTACGTTAAGTGAGAACAATAACATTATCGCTACGTTAAGTGAGAACAATAACAATATCGCTACGTTAAGTGAGAACAATAACATTATCGCTACGTTAAGTGAGAACAATAACATTATCGCTACGTTAAGTGAGAACAATAACATTGTCGCTACGTTAAGTGAGAACAATAACATTAGCGTCAGCGCTGATGTTTGGATTCTGGTCTGACTCTGCAAATAGAATGAAAAACACGAGAGGATACGACTTACACTGTATATTGTTGTGTGGTCACTATGACGCACTAGTGACGCACAGCAGTCAGCAACACTAGTGGTGCACAGCAGTCAGCAACATTAGTGGTGCACAGCAGTCAGAAACACTGGTGACGCGCAGCAGTCAGCAACACTTGTGACGGGCAGCAGTCAGCAACACTGGTGACGCACAGCAGTCAGCAACACTGGTGACGCGCAGCAGTCAGCAACACTTGTGACGGGCAGCAGTCAGCAACACTGGTGACGCACAGCAGTCAGCAACACTGGTGACGCGCAGCAGTCAGCAACACTTGTGACGGGCAGCAGTCAGCAACACTAGTGACGCACAGCAGTCAGCAACACTGGTGACGAGCAGAAGTCAGCAACACTGGTGACGGGCAGCAGTCAGCAACACTGGTGACGGGCAGCAGTCAGCAACACTAGTGACGCACAGCAGTCAGCAACGCTGGTGACGGGCAGCAGTAAGCAACACTGGTGACGGGCGGCAGTCAGCAACACTGGTGACGGGCAGCAGTCAGCAACACTGGTCATGGGCAGCAGTCAGCAACACTGGTGACGCACAGCAGTCAGCAACACTGGTGACACACAGCAGTCAGCAACACTGGTGACGCACAGCAGTCAGCAACACTGGTGACGGGCAGTAGTCAGCAACACTAGTGAGGCACAGCAGCCAGCAACACTGGTGACACACAGGAGTCAGCAACACTGGTGACGCACAGCAGTCAGCAACACTGGGGACGCACAGCAGTCAGCAACACTGGTGACGCAAAGCAGTCAGCAACACTGGTGAAGGGCAGCAGTCAGCAACACTAGTGATGCACAGCAGTCAGAAACACTGGTGACGCACAGCAGTCAGCAACACTGGTGACGGGCAGCAGTCAGCAACACTGGTGATGCACAGAAGTCAGCGACACTGGTGACGCGCAGCAGTCAGCAACACTGGTGACGCACATCAGTCAGCAACACTGGTGACGCACAGCAGTCAGCAACACTGGTGACGCACAGCAGTCAGCAACACTGGTGATGCACAGCAGTCAGCAACACTGGTGACGCACAGCAGTCAGAAACACTTGTGACGGGCAGCAGTCAGCAACACTGGAGACGAGCAGCAGTCAGCAACACTGGTGACGGGCAGCAGTCAGCAACACTGGTGAGGGGCAGCAGTCGGCAACACTAGTGACGGGCAGCAGGCAGCAATACTGGTGACGGGCAGCAGTCAGCAACACTGGTGACGCACAGCAGTCAGCAACGCTGGTGACGGGCAGCAGTCAGCAACACTAGTGATGGGCAGCAGTCAGCAACACTAGTGACGCACAGCAGTCAACAGCACTAGTGATGCACAGCAGTCAGCAACACTGGTGACGCACAGCAGTCAGCAACACTGTGACGCACAGCAGTCAGCAACACTGTGACGCATAGAATTCAGCAACACTGGTGACGCACATCAGTCAGCAACACTGGTGACGCACAGCAGTCAGCAACACTGGTGACGCACAGCAGTCAGCAACACTGGTGACACACTGCAGTCAGCAACACTGGTGACTGGCAACAGTCAGCAACACTGGTGACGCACAGCAGTCAGCAACACTGGTGACTGGCAGCAGTCAGCAACACTGGTGACACACAGCAGTCAGCAACACTGGTGACGGGCAGCAGTCAGCAACACTAGTGACGCACAGCAGTGAGCAACACTGGTGACGCACAGCAGTCAGCAACACTGGTGACGCACAGCAGTCAGCAACACTGGTGACGCACAGCAGTCAGCAACACTGGTGACGCATAGAATTCAGCAACACTGGTGACGCACATCAGTCAGCAACACTGGTGACGCACAGCAGTCAGCAACACTGGTGACGCACAGCAGTCAGCAACACTGGTGACACATTGCAGTCAGCAACACTGGTGATGCACAGCAGTCAGCAACACTGGTGACTGGCAACAGTCAGCAACACTGGTGACGCACAGCAGTCAGCAACACTGGTGACTGGCAGCAGTCAGCAACACTGGTGACGCACAGCAGTCAGCAACACTGGTGACGGGCAGCAGTCAGCAACACTAGTGACGCACAGCAGTGAGTAACACTGGTGACGCACAGTAGTCAGCAACACTGGTGACGCACAGCAGTCAGCAACACTGGTGACGCACAGCAGTCAGCAACACTGGTAACGCAAAGCAGTCAGCAACACTGGTGACGCACAGCAGTCAGCAACACTGGTGACGCACAGCAGTCAGCAACACTGGTGACGGGCAGCAGTCAACAACACTAGTGACGCACAGCAGTCAGCAACACTGGTGACGGGCAACAATCAGCAACACTGGTGACGGGCAGCAGTAAGCAACACTGGTGAGGGGCAGCAGTCAGCAACACTGGTGATGGGCAGCAGTCAGCAACACTGGTGAGGGGCAGCAGGCAGCAATACTGGTGATGGACAGCAGTCAGCAACACTGGTGACGCACAGGAGTCAGCAACACTGGTGACGGGCAGCAGTCAGCACACTAGTGACGGGCAGCAGTCAGCAACACTGGTGATGCACAGCATCAGCACACTAGTGACGCACATCAGTCGGCAACACTGGTGACGCACAGCAGTCAGCAACACTGGTGACGCACAGCAGTCAGCAACACTGGTGACGCACAGCAGTCAGCAACACTGGTGGCGCACATCAGTCAGCAACACTGGTGACGCACAGCAGTCAGCAACACTGGTGACGCACAGCAGTCAGCAACACTGGTGACGCACAGCAGTCAGCAACACTGGTGACGCACAACAGTCAGCAACACTGGTGACGCACAGCAGTCAGCAACAATAGTGACGCACAACAGTCAGCAACACTGGTGACGCACAGCAGTCAGCAACACAGGTGACGCACAGCAGTCAGCAACACTGGTGACGCACAGATTTCAGCAACACTGGTGACGCACAGCAGTCAGCAACACTAGTGACGGGCAGCAGTCAGCAACACTAGTGACGCTCAGCAGTCAGCAACACTAGTGACGTGCAGCAGACAGCAACACTGGTGACGCACAGCAGTCAGCAACACTGGTGACGCGCAGCAGTCATCAACACTGGTGACGCACAGCAGTCAGCAACACTGGTGACGGGCAGCAGTCAGCAGCACTAGTGAAGCACAACAGTCAGCAACACTAATAATGCACAGCAGTCAGCAACACTAGTGATGCACAGTAGTCAGCAACACAAGTGATGCACAGTAGTCAGCAACACTAGTGATGCACAGTAGTCAGCAACACAAGTGATGCACAGCAGTCAGCAACACTAGTGATGCACAGTCAGCAACACAAGTGATGCACAGCAGTCAGCAACACTAGTGATGCACAGTAATCAGCAACACAAGTGAAACACAGCAGTCAGCAACACTAGTGAAACACAGGAGTCAGCAACTCTAGCGAAACACAGCAGTCAGCAACACTAGTGAAACACAGCAGTCAGCAACACTAGTGAAACACAGCAGTCAGCAACACTAGTGAAACACAGCAGTCCGCAACTCTAGTGAAACACTACAGTCAGCAACACTAGTGAAACACAAGCAGTCAGCAACACTAGTGAAACACAACAGTCAGCAACACTAGCGAAACACACAGCTGTCAGCGACACTAGTGAAACACAGCATCAGCAACACTAGTGAGACACAGCAGTCAGGAACACTACTGAAACACAGCAGTCAGCAACACTAGCGAAACACAGCAGTCAGCAACACTAGTGAAACACAGCAGTCAGCGACACTAGTGAAACCCAGCAGTCCGCAACACTAGTGAAACACAGCAGTCCGCAACTCTAGTGAAACACTACAGTCAGCAACACTATGAAACACAGCAGTCAGCAACACTAGTGAAACACAACAGTCAGCAACACTAGCGAAACACAGCAGTCAGCAACACTAGTGAAACACAGCTGTCAGCGACACTAGTGAAACACAGCAGTCAGCAACACTAGTGAAACACAGCAGTCAGCAACACTAATGTAACACAGTAGTCAGCAACACTAGCGAAACACAGCAGTCGGCAACACTAGTAAAACACAGCAGTCAGCTACACTAGTGAAACACAGCAGTCAGCAACACTAGTGAAACACAGCAGTCAGCAACACTAGTGAAACACAGCAGTCAGCAACACTAGTGGAACACAGCAGTCAGCAACACTAGTGAAACACAGCAGTCAGCAACACTAGTGAAACACAGCAGTCAGCAACACTAGTGAAACACAGCAGTCAGCAACACTAGTGAAACACAGCAGTCAGCAACACTAGTGAAACACAGCAGTCAGCAACACTAGTGAAACACAGCAGTCAGCAACACTAGTGAAACACAGCAGTCAGCAACACTAGTGAAACACAGCAGCCAGCAGCACTAGTGCAACACAGCAGCCAGCAACACTAGTGAAACACAGCAGTCAGCAACACTAGTGAAACACAGCAGTCAGCAACACTAGTGAAACACAGCAGTCAGCAACACTAGTGAAACACAGCAGCCAGAAACACTAGTGCAACACAGCAGTCAGCGACAATAGTGAAACACAGCAGTCAGCAACACTAGTTCAACACAGCAGTCAGCAACATTAGTGAAACACTGCAGTCAGCAACACTAGTTCAACACAGCAGTCACAACACTAGTTCACACAGCAGTCAGCAACACTAGTGAAACACAGCAGTCAGCAACACTAGTGAAACACAGCAGCCAGCAACACTAGTGCAACACAGCAGTCAGCAACACTAGTTCAACACAGCAGTCAGCAACACTAGTTCAACACAGCAGTCAGCAACACTAGTTCAACACAGCAGTCAGCAACACTAGTTCAACACAGCAGTCAGCAACACTAGTTCAACACAGCAGTCAGCAACACTAGTTCAACACAGCAGTCAGCAACACTAGTTCAACACAGCAGTCAGCAACACTAGTTCAACACACAGCAGTCAGCAACACTAGTTCAACACAGCAGTCAGCAACACTAGTTCAACACAGCAGTCAGCAACACTAGTTCAACACAGCAGCCAGCAACACTAGTGCAACACAGCAGTCAGCAACACTGGTGAAGGGCAGCAGTCAGCAACACTAGTGATGCACAGCAGTCAGAAACACTGGTGACGCACAGCAGTCAGCAACACTGGTGACGGGCAGCAGTCAGCAACACTGGTGATGCACAGAAGTCAGCGACACTGGTGACGCGCAGCAGTCAGCAACACTGGTGACGCACATCAGTCAGCAACACTGGTGACGCACAGCAGTCAGCAACACTGGTGACGCACAGCAGTCAGCAACACTGGTGATGCACAGCAGTCAGCAACACTGGTGACGCACAGCAGTCAGAAACACTTGTGACGGGCAGCAGTCAGCAACACTGGAGACGAGCAGCAGTCAGCAACACTGGTGACGGGCAGCAGTCAGCAACACTGGTGAGGGGCAGCAGTCGGCAACACTAGTGACGGGCAGCAGGCAGCAATACTGGTGACGGGCAGCAGTCAGCAACACTGGTGACGCACAGCAGTCAGCAACGCTGGTGACGGGCAGCAGTCAGCAACACTAGTGATGGGCAGCAGTCAGCAACACTAGTGACGCACAGCAGTCAACAGCACTAGTGATGCACAGCAGTCAGCAACACTGGTGACGCACAGCAGTCAGCAACACTGGTGACGCACAGCAGTCAGCAACACTGGTGACGCATAGAATTCAGCAACACTGGTGACGCACATCAGTCAGCAACACTGGTGACGCACAGCAGTCAGCAACACTGGTGACGCACAGCAGTCAGCAACACTGGTGACACACTGCAGTCAGCAACACTGGTGACTGGCAACAGTCAGCAACACTGGTGACGCACAGCAGTCAGCAACACTGGTGACTGGCAGCAGTCAGCAACACTGGTGACACACAGCAGTCAGCAACACTGGTGACGGGCAGCAGTCAGCAACACTAGTGACGCACAGCAGTGAGCAACACTGGTGACGCACAGCAGTCAGCAACACTGGTGACGCACAGCAGTCAGCAACACTGGTGACGCACAGCAGTCAGCAACACTGGTGACGCATAGAATTCAGCAACACTGGTGACGCACATCAGTCAGCAACACTGGTGACGCACAGCAGTCAGCAACACTGGTGACGCACAGCAGTCAGCAACACTGGTGACACACTGCAGTCAGCAACACTGGTGACGCACAGCAGTCAGCAACACTGGTGACTGGGAACAGTCAGCAACACTGGTGACGCACAGCAGTCAGCAACACTGGTGACTGGCAGCAGTCAGCAACACTGGTGACGCACAGCAGTCAGCAATACTGGTGACGGGCAGCAGTCAGCAACACTAGTGACGCACAGCAGTGAGTAACACTGGTGACGCACAGTAGTCAGCAACACTGGTGACGCACAAAAGTCAGCAACACTGGTGACGCACAGCAGTCAGCAACACTGGTAACGCACAGCAGTCAGCAACACTGGTGACGCACAGCAGTCAGCAACACTGGTGACGCACAGCAGTCAGCAACACTGGTGACGGGCAGCAGTCAACAACACTAGTGACGCACAGCAGTCAGCAACACTGGTGACGGGCAACAATCAGCAACACTGGTGACGGGCAGCAGTAAGCAACACTGGTGAGGGGCAGCAGTCAGCAACACTGGTGATGGGCAGCAGTCAGCAACACTGGTGAGGGGCAGCAGGCAGCAATACTGGTGATGGACAGCAGTCAGGAACACTGGTGACGCACAGGAGTCAGCAACACTGGTGACGGGCAGCAGTCAGCAACACTAGTGACGGGCAGCAGTCAGCAACACTGGTGATGCACAGCAGTCAGCAACACTAGTGACGCACATCAGTCGGCAACACTGGTGACGCACAGCAGTCAGCAACACTGGTGACGCACAGCAGTCAGCAACACTGGTGACGCACAGCAGTCAGCAACACTGGTGGCGCACATCAGTCAGCAACACTGGTGACGCACAGCAGTCAGCAACACTGGTGACGCACAGCAGTCAGCAACACTGGTGACGCACAGCAGTCAGCAACACTGGTGACGCACAACAGTCAGCAACACTGGTGACGCACAGCAGTCAGCAACAATAGTGACGCACAACAGTCAGCAACACTGGTGACGCACAGCAGTCAGCAACACAGGTGACGCACAGCAGTCAGCAACACTGGTGACGCACAGATTTCAGCAACACTGGTGACGCACAGCAGTCAGCAACACTAGTGACGGGCAGCAGTCAGCAACACTAGTGACGCTCAGCAGTCAGCAACACTAGTGACGTGCAGCAGACAGCAACACTGGTGACGCACAGCAGTCAGCAACACTGGTGACGCGCAGCAGTCATCAACACTGGTGACGCACAGCAGTCAGCAACACTGGTGACGGGCAGCAGTCAGCAGCACTAGTGAAGCACAACAGTCAGCAACACTAATAATGCACAGCAGTCAGCAACACTAGTGATGCACAGTAGTCAGCAACACAAGTGATGCACAGTAGTCAGCAACACTAGTGATGCACAGTAGTCAGCAACACAAGTGATGCACAGCAGTCAGCAACACTAGTGATGCACAGTCAGCAACACAAGTGATGCACAGCAGTCAGCAACACTAGTGATGCACAGTAATCAGCAACACAAGTGAAACACAGCAGTCAGCAACACTAGTGAAACACAGGAGTCAGCAACTCTAGCGAAACACAGCAGTCAGCAACACTAGTGAAACACAGCAGTCAGCAACACTAGTGAAACACAGCAGTCAGCAACACTAGTGAAACACAGCAGTCCGCAACTCTAGTGAAACACTACAGTCAGCAACACTAGTGAAACACAGCAGTCAGCAACACTAGTGAAACACAACAGTCAGCAACACTAGCGAAACACAGCTGTCAGCGACACTAGTGAAACACAGCAGTCAGCAACACTAGTGAGACACAGCAGTCAGGAACACTACTGAAACACAGCAGTCAGCAACACTAGCGAAACACAGCAGTCAGCAACACTAGTGAAACACAGCAGTCAGCGACACTAGTGAAACCCAGCAGTCCGCAACACTAGTGAAACACAGCAGTCCGCAACTCTAGTGAAACACTACAGTCAGCAACACTAGTGAAACACAGCAGTCAGCAACACTAGTGAAACACAACAGTCAGCAACACTAGCGAAACACAGCAGTCAGCAACACTAGTGAAACACAGCTGTCAGCGACACTAGTGAAACACAGCAGTCAGCAACACTAGTGAAACACAGCAGTCAGCAACACTAATGTAACACAGTAGTCAGCAACACTAGCGAAACACAGCAGTCGGCAACACTAGTAAAACACAGCAGTCAGCTACACTAGTGAAACACAGCAGTCAGCAACACTAGTGAAACACAGCAGTCAGCAACACTAGTGAAACACAGCAGTCACAACACTAGTGGAACACAGCAGTCAGCAACACTAGTGAAACACAGCAGTCAGCAACACTAGTGAAACACAGCAGTCAGCAACACTAGTGAAACACAGCAGTCAGCAACACTAGTGAAACACAGCAGTCAGCAACACTAGTGAAACACATAAGTCAGCAACACTAGTGAAACACAGCAGCCAGCAACACTAGTGCAACACAGCAGTCAGCAACACTAGTGAAACACAGCAGTCAGCAACACTAGTGAAACACAGCAGTCAGCAACACTAGTGTAACACAGCAGTCAGCAACACTAGCGAAACACAGCAGTCAGCAACACTAGTAAAACACAGCAGTCAGCAAACACTAGTGAAACACAGCAGTCAGCAACACTAGTGAAACACAGCAGTCAGCAACACTAGTGAAACACAGCAGTCAGCAACACTAGTGAAACACAGCAGTCAGCAACACTAGTGAAACACAGCAGTCAGCAACACTAGCGAAACACAGCAGTCAGCAACACTAGTGCAACTCAGCAGACAGCATCAGTAGTGAAACACAGCAGTCAGCAACACTAGTGAAACACAGCAGTCAGCAACACTAGTGAAACACAGCAGTCAGCAACACTAGTGAAACACAGCAGTCAGCAACACAGTGAAACACAGCAGTCAGCAACACTAGTGAAACACAGCAGCCAGCAGCACTAGTGCAACACAGCAGCCAGCAACACTAGTGAAACACAGCAGTCAGCAACACTAGTGAAACACAGCAGTCAGCAACACTAGTGAAACACAGCAGTCAGCAACACTAGTGAAACACAGCAGCCAGAAACACTAGTGCAACACAGCAGTCAGCGACAATAGTGAAACACAGCAGTCAGCAACACTAGTTCAACACAGCAGTCAGCAACATTAGTGAAACACTGCAGTCAGCAACACTAGTTCAACACAGCAGTCAGCAACACTAGTTCAACACAGCAGTCAGCAACACTAGTGAAACACAGCAGTCAGCAACACTAGTGAAACACAGCAGCCAGCAACACTAGTGCAACACAGCAGTCAGCAACACTAGTTCAACACAGCAGTCAGCAACACTAGTTCAACACAGCAGTCAGCAACACTAGTTCAACACAGCAGTCAGCAACACTAGTTCAACACAGCAGTCAGCAACACTAGTTCAACACAGCAGTCAGCAACACTAGTTCAACACAGCAGTCAGCAACACTAGTTCAACACAGCAGTCAGCAACACTAGTTCAAACACAGCAGTCAGCAACACTAGTTCAACACAGCAGTCAGCAACACTAGTTCAACACAGCAGTCAGCAACACTAGTTCAACACAGCAGCCAGCAACACTAGTGCAACACAGCAGTCAGCAACACTAGTTCAACACAGCAGTCAGCAACACTAGTTCAACACAGCAGTCAGCAACACTAGTTCAACACAGCAGTCAGCAACACTAGTTCAACACAGCAGTCAGCAACACTAGTTCAACACAGCAGTCAGCAACACTAGTTCAACACAGCAGTCAGCAACACTAGTTCAACACAGCAGTCAGCAACACTAGTGAAACACAGCAGTCAGCAACACTAGTGAAACACAGCAGTCAGCAACACTAGTGAAACACAGCAGCCAGCAACACTAGTGAAACACAGCAGCCAGCAACACTAGTGCAACACAGCAGTCAGCAACACTAGTTCAACACAGCAGTCAGCAACACTAGTTCAACACAGCAGTCAGCAACACTAGTGAAACACAGCAGTCAGCAACACTAGTTCAACACAGCAGTCAGCAACACTAGTTCAACACAGCAGTCAGCAACACTAGTTCAACACAGCAGTCAGCAACACTAGTGAAACACAGCAGTCAGCAACACTAGTTCAACACAGCAGTCAGCAACACTAGTGAAACACTGCAGTCAGCAACACTAGTTCAACACAGCAGTCAGCAACACTAGTGAAACACAGCAGTCAGCAACACTAGTTCAACACAGCAGTCAGCAACACTAGTGAAACACAGCAGTCAGCAACACTAGTGCAACACAGCAGTCAGCAACACTAGTGAAACACAGCAGCCAGCAACACTCTCACATGGTGTTGACACTCCCTGACAAGTAACTGAGAAGGACATTGTGTCTTATGGTGTAAAAAAACATAAATAACCGTATATACTAAGCTGGGGAGGAACATCTTGATGAAACACGAGTTGACTCGCTGAACACTACAACTAACCACTGTAAAATTAATTAGTAATTGAGATGAAAATAAACTTCGGTGAAGGTAATAAGTCATTGCAATAATTGTTTACTTATCCAAAAAAAATTGTTTTCTTGATATTTTTCTTGTGGTTTTATTTATGACTCTGAGTAAGCTGTTAATTAATTAGTTGTAAAACATATTGGCATTAATTTATATCTCAGCAAATATGCAATCAGCATAGGTAAATATTTCTCTATCACAAGCAAGACAGCTCACTCTCTCTCTCTCTCTCTCTCTCTCTCTCTCTCTCTCTCTCTCTCTCTCTCTCTCTCTCTCTCTCTCTCTCTCTCTAGAACGAAGAGAATAACGAAGTTTGAGCTTTCAGTTGTTGTGGCGGCTTAGGGGACTGTCTTATCTGCCCACATTCAAACGCTGTTTTCCAAACGTTGAAAGCAAATAAAAATTCAGCATAATTTTCAATTGTACACTATTAGATGCACTTGTCGACAAATGGAATATCCATGATAAAAGATGACAACACTCTAGGTTGAAGGAGTGAGGAGTTTATGACATGGTTTCTGGAATTCCAGGTCGTGCAACAAGTCTCTCCTGAGCCAGCAAAGACTCGTATGGAACTTCTAATCTTCTTTGCAATGGACTGGAAGTCTTAGTAGCTACGTACACAGATGTTGTCCACACAACGGTAGGATGTGGTGCTTGACTTCTGTGTGGGTATTTGGAGAGGATCACCGATGGATAAACGTTTCTCTATCTTGCATTTCTTGAAGAAAGGACACGGTGGTAGCGAAATTTAGAAGTCAGTTGTCGTGAAGCAGGTTACCAATTCATAACTTGCAGACATGTGGAAGAGAAAGGTTTGTAGCTGGGAGCAGCATTCTGAAAAAAAAATAAGTGAGAATCGAGGCATGGATGTGATGCTAGATTCAGTTTATCAGCACTTGTTACTTGGAATGCTGCTGAAAGCAAGATTGCTGTAGCAGTAGCAGCAGCAGCGAGAGACGCAGAATCAGTAACAAACAATAATACAATAAACTACATCAGCAGCAACGGCATAAGCAGTACCAGTGAAAGCAGACAGCACAGCAAAAGATGCATCAGTTTGAGCAGCAGCAGCATCAACAGCAGTATAATCTGTGGAGGTATTCATACTTTGGTTACAGTAAGGCCCGCCTTGTTTACACTGACCTGAGATGTTACAAAGTAGGAAGGGATGGGAGGGAGAGAGGGAGAGAGAGAGAGAGAGAGAAAATGAACGGAAATTCAAATTCAAATTCAAAGTTTATTCTCTATAAAGATTACAATGTTGAATTTACAGAATTTGGTTGTTGTGTGGTTTACATATAGTTAAATAATGATTACAGAGTGTACCACTAGAACGCCTAGCATGGCTAGGCATTTCGGGCAGACTTAGTTAAATTCTTTATTTTAAAATATTACAAATTATGAGGTAAGTTGGTATTATGGCTAAGTGACTAAATACTAGTTTGTGAGTTTAGCAATGTGAATGCTTTGTTTTGGCACAGTACATAGTTTCAGTATTGGAGTATCATAGGATTCATTATTTTAAGATTGAGATTAATATTTATGTTTATGGTCAAATGGGTGAGTGAGTGTAAGTGTGAACCACCAGGTGGTATTCGTGAAGTTAGTTGATGGGGTTTATCAGGGAGATAAGATGTTTTCTAATGGTAGTTTTGAAGGTGATGAATGTGTCTGCAGTTCTAGAGTTCTCAGGTAGGGTGTTCCAGATTTTAGGGCCTTTGACATACATTGAATTTTTGTGAAGGTTTAGTCGGACATGGGGAATGTCGTAGAGATGTTTGTGTCTGGTGTTATGCCTGTGGGTTCTGTCACAACTATCAAGAAAGCGTTTTAGGTCAGGGTTGATATTGGAGTTTAAGGTCCTGTAGATGTAGATTGCACAGTAGTAAGTGTGGATGTACTGAACAGGGAGTAAGTTTAGATCTATGAAGAGTGGGGGGGGTGTGTTGCCAGGGATGGGATTTAGTGATTATTCTTACTGCAGCTTTTTGTATGCTTGTACCTCCCCTCCCTCTCCATCACTCACTACCTCGCTTGCTCACTCACTAATACACACACACATACACACACACACACACACACACACACACACACACACACACACACACACACACACACACACACACACACACACACACACACACACACAAGGAAAATGATCTTGGGGTGAGTATAATACCAAGCACATCTCCTGAGGTGCACATCAACCAGATAGCTGCTGCAGCATATGGGCGCCTGGAAACCTGAGAATAGCGTTCCGATACTTCAGTAAGGAATCGTTCAAGACTCTATACACCGTGTACATCAGGCCCATACTGAAGTACGCAGCAACAGTTTGGAACCCACACCTGGTCAAGCACGTCAAGAAAGTAGAGAAATGGCAAAGGTTTGCAACAAAACTAGTTGCAGAGCTAAAAGGAATGTCTTATGAAGAAAGGTTAAGAGAAATCGGTCTGACGACACTGGAGGACAGAAGGGTCAGGGAAGATATGATAACGACATACAAAATCCTGCGAGGAATTGACAAGGTGGACAGAGACAGGATGTTCCAGAGATGGGACACAGAAACCTGGGATCACAGTTGGAAGCTGAAGACTCAGATGAGTCAAAGGGACGTCATGAAGTATTTCTTTGGTCACAAAGTTGTCCGGAAGTGGAATAGTCTGGCAAGTGATGCAGTGGAGACAGGAATCATACATAGTTGTAAGACGAGGTATGATAAAGGTCGTAGAGCAGGGAGAGAAAGGACTTAGCGACCAATGAAAAGGCGGGGCCAGAAGCTATGAATCGACCCCTGCAACCACAAATATGTGAGAACAAATAGGTGAGCGCACACACAAACACACACACACACACACACACAAAACACATGCTGGACTATCTTTGGAGAAAAGAAACAAAAGCAAGGTAAACTTGACAGTGGGAGAAGAGAGAAGCTGCCTCAACTTAGAGGTCACTTGGCACTTGACGGCACTGATGCCCTTTCCTGCCTCAACATCCTCTCACAATCTCTCGGATCTAGGCTTTTTTTGGTATTCTTTTATATGCATGCATATACACCGACACAAACACACACACACACACACACACACAAAAGAGGGGACTACATAGGGTTGAGGAACTTCCTGCTGGAGGTTCCGTGGGACAGAGAACTGGCAGGAAAGCCAGTAAATGAAATGATGGAATATGTAACAACAAAATGCAAGGAGGCAGTGGAAAGGTTTATTCCCAAGGGCAACAGAAACAATGGGAAGACCAGAACGAGCCCCTGGTTTACCCGACGGTGTAAGGAGGCAAAAACAAAGTGCAATAGAGGATGGAAAAAGTACAGAAGGCAGAGAACACATGAAAATAGGGAGGTTAGTCGCAGAGCCAGGAACGAGTATGCACAGGTAAGGAGGGAGACCCAGCGACAGTATGAAAATAACATAGCATCGAAAATCAAGACTGACCCGAAACTGTTGTATAGCCACATCAGGAGGAAGACAACAGTCAAAACCAGGTGATCAGACTGAGGACAGAAGGTGGAGAACTCACAAGAAATGATCAGGAGGTATGTGAAGAGCTAAACAGGAGATTTAAGGAAGTTTTTACAGTAGAAACAGGAGGGCTCTGGGAAGACAGCACAGAAGGGAAAATCAAGAGGGAATATACCAACAAGTGTTGGATGACATACGAACAACCGAGGAGGAGGTGCAGAAGCTGCTAAGTGACCTTGATACCTCAAAGGCGATGGGACCGGACAACATCTCCCCGTGGGTCCTTAGAGAAGGAGCAGAGATGCTGTGTGTGCCCCTAACCACAATCTTCAACACATCCCTTGAAACTGGGCAACTACCTGAGAAATGGAAGACAGCAAATATAGTCCCCATATTTAAGAAAGGAAAAAGAAATGAGGCACTAAACTACAGACCTGTGTCTCTGACATGTATTGTGTGCAAAGTCATGGAGAAGATTATCAGGAGGAGAGTGGTGGAACACCTGGAACGGAACAAGATTATAAATGAAAACCAGCATCGGTTCATGGAAGGCAAATCCTGTGTCAAAAACCTTCTGGAGTTTTATGACAAGGTAACAGAAGTAAGACACGAGAGAGAGGGGTGGGTTGATTGCATTTTCCTAGACTGCAGGAAGGCCTTTAATACAATTCCCCACAAGATATTAGTGCAGAAGCTGGAGGATCATGCGCATATAACAGGGAGGGCACTGCAATGGATCAAGGAATACCTGACAGGGAGGCAACAACCAGTCATGGTACGTGAAGAGGTATCACAGTGGGCGCCTGTGACGAGCGGGGTCCCACAGGGGTCAGTTCTAGGACCAGTGCTACTTTTGATATATGCGAACGACATGATGGAAGGAATAGACTCTGAAGTGTCCCTATTCGCACATGATGTGAAGCTGATGAGAAGAATTAAATCAGATGAGAATGAGACAGGACTGCAAAGAGACCTGGACAGGCTGGACATGTGGTTCAGAAACTGGCTTCTCGAATTCAACCCTGCCAAATGCAAAGTCATGAAGATTGGGGAGGGGCAAAGAAGACCGCAGACAGAGTATAGGCTAGGTGGACAAAGACTACAGATCTCACTCAGGGAGAAAGACCTTGGGGTGACCATAACACCGAGCACGTCACCGGAGGCACACAGCAACCAAATAACTGCTGCAGCATACGGGCGCCTGGCAAACCTGAGAATAGCGTTCCGATACCTTAATAAGGATTCGTTGAAGACACTGTACACTGTGTATGTTAGGCCCATACTGGAGTATGCAGCACCAGTCTGGAACCCACACCTGGTCAAGCACGTCAAGAAGTTAGAGAAAGTACGAAGGTTTGCAACAAGGCTAGTCTCAGAGCTCAGGGGAATGTCGCACGAGGAAAGGTTGAGGGAAATCGGACTGACGACACTAGAGGACAGAAGGGTCAGGGGAGACATGATAACGACATACAAGATACTGCGGGGAATAGACAAGGTGGACAGAGATAGGATGTTCCAGAGAGGGGACACAGAAACAAGGGGTCACAACTGGAATCTGAAGACTAAGACGAGTCACAGGGACGTTAGGAAGTATTTCTTCAATCATAGAGTCATCAGGAAGTGGAATAGCCTAGCAAGTGAAGTAGTGGAGGCAGGAACCATACATAGTTTTAAGAAGAGGTATGACAAAGCTCAGGAAGCAGAGAGGGAGAGGACCTAGTAGCGAACAGTGAAGAGGCGGGGACAGGAGCTGAGCTCCGACCCCTGCAACCACAATTAGGTGAGTACACACACACACACACACACACACACACACACACACACACACACACGCGCGCGCACACACACACACACACACGCACACATACACACGAACACAATTAGGAAATTGTTCCAGACTCTGTATACAGTGTATGTCAGACCCACATTGGAATATGTAGCACCAGTATGGAACCCACACCTGGTCAAGTACGTCAAGAAATTTGAGAAAGTGTAATGGTTTGCAACAAGACTAGTCCCGCAGCTAAGGGGCATGTCATACGAGGACCTGACGACACTGGAGGACAGGAGGAATAGTGGGGGGACGTGATAACGACATATAAAATACTGAAAGGAATTGACATGGTAGATAGGGACAGGATGTTCCAGAGATGTGACACACCAACAAGGGGTCGTAGTTGGAAGTTTAAGATTCAGATGGGTCACAGGGATGTTAGGAAGTATTTCTTTAGTCTTAGAGTTGTCAGGGCGTGGAATAGTCTGGTCAGTGATGTAGTGGAAGCAGGATCCATACACAGCTTAAAGAAGAGGTATGATAAGGCTCACAGAGAAAGGAGAGAGTGGACCTAGTAGCAACCAGCGAAGAGGCAGGGCCAGGAAATGTGAATCGACACCTGCAACCACAATTAGGTGAGTACAGTTAGGTGAGTACACACACACATACAAATGATTAGGGGTGATATGATAACAATGTGCGAAATACTGAGACGGACAGATTATTTGAGGGATGCGAAACAGGTACACTTGAGTACAGCTGAAGCTGAGAAAACAGGTGAATCAAAGGGACGTTAGGAAGTATTTCATTAACCTTAAAATTCTCAGGAAGTGGAATAATCTGGAAAACGAAGTGGAAGAGGCAGGATCCATGCTTAGCTTTAAGAAGAGGTACGAAGTCAGGAGAGAGAGTTAATGTAGTACCGACCAGCGAAGAGGCTCGGCCAGGAACTGAGACTCGACCCCTGCAGCCACATTAGATAAGTACACACACATATATACACATTATACTCATATATATTCTCTCTCTCTACCTTAAGCGTTTGAATGTTATAAATAACAGGATGACAATGACGTTTGCATAATGTGTTCCTATGTCAGTGTGCTTCCGTCTACATGCGTATGTGCTCACCTGCATGTGTATTCATTGTGTAAGTACTCGGCTGTATGTGTACTCACATGTAAAATCTAGTCAGTGGTGGGGAGGGGTGTATGGGGGACGTTGGGTGGGGAAGGGGTGTTACCATGCTGCCAATTCTTCACTCCCAAAGTCTTAATTATAAGGTTAATTTAGCCGTAAGGCCTTAGTAAACTTAATACCAAGTGTAAAATATAATTACATAGTTAACCAGACTGGACTAGAAATTATAGTTAAAGAGTTTAGTGTGTCTAAGCTATAACTATAAGTATGTATAATTGACATTTCCCAGGCCAGACACTTGTAGTAGGGTCAGTTAACCCGCGAACAGTCACACAATTTTCCACGGAGAAGAGAGACGTATCTCGCCTCACGTCAATAAACCGGGTGTGTTAGTGGCTCATTATTCGCATTTCTCGGTAATTCTTGAAGGCGGTGTAAGCAGTGATCCTAACACGGCTCCACAAGGTAAACTCTCATTACTAAGTACTGAAAATGTGTGTTGTTAGATACCAGTAATGTTTGTTAACAAGTTAGGCGAGTGTCCTCTATCGAAGAGAACCTGCTAATAACACCGAGATATCAACTATACCCTGGTAAGTAACTGATCTGTCTGTAGAGGTATATCTTATGTTATCTAGGTGGAATGGCAGGTGCCTGGATTGGACTTAATGATTTGATTGATGATTCAACTAATTGGTCCCCTCAGGGAAGGTTCCTTGATGTTGGTGAGGGGCTCTTGTTTAGGGAATTGGATCTGGGGCTCCATTTTTCCCAAAATTAAGCCTGAATCCCTTTTTTTTCCATATCCCCCCCCCCAGGCGCTGTAAATCCTACGGGTTTAGGTTTCCCCCTTGATTTTAATAAAATAATCAATAATTGAAGCACCCCAGTGGGAATCCCTCTGTTCAAAACCCCCTGCAGTATACTGGATACGAGTATCGTGTACCCCGAGTGGATATTTGTACCCCTGTATGTGAAAATCTTCGTTTTTTTTTTGGGCTTCTCACTTATTTGTACTCGCATACGTTTTGGTTGCGTGTTTTCTCAGCTTCTGGTCAGTGTTTGCTGGGGGGGCTTCCTCCAAGCTTCGTATTCTTTTTCCCATTTGATTTTTCCCTTTGGCAAAAATTACTTTTGTCTAGGGAAAAATTTAAAAATAAATTTTTTTTGAAGTCGCCGACCCTGTTAAAAAAAATCCAGGAAAAAATACTTTAAATTTTTTAAAACCCTTTTTATTGTTTTTGATCATTGGGGGTAAAAAAAATTGAAACTACAAAATTAAAACATAACGAACAAACCAGTTTATCACAAATAACTCATACATAGGAGAGGGGCTTACCAGGGAGTTTCGGCCGATTTGGCCACATACAAAACTTTCCTTATATGAATTTTTCCGGCTTTGTCTCTATCGATCCCTTTCCCTTTCCCATTACCTTTTAAAAATTTTTCCAACTAAGAACACTCGTACCTAACCTGATTCTTCTTTTCCCCTTCTCCTCCCTCCCTTTCCTCTTTCTCTTATGGGTTTTCTTTTTTTTTGCCTTGTGTATTTGGTCCATTATTTTTTTTTACCCCCTCTGTGTTCTTGTTCCTACCCTTGGGGGCCCCTAGCCCCCCTTGGGGGCCCCCTTGCTCCCTTGTGGGCCCCTAGCCCCCTTGGGGGCCCCTGTCCCTTGTGGGCCCCTAGTTTCCCTTGGGGGCCCTAGCTTCCTTACTGTGCTCCTCTTTCTTATTTTGACTGACCCCCATACTCCTACTACCCTCTACCACTATTTCCCATCTTCCTCTATTGCCTCTCCTCCCCCGTTCCTGTCGCTGGCCAAATAACTGCCTCCCTTTTCTCCTTTCTGTTTGTGTGACTTTGTAAATGGTCCAAGTCGGACCGAAACGTATCGTAAGCTCCCCTCTCCAATTGCGGGGTTATTTGTGATTTTTCCCTCACGGTATTGTGCCTTTTTGTTTTTTATAAACCCTTTTTTATATTCTTGAACACTCTGGCGCTCCTACCCAGGCGGGGAACCCCCCAAAGTAGAAAAACCACTGTCCCTCTTCAACACTGTCTTTTCCCGAAGCGCTGACATTACAGTTCAGATGATGCTCTAAACTGTAAAATTTCAGCCACTTCTTCGATGCAGGCACGTTAATTCCCCCCTTTAGGTTCCAACTCTGTTACGTCATAAAAACCCTTTTCCTCCAGTCCCAATCCAAAATGCTCCACATGCTTTGATGCATGTCCCATCAGGTAACACCAATACCTTCTTTCACCCCCCCCCATCCCCCCCCCTTTTAAAACCCCCCCCCCCCCCCTCATGCTTAACCCAAGGTTTGTAACCCCCAAGCCGTCCTGTTTTTCTCCACTCTAAATATCAAAAACCCCTGTGGGTAAAAATTTAAGCTAAGTTGCTTTTGACTAAAAGAAAAATACTTGTCTCATGATGGGGGCAGAATTTTGCACCCCGGTCAGAATTCCCCCTTTGCTTGGGGTGGGTAGCTCCACCCTGAGTGTAGAAAGACGAGCATTAAAAACCAATTTGCCCCAAAGATATATTCAGCATTTTTTCCTTACTCAAACGTTTGTGATACTTGGTTTTTTGGGTGAAATTTACCCCCACGGACTGAGTTATTGGTAATTCCCAGTCAAATTTTTACCCCTCCATCTTTAGTAAGTATTACAGAGTGTAGTTTTGTCCTAAATTTGTGCAGGGAGTTACTTGTATATGTCACGATTGTTCAGCTTAAAAGGAAACAAAAAAGTGGATTAGAAAAGGGAAGTGACTAGAAATTAGAGTTGCTTAAGAATAAAGGCTAATCCAAAGGGGGGTTTTTTAAACGATAGGGCGAAGGGAAGGAAAAAGTGGACCTTTGAAAATTGGGAATGGAAGTGTGGGTAACGAATTGGAATGTGTTCCTTATTTAAAAACTTTTTTTCTTCGTTTTTACACGGAAGATGTAAATGAGATTCCATAATTAACAATTATTTTGGGTTTCCCGAGATTTAAAAACTAATATTACTGTCCGAGGGACATGTAATTAAAAAGATAGACAAACTGAAGTAAAAAAAGTCCCGGGACCCGACGAGTTGTTTTCCGGGTACTTAAAGGGAAAGCAAGATGGGGCTTGTCGCCATTAACGAGTGTGTTTAACGCGTCCTCCTTACCAGGGTTTTGCCAGAGTTGTGGAAGATGGCTAATGTGGTTCCCATATTCAATCGGGGATAAGTCCACTCTTCAAATTACCGTCCAATAAAGCCTAAATCTATAGTGGGCAAAATTTTTAGAATCAATTAAGCTGACATTATTAAAAAGTCACCTTAAGAGCATAACTTGATAAATAATCCAGCATGGATTCACAAAGGTCTTTTCCTGCCTGAAAAACTTAATGACTTCTTCAATAAACATTTGAGCATTGACAGGATAAGGAATATGTATTTTTATTTGGATTTTAGTAAAGCCTTCGATAGAGCACCTCACAAGACTTTAAAGAAAAATGCAGCTCATGGTATAGGAGGAAAGTTTAGCAGGATTGAGGCAGGCTTACCCAAAAGAAAGCAGAGAGTTACCATTAAAAGGATGAAATCTGAATGGGGGTTATCCAGTGGGGTTTCCACAAAGATCATTTTTAGGGCCCCCCTTGATAAATTAGACACATGTCAAACCTGGATCTTTTGGGAAACTTTTTGCCACACAGTAGCTTCATCAGTCCTACAAAAGGGGAATCTTTAAGAAAAAAGGGGAATGAGGGAATCATCCCCAACCTTGATCGATGTGGTCAGTCCATCAACTTTAAAAGATTGAGGCTGACCACTCGACCAAGGGTTTAGGGGCATTACCCCCATTCCCTCCGTTCTTCAAAATTCCCTTTTAAAGGACTGAGAAGCCACTGTGTGGCGGAACGTTCCTCAAAAAAGATACCCAAGAGTGCACAGGTCTAATTTTCAACATGTCGGGTTTTTCGAACCCTTTATCTACAAAGGCCCCCTTTTTCATAATTAATTAAACCTTATGAAGGATTACGATGACATGAAAGTTTCTGATGAACAAAATAGGCCGCATAATTTTACTCTGAAGGATAGCAAATGACTCCATGGGGGGTTTGGACAATTAAAGTCTTTGGGCTGACAAAAGGGAATAATTCAATTGGATAATGTAAATACTAGCCCTTGGTAATGAAAAAACCCCCAAGTATAAACTATGAAGTAGAGCTTGATCATCAGAATGTAAAAAACTTGGAGTAAAGGGGATGCAAAACTAAAGCCCAAAACAGTATGCCTTAGTGTGCCAACAAGGGCCAACAGTTACTTGGGTTTATTTCAAAATAAATAACAGAAGTCCAAAAATTATTTTTCACTCTATACTCACTAATGAGGCCTCTTTTTTTGAATGGTTTGAAAAAACCCCAAGTAAGATTTAGACACTTTTGCACTATGGAATCTTTATTCAGGGAAAAGTTTCGCCCACAGTGGCTTCACATCCAATAAAAAAGAGGGAAAGGGGTAAGGAAGGGGGAGAATGAGGGAATCTCCCTCAACCCGGGGTCGATTTCAGCCATCATCTTGTAGAAATTTCTAAAGAACATAAAAGGATAAAATACCGACAGATTTTTGGTAAGACAATATGCAACAGTTAGGTATCTTTTTTTCGAAAATTTCGCCTACACGTAGGCTTTTTCAGTGAGTACAGAAAAGTTTTTAGAAACAAAGATACTTGAAGACGATTAATCAGTCCATCACCCCTTTAAAGTTTGAGGGGGTCAGTCCCCATCTGGGGAAAAGCATTGTTCCTTTTTGAAACAATATGAAGTTGAAGTACAGGGTGGAGCCTTTTTAAAAGTGCCAGAGGTGAGACAGGTTTCTTGGGGGGGCAGGCCCTCTCAAACCCAGCCGTTCTCACTTAAGGTCAAGTTTATGGTCTTCCCCGAACCCTTTTGTTGCAGGGGCTGACAGAATGAACATTAAAATGGTATAAAATACCGACGATTTTAGAAGACACTAGCAACAGTTTGGGATCTTTATTTTGAAACGTTTCGCCTACACAGTAGGCTTCTTTCGTCGAGTACAGAAAATTATAAAAGCAAAGATACTGAAGACGATGAACATCCATCACCCCTTAAAGTTTTTAGGTGGTCAGTCCCCAGTCGGAAAAGCTTTTTTCCGTTTGCTGAAAAAAATAGAAAGGGAAATGACGATGGGCCTTTATATAGTGCCAGGAGGTGAGACGTAGGTTTCTTTGGGAGGGCAGTCCCTCTCAAACCCAGCCGTTCTCACTAGTAGAGGGTCGAAGTTGATGGTCGTACCAAGATAACCCTTGTGTTGCAGTGTCTGACAGAATGAACATTAAAATGGTATAAAATACCGACAGATTGTTAGGTAAGACACATATCAACAGTTAGGTATCTTTATTTCGAAACGTTTCGCCTACACAGTAGGCTTCTTCAGTCGAGTACAGAAAAGTTGATAGAAGCAGAAGATACTTGAAGACGATGTAATCAGTCCATCAACCCTTAAAGTTTTGAGGTGGTCAGTCCCTCATCTGGAGAAGAGCATTGTTCCGTTGTCTGAAACAATATGAAGTTGAAGTGACAGGATGGAGCCTTTATATAGTGCCAGGAGGTGAGACGTAGGTTGCTTTGGGAGGGCAGGTCCCTCTCAAACCCAGCCGTTCTCACTAGTAGAGGTCGAAGTTTGATGGTCTGTACCAAGATACCCTTGTGTTGCAGTGTCTGACAACGAACAATGCGTTCTCCCAGATGTAGGGACTGACCACCTCAAAACGTTAAGGGTGATGGACTGATTTAACATCGTCTCCTCAAGTATCTTCTGCTCTATCAACTTTCTGTACTCGACGAAGAACCTACTGGTAGGCGAAAACGTTTCGAAATAAAAGATACCTAACTGTTCATATGTGTCTTACCTTAACAGAGAATAGCATGCCTCATGATCTGGTACAACATGTGGGGTTCAATCAAGTTGTTTCGGGAAAAGTCCATTGCCCCTTACGGGAGGGCAATCCCCCCAGATAAATAGTATTTTTTTTAAAAATGAAAACCCCACAATCCCAAAACCTTAAACCCCTATTTTTAAACCTTTTAGAGAAAAACTTTAATTTAATTTAAAACACTATTCAGACAGTGCTGTGTTGTAAGGGTGGGACCAACCATCGAAGCAGTGCGTGTTTTGAAGATGGTACACAACTCATCAGCAGTGCTGTGTTGTAAAGGGGGTGACAAACCATCATTACGCAGTGCTGTTTTGTGAAGGATGGGGGACCAAACCCTCATGACAGCAATGCTGTGTTGTGAAGGTTGTGACACAACCATCATGAAGCATGCTGGTTGTGAAGGATTTTGACCCAATCTGAGGCAGCGCTGTGTTGGCAGGATAGTGACAAAAGCCATCATGCTAGCAGTGCTGAATGAAGGATTGACAGCAGTGCTGGGTAGTGGTGGATGTTGACAGCAGGCTGGGTATGGGGGATGTTTACAGCATGCGGTAGTGGTTGGGTGTTACAGCATTGCGGGTAGTGGGGAGTTGACAGCATGCGGGGATGGTGGGTGTTGACAGCATGCTGGGGAGTGGGGGATGTTGACAGCAGGGGCTGGGTAGTGGTGAGTTAAGCAGGCTGGGTATGGTGGATGTTTGACAAACAGTGCTGGGTAGTGGGGGGATGTTACCCCCATGCTGGGAAATGTTGGATGTTGCCAGCAGTGCGGTTAGTGGTTGTTTACAGCATGCTGGGTGGGGGGGTG
>NC_069403.1:97815655-97962958 GCF_026875155.1 Cherax quadricarinatus | reverse complement strand
TTAATAATATCTATTACCTCACTGTATTAATATCTATTACCTCACTGAGTTAATATCTATTACCTCACTGGGTTAATAATATCTATTACCTCACTGTATTAATATCTATTACCTCACTGAGTTAATATCTATTACCTCACTGGGTTAATAATATCTATCACCTCACTGTATTAATATCTATTACCTCACTGTATTAATATCTATTACCTCACTGAGTTAATATCTATTACCTCACTGGGTTAATAATATCTATTACCTCACTGGGTTAATATCTATTACCTCACTGTATTAATATCTATTACCTCACTGAGTTAATATCTATTATCTCACTGTGTTAATAATATTTATTGCCTCACTGGGTTAATATTATCTATTACCTCACTGTGCTAATATTTATTACCTAACTGGGTTAATATCTATTACTTTACTGGGTTAATAATATCTATTACCTCACTTGGTTAATAATATCTATTACCTCACTGTGCTAATATCTATTACCTAACTGGGTTAATATCTATTACTTTACTGGGTTAATAATATCTATTGCCTCACTGTGTTAATAATATCTATTACCTCACTTGGTTAATAATATCTATTACCTCACTGTGCTAATATCTATTACCTAACTGGGTTAATATCTATTACTTTACTGGGTTAATAATATCTATTGCCTCACTGTGTTAATATCTATTACCTCACTTGGTTAATAATATCTATTACCTCACTGGGTTAATAATATCTATTACCTCACTGGGTTAATTATATCTATTACCTCACTGGGTTAATTATATCTATTACCTCACTGGGTTAATTATATCTATTACCTCACTGGGTTAATAATATCTATTACCTCACTGGGTTAATAATCTCCTCCAAAATTAAATATTTCAATAATATTTACCTAAATTTCTCAATATTTCCTCACATATATACTTCTCCATTTGAATGTATTTCTCCACAATTAAATTTTTTTTTAACGCATATTTCCACATATTCATATGTCCTTATTTATTTTCCCTATTTTTAAGGTTTAACTCCATGTATTTTACTTCCTCATATCTATTTTTATCATTTTTCTCCACGTTTCTCCATACTTCGCTATATTTCTTTATTTTTTTCTTATTCTTTATATTTCTTACCTTTGTTTCTGCATTTCCCCATTTTTTCATATTTCCCAATTTCCTGAATTTCTTCATATTTGACATTGTTCACATTACCTGGAGAGAGAGAGAGATTTCCGGGGGTCAACGCCCCCCGCGGCCCGGTCTGTGACCAGGCCTTCTTCACTACTTTTTCTTATCTTTCGTTACCTTTTAATTTTTCACACAATTGCCTTTATTTTCCTCTTCTTTCGTTACACAAATCTTCAACAAATCTAAAGCTACTAAATCTTTAATAAAATATATCACATAATTAACTCACTTCAGTTTACCTCCTTTACAAAGTATTTCTCATCTATACAGTATTCCCCATTTTTAAGGGTTTTCCCCCATGTATTCCTCACTTTTAAGATATTTCCCATTTTAATTTTTTCCCAATTTCTAAGATATTTTCCCCTATTATAATGTTCTTCCTATTTTTATCTCACTCAAGTCTTATCAATGAGATTTATTTATTTAAAAATATTTCTTCACACGACTTTTGCAAGAAGAAAAAACAGAGGGGAAGAGAAATAGTAAATAAAGAGGAAAAACAGAGTGAAAAAGAAAAAAATCTTAGTAAAAGTAGTGTAAATAAGAGCAGTTTGGTAATAGTAATATTAGTAATAGTAATAGTAGTGCACTAGTAGTAGTAGTGCAATAGTAGTAGTAGTGCAATAGTAGTAGTGCACTAGTAGTAGTAGTGCAATAGTAGTAGTAGTGCACTAGTAGTAGTAGTGCAATAGTAGTAGTAGTGCACTAGTACTAGTGCAATAGTAGTAGTGCAATAGTAGTAGTAGTGCACTAGTAGTAGTAGTGAAATATAGTAGTAGTGCAATAGTAGTAGGCACTATAGTAGTAGTGCAATAGTAGTAGTAGTGCACTAGTAGTAGTAGTGCAATAGTAGTAGTAGTGCAATAGTAGTAGTAGTGCACTAGTAGTAGTAGTGCAATAGTAGTAGTAGTGCAATAGTAGTAGTGCACTAGTAGTAGTAGTGCAATAGTAGTAGTAGTGCACTAGTAGTAGTAGTGCAATAGTAGTAGTAGTGCAATAGTAGTAGTGCACTAGTAGTAGTAGTGCAATAGTAGTAGTGCACTAGTAGTAGTAGTGCAATAGTAGTAGTAGTGCACTAGTAGTAGTGCAATAGTAGTAGTAGTGCATATTTAGTAGTGCACTAGTAGTAGTAGTGCACTAGTAGTAGTAGTGCACTAGTAGTAGTAGTGCAATAGTAGTAGTAGTGCACTAGTAGTAGTAGTGCAATAGTAGTAGTAGTGCACTAGTAGTAGTAGTGCAATAGTAGTAGTAGTGCAATAGTAGTAGTGCAATAGTAGTAGTAGTGCAATAGAAGTAGTAGTGCACTAGTAGTAGTAGTGCAATAGTAGTAGTAGTGCACTAGTAGTAGTAGTGCAATAGTAGTAGTAGTGCACTAGTAGTAGTAGTGCAATAGTAGTAGTAGTGCACTAGTAGTAGTGGTGCAATAGTAGTAGTAGTGCACTAGTAGTAGTAGTGCAATAGTAGTAGTAGTGCACTAGTAGTAGTAGTGCACTAGTAGTAGTAGTGCAATAGAAAGTAGTAGTAGTGCAATAGTAGTAGTAGTGCATAATATGTAGTAGTAGTGCATTTAGTAGTAGTAGTGCACTAGTAGTAGTAGTGCACTAGTAGTAGTAGTGCAATAGTAGTAGTAGTGCACTAGTAGTAGTAGTGGAATAGTAGTAGTAGTGGAATAGTAGTAGTAGTGGAATAGTAGTAGTAGTGGAATAGTAGTAGTAGTGCACTAGTAGTAGTAGTGCAATAGTAGTAGTGCACTAGTAGTAGTAGTGCAATAGTAGTAGTAGTGCAATAGTAGTAGTAGTGGAATAGTAGTAGTGCAATAGTAGTAGTAGTGGAATAGTAGTAGTAGTGCAATAGTAGTAGTAGTGGAATAGTAGTAGTAGTGGAATAGTAGTAGTAGTGCAATAGTAGTAGTAGTGGAATAGTAGTAGAAACAGGGAAAATTGAAGACGAGAAACAAATAGGGGTAAAGAGTAATATCTGAAAAAATAGTGATTATAATAGTCGTAGTAATAGTGTAATAATTGTATAAGTAGTAGTAGCAGTAGTAATATTGGTGGTAATAGGAGTAGCTATAGTAGGAGTAGTAGCAGGAGGAAGAGGAGGATTAGAAGTAGCATTTGTAGAATTTTATAGGGAAGAAATCGGAAAAAGGATAAGGAAAGAGAGAGAATGAGGAAGAGAGAAAGAGACAAGAAAAATATTAAAGTAATAACAACATTATCACTTGTGGTAATATCAATATTAGCAGAAATAATAGTTGTAGCGGTAGAAGTAGCAGCGGAGAAGAAGTGGAGAGAGAGAAAGAAGCAAAACAGGAAAAGGTAGAGAGAAAGAGGGTGAAAGAAAGAAGAAATAAAGAAGAGAGAGAGGGAAAAACAAAGAAGAATAACAGGAGAAGCAATGATAATAATAGTAATATTAGTGGTAATAGTAATTATGGTAGTAGTAGATGCAGCAGTAATCACAAATGTTAAATTGTTTTATGCAGAAGTGGAGATAATACTTTAATATTGGTAATAGTAAAATTAGAAGCAGTACTACTACTACTACTACTACTACTACTACTGCTGCTACTACTACTACTGCTGCTACTACTACTACTACTCCTACTACTGCTACTACTCCTACTACTGCTACTACTACTACTACTGCTACTACTACTACTACTGCTACTACTACTACTGCTGCTACTACTACTGCTGCTACTACTACTACTGCTGCTACTACTACTACTACTCCTACTACTGCTACTACTCCTACTACTGCTACTACTACTACTACTGCTACTACTACTACTACTGCTGCTACTACTACTACTGCTGCTACTACTACTACTACTACTACTGCTACTACTCCTACTACTGCTACTACTACTACTACTGCTACTACTACTACTACTGCTGCTACTACTACTACTCCTACTACTGCTACTACTACTACTACTGCTACTACTACTACTACTGCTGCTACTACTACTACTCCTACTACTGCTACTACTACTACTGCTACTACTACTACTACTGCTACTACTACTACTGCTACTACTACTACTACTACTACTACTACTACTACTACTACTAGCAGTAGTAGTAGTAGCAGTACTGGTAGTAGCATTTCACATAAGTTAAAATATTTCACAGGCGATAAATGATGTCAGTTTTTGCAAAGATATTTTCCATGATAATCGTATATGTAAAACAACCACTGTGAACAAAATAGTGAAATTTCAGGGACTTTCGTGATTTCTCATTTGATTGAGGTCCTGGATAATGTGAGAGAAATCACGAAAGCTCTTGGAAGTTCACTATTTTCTCGCAGTGCATGTTTGGCTATTGTGATATTGCGTAATTATATACTTAAAACAGATATAACAAAGTAGAATGAAATAACAGTTAGAAAACAGAAGAACAGAAAACAGGTAAATAATGTGAAATATGGGAAATATAGGAAAATATTGGGAAATATTGGAAAATATTTAGAAATATGGGAAATGAAGAAATTTCAGGAAATATGGTGAAATGTGAAAAAAAAATATGGAGAAATATGGAAAACATGGGAAAAACCATAAGTTATGGGGAAATACCTTAAAATGTGTAAATATGAGTAAATATGTGGAACTGTGGAGAAATATGTGGAAATTTTAATAAATATTTAGTGGTGGAGAGAGATACACTGAAATTAATTAGGCTAGATCAGGTGGGATAAGTGGAATAAGGAAAGGAAAGGTTGGGTGATGTGGCGTAACTGGGTTGAGGAAAAGAAATGACAAGCGAGGTGAAATAATTATAGTAGGAGAAAGAATGAGATAATAAATAAGATACTCATGTTGATGATGGGTTCGTCATTATCTTCTGATACTCATGTTCATGATGAGTTTATCATCATCTTCAGACTAAGTTCAATCTTTTCCCAGTGGGATGGATAAAGCTTCTCCATACACCGGAAGTAACAGATAGACACCCAGACGAATAATATACAGAATGAAGTGATCTGGGTCAATCCTCACTGAGCTACTAAGACTTCACTGAGACGTCTATGCAGCTTCATTTAGCTCCTCGAGGGTCTGCTGGTGAACTGCCCGTAACAAGGAGGCGTCTGAACGACCTTGTCTTTCCTGCAGGTCGACCTTCACAGGTAGGCCAACTGGAAAGTTGGCCTACCTGTGACCTGAGAACATTCTTGACACTAGAGCTACTATTATAGTACTCTCATTACATTATGGAGAATTTTTTCACTTGTTGCTGACATAGACGTCCCAAACATATCTCCACAGACATGTATTGCTTCTCTGGTTGAGGATTAAGTCTGTTATTTTCATGTTTATCTTCGTTTAAACAGTTTATTTTCATTTGTTTTTTCTTTAAAGTTATGTTTTAAATAAAGTTGAAAATGTTTTTCATAAAACTTAACTCTTCTCTCTTCTGTTTTATTTTTTCAGTTATGTTTATTTTTCCATTAATATTTTCCACAGGAAAACTCAATAAATCTCTTGTCCCTGACATAAATCCCGGAACGTTGCTGAGGTTGATCTCTGTCCCAATACTGACAGACTAACAAATGTATAATGGAGAATTACTGAAGTTAATATCTCCTATGTAAATACTGACAGACTGGTTGTATATCATGGAACATTGCTGAGGTTAACTCCTATACCAATTCTAACATACTAAAATGCTAATCATGACCCTACGTCTATCTAACTGTTTATAAAATAGCTAAACAGAGGCTAAAGCAAAATGTATATTTAGTTTTCTGCCATTCACAAACTACTAAATATTTTTGTGTTGTGGCCCTATTTGCACTTTTTAATTAAGAATGTATTGTGTTAAAATTTTTCATATCCTGATTGGATTGCATTCACATATTAGCAAAGAGTCGGAACCACCAGGGATACTTTTTGACATGGAGGTGAATTATTCTATGCACCCGTTACAAAACCCACCATACATACCACCACGTAATCGTCATCTCTACCCACACTAACCCATAACTTGCCCCCACCCAACAACATTCACCAAAATTATACCCACGATCATCAACACTCACCATAAAAACCTTATTGTCTTACTAAGTGGCATAGGTGTTTTCAAATGCTGTGTTAGCTCTACTTCTCGCAGGCCCCCGGAAGCTCAACCACTGAATGGGACATCATCTGCCAAACACCTGTTACAAGGTACATGTTTCTTAAAGAACACAATTCCATTACCAGCACACACATAGCACAACCCAGGCCCTGACCCATCTACAAACCCATCCTCTCTAACCACTTCACTCACATCGACCACCACGTATCCTTCCCAGTAGTATCCTGCACACCACAACTCATAATCCCACTAGCCCCTTCCACACTCCCTTGCCAATACAATTATCTCGTACAAAGAGGAGATGGAACTGATGTAACACCTTCACAATTCCAAATATTTCCTTCTTTAATAGAAGGACAATGTTTGTCCGAGACACGTTACTCCTACGATGGTTGAGAGGGGGAGGGACCTATAGAGGAAGACAGAGAGGGAGGAGGAGAGGGACAAGGAGAGGAAGATGCTGAAAGAGAGATGGAGAAGGAGAGGACTTGGTTGAGTAGGAGGAGAGGAAAACTAACAATTGTGAGGACAAGGGAGATGTAGAATGACTGGGAGAGGGGAAGAAAGAAAGACAGTGGGAGACAGAGATAAAGAATAAGAAGTAGAAGAAGAAGGGGAAAGTAAAGATAAAAAAAAGACAGAAACACAGAAGAAAACTGAGAGAAAGATAGAGTCTTAGAGGGAGGAAAGAAAATGGAGAGGTAAGAGGAAATGGAGAAACACAGAATACAGCAGACAGTGCTGCAAGATGTATGAGAGCTGACAGAGCAACAACAGGAAAGGCCAGGAAGGGGCATCATTTTTGCACTAGCAATTTCATTAAAATTTTATTATGTGGCATAATTGTTTCTTCATTAGTTATGTAAACATATGAAGTACATACAAGGGGGAACTTATTTATTTACGTCAAATGATGTTTGCCATTGACAAAACATCTGATTAAAAATGAGATTATTTTAATCTTTCACAAAGCCCAGTGTTCATCAATATTGTGAATTATTATTTAAGGAAAAATAGATGCATAAATTTAAACGGCATTCAAATGAAAACTGAGGAAAATAGCGTGGGGTGTCCCATAGTAGATTGCTAGTGCACTCAGCTCTCTCAGTGAGGTCCGCGGGTCGATTCCCGGTACGGTTGAAAACATTAGGACGTGCTTTCCTGAGGCACCTGCTGTCCATGTTCACTTAGCAGTAAAATAGGTACCTAGTTGCTACTCGACTGGTGCGGGTCGCATCTTGTGACAAGCGGCTTTCTATATAATATTATGTCACTGATGTCACCTTGTACATGTACTTGTAGAAATAAATATTATTATTATTATCATTATTATTATAAGTTTTTGATCTGGCTACATGTTGGAATCCTCATTATATCAATGTGATATACAGTGATTAAATTAATACTGGTATCGTCTGCACTGCTTGAGTTGTTGTTGCTGACTGTATATTACACTTGTAGTATACACTTTGTAATATACACTTGTAATATACACTTGTAATATACACTTGCATATTACACTTGTAATATACACTTGCATATTACACTTGTAATATACACTTGCATATTACGCTTGTAATATACACTTGTAATATACACTTGCATATTACACTTGTATTATACACTTGCATATTACACTTGTAATATACACTTGCATATTACGCTTGTAATATACACTTGTAATATTTCACTTGCATATTACACTTGTATTATACACTTGCATATTACACTTGTAATATACACTTGCATATTACGCTTGTAATATACACTTATATATTACACTTGTAATATACACTTGTATATTACTTGTAATATACAGTCTCATATTTGTCTGGTGTTGTCAAACTTTTAGTGGGTCCCACAATCTTCCATTGTTTTGCACATCCTTTTTGTCACCAATTATGAAAGCCTGTTACTTTAAGCTTCTCTAAAATTGGGATAATAATAACATAAAGTAACAAGAACACATTCAAAGTAACCCAAGTTCTCGTTTCAATTATGCTAAATCAGGGAATGTTCCATTCATCTACTTGCATCAGTTCTGTCCATCCAATACTTCCCTACATTCTTTCTTATTCTAAATCTGTCCAACATGAATCAGTCACAGTCATATCTTGGTTAGACATTCAGTAAGATACGTGTATGTATGTCCCATTATTTCTTCCTCTTTTCCACGTTTGAGCTTCAGTCATATTCCTCCTATTATCGTGTAAGAATGGTATACAATACCGATAAGATGAAATTAAGACAAATGTGCAACATCTGGGTATCTTTAATGTAGACGTTTCGCCATCCAGTGGCTTTATCAATACAAATTCCAGGACATAACTTGAAGACAGTAGAACTATGTACTCCAAGGTTGAGGGACTGATTACCTCATCTTCTGAACATCAAAATGGTATACAATACCGACAGGTTGGTAGGCAAGACACATAGGCAACAGTTAGGCAACTTTATTCCGAAACGTTTCGCCTACACAGTAGGCTTCTTCAGTCGAATACAGAAAGTAGGCAGGAACAGTAGAGATGTGAAGACGATGGAATCAGTCCATCACCCTTGAAGTCGTAGAATTTGAGGTTGTCAGTCCCTCAGCCTGGAGAAGTTCAGTTCCATAGTAAGAAACTATCTGAAGATCTAGCGACAGTGCGGAGACTTAAATACTGTCGGAAGGAGAGGTGCAGAGTAGTAGTAGTAGTAGTGAGAATGTAGCCACTGCGAGGTCATGTTGCCTAACTGTTGCCTATGTGTCTTACCTACCAACCTGTCGGTATTGTATACCATTTTGATGTTCATCTTGTCAGACACTGTAACACGTGGCATTTTGGTACAGAAAATACCTTGGACAACCTTTTCGAGTGAGAATTGTTGGATCTGAGAGGGACATGTCCTCTTAGTGGCTACATTCTCACTACTACTACTACTACTACTGCTACTCTGCACCTCTCCTTCCGACAGTATTTAAGTCTCCGCACTGTCGCTAGATCTTCAGATAGTTTCTTACTATGGAACTGAACTTCTCCAGGCTGAGGGACTGACAACCTCAAATTCTACGACTTCAAGGGTGATGGACTGATTCCATCGTCTTCACATCTCTACTGTTCCTGCCTACTTTCTGTATTCGACTGAAGAAGCCTACTGTGTAGGCGAAACGTTTCGGAATAAAGTTGTCTAACTGTTGCCTATGTGTCTTACCTACCAACCCACCTCATCTTCTATACATAGTTCTACTGTCTTCAAGTTATGTCCTGGAATTTGTATTGATAAAGCCACTGGATGGCGAAACGTCTACATTAAAGATACCCAGATGTTGCACATGTGCACGAAATCGTAATGACACGATTGCTGTAACGCGACGGGCTGGAGTTTTGAGACTCTCTGACCGCGGGTTCAGTCCCTGCCGGGGTATGGTTTATGTGTCTTAACTTCACCTCCTATTATCGTAGGTACAGTTTCTGATACTTTGGATCAACTTAGCCATTCTTCTCTGAATATTTTCCAGCCTGTTTATGTTCGTTGTGCAATATGAAAACCATAACCAAGTTGGATAATCTAAAGGAGGACTTCTTTCACGTATATTTCTTAATATATAGACAAGAATTCTATAAGCGTTACAGCAAATAATTAATCACTGTTGTAGTTTTTTTTAAATATTCGATAACCAGAACTCTCTCATATTTTTTTATATTAAATTTGACTAAGATGTACAATTTTATACTTGCAAATGTCATGGTTACTTTCTTATCTAGTGAACTCATAAATAATTCATCTGCCTATTTAAGTATCTATTTCCTCATCTGTGTCTTTTATATAGACTGTGAAGAGAAAGAATGATCATTCTGACCTCTGTGGGCAACTACCTGATTTGGAAATTATTCGCATTTCACCCCAATTAATACACATTCTGATGCTGAAAAGTCAACCACGAATAGACTCAAGGTATTATTTCCTTCGTTATTCCATGAACCACTACTTTTCTCATTCATCTCCTGTGTGTAACTCTTTTAAAGACCTTATGAAATCTCTGTTGAAAAAAGTTAATAAATTCATGAAACTAAAACGCCCCTTTGTAAAAGCATGTGTGCTGTAATGTGGCTTCGAATTGTCTGTGATTATGGATTCCCTCAAGTTTTATCTTAGAATGGCATCCATTTCCCATTTTCTAAATGAATTTCATAGTTGCCACTTTCTATTTTTTAAATGTGGTACCCATTTGAAGCCTGGGAAGGTGTTAGCAGCTGGGCGCATGGCTAAGGTGTTAGCAGCTGAGTTCCTGGGGAGATGTTAGCAGCTGGGTGCTTGGGAAGGTGTTAGCAGCAGATTGCCTGGGAAGGTGTGAGCAGCTGGGTACATGGGGAAGGTGTTAGCTGCTGGGTGCCTAGGAAGGTGTTAGCTGCTGGGTGCATGGGGAAGGTGTTAGCTGCTGGGTGCATGGTGAAGGTGTTAGCTGCTGGGTGCCTGGGAAGGTGTTAGCTGCTGGGTGCATGCGGAAGGTGTTAGCTGCTGGGTGCATGGGTAAGGTGTTAGCTGCTGGGTGCATGGGTAAGGTGTTAGCAGCTGAGTACCTGAGAAGGTGTTAGCAGCTGAGTACCTGAGAAGGTGTTAGCAGCTGAGTACCTGGAAAGGTGTTAGCAGCTGTGTGCCTGGGAAGATGTTAGCAGCTTGGTGCATGGGTAAGGTGTTAGCAGCTGGCTGCATGGGTAAGGTGTTAGCAGCTGGCTGCATGGGGAAAGTGTCAGCAGCTGGCTGCATGGGGAAGGTGTATCCTCTGAAAAATGAAACTAGACCGAGGTACATAAGAGTGTAGAAAACAGCAGAGGAAACAGCAACAGTCACAGCAGCACCAGCAACAGCTGCAGTATCAACATTGTCATGATAATCCCTATCATAATCAGCAGCAGCAATAATAACAGAAGCGCCAAGAACAGCAGCAGCCATAATTGCAACAGCAACATAATCAATGCAGTCACATAAACACGAGAACACTGAGGAGACAGCCATATTAGAGCAGTGTTAACACAGCTGTGTCCTCGTTTAGAACTTTATTAAAATAACTGTCTGCTCGGTTAAAACTTAATCAAAAATTCCCCTGGTAAAGTTAATTTTGAGCCGAATATTTTCTTAGTG
This sequence comes from Cherax quadricarinatus, assembly GCF_026875155.1. Taxonomy (NCBI): domain Eukaryota; kingdom Metazoa; phylum Arthropoda; class Malacostraca; order Decapoda; family Parastacidae; genus Cherax; species Cherax quadricarinatus. Next base: position 97,951,557 of record NC_069403.1, on the reverse strand, counting down.
TTAACTTCTTCAACATTTATTTTCTTTGTGTTAGCTACAACAACATCAGTAACATTAATAATGTTATTTTTTTAGCACATCGGCCGTTTCCCACCAAGGCAGGGTGGCCCGAAAAAGAAAAACAAATCATCATCATTCACTCCATTACTGTCTTGATAGAGGCGTGCCCACACCACAGTGTGGTGTGGGCAGTGCAGAGAGTACAGTGCAGACACTGTACTTCCCATCTCCAGGACTCAAGTCCGGCCTTCCGGTGTCATTGAATCCTTTCATAAATGTTACCTTGCTTACACTCCAACAGCACATCAAGTCCTAAAAAAACATTTGTCTCCATTCGTTCCTATCCAACACGCTCACGCATGCTTGCTGGAAGTCCAATCCCCTCGCATACAAAACTTCCTTTACCCCCTCCAACCTTTCCTAGGCCGACCCCTACCCCGCCTTCCCTCCACTACAGAACTGAATACTCTGCAGGTACATCATAAAAGGTATACAGGCCTAGCTGACATCAGTGACATTATATAAAAAGTCCATTGTTATGCAAAGCATTTCCGGCAAATTACGTTAATTTTGTCCCCAGGATGCAACCCACACCAGTCGAATAACATAGAGGTACCTGTTTAATTTTAAATGAACAGGGACAGTTGTGTTAAGGACACGCGCTCAAATGTTGGGATCTGTTACAGGGATCAAACTACGGACCTCAGTGTGTGAGGTAAGTGCGCTACCAACCGAGCTAGGGAACACAGTAAATTAATAGTGAATCTCAACCATCACCGATAACAGCAGAACCGGCGCCTTCATTTATCCGTCCAAACACCAGAAACAAAAGTATCCGACATCCTCACACGGTACAAGGAACAGCAGAAGCAGCAATTCCAGCAGCATCAGCCCAAGCAACACCAAAGCAGCACCACCACCACTACCATCAAAAACAGAATCCCCGGCACTATTGTATCCCAGCACCACTACTACCACTAGCACAAGCAGCATCAGTAGCACTACGACCGCTACCACAGGCAGCATCAACACCACTACTACCACTAACATAGGCAGCATCATCACCGCTACTACCACTAACACAGGCAGCATCAGCACCACTACTACCACTAACACAGGTAGCATCAGCACCACTGTTATTGCTATTCTTGCTGCTGAACAGCGGTTTTGTGCCGATGAAGGTAGCGTAGGTAGCAATGACACGGCCGTGGACTAGTTTGGCTTTAATTGGGTAGGAGTGAGTACACAACGGGCAGTGTGAGGTAGTGACCGCAAGCCAGTCCGTGGAGGGGGGAGCACTTGTGTCTATCAAGAGGGTCGGCCTAGGAGAGAGAGAGCGGCTGGGCTGAGCCTCACACCGACCTGGGTGAGCCTACGGAGGGCAGCACCTAAATGCCGCGAAATATGAACTAGTCAGAGCAGACGGCTAGGCTGTGTGTTCTGACAGTACAGGCTGTCTACATTTGCTCGGCCACGCACCTCGCGTCGTCCCGACGTGACAATACTGGTGGGCCCGTAGGTATAAAGGAATTACGTACACTAGCTACCCCAGAGAGGGACTGGCTTTCGCTCACTAGTAAATCAAAAATGGACATAAAAATGCAACAGGCAAAAAAAAAACTCTCCCAACCAGGGGAAGAGAAAACTGGTTTGCCCGCGCTGTTTCATCGAGGAGAGAGTCCGGAGACGTCAACATTGGAACTAAAATCTTCTATATACAGGTTGTCCGCAGGGCTGAACATCAGTTGACCACTCGTCTACGAACGTTGTTGCACCCTCACATCTGCAAACAATGACTGACAGTAGCATTTCTGTGAAATTGACGTACCTACTGACTTGTCCGACTCCTACGCTAGTTATGCTAATTGTTTGCTTGCAGAAATGGGTATAAATGCACACACATTGTATAGCTAGTCGATAATGGAGTCAGGGTGGACAACATCATGTAATTATGTAAATACTTTTAGAAGGGTACCCAGAGTGTAATAAATTCCATGGATGTAGTATTATTGTAGGTATGTGCACCCAGTGTTTTTTATAAATGGTGACAGCGGTGCTCGCAGCAGTTGTGTTTGCCTGGAGAGAGGGAGGAAGAGGTATGAAGTCATCTTCACTTCATCACCCTACACAAGAAGCATCCGTCTCTCAACAAGTTATCCTGATGTCGTGTCTGTACGTTTGAGCATCCAGACACAGGTACAAGCAGGATCCAGCCGAAATTTGCCGAAATTCTCCGAGAATTGTAAGTGACCCCACGCTACAGCGTCCCACGCTACAGTATCCCACCGCTGCCACCACTGTTATTGCTATTCTTGCTGCTGAACAGCGGTTTTGTGCCGATGAAGGTAGCGTAGGTAGCCATGATACGGCCGTGGACTAGTTTGGCTTTAATTGGGTAGGAGTGAGTACACAACGGGCAGTGTGAGGGAGTGACCGCAAGCCAGTCCGTGGAGGGGGGAGCACTTGTGTCTATCAAGAGGGTCGGCCTAGGAGAGAGAGAGCAGCTGGGCTGAGCCTCCCACCGACCTGGGTGAGCCTACAGAGGGCAGCACCTAAATGCCGCGAAATATGAACTAGTCAGAGCAGACGGCTAGGCTGTGTGTTCTGACAGTACAGGCTGTCTACACCACTACTACCACTAACACAGGCAGCATCAGCACCACTACTACCACTAACACAGGCAGCATCAGCACCACTACTACCACTAACACAGGCAGCATCAGCACCACTACTACCACTAACACAGGCAGCATCAGCACCACTACTACCACTAACACAGGCAGCATCAGCACCACTACTACCACTAACACAGGCAGCATCAACACGACTACTACCACTAACACAGGCAGCATCAACACGACTACTACCACTAACACAGGCAGCATCAATACCACTACTACCACTAACACAGCATCAGTACTACTACTACCACTAACAAAGGCAGCATCAGCACAACTACTACCACTAACACAGGCAGCATCAGCACCACTACTACCACTAACACAGGCAGCATCAGCACCACTACTACCACTAACACAGGTAGCATCAGCACCACTACTACCACTAACACAGGCAGCATCAACACCATTACTACCAATAACACAGGCAGCATCAGCACCACTACTACCACTAACACAGGCAGCATCAACACGACTACTACCACTAACACAGGCAGCATCAACACGACTACTACCACTAACACAGGCAGCATCAACACGACTACTACCGCTAACACAGGCAGCATCAACACGACTACTACCACTAACACAGGCAGCATCAACACGACTACTACCACTAACACAGGCAGCATCAACACCACTACTACCACTATCAGAATCTTAACGTCAGCTGAATCAGCAGTACTAACATCGACCTTCCCCCCGGCTGTAGAAACAAAAACATTTACTGCACCTCTAGCACCAGCAGACTAAAACATCAACACCAGCAGCACCGCTACAAATGCCAGCAGCACCGCCACCAACACCAGCAGCACCACCAACATCAACAGCATCGCCAACACCAGCAGCACCACCAGCAAAAACAGACAATAACATAAACACCAGCAGCACCGCCACCAACTATAGCAGCACCACCAGGACCAGTAGCACTGCCTCCAACACCAGCAGCACAGCCACTAACAGCAATAACACCAGCATAAGCAAGATTAATATTGATAATAGCAGGAGAGCATAAAATGGAGCATTCTTTCCCCTACTACCGCGTCCATCACGACTCCCAGCAACACTAGCAGAGGTAACAGCAGCGGGAGCAGCAACTGTAACATCAGCAATAACAGCAGCAAAAACACCAACAACAGAAGGAGGAGGAGCAGATATAACAGCAAAAGGAACTGCAGCATCAAGTGAAGTAATAGTTGGAAGAGAATCAATACCAGTTACAGCAACAATAGCAGTAGAAAGAACTAAAACAGCTGTATAAACAATAGGAGCAATAATAGCAACACTGGCATCATTACAGTACCTTGAAGCAACTCCTCCACAGCCACTAGTAGCAGCAGCAGTAACAATAGATGCAGTAACAAAAGTAGTTTAGACCAAGGATGATGAACGGACCTCCTCTTACAAATATTAAATAAGATACACTCAGTAGGTTGCAGATATTGTAGACGAAATATACTGAACCTTGTAAAGAGAGACAGATATAAGTAGACTTAGGGTTGAAGGTATGGGTAAGAATCAGCACGTGAAGCACCCAGGTGATGCCAAATCCGTAATGACAACTCCTGCCTCTAGACGAATACGCGAGAAAAACACGCGAGAAAACACACTCAAAGCCCGAAATGTTTGCATAACAATGGGCTTTCTGAATGCACACGTAAATGTCAACATTCTCTGTACAAATATTGTATCATGCTCATATGATAAATTAGACACATGTGCAACACTTGGGTATCTTTAATGAGGAAACGTTTCGCCACACAGTGGCTTCATCAGTCCATGTAAAGGAGAATGGTGAAGAACAGGAGGAGTTTGAGGTAATCAATCCCTCAGTCTTGAGTCTATGTGGTCAGCAAATCATTCTTTTCAAGAATGATGGACTGACCACATCGACTCAAGGCTGAGGGACTGATTACCTCAGACTCCTGTTGTTTCCTCATTGAAGATACCAAAGTGTTGAACATGTGTCTAATTTATGAACTTCTCGGTTCTCTGAACTATTCATCTACATCATGCTCTTATAAAATAAATTTTTGAGTTCTTCTTCTATTATTATTATTATCATTATTATTATTATTATTATTATTATTATTATTATTATTATTATTATTATTACAGCAGCATAACCAGGCTCTCTCTGACGGCCCTCTCAGGGCGTTTATCGCTACGTTAAGTGAGAACAATAACATTATGGCTATGTTAAGTGAGAACAATAACATTATGGCTACGTTAAGTGAGAACAATAACATTAGGGCTACTTTAAGTGGAACAATAACATTATGGTGTTAAGTGGAAAAAATAAATTATCGCTAGTTAAGTGAGAAAAATAACATTATGGTTTCGTTATGGAACAAAAACATTATCGACGTTAAGTGAGAACAAAACATTATCGCTACGTTTAAGTGAGAAAAAAAACATTATCGCTACTTAAGTGAGAAAAATAACTTATCGCTACGTTAAGTGAAAAAATAACATTGTCGCTAGTTAAGTGAGACAATAACATTGCGCACGCTGATGTTTGGATTCTGGTCTGATCTGCAAATAAAATAAAAAAAGAGAGGATACGCCCCTTTACAGTATTTGTTGTGTGGTCACTTGACCACATGACGCAAGCATCGCAAACTGGGGGCGCACAGCAGTCAGCAACATTAGGGGCGCAACAGTCGCAACACTGGTGACGCGCAGAAATCAGAACACGGTGACGCCAGCGTCAGCAACACTTGTGACGGGCAGCAGTCAGCAACACTGGTGAGCCAGCAGTAGCAACAGGTGACGCACCAGCAGCACATTGTGAGGGCAGCAGTCAGAAACACTAGTGACGCCACAGCAGTCAGCAACACTGGGCGAGCAGAAGTCAGCAACACTGGTAGGGGGCAGCAGTCAGCAACACTAGTGACGCACAGCAGCCCCAAAAAACGCTGGGACGGGCAGCAGTAAGCACCATGGGCCGGGCAGCAGTCACAACACTGGGGGGAGGGCAGCACGCAAACAATGGTAGCCACAGCAGTCAAACATGGGCGCACAGCATCAGAAACTTGGTGAGGGCAGCAGTCAGCAACACTATGACGACAGCGTCAGAAAACACTGGTGACACACAGCAGTCAGCAAACGGTGCGACAGCAGTCAGCAACCTGGGGACACACGTCAGCAACACTGGGACGCCAAAACAGCAAACACTGGTTGGGGCAGCAGTCAGAACACTGGTGGGGGAAAAGCAGTCACAACACGGGTGCGAACAGCAGTCAGAAACGGTGAGCACAGCAGTCAGCAACAGGGGTGAGGGGGCAGCATCAGAACACTAGTGCCACAGCGTCAAACACTGGACCAACAGCAGTAGCAAAACTGGTGAAGCCGCAGTCAGCAACACGGGGGCCCCAACAGCAGTCAAAACAGGTGAGCCAGCAGTCAGCAAAATGGTGACGGGCAGCAGTCAGAACACTAGTATGAAAAAGCAGTCGAAACATGGTGACGCGCGCGTCGCAACACTGGTGGCACATCGTCAAAAACACTGGTGACGCACAGCAGTCAGCAACCCCGGTGATGCACAGCAGTAGCAACACTGGTACCCACGCATCAGCAAAAATGGTGACGGGCAGCAGTCAGCAACACTGGTGGGGGCAGCAGTCAGAAACCCTGGTGACGGGCGCGCAGAAACTGGTGGGGGAGCAGTCGAAAACACTGGTGAGGGCAGCAGTCGCAACAAGGGACGGGCAGCGGGCAGCAATAGGTGCGGGCAGCATCAGCAACATGGTCGCAAGCAGCCCAAACGCTGGTGACGGGCAGCAGCCCAGAAACACTGTGAGGGAAAGAGCGCAACATGGTGAGCACAGCGAAACAGCACTGTGATGCACAGCATCAGCAACATGGTGACGCACAGCAGTCAGCAAACGGTGAGCACAGAGTCCAAAAAAGGTAATAGAATTCAGAAACAATGGTGACGCCAAATCAGTCAGAAAACACTGGTGACGCCACAGCTCGCAACACGGGTGACGCAAGCAGTCAGCAACACTGGGACACACAGCAGTCAGAAACACGGTGACGCACGCAGTCAGAACACTGGTGACACACAGCAGTCACAAAGGGTGACGCACGGCGTCAGCAACAGGGTGACTGGCAGCATCAGCAACACTGGTGACGCCAGCATCACAACACTGGTGACTGGCAACAGTCGAAAACATGGTGACGCACAAAAGTCAGAACACGGTGACGGCAGCTTGAGCAACATAGGCGCACAGCATGAGAACAGGGTGACGCACGAGGGGCAACACGGGTGACGACCATTTAGCAAACGGTGACGCACAGCAGTCAGAAACAGGGACGCACACAGTCAAACAGGGGAAAAGGGCAGCAGTCAAAAACCTAGTGACGCACAGCAGTCCAACAGGGTGAGGGGCAACAGCAGAACATGGTGACGGGCAGCAGTCAGCAACACTGGTGAGGGGCAGCAGTCAGAAAAACCTGGTGAGGGGCAGCAGTCAGCAACATGGTGGGGGGGAGCAGGCGAAAATATGGGGAGGGGCAGCATCAGCAACACGGGTGACGCACAGCAGTCAGCAACATGGGAGGGCAGCGTCACCCAAAACTAGTGACGGGCAGCAGTCAGAAAACTGGTGATGCACAGCAGTCAGCAACCTGTGCGCACACATCGGCAACATGGTGACGCACAGCAGAGCAAACGGTGACGCCGCAGTCAGCAAATGGGACGAAGCAGTCAGCAACAATAGTGACCCCCGCAGTCAGCAAACTGGTGACGCACAGCAGTCAGAAACACAGGTGACGCACAGCAGTCCAACCTGGTGACGACAGCTTTCAGCAACCTGGTGACCCCACAGCGTCAGACACTAGTAGGGGCAGCAGTCGAAACACTAGTGCGCACAGCGTCGCAACATAGTGACGCGCGCATCACAAAACTGGTGACGCCACATAGCAACACTGGTGACGGCAGCGCCAGCAACACTAGTGGGGGCACCACAAAAACACTGTGACGGCCCCGTCAGCAGACAGTGAAGCAAACGGTCAGCAACACAAAAATGCACCAGTCAGCAACACTAGGATGCACGTAGTCAGCAAACAAAAGTGATCCAGCAGTCAGCAAACTAGTGATGCACAGTTTACAAAGTGAGCCAGTATCGCAAACTGTGATGACAGCCCAAAACCCAAAGTGATCCCACAACGCAGCAAAATAGGCGACAGAAATCAGAAACACGTAAACACAGCAGTCAGCAACCTAGTGAAACAAGGAGTCAAATTAGCAAAAACACAGCAGTCGCAACATAGTGAAACACGCATCAGCAACACAGCGAAACACAACAGTCAGCAACACTAGCGAAACATGCAGCCAACACGTGAAAACAGCTGTCGCGACACTAGTGAAACACAGCATCCAAACTTGAGACAAGCAGTCAGCAACACTGTGAAACACAGCGTCAGAAACACTAAAAACACGCTCAGAAACATGTGAAACCAGCGTCAGGACACTAGTAAACCCAGAATCCAACACTGTGCAATCAGCAGTCGAAAACACTAGTGAAACACAGCAGCAGCAACACTATGAAACACACAGTAGCATCACTAGTGAAACACTACAGTCGCAACATTTCGAAAACAAGCAGTCAGCAAACTAGTGAAACCCAAGCAGTCAGCAACACTAGGTAACACAGCGTCAAAAAAACACTAGCGAAAAAAGCAGTCAGCAACATAGTAAAACACAGCAGTCAGCAACCTAGTGAAACACGCAGCCCAGAAACATAGTAAAACACGCAGTCACAACACTAGTGAAACACAGCAGTCAGCAAACAGTGAAACACAGCATAGAACTCTAGTAAAACACGAAGTCAGAAACACTAGTGAAAAAACCGCTCAGCAACACTAGTGAAACCCCAGCAGTCAGCAACACTAGGAAACAAGAGTCAGCAAACACTAGGAAACACAGCAGTCAGAAACCCTAGTGAAACTTACCAGTAAACACTAGGTGAAACAAGCAGCAGCAACGTAGTAAAACACACAGTTAGCAACACTAGTGAAACACGCATCGAAACACTAGTGAAAAAACAGCAGTTAAAACACTATGAACCCCAGCATCAGCAAACTAGTGAAACCCGCAGTCAGCAACATAGTGAAACACAGCGTCAGCAACACTAGTGAAACACAGCAGTCAGCAACACTTGAAACACAGCATCAGCAAAAATAGTAAAAACCAGCATCAGGAACCTAGTGCAACTCAGCAGTCGCCACTATTTTGAAACACAGCAGTCAGCAACCTAGTGAAACACAGCTTTTTTCAAACACTAGTGAAACACGCAGTCAGAAAACACTAGCGAAACACAGCAGTCAGAACATTTGGCAACTCGCAGTCAAAACGCTAGTAAACACGCAGTCACACGCTAGTGAAACACAGCAGTCAGAACACTATGAAAACAGCAGTCGCAACACTGGGAAAAACCAGCAGTCAAAACTAAAAAAAAACCCAAAGCAGCAGCAACGTATGAAAAACAGCAGTCAGCAACACAGTGTAAACAGCAGTCAGAAACATAGTGAAACCCCGCAGTCAGCAAGCTAGTGAAAACAGCAGTCAGCAACATAGTGTAACAAGCAGTCAGAAAAACACTAGTTCAAACAGCAGTCGCAACACTAGTGTAACACAGCAGTCAGCAACATGGCAATCAGCATCGCAACACTGTGTAACAGGCAGTCAGCAAATATTTTAAAAAGCAGTCGCCACTGTTAAACACAGCGTAGAACACTAGTTAAACAAGCATTCAGAACACTAGTTAAACACAGCAGTCAGCAACACTAGTTCAAACGCGTCAGCAACACTAGTTCAAACAGAGTCAGCAACACTAGTTCAAACAGCATCAGCAACATAGTTAAACCCGCAGTCAAACACTTCCATGGTTTGACACCCCCCTGAAAATAACTAGAAGGACTTGGTGTTAGGGTGTAAAAAAAACAAAAATAACCCTATATTTTAAGCTGGGGGGGGAAAACTTGATGAAACACGAGTTGACTCGCTGAACACTACAATGACCACTGTAAATTATTAGTAACTGAGATGAAAATAAACTTCGATAAAGGGAATAAATTTTGCAATAAATTTTTAATATCCAAAACAAAATTTTTCTTGATATTTTTTTGGGTTTTTTTTTAACGTGAGTAAGCTGTTAATTAATTAGTTGAAAAAAATATTGGCATTAATTTATATTAACAAATAGCAATCAGCATAGGTAAAAAGTTTTTCTTTAACAAGCAAGACAGCTCACTCACTCTCTCTCTTCCCTCTCTCTCTCTCTTCCTTCTCTCTGAAAAAGGGAAAAAAACGAAGTTTGGCTTTTAGTTGTTATGGCGGCTTAGGGGCTGTCTTATTGCCCCCATTTAAAACGTGTTTTCCAAACGTTGAAAGCAAAAAAAAATTCGATAATTTTTTAATGTCACTATTTGTGCCTTGCGACAAAGGAAAATCCATGAAAAAGATGACAACACTCTAGGTTTGGTGGGAGTGAGGAGTTTTTTGACATGGTTTCGAAACCAGGGCGTGCAAAATCTCTCCTGAGCCCGCAAAGATCGTTTGGGAAATTTTAATCTTTTTTGAATGGACTGGAGTCTTAGTAGTAGTACACGATGTTGTCCACACATATAGGTGTGGTTGCTTGACTTCTGTGTGGGTATTTGGAGAGGATCACGATGGGTAAACGTTTCTCTATTTGCATTTCTTGAAGAAAGGAACGGTGGGGAGCGAAAATTTTGAAGTAGTTGTCGTGAAGCGGTTGCCATTCATAACTTGCAGACATTGGAAGAGAAAGGTTTGTAGCTGGGAGCACATTCTGAAAAAAATAGTGAGAATCGAGGGATGGATGTATGCTGATTTTTATCAGCCTTGTTATTGGAAAAGTTGAAAGCAAGATTGCTGTAGCAGTAGCGCAGAGCGAGAGACGCAGAATCAGTAACAACAATATACAATAAACTACATAGCAGCAACGGCATGAGCAGTAAGTGAAAAACAGAAGCCCCGGGAAAGATGCTCGTTTTAGCGCAGCAGCTAAAGAGTATAATTTTGGGGGGTATTCATATTTGGTTCAGTAAGGCCCGCCTTGTTTTTTCATGACCTGAGATGTTACAAAGTAGGGAAAGGGGTGGGAGGGAAGGGGAGGGGGAGGGGAAGAGAGAGAGAGAGAAAATGAACGGAAAATTCAAATTTTTAAAATTTAAAGTTTTTCTCTATAAAGATTACAATGTTGAATTTACGAATTTTGGGTTTTTTGTGGTTTTTAAAATAGTTAAATAATGATTACAAGTGTACCACTAGAACGCCCAGCATGGCAGGCATTTTTGGGCAACTTTTGTTTAATTTTTATTTTAAAATATTACAAATATGAGGTAAAAAATTTGGGATTTTGGGTAAGTGACTAAATACTAGTTTGTGGTTTGCAATGTGAATGCTTTTTTTTTTGGCACGTATGTTTCAGTATTGGGTATCTAGGATTTTATTATTTTAAGATTGAGATTAAAATTTCTGTTTTTGGTCAAATGGGTGAGTAGGTAAGTGTGAACCCCCAGGTGGTATTCGTGAAGTTGTTGAGGGGTTTTCGGGGGATAAGTGTTTTCTAATGGTGTTTTGAAGGGGATGAATGTGTCTGCGTTTTTAGGTTTTCAGGTAGGGGGTTTTGATTTTAGGGCCCTTTTACTACATTGAATTTTTGGAAGGTTTTAGTCGGACATGGGGGAAAGTGTAGAGTTTTTGTGTCTGGTGTTATGCTGTGGGTTCGTCACAACTTCAAGAAAGCGTTTTGGTCAGGGTTGATATTGGAGTTTAAGGTCCTGTAGTGTAGATTGCACAGTATAAGTGGGATGTCTGAAAGGGAGTAATTTAATCTATGAAGATGGGGGGGGGTTGTTGCCCGGGATGAGATTTTGTGTTATTCTTTCTGCAGCGTTTTGTATGCTTGTACCCCCTCCCCCTCCATCACTCACTACCTCGCTTTCTCACTCCTAATAAAAAACACAACCCACAACCACACACACACACACACACACAAAACACACACACACACACACACACACACACACACAAGGAAAAGACTTGGGGTGAGTATAATACCCGCACTCTCCCGAGGGGCACAAACCAGATAGCTGCTGCAGCAATGGGCGCCCGGGGAACCCGAGAAGCGTTCCGAAATTCAGTAAGGAAAACGTTTAAGACTCTTACCCGTGTACATCAGGCCCATACTGAAGTACGCAGCAACAGTTTGGAACCTACCAGGGCCAAACACGTCAAAAAATAGAAAATGGGAAAAAGGGTTTGCAACAAAATAGTTGCAGGCTAAAGGAATGTTTATGAAGAAAGGTTAAAAAGAAATCGGGCTGACGCACTGGGGACAGAAGGGTCAGGGGAAAATATGATAACGACATACAAAATCCTGCGAGGAAAATTTACAAGGTGGACGAGACGGATTTTTCCGAGTGGGGCAAAGAAACCTGGGGTACAGTTGGGGCTGAAGACCAGATGAGTCAAAGGGACGTCATGAAGTATTTCTTTGGTCACAAAGTTGTCCGGAAGTGGAATAGTCTGGCAAGTGATGCAGTGGAGACAGGAATCATACATAGTTGTAAGACGAGGTATGATAAAGGTCGTAGAGCAGGGAGAGAAAGGACTTAGCGACCAATGAAAAGGCGGGGCCAGAAGCTATGAATCGACCCCTGCAACCACAAATATGTGAGAACAAATAAGTGAGCGCACACACAAACACACACACACACACACACACAAAACACATGCTGGACTATCTTTGGAGAGAAGAAACAAAAGCAAGGTAAACTTGACAGTGGGAGAAGAGAGAAGCTGCCTCAACTTAGAGGTCACTTGGCACTTGACGGCACTGATGCCCTTCCCTGCCTCAACATCCTCTCACAATCTCTCGGATCTAGGCTTTTTTTGGTATTCTTTTATATGCATGCATATACACCGACACAAACACACACACACACAACACACACACACACACACACACACACACACACAAAAGAGGGGACTACATAGGGTTGAGGAACTTCCTGCTGGAGGTTCCGTGGGACAGAGAACTGGCAGGAAAGCCAGTAAATGAATTGATGGAATATGTAACAACAAAATGCAAGGAGGCAGTGGAAAGGTTTATTCCCAAGGGCAACAGAAACAATGGGAAGACCAGAACGAGCCCCTGGTTTACCCGACGGTGTAAGGAGGCAAAAACAAAGTGCAATAGAGGATGGAAAAAGTACAGAAGGCAGAGAACACATGAAAATAGGGAGGTTAGTCGCAGATCCAGGAACGAGTATGCACAGGTAAGGAGGGAGACCCAGCGACAGTATGAAAATAACATAGCATCGAAAATCAAGACTGACCCGAAACTGTTGTATAGCCACATCAGGAGGAAGACAACAGTCAAAGACCAAGTGATCAGACTGAGGACAGAAGGTGGAGAACTCACAAGAAATGATCAGGAGGTATGTGAAGAGCTAAACAGGAGATTTAAGGAAGTTTTTACAGTAGAAACAGGAGGGCTCTGGGAAGACAGCACAGAAGGGAACATCAAGAGGGAATATACCAACAAGTGTTGGATGACATACGAACAACCGAGGAGGAGGTGCAGAAGCTGCTAAGTGACCTTGATACCTCAAAGGCGATGGGACCGGACATCTCCCCGTGGGTCCTTAGAGAAGGAGCAGAGATGCTGTGTGTGCCCCTAACCACAATCTTCAACACATCCCTTGAAACTGGGCAACTACCTGAGAAATGGAAGACAGCAAATATAGTCCCCATATTTAAGAAAGGAAAGAGAAATGAGGCACTAAACTACAGACCTGTGTCTCTGACATGTATTGTGTGCAAAGTCATGGAGAAGATTATCAGGAGGAGAATGGTGGAACACCTGGAACGGAACAAGATTATAAATGAAAACCAGCATCGGTTCATGGAAGGCAAATCCTGTGTCAAAAACCTTCTGGAGTTTTATGACAAGGTAACAGAAGTAAGACACGAGAGAGAGGGGTGGGTTGATTGCATTTTCCTAGACTGCAGGAAGGCCTTTGATACAATTCCCCACAAGATATTAGTGCAGAAGCTGGAGGATCAGGCGCATATAACAGGGAGGGCACTGCAATGGATCAGGGAATACCTGACAGGGAGGCAACAACCAGTCATGGTACGTGAAGAGGTATCACAGTGGGCGCCTGTGACGAGCGGGGTCCCACAGGGGTTAGTTCTAGGACCAGTGCTATTTTTGATATATGCGAACGACATGATGGAAGGAATAGACTCTTAAGTGTCCCTATTCGCACATGATGTGAAGCTGATGAGAAGAATTAAATCAGATGAGAATGAGACAGGACTGCAAAGAGACCTGGACAGGCTGAACATGTGGTTCAGAAACTGGCTTCTCGAATTCAACCCTGCCAAATGCAAAGTCATGAAGATTGGGGAGGGGCAAAGAAGACCGCAGACAGAGTATAGGCTAGGTGGACAAAGACTACAGACCTCACTCAGGGAGAAAGACCTTGGGGTGACCATAACACCGAGCACGTCACCGGAGGCGCACAGCAACCAAATAACTGCTGCAGCATACGGGCGCCTGGCAAACCTGAGAATAGCATTCCGATACCTTAATAAGGAATCGTTGAAAACACTGTACACTGTGTATGTTAGGCCCATACTGGAGTATGCAGCACCAGTCTGGAACCCACACCTGGTCAAGCACGTCAAGAAGTTAGAGAAAGTACAAAGGTTTGCAACAAGGCTAGTCTCAGAGCTCAGGGGAATGTCGCACGAGGAAAGGTTGAGGGAAATCGGACTGACGACACTAGAGGACGAAGGGTCAGGGAGACATGATAACGACATACAAGATACTGCGGGGAATAGACAAGGTGGACAGAGATAGGATGTTCCAGAGAGGGGACACAGAAACAAGGGGTCACAACTGGAATCTGAAGACTAAGACGAGTCACAGGGACGTTAGGAAGTATTTCTTCAGTCATAGAGTCATCAGGAAGTGGAATAGCCTAGCAAGTGAAGTAGTGGAGGCAGGAATCATACATAGTTTTAAGAAGAGGTATGACAAAGCTCAGGAAGCAGAGAGGGAGAGGACCTAGTAGCGAACAGTGAAGAGGCGGGGACAGGAGCTGAGCTCCGACCCCTGCAACCACAATTAGGTGAGTACAATTAGGTGAGTACACACACACACACACACACACACACACACACACACACACACATACACACACACACACACACACACACACACACACACACACACACACACGCGCGCACACACACGCACACATACACACAACACACAATTAGGAAATTGTTCCAGACTCTGTATACAGTGTATGTCAGACCCACATTGGAATATGTAGCACCAGTATGGAACCCACACCTGGTCAAGTACGTCAAGAAATTTGAGAAAGTGTAATGGTTTGCAACAAGACTAGTCCCGCAGCTAAGGGGCATGTCATACGAGGACCTGACGACACTGGAGGACAGGAGGAATAGTGGGGGGACGTGATAACGACATATAAAATACTGAAAGGAATTGACATGGTAGATAGGGACAGGATGTTCCAGAGATGTGACACACCAACAAGGGGTCGTAGTTGGAAGTTTAAGATTCAGATGGGTCACAGGGATGTTAGGAAGTATATCTTTAGTCTTAGAGTTGTCAGGGCGTGGAATAGTCTGGACAGTGATGTAGTGGAAGCAGGATCCATACACAGCTTAAAGAAGAGGTATGATAAAGCTCACAGAGAAAGGAGAGAGTGGACCTAGTAGCAACCAGCGAAGAGGCGGGGCCAGGAAATGTGAATCGAACACCTGCAACCCAATTAGGTGAGTACAGTTAGGTGAGTACACACACACACACAAATGATTAGGGGTGATATGATAACAATGTGCGAAATACTGAGACGGACAGATTATTTGAGGGATGGGAGACAGGTACACTTGAGTACAGCTGAAGCTGAGAAAACAGGTGAATCAAAGGGACATTAGGAAGTATTTCATTAACCTTAAAATTCTCAGGAAGTGGAATAATCTGGAAAACGAAGTGGAAGAGGCAGGATCCATACTTAGCTTTAAGAAGAGGTACGAAGTCAGGAGAGAGAGTTAATGTAGTACCGACCAGCGAAGAGGCTCGGCCAGGAACTGAGACTCGACCCCTGCAGCCACATTAGATAAGTACACACACATATATACACATTATACTCATATATATTCTCTCTCTCTACCTTAAGCGTTTGAATGTTATAAATAACAGGATGACAATGACGTTTGCATAATGTGTTCCTATGTCAGTGTGCTTCCGTCTACATGCGTATGTGCTCACCTGCATGTGTATTCATTGTGTAAGTACTCGGCTATATGTGTACTCACATGTAAAATCTAGTCAGTGGTGGGGAGGAGTGTATGGGGCACGTTGGGTGGGGAAGGGGTGTTACCATGCTGCCAATTCTTCACTCCCAAAGTCTTAATTATAAGGTTAATTTAGCCGTAGGCCTTAGTAAACTTAATACCAAGTGTAAAATATAATTACATAGTTAACCAGACTGGACTAGAAATTATAGTTAAGGAGTTTAGTGTGTCTAAGCTATAACTATAAGTATGTATAATTGACACTTCCCAGGCCAGACAATTGTAGTAGGGTCAGTTAACCCGCGAACAGTCACACAATTTTCCACGGAGAAGAGAGACGTATCTCGCCTCACGTCAATAATCCGGGTGTGTTAGTGGCTCATTATTCGCATTTCTCGGTAATTCTTGAAGGCGGTGTAAGCAGTGATCCTAACACGGCTCCACAAGGTAAACTCTCATTACTAAGTACTGAAAATGTGTGTTGTTAGATACCAGTAATGTTGGTTAACAAGTTAGGCGAGTGTCCTCTATCGAAGAGAACCTGCTAATAACACCGAGATATCAACTATACCCTGGTAAGTAACTGATCTGTCTGTAGAGGTATATCTTATGTTATCTAGGTGGAATGGCAGGTGCCTGGATTGGACTTAATGATTTGATTGATGATTCAACTAATTGGTCCCCTCAGGGAAGGTTCCTTAATGTTGGTGAGGGGCTCTTGATTTAGGGAATTGGATCTGTGCTCCAGTTCCCCGAATTAAGCCTGAATGCCTTCCATATCCCCCCACCCAGGCGCTGTATAATCCTACGGGTTTAGCGCTTCCCCTTGATTATAATAATAATCGACTAATTTATAGTCACTCGCAGTAGAATACCTCTGTTCAAAACACCTGCATGTATACTCGGTATACGAGTACTCGAGTGGATATTTGCTAGCCTGTATGTGTAATCTTCAGTGCATTTTTTGTCTTCTCACTTATTTGTACTCGCATACGTGTGGTTGCGTGTGTTGTCTCAGCTTCTGGTCCAGTGTTGCTGGGCTGGCTTCCTCCAAGCTTCGTATTCTCTGTGTTCCCACTTGAGTTTCCTCTATGGCAAAATATACTCTTGTCTAGGGAAAATTTAAAATAAATTGTTTTTGAAGTCGCCAGACCCTGTCAAAATAAATCCAGGAAAAAATACATTAAATTTATAACCATTTTATTGCTTTTGATCATTCGGGGAGATAAAATAATTGACTACAAAATTAAAATCAATAACGAACAAACCAGTTTACACACAAATAACTCATTCATAGGAGAGAGGAGCTTACCACGACGTTTCGGTCCGATTTGGACCATATACACAACTTTCCTTATATGAATCTTAGTCCTGGCTTTGTCTCTATCGATGCCTTCCTTTCCCATTACACTGTATAATGCTCCAAACTTCAGAACACTCGTGACCTAACCTGATTCTTCTTTTCCCCCTTCTCCTCCCTCCCCTTTCCTCTTTCTCCTATGGGTTTTCTTTCTTTTGCCTTGTGTATTTGGTCCATTATTATTATTCCTCCCCCTCTATGTTCTTGTTCCTACCCTTTGTAGGGCCCCTAGCTCCCTTGTGGGCCCCTAGCTCCCTTGTGGGCCCCTAGCTCCCTTGTGGGCCCCTAGCTTCCTTGTGGGCCCCTAGCTTCCTTACTGTGCTCCTCTTTCTTAGTCTTTGACTGACTCCACTACTCCTACTACCTCTACCACTACTTCTCATCTTCCTCTATTGCCTCTCTTGCCCCGTTCCTGTCTGCTGGCCTTAATATACTGCCTCCTTCTGTCCTTTCTGTTAGTGTGACATTGTAAATGGTCCAAGTCGGACCGAAACGTAGTCGTAAGCTCCTCTCTCCTATATGCGGGTTATTTGTGTATTGTTCCAGTCACGGTATTGTGCCTTCTTGTTATTTATAAACCAGTTTATATATTTCTTGAACACTCTGGACGTCTCCTACCCAGGCAGGGTAACCCAACAAAGTAGAAAACACTTTCACTGTCACTCATTCAATCACTGTCTTGCCAGAAGCGCTGACATTACAGTTCAGATTATGCTCTAAACTGTAAAATTTCAGCCACTTCTTCGGAGTGCAGGCACTGTAATTCCCACCTTCAGGTCTCCAACATCATGTTACGTCATAAAAACCATTTGCCTCCAGTCCTAATCCAATATGCTCCTACATGCTTGATGCATGTCCATGCAGGTAACACTCAATACCTTCTTTCACTCCCTACCTCCATCCTTTTTTTCAAGATCTCCCCCCCCATCCCTCCATGCTTACACCCAAGGTTTGTAAGCCTCCAAGCCGTCCTGTTTTTCTCCACTCTAAATGTTCAAATTACCTCTGTGGGGAAATTTACAAGCTAAGTCTGCTTTCTGACATAAACTGAAATATACTTAGCCTCAGTGATGACTCAGACTTCTTGCACCCACGGTCAAGAAGTCTCCTTCGCTTGAGTCGTGGTAGCTCCACCTCTGAGCTGTAGAATGACGAGCATTAAATACCAATTTGCCCCAAAAGAGTATATGTCAGCATTTCTTTCCTTATCTCAAACGCTTAGTGATACTTGGTTTGGGTGAAATTACCCACACATGACTGAGTCTATTGGTAATTCCAGTCAAATTTCACCCCTACCTATCTTGAGTAAGTTATTACAGATGTGTAGTTATGTCCTCATTCGTTGATAGGGAGTTACTTGGTCATATGTCACGATATGTTCAGCTTAAAAGAGAAGCAAAAAAGTGGATTAGAAAGGCTAAACGTGACTATGAAATTAGAGTTGCTAATGAATCAAAGACTAATCCAAAGGGGTTCTTTGAACTGTATAGGACGAAGGTGAAGGAAAAAGTAGGACCTCTGAAAATTGGGAATGGACAGCTGATGGATAACGAATTGGAAATGTGTTCCTTATTTAATGACTATTTTTCGTCAGTTTTTACACAGGAAGATGTAAATGAGATTCCAGTAATTAATTATTTGGTTCCTGATGAATTTAAATTAACTAATATTACTGTCACGAGGGACATGATAATTAAACAGATAGACAAACTGAAGCAAAATAAGTCCCCGTGACCCGACGAGTTGTTTTCCAGGGTACTTAAGGAATGCAAGATGGAGCTTAGTCAGCCATTAACGAGTGTGTTTAACGCGTCCATCCTTACCAGTGTTGTGCCAGAGTTGTGAAAGATGGCTAATGTGGTTCCTATATTCAAATCAGGGGATAAGTCCACTCCTTCAAATTACCGTCCAATAAGCCTGACATCTATAGTGGGCAAATTATTAGAATCAATTATAGCTGCCATTATTAGAAGTCACCTTGAAGAGCATAACTTGATAAATGAATCTCAGCATGGATTCACGAGAGGTCGTTCCTGCCTGACAAACTTACTGACGTTCTTCAATAGAACATTTGAGGCAGTTGACAGTGATAAAGAATGACATTGTTTATTTGGATTTTAGTAAAGCCTTCGACAGAGTACCTCACAAGAGACTCTTAAGAAAAGTGCCAGCTCATGGTATAGGAGGTAAAGTTCTAGCATGGATTGAGGCATGGCTTACCAATAGAAAGCAGAGAGTTACCATTAATGGAGTGAAATCTGAATGGGGATTAGTCACTAGTGGCGTTCCACAAGGATCAGTTTTAGGCCCTCTCTTGTTCATAATTTACATTAATGACCTTGATGAAGGGATTACTAGTGACATGAGTAAGTTTGCTGATGATACAAAGATAGGCCGTATAATTCACTCTGAGGAGGATATCAATGAACTCCAGGAGGATTTGAACAAATGTGGTGAATGGTTTTGAAAACCGACAAGTTGAAGAATTGAGACACTTATGCAACATATGGGAATCTTTATTGAAGAAACGTTTCGCCACACAGTGGCTTCATCAGTCCAATACAAAGTAGAAGTGGGTAAGGAGAGTAGAAGTTTGAGGTAATCAGTCCCTCAACCTGGAATCGATGTGTTCAGTCCATCACTCTTGTAGGAAGTGCAGCATAGGGCCAGAGAGGTGGCTTATATACTGCGGTGAGATGAGGTGAAGCAGGAGGAGGCGGGATCACAGTGGGACCTGCCACTAATGTAAGTAGGTCGTCGCCCAAAGGTTGGGCAAGCGTTGAAGTCTTTGTACCAAGATCCCATGATGTTGCAGTGTCTGACAGATGTGATGAATGGTTTTGAAAACCGACACTAGTGGCAGGTCCCACTGTGATCCCGCCTCCTCCTGCTTCACCTCATCTCACCGCAGTATATAAGCCACCTCTCTGGCCCTATGCTGCACTTCCTACAAGAGTGATGGACTGAACACATCGATTCCAGGTTGAGGGACTGATTACCTCAAACTTCTACTCTCCTTACCCACTTCTACTTTGTATTGGACTGATGAAGCCACTGTGTGGCGAAACGTTTCTTCAATAAAGATTCCCATATGTTGCATAAGTGTCTCAATTCTTCAGGATTTGGACAAATTAATGTCTTGGTCTGACAAATGGCAGATGAAGTTCAATGTGGATAAGTGTAAAGTACTAGCCCTTGGTAATGAAAATAACCCTCGAAGCTATAATCTACGTGAAGTAGAGCTTGATCATACAGAATGTGAAAAAGACTTGGGAGTCATGGTATGCAGAAATCTAAAGCCAAGACAGTAGTGCCTTAGTGTGCGCAACAAGGCCAACAGATTACTTGGATTTATTTCAAGAAGTATAAGTAACAGAAGTCCAAAAGTTATTTTACAGCTCTATACATCACTAGTGAGGCCTCATTTAGATTATGCTGCTCAGTTTTGGTCCCCTTACTACAGGATGGACATAGACTCATTAGAGAACATACAGAGAAGAATGACTAAAATGATTTACTGTGTATGGAACCTTCCGTATGAAGATAGACTTAAAGCCTTAAATCTCCACTCTCTGGAGAGGCGTAGAATGAGGGGAGATATCACTGAGGTATATAAGTGGATGACGGGCATAAACAAGGGAGATATTAATAAAGTACTGCGGGTGTCGAACCAGGTAAGAACCAGAAATAATGGATTTAAGTTGGATAAATTTAGATTTAGAAAGGATATAGGTAAGTACTGGTTTTCTAACAGAGTTGTAGATACGTGGAACAGTCTTCCCAGTGGGGTGATAGAGGCTAGGACCTTGGGTGGCTTTAAGAAGAGACTGGACAAATGTATGAGTGGGAGGGGCTGGGTTTGATTGGTGTCATTGGGTACGGGAGTTATTTCTTGGGTAGCTTAAGGTAGAGGTCTTTTTGATAAGGACCTGCCTCGCATGGGCCAGTAGGCCTACAGTGTTCCTCCATTCTTATGTTCTTATGTTCTTATATGGTGATAGCTTGTCCCTTTAGTCATAACACTTGAATGCATACCATAACACAAACTCTACATATATTGGGATTATACAGTGGATGATACACTTGTTTCCTTTTTAACACTAGTTTCCTAGTGGAGATTGACAGCATTTCAGAGTTTATCACACAAAATCAGTATTTTCTAAGTTCTCAGTGGGAGATTTGTGACGTGTTCACACACTCGTGTCTGAATTCAGCCTAGCTTTTCCTTTTCCCAAGCACCCAGCAGTACACCCTCCACACAAAAGAACTGCTGAGTTCAGCTCATGTTTTGTCCATGCTACGCATCACAAGAGTATTCGATACAAGAAGGTAGGTTTCTTGTCATCTAGCTATAGACTAGAATTCATAATAGTTCCAAATTGTAGATAGTGGGTGCAGGTTTTTCCTTAATTTTCCTACTAAAGAGAAAGAGTAATTACTCTGGTTTAACTCACACTGTGTAGTTGCAACGAGCTCTAGCAAAGAGAGGATAGCATGCCTCATGATGCTGGTACGAACATGTGGGGTTCAATCAAGTTGTTTGCGAGGAAAAGTCCATTAGCCCCTCAGAGTAAAGGGGATATCTCCCTGAGAGATATCCCCTTTACTGGAGAATTTTCTCCACAACCTCAATGTCTCAGCCCTCTGGATATATTTTTATTAATTCCACACCTTCTAATCTCCAAAATCTGAACTGTCTCCATAATATACTCGCCACACATTGCCTTCACCTGGCTGCAGCTTTCAAAATCTTAATTTCACACCTATACAGCAGTGTTGTTGGTACCGCTATACCTTGGAACATTCCCATTTTTACCACCACAAATAAAGATATTGGTCTCCACTGAGTCCTAAATGAACATTCCAACTTTTTTTCCAAATCAGTTTTATACTTCATATTATCTTTCGTAAAATCATTATCCTCACGTTCACTCCCAACAGTTCTCACCAAATTAATAAAGAAAGCCAAACAACTGTACTACTCCAGCAGGTTCACTGACACAAGAGGAGATATAAAAAAGACCTGGAAAACACTTTGCCAGATTCTGGGGACCCACAAACTGAAAAAAACAAGAATATTATTCTAACTAAACCTCATGAAACACCACTACATCCCACTGATACAGCTAACAAGATAAACAACTTCTCAAACATAGGATCTAATCTCGCCAGTAAAATCCCATGTACCAATGCCTGTGTCGGGGACTACCTAGATGGGAATTTCCCAAATTCCTTCTCTCTTGTACCAACTGAGCCCACAGAAGTCACCATGATCATAAAGTCACTTAAAAATAACTCGGGGAATCTGTCTCACGTCCAACCATTATTGTACAAGCGAGCGGCCCATGTCCTTTCACATGCTATTACATTACTTTTTAACAAGTTACTAGAAACTAGCACTTTCCCGACACTACTCAAGACAGCAGGGGTTACACCAATACATAAAGGTGGTGACCCTACAGATGTAAACAACTATAGGCCAATATCAAACTTACCATTGCTATCCAAAATCTTCGAGAAACTCGTGCACAGGAGACTATATTCATTTATAACGTCACAAAACATACTCAACCCCTGCCAATTTGGATTCAGGAAAAATAAAAGCACTAATGATGCAATTATAAAAATGCTAGACCTGCTTTACACGGCATTGGAAAATAAGGAATATCCGCTAGGAATTTTTATTGACCTAAGAAAAGCATTTGGCACAGTAGACCACGGCATCCTACTCCACAAACTTGACCACTATGGTATAAGAGGCCATGCGCTTGCATATTTTAAATCCTACCTTTCTAATAGGTATCAGTATGTCACCATTAAAGACACAGCCTCGTCAATACGACCACGTGATACTGGAGTTGTGCAGGGAAGTGTCCTTGGACCCCTGCTCTTCCTCATTTACATCAATGATCTTCCAAACATAATCCAATACCTGAAACCCATTCTCTTTGCTGACGACACGACTTATGCCATCTCCCACCCTAATCTTGCCACCCTCAACACCATTGTTAACGAGAAGCTGCTCAAAATATCGACTTGGATAACAGCTAATAAAGTTAAACTTTACACTGGCAAAAGCTACTATATTATGTTTGGTAGCAGAGCAGGTGTTGCGCAACTTAACATTAAGATCGACAACACTCTAATTGCCAGACATAATGAGGGCAAATTCCTTGGCCTATACCTCGACTAAACCTAAATTTCAGCACCAATATCCAACACATAACAAAAAAAGTATCCAAAACAGTGGGGATCCACTCCAAGATATGGCAAACTGCCCTTCTCACACTATATCATTCACTTATATATCCATACCTCACCTATGCTATCTGTGCTTGGAGTTCAACTGCAGCAACACACCTAAAGCCAATAATAACCCAACAAAAAGCCGCAGTAAGAATAATCACTAAATCCCATCC
Organism: Cherax quadricarinatus; assembly: GCF_026875155.1. Taxonomy (NCBI): domain Eukaryota; kingdom Metazoa; phylum Arthropoda; class Malacostraca; order Decapoda; family Parastacidae; genus Cherax; species Cherax quadricarinatus. The sequence continues at coordinate 97,927,725 of NC_069403.1, read as the reverse complement.
CTGGCAACACCCCCCCCCCCACTCTTCATAGATCTAAACTTACTCCCTGTTCAGAACATCCACACTTACTACTGTGCAATCTTTATCTACAGGACCTTAAATTCCAATATTAACCTTGACCTAAAACGCTTTCTTGATAGTTGTGACAAGATCCACAGGCACACCACCAGACACAAACATCTCTGACATTCCCCGTGTTCGACAAAATCTTTACAAAAATTCAATGTATTTCAAAGGACCTAAAATCTGGAACACCCTACCTGAAAACTCAAGAACTGTATAAACATTCATCACTTTCAAAATTACAGTTAGAAAACATCTTATCTCCCTGATACACCCCGACAACTAACTACATGATAACCACCTGGTGGTTCACAATTACTCACTCACCCACTGATTATAAACCTAGAAATACTAATCTTAATCTTAAAATAATAAATTCTAACCAGTCATAAGTTTGCCTATGATACTCCAATATAGACACTTTGTATTGTGCCAAAACAAAAGGATTCACACTGCTAAACTCACAAATTATGATGTAGTCGCAGAAACATAAACACATATGCAGTTTAATGTGATCCTTTATTGACAACGTTTCGCCCACACAGTGGGCTTTTTCAAGTCACAAACAGATATACCTGGGGTTGAAGGTACGTGAGTATTTATAGTCAGGTTCAGAATGTTGAGGTTAGGTGGAGAATGCTGCGTCTGATGATCTACCGGGTGGGGTTATAGAGTCTAAAATCTTGGGTAGCTTGGAAGGGGTATTGGATAAGTTGTGAGCAGACCTTCTGCAGTGTTCTATGTTCTTATGTGGGATAGCGATGAAGTTTCTTGGAAAGTGGTTCAGCTATGTTGTAGAAGCCATTGTTCAGGTTGAAATTGTTGGTTATAGAGATAAGCGATGATTCCAGGATTCCTCGGTATTGAGTGTTGTCTTCTGTGGCGATAAGTCTTGAGTTTCTGTAGTTAATTAAATGGTTGTGTGAATTGCGATGTTGTACACAGGCATTCCTTGTATCGTCAGTCCTGCTTGCATATTGGTGTTCTGAAATACGTGTTTGGAGGTCTCTTGATGTTTCGCCCACGTATAATTTGTTGCAATCATTACAAGGGATTATGTATACCCATGCAGAGGATGGAAGCTTGTCCTGTTTACTACTGGTGATGTCCTTGATGGTCGTGGTTGTGGAGGTAGATACTTGGAATGAGGTATTGGAAAAGATGTTGGAAACATGTTTGGCAATGGAGTTGGTGGGGAGGACTATGTATCTCTTCTCGGCAGTGTCTTCTCTGGGTGTGTTGAAGATGTTTAATGCCCGCCGTCTGCAGTCTCTGATGAAGTGACGAGGATAGTGGAGTTTAGAAAATACTTGTTCAATTATAGTGCATTCTTCCTCAAGGAACTCATTGCTGCAGATTCTGAGTGCACGCAGGAAGAAGCCTATAATTACACTACATTTAGTTTTGGTGTCGTGGTGAGAGTAGAAGTGGAGAAGATCGTTTTGGTTGGTTGGTTTTCGATAGACTTTAAAACGAAGTTCATGGTCAGCTTTGCAGAGAACATCAAGGAAAGGAAGAGGATTGTCGACTTCTTCTTCAAGTGTAAACTGGATTGAGGGCTCGACCTGGTTGAGCTTGTATTGGAGATCTTGAACGTTGAAGCGCCTGGGAGTTATGAGGAGAATGTCAACATAACGGAGCCAGGTGTCAGTCGAAGGAATAATCGTGGAGAAACGCTCGGCTTCCAGATGTTCCATGTATAAGTTCGCCAGGACGGCACTGAGTGGCAAGCCCATGGGGAGGCCAAAAGTCTGTTGAAAGAGGTGATTTTCGAAAGAGAAACACGTAAAGCCGACACATAGTTCAACGAGGTCGATGAAATCGCTGGCTGGAATAGGAAGATCAAGTGAATCATCAATTTTTCTGCGCAGGAGATCTTTTGGCTTGTGTAGTAGGTACTTTGGTGAATAGGGAAGTTACGTCAAGGCTGGAAAGTTTCTTGTTCCTGATGTTGATGTTGCGAATGCGATTGAGAAGATCACCCGAGTGTTTGAGATGTGCTGGACTGATAGTGCCCAAGAGTTTGGAGAGGTGTTTTTCGAGAAATCCTGAGAGTTGGTTGGGAGCACTGCCTATTCCCGAAGATATGGGCCTCAATGGGATACCAGGCTTGTGAGTTTTTGGTAGGCCGTACATTCTGGCAGGTCTGAGGTTGCTGGGTATGGTGTGCAGAAGTTTCTTCCCTTGTTCTGAGTTCCTCAGAATGCGGCAATTCCTTTGAAGAAAAGTTTTAGTAAGGTTGTCCAATTGGTTAGTTGTGAGGGGTTTGTAGGTATCTGGGTCATTAAGTAGATTGAGCATTTTGTTCCTGTAGTCGTCAGTGTTCATATTAACAACACCACCACCTTTATCAGCGGTGGTGACCCTGATGGTCGTGTCTTCTGCTAAACCTTTAAGTGCAATGATGTAACGTCGAGGTATGACTGGGGAGCTGCGTGTAGAGAAGGCTGCATTCGCAACATCAACATCAGGAACAAGAAACTTTCCAGCCTTAACGTAACTTCCCTATTCACCAAAGTACCTACTACACGAGCCATCGATCTCCTGCGCAGAAAAATTGACGATTCACTTGATCTTCCTATTCCAGTCAGCGATTTCATCGACCTCGTTGAACTGTGTCGGCTTTACGTGTTTCTCTTTCGAAAATCACCTCTTTCAACAGACTTTTGGTCTCCCCATGGGCTCGCCACTCAGTGCCGTCCTGGCGAACTTATACATTGAACATCTGGAAGCCGAGCGTTTCTCCACCATTATTCCTTCGACTGTCACCTGGCTCCGTTATGTTGACGACATTCTCCTCAAAACTCCCAGGCGCTTCAACGTTCAAGCTCTCCAAGACAAGCTCAACCAGGTCGAGCCCTCATTCCAGTTTACACTTGAAGTCGACAACACTCTTCCTTTCCTTGATGTTCTTCTCTGCAAAGCTGACCATGAACTTCGTTTTAAAGTCTATCGAAAACCAACCAACCAAAACGATCTTCTCCACTTCTCTCACCACGACACCAAAACTAAACGTGGTGTAATTATAGGCTTCTTCCTGCGTGCACTCAGAATCTGCAGCAATGAGTTCCTTGAGGAAGAATGCACTATAATTGAACAAGTATTTTCTAAACTCCACTATCCTCGTCATTTCATCAGAGACTGCAGATGGGGGCATTAAACATCTTCAACACCTGGGAGTGATCATGTCGGAGGATCTCACTTTCAAGGACCATAACATTGTATCAATCGCATCTGCTAGAAAAATGACAGGATGGATAATGAGAACCTTCAAAACTAGGGAGGCCAAGCCCATGATGACACTCTTCAGGTCACTTGTTCTATCTAGGCTGGAATATTGCTGCACACTAACAGCACCTTTCAAGGCAGGTGAAATTGCCGACCTAGAAAATGTACAGAGAACTTTCACGGCGCGCATAACGGAGATAAAACACCTCAATTATTGGGAGCGCTTGAGGTTCCTAAACCTGTATTCCCTGGAACGCAGGAGGGAGAGATACATGATTATATACACCTGGAAAATCCTAGAGGGACTAGTACCGAACTTGCACACGAAAATCACTCATTACGAAAGCAAAAGACTTGGCAGACGATGCACCATCCCCCCAATGAAAAGCAGGGGTGTCACTAGCACGTTAAGAGACCATACAATAAGTGTCAGGGGCCCGAGACTGTTCAACTGCCTCCCAGCACACATAAGGGGGATTACCAACAGACCCCTGGCAGTCTTCAAGCTGGCACTGGACAAGCACTTAAAGTCAGTTCCGGATCAGCCGGGCTGTGGCTCGTATGTTGGTTTGCGTGCAGCCAGCAGCAACAGCCTGGTTGATCAGGCTCTGATCCACCAGGAGGCCTGGTCTCAGACCGGGCCGCGGGGGCGTTGACCCCCGGAACTCTCTCCAGGTAAACTCCAGGTAAACACACCCAGAGAAACACTGCCGAGAAGAGATACATAGTCCTCCCCACCAACTCCATTGCCAAACATGTTTCCAACATCTTTTCCAATTCCTCATTTCAAGTATCTACCTCCACAACCACGACCATCGAGGACATCACCAGTAGTAAACAGGACAAGCTTCCATCCTCTGCATGGGTATACATAATCCCTTGTAATGACTGCAACAAATTATACGTGGGCGAAACATCAAGAGACCTCCAAACACGTATTTCAGAACACCAATACGCAAGCAGGACTGACGATACAAGGAATGCCTGTGTACAACATCGCAATTCACACAACCATTTAATTAACTACAGAAACTCAAGACTTATTACCACAGAAGACAACACTCAATACCGAAGAATCCTGGAATCATCGCTTATCTCTATAACCAACAATTTCAACCAGAACAATGGCTTCTATAACATAGCTGAACCACTTGCCAAGAAACTTCTTCATCGCTATCCCACAAAAGAACATAGAACATTGCAGAAGGTCTGCTCACAACTTATCCAATACCCCTTCCAAGCTACCCAAGATTTTAGACTCTATAGCCCCACCCGGTAGATCATCAGATGCAGCATTCTCCACCTAACCTCAACATTCTGAACCTGACTATAAATACTCACGTACCTTCCACCCCAGGTAGATCTGTTTGTGACTTGAAAAAGCCCACTGTGTGAGCGAAACGTTGTCAAAGGATCACATTAAACTGCATATGTGTTTGTTTCCATTGTGTCGGTATTTTATACCATTTATTTTCATTAGCCTTAATACCATAATCTTTAAGGATTTAATGTTAAGAATTAATCTAAGTCTGCCCGAAATGCCTAATCATGCTAGGTGTCCTAGTGGCCCCCTCTGTAATTAGTATTTTATAACTTGTAAACCACACAATACCCAAAACCTGTAAACCCCATATTGTAAACCTTATAGAGAATAAACTTGAATTGAATTGAAAACACTATTCATGACAGTGCTGTGTTGTGAAGGATGGTGACACAACCATCATGACAGCAGTGCTGTGTTGTGAAGGATGGTGACACAACCATCATGACAGCAGTGCTGTGTTGTGAAGGATGGTGACACAACCATCATGACAGCAGTGCTGTGTTGTAAAGGATGGTGACACAACCATCATGACAGCAGTGCTGTGTTGTGAAGGATGGTGACACAACCATCATGACAGCAGTGCTGTGTTGTGAAGGATGGTGACACAACCATCATGACAGCAGTGCTGTGTTGTGAAGGATGGTGACACAACCATCATGACAGCAGTGCTGTGTTGTGAAGGATGGTGACACAACCATCATGACAGCAGTGCTGTGTTGTAAAGGATGGTGACACAACCATCATGACAGCACTGCTGTGTTGTGAAGGATGGCGACACAACCATCATGACAGCAGTGCTGTGTTGTGAAGGATTGTGACACAACCATCATGACAGCAGAGCTGTGTTGTGAAGGATTGTGACACAGCCATCATGCTAGCAGTGCTGGATAGTGAAGGATGGTGACAGCAGTGCTGGGTAGTGGTGGATGTTGACAGCAGTGCTGGGTAGTGGTGGATGTTGACAGCAGTGCTCGGTAGTGGTGGATGTTGACAGCAGTGCTGGGTAGTGGTGGATGTTGACAGCAGTGCTGGGCAGTGGTGGATGTTGACAGCAGTGCTGGGTAGTGGTGGATGTTGACAGCAGTGCTGGGTAGTGGTGGATGTTGACAGCAGTGCTGGATAATGTTGGATGTTGCCAGCAGTGCTGGGTAGTGGTGGATGTTGACAGTACTGCTGGGTAGTGGTGGATGTTGACAGCAGTGCTGGGTGTTTGTGGATGTTGACAGCAGTGCTGGGTGGTGGTGGATGTTGACAGCAGTCCTGGGTGGTGGTGGATGTTGACAGCAGTGCTGGGTAGTGGTGGATGTTGAAAGCAGTGCTGGGTAGTGGTTGATGTTAACAGCATTGCTGGGTAGCGGTGGATGTTGACAGCAGTGGTGGGTAGTGGTGGATGTTGACAGCAGTGCTGGGTAGTGGAGGATGTTGACAGCTGTGCTGGGTAGTGGTGGATGTTGACAGTAGTGCTGGGTGGTGGTGGATGTTGACAGCAGTGCTGGGTGGTGGTGGATGTTGACAGCAGTGCTGGGTAGTGGTGGATGTTGACAGTACTGCTGGGTAGTGGTGGATGTTGACAGCAGTACTGTGTGGTGGTGGATGTTGACAGCAGTGCTGGGTAGTGGTGGATGTTGACAGTAGTCCTGGTAGTGGTGGATGTTGACAGCAGTGCTCGGTAGTGGTGCATGTTGACAGCAGTTCTGGTTAGTGAAGGATGGTGACCAGTGCTGGGTAGTGAAGGATGGTGACAGTAGTGCTGGGTAGTGGTGGATGTTGACAGCAGTGCTGGGTAGTGGTGGATGTTGACAGCAGTGCTGGGTAGTGGTGGATGTTGACAGCAGGGCTGGGTAGTGGAGGATGTTGACAGCAGTGCTGGTAGTGGTGGATGTTGACAGCAGTGCTGGTAGTGGTGGATGTTGACAGCAGTGCTGGTAGTGGTGGATGTTGACAGCAGTGCTGGTAGTGGTGGATGTTGACAGCAGTGCTGGGTAGTGGTGGATGTTGACAGCATTGCTGGGAAGTGGTGGATGTTGACAGCAGTGCTGGGTAGTGGTGGATGTTGACAGCAGTGCTGGGTAGTGGTGGATGTTGACAGCATTGCTGGGTATTGGTGGATGTTGACAGCATTGCTGGGTATTGGTGGATGTTGACAGCAGTGCTGGGTAGTGGTGGATGTTGACAGCATTGGTGGGTAGTGGTGGATGTTGACAGCAGTGGTGGGTAGTGGTGGATGTTGAAAGCAGTGGTGGGTAGTGGTGGATGTTGACAGCAGTGCTGGTAGTGGTGGATGTTGACAGCAGTGCTGGGTAGTGGTGGATGTTGACAGCATTGCTGGGAAGTGGTGGATGTTGACAGCAGTGCTGGGTAGTGGTGGATGTTGACAGCAGTGCTGGGTAGTGGTGGATGTTGACAGCATTGCTGGGTATTGGTGGATGTTGACAGCAGTGCTGGGTAGTGGTGGATGTTGACAGCATTGGTGGGTAGTGGTGGATGTTGACAGCAGTGGTGGGTAGTGGTGGATGTTGAAAGCAGTGGTGGGTAGTGGTGGATGTTGACAGCAGTGCTGGGTAGTGGTGGATGTTGACAGCAGTACTAGGTAGTGGTGGATGTTGACAGCAGTGCTACGTAGTGGCGGATGTTGACAGCAGTGCTGGGTAGTGAAGGATGTTGAAAGCAGTGCTGGGTAGTGATGGATGTTGACAGCAGTGCTGGGTAGTGGTGGATATTGACAGCAGTGCTGGGTAGTGGTGGATATTGACAGCAGTGCTGGGTAGTGGTGGATGTTGACAGCATTGCTGGGTAGTGGTGGATGTTGACAGCATTGCTGGGTAGTGGTGGATGTTGACATCAGTGCTGGGTAGTGGTGGATGTTGACAGCAATGCTGGGTAGTGGTGGATGTTGACAGCAGTGCTGGGTAGTGGTGGATGTTGACAGCAGTGCTGGGTGGTGGTGGATGTTGACAGCAGTGCTGGGTAGTGAATGATGGTGACCAGTGCTGGGTAGTGAAGGATGGTGACAGCAGTGCTGGGTAGTGGTGGATGTTGACAGCAGTGCTGGGAAGTAGTGGATGTTGACAGCAGTGCAGGGTAGTGGTGGATGTTGACAGCAGTGCTGGGTAGTGGTGGATGTTGACAGCGGTGCTGGGTAGTGAATGATGTTTGTTAACAGCAGTGCTGGGTAGTTATGGATGTTGACAGCAGTCCTGGGTAGTGGTGGATGTTGACAGCAGTGCTGGGTAGTGATGGATGTTGACAGCAGTGCTGGGTAGTGATGGATGTTGACAGCAGTGCTGGGTAGTGATGGATGTTGACAGCAGTGCTGGGTAGTGAAGGATGTTGACAGCAGTGCTGGGTAGTGATGGATGTTGACAGCAGTGCTGGGTAGTGAAGGATGTTGACAGCAGTGCTGGGTAGTGAAGGATGGTGATAGCAGTGCTGGGTAGTGAAGGATTTTGACAGCAGTGCTGGGTAGTGAAGGATGGTGACAGCAGTGCTGGGTAGTGAAGGATGGTGACAGCAGTGCTGGGTAGTGGTGGATGGTGACAGCAGTGCTGGGTAGTGAAGGATGGTGACCGTATGTTGGGTTATTTTTGGTAATAATATAACATTAGACTTACCTGTGAAGTGTTTCCTTGTTGCTACTCCGTCTACATTCATCATCTGCTCCTTCAATTTACTCAGTATATCTACTTCTACTCTACGTACTTTGCACACTCTCCATCTACTCACTCCACATCCTCCCTGCATCTACTCCACATCCTCCCTGCATCTACTCCACATCCTCCCTGCCTCTACTCCCCATCCTCCCTGCCTCTACTCCCCATCCTCCCTGCATCTACTCCACATCCTCCCTGCATCTACTCCACATCCTTCCTGTAGCTACTCACTCCACATCCTCCCTGTATCTACTCCACATCCTCCATGCGTCTACTCACTCCACATCCTCCCTTCCTCTACTCACTCCACATCCTCCCTGCATCTACTCCACATATTCCTTGCATCTACTCACATAATTCCTCCCTCCATTCGCTTCAGGTATTACGTAAGTCAATTTTCTCCACGCACTCCTCTATGTACTTTATCCACATATTACATCTATCTGCCTTCTCGACACTATCTATCTACTTACTGCACATACCCTCTTTCATTTACTTACTCCTCATATTCCCTCCATCTACTCCATGCTCACTCCTCATAATACAAGAATATTCTTTGTATTGTTGTTATGGCCATCACAGCCTCCAGACGAAACTCCCTCTTCTGTATACCGGACACAAAGACCATTGTGCCCCAACTACGGCTTACTGCCTTACATAATTGCATTCCTCTTTTCCATTTATCCTTCTCTACTTCCCTCCCTTCCTCCTTACCTCCTCCTGCCCTTTCTCTCTCTCTCTTCTCTCTCCTCTCAGCACTGTCGTCACATCTGTTCCTCTTTCACACCTGTACTTCTCTTTCATCTGTACCTCTTTCACCCTTGTACTTCTTTCACCTCTGTACCTCCCTCAGATCTGTACCTCCATCACCTCTGGGTTTCTCTCACTTCTGTAACCTGTCTCATATCTGTACTCCCCTCACTATTAAAAAAAAAATTACGTGGTTAACAGTTCCTACCGTTATTTACAAGCAATGAGGTGTTACCTCAGCTAATTGGAAACCAAACACACTTCCTTTTGGAACACTGGCACCAGTTGAATGTCTTGTTGACTCTGCTCCACTGAGAACTAAGCTAAAAGCTTAGCTTTGAAGGTCATCATTAAGGAGGTGCGGTGCAGAGCAAGAGACTTCAAGTGCTTGCAATTTTGCCAAGAGTTCCTGGTGACTACTTCGACGAAAGTATCAGCAATATCCAGTAGTACTGCGCAGCAGATTTTATATTTATCTAGCGACTAGTGCCACACAGCATAGAGGTTTAACAGGACATCAGTAACAGAAGGACCTTTTCTGAAACCACATTTACGGTCACAAAGAAGCTAGAGCAAGTCAAAAAGTACTGTCATTTACCCTGAGACTATTGTCTCAGGAATTTTGTCAGTGAGTGAGAGGAGTGATATCTGTATGAAGTTGCTGATTTCCGTTCTGATGTACGTTTTTCCAGTCAAAGAGACTTACCCTGTGATAGGCGGTGCTGATAGCTACTACCTAGAAATGATGCTAGCTGGTCTGCACATCTATTCAGGAATCAGGGCTCACCTTAGATGGGCCCACATCCATTTTTTTCATGGTCCAAGAATGTACGTAGAAGATACACTTCATTTTACCTTATTGTCATTTATTCACAATACTGACACAGTTTTAGCGGCTAGCATAGTAGGTTTCTTAACTGGATCAGGAATTGCATCTTTGTAGTGTTCGGAAACAGATAAACTTTTTCTTGATGTCTTATAGAAAGAGTCCCATCCTGTCCATTCAGAAGTGGAATAATTTCATCAGGAGAAAATCGTTGTCTGTACTTGACCAAGGACCACTAGGTTTTGGAGTTCACTCTTTTTGAGGCCAGGTTTGTCTGTGTCACCCATCCCTGTTTGAGACTTTCTCCATTTGCCGACAGGGATGCCTGTGGAGGTTCCTGTTATACGTAGTGGGATGCCTCTTATACTTACTCCAAGCCTTGTATTGAGCACGAGAGGTTTCATGACAAGGAAAGCCAAACCAAGGCTGATCCGAAGTCTTCGTTGCATCCTGCCAGTGATGGATGTACGTGAGTAGGAGATTAAGGATATGTAAAGTAAATGCGTTCACTTGGTTATGAACATCACCTTTGAGAAGAGCATTCCAATCGTAGGTGGTGAGCTCCGAGCAAAGGGCCAACCAGTTTCCTCTCTTGAAAAGGCAGATTGTGAATGATGATTCTTCATCACTATTTTTTTCGTATCTTCAGTGTCGTAAAGAAAATTTTGAGATCAAATGAGCCAACATGACCAAAAGTGTTCGGAAACAGATCAACTTTTTCTTGATGTCTTATAGAAACAGTCCCATCCTGTCCATTCTGTCCCATCCTGTCATGTTGGAGTCAGAGATTTGAAGGGAATTCTACAAAGTTTTTCATGTCAAGCACAAGAAGTTCAAATCTCCAGTAATAATATTATGTTGACATTTATGTTGAAGAAGAAGAAGAGAGCTCTAACCTATTTTTAAAGCTACAAAAGGCTTTTGTTTTAATGACACAACTCGGGAGTTCGTTCCAATCATCCAAACCAATGCTCTTCTACATCCTTTGTAAATTTATTTTTTTTCAGCTGAAACCCATTACTTCAAGTTCTGTCTTAGTTTAACACATTTTTAACACTTCCTTTATTTGTTCCTATCTTCCATGTATTTAGCTCAGTCATATTCCTTATAATTCTACGCTTTTCTAGAGAGCAGACTAAGTGCCCTCAGATTCTCCTCGTAGGAAAGATTTCTGATCAACGGGATCAGCTTCGTCATCCTTCTCTGGACGTTTTCCACTGCATTTTTGTCCATTCTGCGGTGATCTTTGTCAGTGTGAAGATGTGCCTAGTTAGATCTCTGTTCTTGGCTAACTCGGATTGTGATGAGCAATTGTATCTTCAGGTTAAGGTAAGGTTAGAGGAAGCTGGAAGAAAGATTCAGTGGCTTAAAGGTATGCGCAAGGATTATCCCCGGAACAACGTCGTCGAGAACAGCCGCGTCGATCATCAGAATAACGACTGGATCCTAGTTGTAACGAGTGAGACTTGGGACGTAGATGGAGGTAAGGAAGGTCCAGGAGACTTCTGTAGAGACCAAAAAATCTTTTCGTGTTAACAGAAGAGTGTGAATCGACATCCCAACTAAGATTATCGAGAACGTCACGACGACGACCACGAATGAAGGCAAGAACGTTGTTTCAATGGGAGAACAGTCAGATTAAACTTATGTATAGGGCGTTTTGTCTTAGAGGTAGGGAGAGGAGGCAGAGGGTGTTTGCAAGATATTCTTGGCCATCTGAACACCACGATAGGTAATTGTTAGCTATCTGAACATCATCTTGAAAGGTAATGGGAGCAATCCTATTATGTGTCTTAGTGATGGAGGTAACGGTATTGGCAGATGTAGGACCTAGGACCTGATTAGCTGTATAGGTCAGCGACAGACATTATGACGGGAGGGAGCCCTGTAAGAACATAAGAAAGGAGATGAATGAGACACTTGTGTAACATTTATTTCTTTATTCTGGAAAAGTTTTGCAAGCCAGTGACTTCTTCAGAGCTCTGGAAGAGAAGGAATTTGAAGTAGTCAGTCTCCTAGCCTGGAGTCAATGTGTTAGGTCCATCATTGACGCCCAACTCTGTTAGCATAAATACTACATACTCGTCGTAAGAAACAGTGAGTCAGTTGTACATAGAATAGGGTATACGCCACGCATGTTTGTCTGGTCTGGAGAAAGGAATATGCGAATGTTGGGCAGGTAGGTCGGTGTATCTTAGGCTATGAGAAATTGAAGTATAAGGACTGTCATGAGTCTCAGTCGTCTGGTTACACATTAACAACACTTGCTTCTCTAGTTTAACTTTTGTGTCAACATTATGTATTGGTCAACTGGCGACACCAGAGATATCTCGCGTCGTACTTATTCCCACGTAGCTGTCTGAGAACTCTACTGGGCTTATGAAATTACGGACCAGCTTAGGCATTCTTGCTTCTTATGGTTATGTAACATGACTAAAAAATATGGTACCACTTTACTTTCATTGACTGTTGCATTGCAAGAAGTCCGGCAGGTGGCAGCGCTAACTATTTGTTGACAGCACTGTATGCCTAAGGTGGAGAGCTTCAATAGTTAGCAGGAGCTGGAGTGAGTCACCCTCACCGTCTCTCCATCACTATCCGGTTTTTCCTTCTCCACCATCTACCGACCCACTTCCTTTCATTTCACCTTATCCTTGCTTTCCTTTCTCTTATTCTCTCTTTAGTCTTCCTCTCTACTCTCTCCATTCCTAACTTCCTTTCACTCCCACCAGCTCACCTCTTCCACATTACCTACTCCCAACCTCTTTCTTTGATGATCACGTCATGAAAGTCTTTCAAGCTGGTTGAGAATGGTGGTGTCCCAGGGGATCGCCGCTGCCTCTTAGCGCCCCACCTCTTTTGAGTCGTCCCAGGGGAGCGTCGCCCCCTCTCAGCGCCCTCGCATTCCCACCCCATCCCCAAATAGTCAGAGAAACGTTGCGTCCTTGTCAGTATCTCGACTCCTCTAGAGAAGTCTCCCAGAGAAGTCTCCCAGAGAAGTCTCCCAGGGAAGTCTCCCAGAGAAGTCTCCCAGAGAAGTCTCCCAGAGAAGTCTCCCTGGAAAGTCTCCCAGAAAAGTCTCCCAGAAAAGTCTCCCAGAAAAGTCTCCCAGAAAAGTCTCCCAGAAAAGTCTCCCAGAAAAGTCTCCTAGAAAAGTCTCCCAGAAAAGTCTCCCAGAAAAGTCTCCCAGAAAAGTCTCCCAGAAAAGTCTCCCAGAAAAGTCTCCCAGAAAAGTCTCTGTTCTACCTTCTCTTCTCAAGTATTGTCAGGGAGTCTGGCTCCTCGCGGCTTCCCGCTTTCTCCCTGGATACTCTTAGGGAAGAGTCACCCCCCTTTTTGCTCCCTGCCCGAGAGTGGAAAAGAGAAGGAGGGAGTAAAGGAAGAGAGCTTGGACAGGAATGGAGGGGATAGAGAAAGGGTGGAGGGAATAGAGGTTAGTGACTAAATGTAGTGGGATGAAGAACCGGGAAGAAGGGATGAGAGGAGGGAGAGAGAGAAAGAAGGATGAAGAGAAAAATGTAGGTGATAGGGAAAGGATGGAAAGAGGATGAGAGGGAAGTAGGACTGAAGAAGAAATCCGATACCTTACAAGATACGAAAGTTACGTAGCCAGATACTACAGTCTGCTCCTACTTTATACAATCGTTATACAGTGCAAACACTACAGTGACATGTTACTGTGTACCTTTTTTTGGTAGAATTATATTATGGCATGGTAATCACAATTTATGGCCAGCCATTATCAGTACCCGGGCATCATGTATCACTACGTCGCCTCGCTACTAGTCACAGGTAAGCAACCGGCAGCATAATCAGTAATTGTTATTATCTATGACTCGATATCATCAATGCATTTTATCCCCATGAGTATTTGAAATGCTTTTTCATTTATGTCATGTTTAATCAAATGGTTTATCAGTCTTAATTAAGCACTTCAGTTAGCGGGACATTAGTAGACAAATATTTTGCCCTAAATGATCTTCGAAATCTGTCTGCTGGTGCTCAGAGAACTTTGAATATTTTGTAATTTTGACTCGTTCGAAATAAGTTAAGTTTGATCAGTTTCATGGCCCAAAAATTTTATTTGCTTCATCAGTAACTGGGATTGGAGAATGTTATCATCAATTGTGCAGAAGCCAATTTAGTCAGGATTTTCTCGAAGTTTAAATTATGCATTAGAATTATTAAATCATCCTGGGACATGATTGGACTTTCCAGGCATACCACAAGTATTCCAAAAATGCCGTTCATGAGTCTACAAAATGTTACTGGACTTGACTGAAGTGCACTCATCAGCAACGACAGTTTCTTCTAATGGTCGATGTAGCTGTCAGCTGCTTGCAGTGCTTGCAGATCATTTTCAGAAATCTCGAAGTTGAGTAAATGGCTGAAAAATTTTCTCGTTTCCCTTTTCTTCTGAAATCATTAAAAACTGGCAAAAAAAATGATAGGTAATATGTACATCATATATCCTAGGGTCAGTCGACACTATCCTATGGTCAGTCAGCGAGTGTCATGTACCATTCTTGTTAACCTAAATAAGTGGTGTGTTGTAACAAAAGTAACGTTCTGCAATACCTCTTCTTGGTATATAACTTTAAGTTTATTCATCAGAATGTTGGCCGGTCTATAAATTAGTATCTTTCTCTTCTCCAAGAGAATACTCGGAGTGAAGAGTGTAACCAAGCCCATTACTTCACCTTGTAATGAAATTATTTTACAAAAAATTGCTGAGTACATTTAGTAAACGAGAGATTTCATCCGGGTATTGTGTTAGAGCTCAGTTTTCTTCTTCAACTACACTCATGACAATATTATCAGTAGGAACTTCTTGTTGTAGTTTACTATCATTCAGCAAACCTGCAGAAATAACACCCAATTTCATCGAAGAACAGTAGTGCATGAGAGTGTTTGTACCAGGATGGTGGTGTTCTTCTGCAGGAGAAAATGTCATCTAAAAAATATATGAATCCTTCCAAGAAGTATAATATGTAATGATGGTTGTACTAGCAAATTCTAGACGATGCTAGAATCGCTTTCAGATGACGCATGACTTCATCAGAGGAAGAAGTTAACATCCCACACCTGTAACCAAATGAAGGCGAATTGCTAACTGCAGTTACAGGTTTTAGGGAGATGAAAAGTTATTAAATATAGAGCTCAGGGGAAAGTTCTGTCATTGTCAACATAGGCTTTCTAGGCTTCCAGCTCCTCACACACACTAATAATAGGCTCTCTAGAGTCTACCAAGTCATATCAAATAAAATCTGTTAGAGGCAAACATTACCTTTGGCCTCCAGTTAAGAAATGATCTGCACTGAATGGTTCTCTCTCTCTTTTTACACAGGGTTTGACAAGGTTAGGTTAGGGATCCCTAGCTTTATTGACAAGCTATTTACAGGTTAAGGATTCCTAACTTTATTGGCAAGCTAAGAGCTGTTACCTACATTAGCTCATTTGAAAGCATTTTTATTGTTACGAGACATAAAAGTAGGGAACAGGATGAAGTTGGAGCCATCTGTGGGCCAGCATTTTCATTTGATCAACTGACTTTATCTCGTTGACATTTTGCTGTACGAATGTGTTCCATACTCGAGTCATCCTGGGTATGTATGATCTCAGATGGAGTGATGTTCTGGAGAAGGGTATAGCCAGAGTGAAGTTGCTGCTTTCTGCCCGTCTTGTGGCATAAAAGCTTGCTTCACGCTGTCCTCGAAGGGAATCCAAGAGTGGTACTTTGACAATATTGGCCTTGTACATAACAGTAAGGCCACCCACATCCCTCCTGTGTTGAAGGCTCTGCTGAAATGACAGGTCTATCCAGGATGGGTCCAGGCGAGAGATGAGACGTCTTGCTCTGTTCTCTACTCTGTCAAGCAGTCGCAGATGAGAGGGGGGAGGATGCAGGCAGGCAAACCAAGAAAGTGAAGCATACTCAAGGTGTGAGCGTACTTGTGCCTTACACAGAATCTTGCAACCCCTACTGTCAAGCAGATGCGAGATACGGCGAAGTGCTGTAAGCTTCCTGGCTGCCTTGTTTGCAAGATTTACAACATGGTTCTTCATGGTTAGTTTGGAGTCAAATTTCACCCCACGGATATCAACTTCTTCTCCAGGTGCCAACACCCTCCCATTCATCCTTACTACTGCACCAGCATTACCATCATGGTGTTTAGAGACCATCAACATTTGCCTTTTCTCAGGTGCAAATGTTACTTGCCATCTTTTTCCCCAAGCTGAATAGCTCTTAGCTGGTGATTGATGTAGCTTAGTGCAGCTGGCATTACTTCTCTTATATAAGTGAATGTCAGTGTACAGTCGTCTGCATATACATTGGATTCTGGGATGAGATGAAGAAGGTCGTTGAAGTAGACATTCCATAACAATTGTCCCAGCACGCTTCCTTGTGGTACACTTGCCCCAATAGGATGTCTTGCTGATTCCGTTCCATTGACAACTACACTTAGAGATCTACCATGAAGGTAATCACTGAGGAGACATAGCGTAGAGCCTGCAATTCCCAGTGCTTGAAGTTTTGCTGAGAGGCCCTGGTGCCACACCCGGTCGAAAGCACCAGCTATGTCCAGTGCTACCACACGGCTAACTTTGGATTCATCCAGTGACTGGTGCCACTTAGTGGAGAGGTTTAACAACAGATCAGCAGCAGAGTAACCTTTCCTGAAGCCATATTGACGATCACAAAGTAGTGAGTGGTAGTCAAAAAACTGTCATTTGTCTTGAGATTATTGTCTCAAGGATCTTACCAGTGATTGACAGGAGTGACACTGGTCTGTGGTTGCTGATTTCTGCTCTGCTCTTCTTTTTGTGAACAGGGACTACATTTGCCTCTTTCCATAGAGAGGGCCATTTACACTGTACTAGGCAGTGCTGAAAGATGCGAGTTAGAGGTGCTGCTAGCTGGTCTGCACATCTTCTCAACAATCTTGGGCTCAACTTGTCTGGGCCCACAGCCTTTTCTTGGTCAAGCGATTTAAGAAGGAAATGCACCTCCTCCTGCCTTATTGTCACCACTGACAGTTTTGACACAGTTCTTGCAGCTAGCCAAGGAGGGTCCCTTGCTGGATCAGGAACTTGCATTTTGGTAGCAAAGCGTTCAGGAAAGAGGTCCGCCTTCTCTTGACTACTAGTAGAGGTGGTCCCACCCTGTCGATTTAGAGGTAGAATAAGTTCATCAGGCAGATAACCTTGTCTGTCCTTGACCAGGGACCACCAGGTTTTGGAGCCTACCCTACCTGATGCTAGCTTTCTTTTAGTGTCCACCTCCCATTTAGCAATGGCCCACTTTTGAACATCACCCATATGCCTACAGGCTTGCGTGTGTAAGTTCCTGTTATAGGTGGTAGGATGTCTCTTATACCTTCGCCATGCTTTGTACTTAGCAGTAGCAGCCTCTCTACAACGAAAGCCAAACCAAGGCTGATCTGTAGGCTTCGTCACATATTGCCGGTGAGGAATGTGTTCTTGTTGTAGATTAAGGATGTGTCCAGTGAAGGCTTTCACTTGGTTGTCAACATCCCCTTGGAGAAGAGCATTCCAATCGGTGGTGGCGAGCTCAGAGCAAAGGGCTGGCCAATTACCTCTTTCCCATAGCCAGGTTGTGCGTGTGGACTCCTCACCTCGTTCTGTTGGGATCTTAAGTGTCGTAAAAACAGCCTTGTGGTCAGACGATCCAACGTAGCCGAGGGGTTGGCCTTCTGCCAGATCACTCACTACTGGGTCAAGGGAGGAGCCAGAGATATGAGTAGGGAAATCAACAAAGTTTCTCATGTCAAACACTGCAAGAAGGTCATCAAAGTCCCTCTGTATAAGGTGCTGGTTGAGGTCACCAACAATTATAATATGTTGACAGTTGTGTTGCAGCAGAAGGGAGTCAATATTTTCCATTAGGAAGTTGATGGGGTCTGCATGTTGCCACTGAGGTCTGTACATTGCACATGCTAGTACAGAGGTACTAGTGTATAATTATACAGAGCTTGAAGAACATCATTTCAAGATGTGTAGGGGTGGCAACATCAATGTGCTGGGCATGAACACTTTTAGAGAAGCACACAGCAACACCTCCTCCTTGCCCTTGCCTGTCTCTTCTCATCCATGAGGTGTAGCCAGCAATTCTTGCAAAATTTTCTGGAGTCCTGTCATCCAAAAATGTTTCAACAGCAGCTATCATGTCGGGACGTCGAGTGTTCACAAAACTATGTGTGAGCTCTCCAACATTAGTAATGAAACCTCTAATGTTGGCCGACAGGATGCTGATAGACTGGCTCCTCATGATGAAGTGGTCAGCTTGAGGTGGTGGGTGTGTAGGGAATGTAAGGTGCCTGCCCTTGAGAGAGGTAGGGTACTGAGGCAGCTGCAGGGATGTAGGTCTGTGGTCTTGTATAAGGCACAATCCCACCTGCTGGGCTGGGATAGGAGTAGCTAAGTGGGTGACGTGTGATAGTGTTCACCAATTCAGAGATCCTGCTGGTTTGTTCTGAGAACAGGTCTCTAAACAGGTGGCCCTGTCTGTCAAGTTCCTTTTTCTTCCGACACTGGTCCTCCTGATGTCCTTTCTTGTAGCAGTAATTACACCTGGTATCTCGCAGGCAGTTGTTGGCAGTGTGCCCCTTCCGGTGACAGCGAGAGCACAGCCTAGGTGCCTGGGAGGGTGGACTAGGATTTGTTGCACCTCCTGTGTTTTGCAGATTTGTCCTCAGATTCTGCCGCTGGAACTGTGTTAGTGGAGGGTGAGACGGCTGTAGATGTCTTCCTCCTTCACGTCCTCTTCCACGTCCTCTACCCCGTCCTCTACCAGTTCTGACAGATGTGTCCCTGCTGTTCGTACTTTGGCGCAATAGGTGATCAGGTGCAGTGATAGTTCCCTGATCATTAACTGCACCAATCTCTGGTGGAGAAACTCCTGGCTCAGAACTTGCTGATGAAGCACTGCTACCAGATTCTGGAATAGTGTCGGCAGGTGTGCTGACAGGTGTAGGATCAGAGATGGTATGTGCACTGTCAAGTGGACTGGCAGTGGCTGAAGCAGAGATGTCAGGTGTAGGAGAATTAACAGATCCAAGGCTTCCTTCTTTGCTGGGAAGAGGATTTGTTCCCTCTGTGGTGGTCAGAGGAATTGTGTTGGAATTCCCAAAGGTAGTGTTTTGAACTCTGTCTGTCTGTGGGACCTTAGCGATGACAGAATTCCACCAGTTGTTTACCCCTGAGTTAAGCTCAGTGTTGGACTTCCAGTCCTTGTCAATAGTGTCACCATCAGCTGAACAGCTTACGTCACTTGATGTAGGCTTGCACTGGCCTTCTACAATAGCTTGTAGGTTATCTAATGATTTGAGGAGCTCATGAAGTGCTTCCCTGTGATGGATTATCTTAGCTGCAACTTTACAATACAGCCCAAGAGGGCAGTCTTCATCTTTGGACAGGAGTCCCTGAGGTAGGACTTCTGAACCTTCCTCCTGTAGCTCTAGGCTTGTATCCACATATACCACATGATTATGGATATCCTTCAATTTTCTCTCACTCTCACTCTCTCACTCTCACTCTCTCTCACTCTCTCTCACTCTCTCACTCTCTCACTCTCTCACTCTCTCACTCTCTCACTCTCTCTCTCACTCTCTCTCTCTCACTCTCTCACTCTCTCTCTCTCACTCTCTCTCTCTCACTCTCTCTCACTCACCCTCTCTCACTCACCCTCTCTCACTCTCACTCTCACTCTCTCTCTCTTTCTCTTACTCTCTCTTACTCTCACTCTCTCTTACTCTCACTCTCTCTCTCTCTCTCTCTCTCTCTCTCTCTCTCTCTCTCTCTCTCTCTCTCTCTCTCTCTCTCTCTCTCTCTCTCTCTCTCTCTCTCTCTCCTCTCTCCCTCTCTCCTCCCCCTCCCTCTTTACACAGGTTTTACAAGGTTGGGTTAAGAGTTCCTATCTTAATTTACAGGCTAAGAGGTGTTACCTATACATCATCTCATTTTAAAGTTCTTTCATTATTGTTAGACATGGAAATAACGAACAGGATAATGTTGTAACCATCTGTGTGCCAGAGATTTCATTTAGACAACCGACTCTATTTCGTTGATATCATTATGCTAAACCAATATGTTCCAGACTTGAGTCATCCTTGGAATAAATGATCCCAGATGAAGTAATGTTCTTGTGAAGGGTACAGTCAGTATGTAGCTGCTGTTTGCTGCCCGTCTTGTCGTGTAGTAGCTCCTCGCCGTCTGTGGAGTGAAGCCTAGTGTGGGACCCTGATTATCTTGCAATGAACATAACAGTAAAGCCAACCACATCCCTCCGGTGCTGAAGGTTCTGCTGAAATAACAGATCAGTCCAGGCTGGGTCCAGGCAAGAGATGAGTCGTTTTGCTATGTTGTCTATTCTGTCAGGCAATCCAAGAAAGTGGTGTATACACAAAGTGTGAGCATACTTGTCTCATACACAGTTCTGCAGTCTCTAATGTCCAGCACATGCAAGATTCGTGTGTGTAGTAAACTTCCTGGCCACTTTGCAAGATTTACAACCTGGTTCTTCATAGTCAGTTTTGAGTCATATTTCACCTCAAGGATATCAGTTTCATCCTCAGATACCAACACTCTCCCATTCATTCTTACCACTGCTCCCGCATTACCATCATGATGCCTACAGACTACCATTGGTGTTTTGTCAGGAGCAGATGTGACCAGCTTTCGTTTTTCTCCAGATTGATATAGGTGTAAGCTGGTGGTTGATATAACTTAGAGTAACTGACGTTTCCTCTTGGATAAGTAAATGTCCGAGTACAGTCGTCCGCATATGCATGGGGTTCTGCAATGAAATGATCACTGGAGTAGACATCCTATAAAAATGGACCAAGCACACTTCCTTTTGGAACTTTTACCAATAGTCTTGATTACTTTGTGCTGTTGAATACTACGCATAGAAATCTAGGTTAAAGGTCAATACTAAGGAGATATAATGCAGAGCCGGCGACCCCTAGTCGACCTACCTGGAATCTACTTGGAGGGCATTCCGGGGATCTACGCCCCCGCGGCCCGGTCCACGACCAGACCTCCCGGTGGATCAGGGCCTGATCAATCAGGCTGTTACTGTTGGCCGCACATAGTCCAACGTATGAACCACAGCCAGGCACCGACTTTAAGTATCTGTCAAGCTCCCACTTGAAGGCAGCCAGGGGTCTCGTGGAAATTCCCCTTATGCATGGTGGGAGGCTGTTGAACGGTCTTGGGCCCCAGACGCTTATGGTGTTTTCTATTAGTGTACCAATGGCGCCCCTACTTTTAATTGGGGGTATTTTGCATTGCCTGCCCAGTCTTTTACTTTGGTAAGGAGTGATTTCCGTGTGCAGATTTGGGACCATTCATTCTAGCGAGTACAAGTCAAGTGCTTCCAAGCGTTCCCAGTAGTTGAGATGTTTAATGGAACTTATGTGTGCAGTAAACGATCTCTGAAAGTGAGATCCTCAGACATTACCACTCCCAGGTCCTTCACATTATCTTTTCGCTCTATTATATGATCAGAGTTTGTAGTATTCTCAGTTCTAATTATTATCTCCAGTTTTCCATAACGGAGTAGTTGGAAATTGTCTTCACTGAACATCGTTTTGTTGTCCTGTTCCTCATCCTCATATCCTCTGATATGAGGATGAGGAACAGGATGGGTGCGAGTGCTGTGCCTTGTGAAACAAGCTTTTAACTTTGGCAGCTTCCAATTTAACTCTATTTACCAATACTCTTTGTGCTCGAGTGGTTAGAAAACTGAAGATCCATCTTCCCACTTTGCCAGTTATTCCTTTTGGCACTTATTGCGTATTACGCCTTGATCGCACTTGCCAAAGGCTTTTGCAAAGTCTTTGTATATTACATCTGCATTCTGTTTTCCTTCCAGTGCATCCAAGAGCGTATCATAGTGATCCAGTAGTTGTGAGAGGCAGGAGCCACCTGCTCTTAACCTATGCTGCTCTGGACTTGGAGATTTTGGGAATCCAAGTGGTTTGCAATTTGCAGTTCTTAGCACTCTTTCAAAGATTTTTATGATATGTGGCGTTAGAGCTATTGGTCTATAATTCTTTGCTGCCACCTTCATGGAGTGGGAATTTCACCCATGTCTAAGCTCCTTCTTCATAGTATACTTAGGGCACATTTAAGGGGTTTCTTACAGTTCTTAATGAACACAGAGTTCCAAGAGTCTGTGCCTGGGATTGAGCGCATGGGCATGTTGTCAATAGGTTTTATGGAGTAAAGGTAATGTCGGAAATCTGGCATCTATTGACGGAGCTTTGAGGCTCATTCATGAAAAAATCATTTGTATTGTCGATCTTAAGACTGATTACTGGCTCGCTAAACACAGAGTCGTATTGGGATTTCAGTATCTCACTCATTTCTGTGTTGTCATCTGTGTAAGTCTCACCTTGTTTGAGCAATGGTCCGATACTAGGTGTGGAATTTGCCTTGTTTTTGGCATATGAAAAATACTTCAAATTTCACTAATCGTTTTTAGCTCCTCCAGTCTCTCCTGGATCCTGTGTGAGTCATTTAACTAAAGTTCGATACTTTCTGCTTCTCTGGTCAGCGTTTCCTTCCATGTATAAGATAGTCTAGCATTCTTGAGGAGCTCAGTGATTCATCATCTTCTGTTGAGGGAGCGTCTTTCTCTCTCCAGTTTTCTTCTTCTCTACTTTTTCTTGGGGGGGATGGGGAATATGCCTTGAACATACTTAAGCTGCCAGGAAGTTAATCCTTTCAAGGCACTGGTTTGGATCCAGGTTAAGATATCTTCCCAACATGTTTCATTTAAGACATGGTTTACCTGGTCCCAGTTGTTGTTCTTGTTGTTGAAGTTGTATTTTGTGGAGACACCTTCACAGCTACGTGCATTTTACTGATCAGGACCCCTGAATGTGATCAGAATTAGTTTTTTTTGTTATCTTTCTTACCAGGTCCTCA
Organism: Cherax quadricarinatus; assembly: GCF_026875155.1. Taxonomy (NCBI): domain Eukaryota; kingdom Metazoa; phylum Arthropoda; class Malacostraca; order Decapoda; family Parastacidae; genus Cherax; species Cherax quadricarinatus. The sequence goes on along the minus strand of NC_069403.1, from coordinate 97,904,930 downwards.
TTATTTGTAAAGATAAGGTCAAGTTTATTTTCCAGTCTTGTTAGCTCCACTATCTGTTGATTTATGGTGTGTGTATCTCTGAGATTTAGTAGCTTATGTGTGTGTGTTTGACTTTTCATCTGCGTTGCCTCCAGGTATTGTTTCTGCTTTTACATTATTTGCCACATTCTTCCTTATTGTATGCCTTAGATTGAAATCACCAAGCAGTAAAATGTTTGGGGATGGAGCTGGGAGGCTTTCCAGACAGCAATCGGTTTTTAGTAGCTGTTCCTTGAACTGTTGGGAGGTTGCATCTGGTGGCTTATATACAACCACGATGACTAGGTTTTAGTTCTCGAACTTTATTGTTAGAACTTCAATTACATTTGTGGTGTTCAGGATCTCCATGCAGATGAGCGACTCTGACATACAGACCAACCCCCCCCCCCCGTCCCTGTTGCCTGTCCTTTCTGTCGCATCTAAAATGGTTGTACCCATTTATCCTTATTTCGTTGTCAAAGTTATCTTTTGTGTGCGTCTCTGTGAAGGCTACAAACATCACATTTGACTCCTCTAGAAGTCCACTGATAAAGGGCATTTTGTTGTTGGTGGGTACGTTAAGGCCCTGTATATTAGCAAATATAAACGAGATTGTATTCTGTGTTTGTTGGGGGGATTTTGTTATTGGCATCAGTAGTTGTGGTTCTGGAGGACCATGGGGGGCCACTGGCTGTGCCCCCAGTCCAACAAGGTTCCAAGGTGGTGGACTATTTTTATTATTTCCTGTCATTTTCATTCTTCGTTTCCTGCCACTAAAAAATCACTTGGAGTCTGGGTTGTCATAACTACTGTTGTTTGTCTTATAAAGTCTGTACCTCCTGGTTCCTTTAAGATGGTATGCAGGGCAGCTGCTGTTGTAGCACTGTTTTTGGAGGACCGAAGAGTGGCACATTTATGGGTGAAAGAATTTAGAGGAGGGAGAATGACACACTCCTTTAGCCAAGAGGTTATGACATATTTTGGGATGCTCAATGTTGCATGTCCCATTTGTTTTTCCTAATATTCCATGCTTACAGATTCCCCAAATATAGAATTTGCACAATTTCGGTTTTGGTTGGGTAGGTGTGTTCGCATTTTCTTGCAGTTTCTAGGACTGTAGTTCTCAGTGTCCAAGCCAGGGCCTCTCCATCCTGCTTCCAGGGAACTGCTTTCCCCAGTAGGAGGAGGAGGAGGAGAAGACTCCTCCACTTCATCTGTAATGTGGGCTATGGTTTTGTGCAGTAATGGTTGTACGTATATTTAAGGTTTTAGTGGTGCTTGTGGTAGAGTCTCTAACAAAGTCTGGACTGGCAATAAAGCTGAGGGCTGAGTCTGAGTCAGCACTGGGGCTGGGGACTGAGCCTGGGCCAGCGCTAGCACTGGGCAGCAGCCCTAGGAATTGGGGATGAGTCTGGGTTATTACTAAGTGTGGGGGATGGGTTAACTGATGTTTTAGTTTCCTGCATTTTTTTCAGTGACTAAATAGTTTCGAGTCATGTGTCTTACAACCCTCCAGGTAGGGTGGTATGAGCACTCTGCATTTTTTGGTTCGCTCTTTCTATCTCTTCCTTCCATGTTTTATCTCTTTGGTAGACTGTTCAAGAGTTCATCTTTATTTTCTTGCTTATTTTTATTATTTATTACCCTCCTAAGTATCTTTCTGATACCTGCCAAAGTTCGATATCTTTATTGCACAACCAGAAGCACCTTGCTAGTTCGAGATCATTTTTTGAGGCAGTGTTTATTCTTGTACATGAGATATACTTGGAAAAACATAGGTAGCATGTGATCCTGGATTTCCTTCCAAGGATTTATTTACATGTCCCACAGGTATGTTGTACTGACATCCTGCCTGTATCCTACTTCACTCCATATGTCACGAAAAAAAAAAAACTGATTTCCACTTTACTTTTCCGCTTTGCACTGGGATGTTCTACCACATATTTTACAGTTAATGCCGCTAATATTTCTCCCAACATTTTTTTCATATATACGGGATATCTTATTTCTGGCAGTGTTCACTTCCATTTATCTTATCCTGGGCAGTTTTATGTGGTGGGTGGTGGGTTGTTTCGGGTGGTGGGCTGGGCTTGTAGTGCTGGGAGGTTGGGATCCATGGACAGAGGGTAAGGGTGCGAGTAGGGGGGGCCTTAACACTGGGTGGGGGGAACGGTGCTAAGAGGTTACGGGAGGGACACTTCACACAGGAAGGTCATTTGGCTTATTCCTTTTCCTTTACATTATGTTCACTTATCAGCCAGTGTTTAAGATCGCTATATCCCTGCCCATCAGTGCCCCCATCACTTGTTATATTACTTATGGCGATAGTTTAATACTTGCTTATTTCCACTCTGTCGACATCTGGCAATAATTCGCTAGTGTGTCTCGACAGTAGTTTATTCCCATGTATTACACCTTATATTGTACACTATGCACTGGGGTTTAATAAAGATTACTCTTAGTTACAATTTCAGTTCACTATATCACTGCGCATACATATCCTTATCCCTCGTTATATTACTTATACGGTAGTTCAATATTCATCTGTTTGTATATTTCCACCTCTCTGTCGACATCTGGCCATAATTCCTAGTGCTGTTAGTCCATATATACATTCCATATATTATACACTATGTTCTGGGAATTTGTATGATTGCTGTAATCCAATAATTAAGATCACTATATCATTGACATCAATACCCTCATCACTCGCTATATTACGTATGGCGATATGAGCAACAATCCTTCAGTGTACAATAACACGGCCCACTCTGTGGAAACATCTTTAGGCCTACTTCCCACCGGTTTCCCTTCTACACTTATTTCTAATAATTTTATCTTATTTTTTCTGTGGTTTTAACAATAGCCTTTTTTTCAGCTCTTGGAATTTATGCTAGTCCATGATCTTTCTTATTTCCCCCTCACTGGTCTACGTTCGCTGCTAGTCACAAACCATTTCCCGTAGTGGCACCATATAGAAACAGCCATAATTCTAGGCCGGCACTCTACACTTGACACTATAATCTATACTTTTCTCTTCAGTGTTCACTTATATTTCCTTTATGTGGGGTTTACATAAGTATATACACTGTATGGTTAGCATGCTCCTGTTTTCTGCGCTCTGTCCCCTCTGGGACTGTTAGAGAAACGCAAATTTAACGGAGCTCAAGCATTTCTTCACCCCTTGCATGGGCCAAGAGTCCCTGGTGCAATAATCGGTAAAGAGCACCAACATTGTCAAGTACTACTACACAGCTGACCTTGGCTTCAACCTGTGACTGATGACATATGGTGGAGAGGTTAAACAGCAGAATAACATTTTCTGAAGCCATATTGATGGTCACAAGGAAACGAGTGGTAATTGAAAAACTTTTTCATCTGCCAAGATATTGTTTCGAGAATCTTTCCAGTGATTGACAGGAGTGACACCAGTCTGTAGTTGCTGATTTCTACTCTGCTATTCTTTTTGTGAACAAGGACTACAATTGCCATTTTCCACTGTGCTAGATTTGAGTTCGAGATGATGCTGTCTGGTCTGCAATCTGGGGCTTACCTTACCTGAGCCAACAACATTTTGTATGTTCAGCGGTTTACGGAGATTATACACTTCATCCTGCCTTATTGTCACCTCTGACAACTTTGACAAAATTCATACGGCTATAAAAGGGGTTCTCTTGCCGGATCAGGAACTTGCATCTTGGTAACGAAGTATTCGGCGCAGGTCAGCTTTCTCTTGACTGCTAGTAGAAACGGTCCAATTCTACCGATATAGAAGTGGAATAATTTCACCTTAGTCGGTTCTTGATTAAAGCCCACCAGGTTTTGAAGCCTACTCTACCTAATGCCAGTTTTCTCTTTGTGTCAGCTTCTCGTCTGAAGATGACATAGTTTTGGATTTCTCCCATTTGCCAATAGGCTTGTCTGTGCGTGTTCCTGTTTTACATAGTGAGATTCCTGTAATACCTTCTCCAAGCCTATTACTTAATATTTGCAGTCTCTCGACCAAAAAAAAAAAATAACCAAAGCTGATCTGAAGGCTTCGTCACATGCTTCCGGTGAGAGATGTATTTTTTGTTGGAGATTAAGGATGTGTTCAGTGAAGGTATTCACTTCGCTGTCGACATCACCTTGGAAAAGACCATTGCTCGGAGCAAAGGGCTGGCCACTTTCCACTTCCCCACAGCCAGGTTGTGAGGGTAGATTCTTCACCTCGTTCTGTTGGAATCTTCAGTGTCGTAAAGACACCCTTGTGGTCAAATGATCCATCATAGCCAAGTGGCTGGCAGGAGGCTATGCTTTCAGATAGATCACTCACTATTGGGTTTGAAGGAGGAACCACAGATGTGAGTAGAAGAAATCACTCACATCAGACAATGCAATACATTCATCAAAATTCCTCTGTATAAAGTGTTGGATGAGGTCACCAGTAATAATAATATGTTTACATTTATGTTGACAGAAGGAAATTAATATTTTCCATTAGGAAGTTAATGGGGTCTGCTTTCTGCCACTGAGGTCCGTACATTGCACACTAGTGCAGAGGTACTAGTCCTTATGCATACTTTGAAGATTATCTTTTCCAGGTGGCAACATCAATGAGCTGGGTATGTACACTTTTACAAAAGCGTACGGCAACGCCTCCTCCTTGTCCTTGCCCGTCTCTTCTCAACCATGAGGTGTAGTTAGTAATTCTAGTAAAAATTTTCGGAATCTTGATTTCCAAAAATTTCTTAATAACGGCGATCAGGTAAGGACGTTGAGTATTCTTGAAACTGTGCATGAACTTGCCATCATTGGTAATGAGGCCTCTAATGTTGATAGACAGGATGCTGATAGACTGGTTCCTCGTGACTGTGTTCAGCTTGAGTTGATGGGTATGTGAGGCACTTGAATTGCAACAACTGCAGACAAGCGATCAATGATGCAAGCAATTACAGATAAGACACCATGACAGCTGCTGGGGAATAGCTCAGTGGTCTTGTATAAGGCACAATACCACCTGCTGATCCGAGAAAGGAGTAACCGTGTGGGTAACTTGGATGTTCACCAGTTCTGAGATCCAGTTGGTTTGTTCTGAGAATAAATCTCTAAAGATCTGGTGATCCTATCTGTCTAGTACATTTTTGTTACTACAGTGATTTTTGTTACTGTCTCCTTTTCTGGCATTTGGCGTCTCACAGGCAGTTGGGAGTGGTGTGTCCCCTCTGGTGACAGCAGGAGCAATACCTAGGTGTCTGGAAAAATATCTTAATTTCTCCACCTCATGTGTTTCGCTTCTGATTTCTCTAATTTCTGCTGCTGGTGAGCCACATGATAATGTCCTGGTGGTTATTTTCCTGGGACGGTGTTGATGGAAGGTGAGACGGCTTGGGACGGCAACTCTTTCTCTTCCACATCCTCGTCCAGTTCAACCAGATATATTCCTCCCATTCATGCTTTGGTCCAGCACTAGTTCAGGTACAGCATCAGTCATCTGATTGCTAACTGCAACAGTCTCTGGTGGAGAAAACATGACTGTATCACTGCTGCTAGGTATACCCACAGGTGTTGGAACAGTGACGGCAGGTGTACTGCCAGGTGTAGGAGAACCGACAGATCCAACGCTTCGTTACTGGATAATGATCTGTTTCCTTTGCAGTGGCCAAACAAGTTGTAGTAGAATTTTCAGATGCAGTATTTTGAGCTCTGTCTAGTTTTGGAGCTTTTAGAGCTGACACATTTACACTAGGTATTAGCTACTGAGTTAATCCCAGTGTGAGTATTTCAAGCCTCAGCAATAGTGTCGGCACCAACTGATCAACATGTGTCCCTTGATGTAGGCCTGTTCTGGATATTTTTGATTGGTTGAAGCAAATCTACTGAATCTAAATTATTCCCTTGATGAACTAACGTAGCTGCAACTTTACGACACAACAGAGTAGAGCTATCTTGATTATTCCCGTGGAGCCACTGAGACACTTCTAAACCTTCTAGCTGTGTCACCAGGCTCAGCTTTGGTACATATGTCACATTTTCCTGGATATCTTTCAGGCTCCTGAGGTGACCCACCTGACTACAACAAAAGACTCCTTCTGTAATGCAGTCGGTGTGATATTCTCTCTCTCTCTCTTCTCTCTCTCTCTCTCTCTCTCTCTCCTCACTCTCTCTCTCTCTCTCTCTCTCTCTCTCTCTCTCTCTCTCTCTCTCTCTCTCTCTCTCTCTCTCTCTCTCTGTCTGTCCCCTCTCTCTCACACACACACACACACACACACACACACACACACACACACACACACACACACACACACACACACACACACACATACACACACACACAGAGAAATATACAAAAGAGACAGTCAATCATACGAATCCATACACACATGCACTCATAAAAAACACACACATGCATACACACATGCATATACACATACACACAGACAGAAACATGCATATATACACACATGATGCACATTACAAAAATGTGTACACAAACTAACATTAACATTCACACACACAATGACACGAAACTACTCGTACATGAATAAAGCACTCACGGAAACAAAGCTCAAGGGGGTGATAACAGACACGTTCTTCCCAACTGGATATCGGATACTGAGGAAAGACAGACAAAACAGAGGGAAAGGAGTTGCAGTACTCATAAAAAATCAGGGGTCCTAAACTGATGATAGCAGTGATGCAGGACCAGTCACTGAACAGCACTAGGCCAAAACAAGAGTACAATGAGGGAAACAGAGCAATGGTGGACCCACTAGCCGAGGTGGCCAGAAGAGCACACATGATCTGGGCAAAGTTACTCATCATAGGGGACCAGAGACGGGGAGGGTTAAGATAATGGAGGTGATGATGAAAAACTTCACCAGTATGTTAAGGACACAACCAGAGAAAGCGAGAGAGAGAGAATAAACCAATAACTGAACCTCGTATTCATCTTGAGTTCATACATAGGAGATGTTACATATGAAAGTCTGCTTATTCCTAGTGATCACCTGGTCTTGAGTTTCGATTACATAGAATTAATAGTGGAGACTGAAGCAGCACAAGAAGGGGAAGAGAAGCCAGACTTCAAAAAGGGGGACTACACGGGTATGAGGCAATTCCCATACGAAGTGCAGTGGGAAAGAGAGCTAGAGGGAAAGACAGTAAATGAAATGATAGATCCTGTGACCAAAAAGTGCAGGGAGGCAGAGAAGGGTCATGATAAATACTGGAAAAACCAGAGTGAGCCAATGGTTTACCCGGAGGTGTGGAGAGACCTAGGTTAAGAGTGCTAGAGCATGGAAAAAAATAAAGATGGCAAAAGTCTCTGGAAAAAAAGGAGTTGAGTAGAAGATCCAGAAACGAAGAATGACATAGAACCAAAAGCCAAATATGACCAAAAGTTGTTATACAGGCACATGAGGAGGCAAACAACAGTAAAAGATGAGGTAATCAAGCTGAGGAAGAACGGAGGGGAGTTAGCAGGAAGAGACCAGGAAGGATGTAAATATCACAGCACAGTGTAGGCAGAAATGCTTGCAGCAAACTGAAGCGGCAGGGTATGGCAGAAAGTTCTTGACTCACTGTACACAACCCAAGAGAGAAACTTAAGTGAACTAGAGGTCTCAAAGGCTGTGGGATCAGGTAATATCTTTCATTGGGTCCTGAGAGAGGGGGCAGACACACTGCGTGCACCGCTAACAATCTTCAATAAATCTTTCGGAACAGGGCATGTACTTGTGTGGAAGACAACAAACATAGTCCCAGTTTTTAAGGAGACAGTCAAGTAGCATTAAAATACAGACCAGCTTCACTGACGTATACTATGGCGGAGACTATCAGAAGAAGAGCAGGAAGAAGGAACAGGCTCATACATGCCAAAAAGAGAAGGGAAATCCTGTATCACATACCTACTGGAGTACTACAACAAGATAACAGAAGTAAGATAGGAGAAAGAGGGATGGACAGATTGCATTTTCTTGGAATGTAAGAATGCTTTTGACACAGTACCATACAGGAGATTGGTCGAAAAGCTAGACGAGCAGGCATGAATAGCAGTGAAAGCACTGCACTGGATCAGGGAATACCTGACAGGAAGGAAACAACGTACTGGTATATGATGAGGTGTCAGAGTAGGCGCATGTGTGCAGTGGGGTTCTACAAGGGTCAGTCCTAGGTCCGATGCTGTTTCTTGTATATGTGAATGGCAAAAGAATAAATTCATAAGTGTCCCTCTTAGCAGGCGATGTGAAAATATTGAGGAAAATACATGCTGACGAGGATCAGGTAAAACTACAAGGAAATTTGGACAAGGTACAAGCCATAAATGGCACCTGGGGTTTAACTCCACCATGTGAAAAGTGATGAAGCATGGGAAAGGAAAAAGAAGACTGCAGACGGAGTACAGCTTACGAAGTTAAAGACCACAAACCCGACTCAAGGGAAAGGATCTTGTGATGTGCATCATACAGAGCAAATTTCCTGAGGCACACGTTAAAAAAAACTACAGCATATGGGCGCCTAGCAATTCTAATAATACCGTTTCGACATGAAAGTAAGGAGTCATTCATGACTCTGTACACCATGTACATCAAGCCCATGTAGGATTATGCAGCACCAGTACGGAACTCTCACTTGGTCAAGCACAGAAACAAGGGAGGACAACTGGAAATTAACAGTTCAGATGAGTCATAGGTATGTTAGGAAGTATTTCTTCAGCCTTAGAGTTGTCAGGAAGTGGAACAATGTGGAGGTTGATGTAGTGGAGGCAGGATCCAAATATAGCTTTAAGATAAGATAGGGGAGAGTGGACATAGTAGTGAATAGCAGAGAGGCGGAGTCAGGAGCTTGGAATCGACTCCTACAACCACAAACAGGCGAGTACACACACAGAAATAGTCAAACATACACAAACACAAATGTTGTAATAGTTAGTACCTTAATTGATGTTTTACACACTACACTTTCTGTGTTCGCAGATTCTAGGTTCTCAGCTACATGCTTTTCACTCGGTCATTTGTGGTGCATTCTGGGCGACGTGTCAACTTTGAGCTGAAATTACCTCAAACTTTCAGTGATTGTCCACTCTCTCTGGCTAAACATCAAAAAGGTAACATCTCTTTACTCCCAGTATCTTCATGGCTGTGTTCTCTGTTCTTTTGATGTAGCCTTTTGGTAGTAGACTATGATCTTGTTGGCCTCAGAGTCATACTTCTCCTCTGTGGAAATGTTCACAGACTTATTTATAATTAGTGACTTTTGACATTGAATTTGTGTGTGATTCGACACTCGGTATGACTTAGTTTAAATATCGATATAACTTGCTCAGACTGACATCCTGTGCACTGTCGTAGCTGGGGTTTTGAAGTTCCTTAACTCGACTTTAGTGTCCTCACTGAGGTTGTCGTGTGTCTCTTGACTGCTGTTGTGCTACTTAAATATATTTTGCTCACATTGCTGTTTGACGATCTCGTTACTTTATTGCTCAAGTAAACTGTGCTAGATGTCCCTCAGCTGATAAGATGATGCAGAACCTATCTGGAAAGTGCCAGAAGACAGAGGAGAACTTCATTCAGAGAAGAAGGAAATATAACTCAGATAATGCGAGCCTTTAATTCAACTAGAGATTTTTTTGTAACCTATTTCTTAAGAGTGTTACCAAAGGTAGATAGCAAAAGACAGACTAGAAAAGGGAAGTGAATAGAGTAGCCAGAGAAAAATATGCAAGGGTGAGTAGGACGGTTTACCATCAGTCTGAGAATGACATACCAGCAAAGTCAAAGTCTAAATTAAAACCGCTTTACAGCCACATAAAAGGTAAAATGAAAGTAAAATGATATACTATTTAAAGGCCTCAGAATAAACACGGTCAATGCCAAAATGCCCAACGAAAAGGGCTACTCCGACATTTATTGAACGAAATACAACGGGAGAGGTTAAAAATCTATTGATTGAAATGGATATATTTTGAAACTGTTGAAGACGCAAGAATACCGGACACAGAGTATAGACATACAGCGGACAGAAGATGCAGTCCTCAGAGAGAAAAAATAGGGATGAGAAAAGGATATGCGTCAGAAACACTCTTCACCTGATTAAACATTGTATCTAATACTCGTCTGGTAAATATAAGAGACGTCTTGTCATACCGGGCCATTTTATGCGACATATGACATGCCTATCTTGGAGTGAAAAATGGTATAGTGATACCGACAAGATATGGAAAAAAGACACTAGTGTACAATTTAGTACATTTATTAAAGGAAACGTTTCGCCCTGAATGGCTTCAGTTCTATGACTGAAGAAATCACTCGTGGAGAAACTGTCTCATTCCTTTTCTTGGAGTGTTATAAGATTGGCACTGATGCCACACCTAAGAAACAATGTTAAATGAAGAAGGTGCAGAGGAATGGAAACGAAACTTGTCCCTGAGCTAATTAATGGGTCGGTCTGAGCTACGACGAGAGGCTAAGGAAGTTGAATATAATGATACTGGAGGACAGAAGAACCAGGTAAGACATAACGCCATTCAAAAGAACAGAGGAATTGAAAGAGAGGGTTTTTAAGAGGCGCAAACCAAGATGGACGGGAAGTGGAACGAACTTGACTTAGTAGTGATGAAGCAGGAACTAGACGCAACAAGACGCTGGGATGCTGTGACTCTGGCAAGGGAAAGTTGAGAACCGGGGCCAGGAGCTAAGAATCGACCCTTGTAACCACATAAAATTGAGTACATATTGGTAAGTACGCGCGCACACACGCACACACACAAAAGCAGTAGACCAAGGGTCTATCGACAAGTTCCCTTGACAACTGATAACTATTAAACACACACACACAAACACACGTAGACGACGTGAAACTGACAAAAATGCAAAGACGACTGAACCAAGAATGACGCGTGACTCTTATAATCCAATTAACGCCTGCAAGTGCAAAGCTATGAAAATCAATAGAGAGAGAGATAAAGAGAGACAGAGACAGAGACAGACAGAGAGAAACAGAGACAGAGTACATGAGAGTAACTGGGAAAACCCGAAAGCCGATAACTTGCAGGTGCACACTGAGGCCATTTGTTGAGACGAACTATTTACTTGTTACCTACAGTAAGTGATAATGTTCATTATTTAAGTATGTGAGGCTTCAATATAAAAGGTGAAGGTTCTCTCCCTAGCGTTCACACTTCACTTCCTCCAGGTCCTGCCGGCACGAAAACAGTTGTAAAATATTCAATGTCAAATTGGATAAACTTTATAGAAATTTCCAAGAAAGACGTAACCGGATGGAAGACAAAGATGACAGTTACCTCCACTAATTTAGTACTGTTTCTGCCTTAATCTACCCTTGTTACTGCCACTCACAGAGCTGTGAGCGAACTCTTTCTTTGTCTGTGCCAGTAGATTAAGAAAGTAGAGTAGCAGAAGAATTCTCTGTACCAAGATGTTGCTGTGTCGCACGAGTATTCTAAATCTATTGTGTGGGTTCCTCCCAGCGAATGTCTGCAGCAGATTCATCATCTCAGATTGTTTCTCTATGTCGTCCACTGTCTCCAGGATTATTGTCAGTGATGGACTTAGAGATATTGCTAAGCGGAGCAATGTGTCTTGTTAATCTGTTCCACTATTACCAAACATTTACATCACCCCAATACTTAACATATACATCACTCCCAGTACTACCATCTACATCACTCCCAGTACCGCCATCTACATCACTCCCAGTACTACCATCTACATCACTCCCAGTACCACCATCTACATCACTCCCAGTACTACCATCTACATCACTCCCAGTACCACCATCTACATCACTCCCAGTACTACCATCTACATCACTCCCAGTACTACCATCTACATCACTCCCAGTAAACCCCCATTTTACATCACTCCCAGTACTACCATCTACATCACTCCCAGTACTACCATCTACATCACTCCCAGTACTACCATCTACATCACTCCCAGTACCACCATCTACATTTACTCCCAGTACTACCAAACTACATCACTCCCAGTACTACCATCTACATCACTCCCAGTACTACCATCTACATCACTCCCAGTACCGCCATCTACATCACTCCCAGTACTACCATCTACATCACTCCCAGTACTACCATCTACATTACTCCCAGTACTACCATCTACATCACTCCCAGTACCACCATCTACATCACTCCCTGTACCACCATCTACATCACTCCCAGTACTACCATCTACATCACTCCCAGTACTACCATCTACATTAAATCCCAGTACTACCATCTACATCACTCCCAGTACCACCATCTACATCACTCCCAGTACCGCCATCTACATCACTCCCAGTACTACCATCTACATCACTCCCAGTACTACCATCTACATTACTCCCAGTACTACCATCTACATCACTCCAGTACCACCCCTCTACATCACTTTCCCCGTACCACCATCTACATCACTCCCAGTACTACCATCTACATCACTCCCAGTACCACCATCTACATCACTCCCTGTACCACCATCTACATCACTCCCAGTACTACCATCTACATTACTCCCAGTACTACCATCTACATCACTCCCAGTACCAACCATCTACATCACTCCCTGTACCACCATCTACATCACTCCCAGTACCGCCATCTACATCACTCCCAGTACCACCATCTACATCACTCCCAGTACCACCATCTACATCACTCCCAGTACCACCATCTACATCACTCCTGTAAACCCCCATCTACATCACTCCCAGTACTACCATCTACATCACTCCCAGTACTAACCATCTACATTTTCTCCAGTACTACCATCTACATCACTCCCAGTACTACCATCTACATCACTCCCAGTACACCATCTACATTACTCCCTGTACCACCATCTACATCACTCCCTGTACTACCATCTACATCACTCCCAGTAAATACCATCTACATCACTCCCAGTACTACCATCTACATCACTCCCAGTACTACCATCTACATTACTCCCAGTACTACCATCTACATCACTCCCAGTACCACCATCTACATCACTCCCTGTACCACCATCTACATCACTCCCAGTACTACCATCTACATCACTCCCAGTACCACCATCTACATTACTCCCTGTACCACCATCTACATCACTCTTTGTACTACCATCTACATCACTCCCAGTACTACCATCTACATTACTCCCAGTACTACCATCTACATCACTCCCAGTACCACCATCTACATCACTCCCTGTACCACCATCTACATCACTCCCAGTACCGTCATCTACATCACTCCCAGTACCGCCATCTACATCACTCCCAGTACCACCATCTACATCACTCCCAGTACTACCATCTACATCACTCCCAGTACCATCTACATCACTCCCAGTACCACCATCTACATCACTCCCAGTACCGCCATCTACATCACTCCCAGTACCACCATCTACATCACTCCCTGTACCACCATCTACATCACTCCCAGTACTACCATCTACATCACTCCCAGTACTACCATCTACATCACTCCCAGTACTACCATCTACATCACTCCCAGTACTACCATCTACATCACTCCCAGTACTACCATCTACATCACTCCCAGTACTACCATCTACATCACTCAAAGTACTACCATCTACATCACTCCCAGTACCACCATCTACATCACTCCCAGTACTACCATCTACATCACTCCCAGTACTACCATCTACATCACTCCCAGTACTACCATCTACATTACTCCCAGTACTACCATCTACATTGCTCCCAGTACCATCTACATCACTCCCTGTACCACCATCTACATCACTCCCAGTACTACCATCTACATCACTCCCAGTACTACCATCTACATCACTCCCTGTACCACCATCTACATCACTCCCAGTACTACCATCTACATTGCTCCCAGTACCACCATCTACATCACTCCCTGTACCACCATCTACATTACTCCCAGTACTACCATCTACATCACTCCCAGTACCACCATCTACATCACTTTCCCCGTACTACCATCTACATCACTCCAGTTTCTACCATCTACATCACTCCCAGTACTACCATCTACATCACTCCCAGTACTACCATCTACATTACTCCCAGTACTACCATCTACATCACTCCCAGTACCACCATCTACATCACTCCCTGTACCACCATCTACATCACTCCCAGTACTACCATCTACATCACTCCCAGTACTACCATCTACATCACTCCCAGTACTACCATCTACATCACTCCCAGTACTACCATCTACATCACTCCCAGTACTACCATCTACATCACTCCAAAGTACTACCATCTACATCACTCCCAGTACCCCCATATATTACTCCTAGTACTACCATCTACATCACTCCCAGTACTACCATCTACATCACTCCCAGTACTACCATCTACATCACTCCCAGTACTACCATCTACATTACTCCCAGTACTACCATCTACATTGCTCCCAGTACCACCATCTACATCACTCCCTGTACCACCATCTACATCACCCCCCAGTACCACCATCTACATCACTCCCAGTACTACCATCTACATTACTCCAGTACTACCATCTACATTACTCCCAGTACTACCATCTACATTGCTCCCAGTACCACCATCTACATCACTCCCTGTACCACCATCTACATCACTCCCAGTACCACCATCTACATCACTCCCAGTACCACCATCTACATCACTCCCAGTACCACCATCTACATCACTCCCTGTACCACCATCTACATCACTCCAGATACCAACATCTACATCACTCCCTGTAGCACATCTACATACTCTCAGTACCGCCATCTACATCACTCCCAGTACTACCATCTACATCACTCCCAGTACTACCATGTATATCACTCCCAGTACCACCATCTACATCACTCCCTGTACCACCATCTACATTACTCTCAGTACCGCCATCTACATCACTCCCAGTACTACCATCTACATCACTCCCAGTACAGCCATCTACATCACTCCCAGTACCACCATCTACATCACTCCCTGTACCACCATCTACATTACTCTCAGTACCGCCATCTACATCACTCCCAGTACTACCATCTACATCACTCCCTGTACCACCATCTACATCACTCCCTGTACCACCATCTACATCACTCCCAGTACTACCATCTACATCACTCCCAGTACTACCATCTACAATCACTCCCAGTAACCACCATCTACATTACTCTTTAGTACCGCCATCTACATCACTCCCTGTACCACCATCTACATCACTCCCAGTACCACCATCTACATACTACCTCATACCGCCATCTACATCACTCCCAGTACCACATCTACATCACTCCCAGTACTACCATCTACCATCACTCCCCAGTACTACCATCTACATCACTCCCAGTACAATACCATCTACATCACTCCCAGTACTACCATCAACACCACCCCAGTACTCACCATCTACATCGCCCCAGTACTCACCATCTACATCGCCCCAGTACTCACCATCTACACCACCCCAGTACTCACCATCTACAATACCCCAGTACTCACCATCTACACACCCAGTACTCACCATATGCAACACCCCAGTACTCACCATATACAACACCCCAGTACTCACCATCTACAACACCCCAGTACTCACCATCTACAATACCCCAGTACCCACCATCTACAACACCCCAGTACCCACCATCTGCAACACCCCAGTACCCACATCTACAACACCCCAGTTTCCCACATCTACAACACCCCAGTACCCACCATCTACAACACCCCAGTAACCACTATCTACAACACCCAGCACCCACTATCCACAAAACCCCAGTACCCACCATCTACACCACATCTATGACCCACCATCTTCACTACACCCAGGACCTATCATCTACACTACACCCATGACTTACCATCTACACCACACCCATGACCCCACCATCTTCACACCCATGACCAATCATTTACTCCATACCCGTGACCCACTCTCTACAATATACCCATTACTACCGTCTACACTCCTCCCATGACTAGTCATCTACTCCACACCCGTGAGACACAGACTACACCACACCCATGACTACTGTCTACACCATCCCCAGTACAAACCACCAGCACCGCCCCAGTAGGTCGTGGCATGACTGAAAATGTCCTCTGCTCACACTGAGGGTCCGGAATCGATCTCGGTACGAGTGAAACGTTGGGCACGTTACCTTACACCTGCTGCCACTGTTCACCCAGCAGTAAGTAGGTACCTGGGTGTTGGTCACCTTATACCTGCTGCCCCTCTTCACCAAGTAGTAGGTAGGTACCTGTCTGTTAGTCACATTACACCTTCTGCCCTGTTCACCTAGCAGTAAGTAGGTTCCCTTCTTTTAGTCTTACACCTGCTGCTCTTGTTCTCCTGGCAGTAAGTAGCTTCCCGTGTATTAGCTAACAATGCAATTATGGGTCGCTTCATGGAGTCAAGATTAATCGATGTTGCCCGAATTGCTTTGTATAACCACGGACTTTCTATGTAATATGTCAGTGATATCATCTATGGTCTGTATAAGTTGCATCTTGTACTGGAAGAAATAAAGCTTATTATTTATTTTTTTTTATTAACACATCGTCCGATTCCCACCAAGGCAGGGTGGTCCGAAAAAGAAAAACTTTCACCATCATTCAGTCCATCACTGTCTTGCCAGAAGGGTGTTTTACACTACAGTTTATTAAACTGCAACATTTACACCCCTCCTTCAGAGTGCAAACACTGTACTTCCCATCTCTAGGAATCAAGTCCGGCCTTCCGGTTTTCCTGAATCCCTTCATAAATGTTACTTTGCTCACACTTCAACAGCACGTCAAGTATTAAACGCCATTTGTCTCCATTCAATCCTATCAAATACGCTCACGCATGCTTGCTGGAAGTCCAAGCCCTTTGCACACAAATCCTCCTTTACCCCCTCCCTCCAACCTTTCTTAGGCCGATCCCTACCCGGCCTTCCCTCCGCTACAGAGTTACACACTCTCGAAGTCATTCTGTTTCGATTCATTCTCTGTACATGTCCAAACCACCTCAACAACCCATCCTCATCCCTCTGGACAACAGTTTTGTCAATCCTGTACCTCCTCCTAACTTCCAAACTACGAATTCTCTGCATTACATTCACACCACATATTTCCCTCAGACATGATATCTCCACTGCCTCCAGCCTCTCCTCGCTGCAACATTCATCACCCATGCTTCACACCTGCTGGTAAAACTATACTCTCATACATTCCCCTCTATGCTTCCAAGGACAAAGTTCTTTGTCTCCACTGACTCCTAAGTGCACCACTCACGCTTTTCCCCTCATCAACATATCTGCTGACACATCCACTCCCAAATATCTAAATAAATTCACCTCCTCCATACTCTTGCCCTCCAATTTGATATCCAGTCTTTCGTCAGCTAATCTTTTTCTTATCCTCATAACCTTATTCTTTCCTATATTCACTTTTAATTTTCTTCTTTTACATACCCTACCATATTCATCCACCAACCTCTGCAACTTCTCTTCAGAGTCTCCCAAGAGCACAGTGTCATCAGCAAAAAGCAACTGTGACAACTCCCACTTTGTGTTTGATTCTTTATCTTTTAACTCCACACCTCTTGCCAAGCCCCTCGCATTCACTTTCCTTACAACCCCACCTATAAATATATTGAACAAAAACGGTGACATCACACATCCTTGTCTAAAGCCTACTTTTACTGGGAAATGATCTCCCTCTTTCTTACGTACTCTAACCTGCACCTCAATATCCTCGTAAAAACTCTTCACTGCTTTCAGTAACCTTCCTCCTATACCATACACCTTCAACATCTGCCACATTGCCCCCTATCCACACTGTCATACGCCTTTTCCAAATCCATAAATGCCACAAAAACATCTTTAGCCTTATCTAAATTCTGTTTACCTGTATGTTTCACTGTAAACACTTGCTCTACACCCCCCTTCCTTTCCTAAAGCCTCCATGTTCATCTGCTATCCTACTCTCCGATTTACTCTTAATTCTTTCAATAATAGTTCTACCATACACTTTACCAGGTATACTCAACATATCCCCTATAATTTTTGCACTCTCTTTTGTCCCCTTTGCCTTTCTACAAAGGAACTAAGCATGCTCTTTGCCAATCACTAAGTACCTTGCCCTTTTCCATACATTTATTAAATAATAGCACCAATCACTCCCAAACTATATCCCCACCCACTTTTAACATTTCTATCTTTATCCCATTATTCCCAGCTGCCTTACCTCCTTTCATTCTACCCACTTCCTCACAAACTTTCCCCCACACTCACAACTGGGTCTTCCTCACTCCTACAAGATGTTATTCCTCCTTGCTCTACACACGAAATCACAGCTTCCGTGTCTTCATCAACATTTAACAATTTTTCAAAATATTCCCTCCATCTTCCCGATACCTTTAACTCTCCATTTAATTACTCTCCTCTCTGTTTTTAACTGACAAATCTATTTGTTCCCTAGGCTTCCTCAACTTGTTAAACTCATTAGAAAACTTTTTCTTATTTATAACAAAATTTGTTGATAACATCTCACCAACTCTTTCATTTGCCCTCTTTTTACATTGCTTCATCACTTTCTTAAACTTTCTTTTTCTCTCCATATACTCCTTACATCACTTCTACTTTGTAGAAACCTCTCAAATGCTAGCTTTTTCTCCCTTACTACTCGCTTTACATCGTCGTTTCACCAATCACTCTTCTTCCCTCCCGCACCCACTTTCCTGTAACCACAAACTTCTGCTGAACACTACATTTTTAAACCTACCCCATACATCTTCAACCACATTGCCTATACTCTCACTAGCCCATCTATGCTCCAGTATTTGTTTGTATCTTACCCTAACTGCCTCCTCTTTTAGTTTATAAACTTTCACCTCTCTCTTACTTGATGCTTCTATTTTCCTTGTATCCCATCTACCTTTTACTCTTACTGTAGCTACAACTAGAAAGTGATCTGATCTGTGGCCCCTCTATAAACAGGTACATCCTGTAGTCTACTCAACAGTCTTTTATCTACCAATGCGTAGTCCAACAAACTTCTGTCATTACGCCCTACGTCATATCTTGTATAGTTATTTATCCTGTCTTTCTTAAAATATATATTACCTATGAACCCCTTTCTATACAAAGTTCAATCAAAGGGATCCCATTATCATTTACACCTGGCACCCCAAACTTATCTACCACATCCTCTCTAAATGTTTCTCCTTTAGCATTTAGGTCCCCTACTACAATTAGTCTCACTTGGTTCAAAGGTTCCTATGCATTCACTTAACATCTCCCAAAATCTCTCTCTCTCTCTCTCTCTCTCTCTCTCTCTCTCTCCTCCACACTCCTCTCTTCTCCAGGTGCATAAACGCTTATTATGACCCACTTTTTGCATCCAACTCTTATTTCATCATCATTCACTCCATCACCATCATGCCTGATGACTACCTACACTACAGTTAAAAAAAACTGCAAGTATCAATACCCTTCTTTCAGATCGCAGGCACTGTATTGCCACCTCCTAGACTCAAGTCCAGTTAACCGACTTCCCTTAATCCCTTCGTAAATGTTACTTTGCTCAAACTCCAACAGCACGTAGTCATAAAAAACATTTGTCTCCACTCTAGCATGCTTGAAAGTCCAAGCTCCTCTCACACAGAACCTCCTTTACCCTCTCCTTCCAATCTTACCTAGGCCAACCCTTACTTCCTTCCACTACAGATTTATTCACTCAGTCATTCTGTTATGTTCCATCCTCTCTAAATGTCTGAACCGCCTCTACAGCCCCTCTTCAGCGCTCTGACTAATACTCTTAGTAATTACACATTCCTTCCTCATTTCCACACTATGAATTCTCTGCATAATATTTACACCAAACATTTCACGTTAGATACAACATCTCCACTGCCTCCAGCCTTCTCCTTGTTACAACAATCACCACCCATTCCTCACACCCAAATAAGAGTGATGGTATAACTATGCTCTCATACATTTCCCTCTTTGCTTCCATGGACAAAGTTCTTTGTCTCCACAGACTCCTCAGTGCACCACTCACCTTCCCATCGTCTATTAAATGATTTACCTCATCTTTTATAGACCCATCTGCTGACACGTTCACTGCTAAATATCTGAATACATTAACCACCTCCATACTCTCTCCCTCCAATCTTCTATTCAATCTTTCATTAAAGTTTTTGTTTTCCTTATCACCCTTGTGGAATGCAAAGAGTACGTAACCTGTATTCGGAACATGTACACACTTTCATTGAAAGGCTATCTCCCCCAACAGCGAACCAGTAAAAGGGTCGGACAGTGGGGCCCCATCGTTCGATTAGTACCCAGGTTCAGCCAATGAGAAGATGGTTCTGGCAATCACAGAGGTTGTGGGCACCACCAGCCTGTCTGCCCTTGTCATTTCCATTCTAGAGCTGGTTGAAGCATGGCCTGCTTTCTAGTGGTATCTATTCTGCCTTGCTTACTGTGGCAAGGCTGAATACCCTACCAAACTCGTCCACCAACCTCTTCAACCTCTTTTCAGAATCTCCCAAAAGCACAGTGTCATCAGCATAAAACAACTGTGACAACTCTCACTTTGTGTTAGATTCCTTATGTTTTAATCCCACACCTCTTGCCAACACCCAACATTCGTTTTTCTTACATCCCCATCTATAAATATATAGAACAACAATGATGACATCACGCATCCCTGTTTAAAACCTACTTTTACTGGGAAATAATCTCCATGAGCCTCAGTATCCTCGTAAAAACTACTCAATGCTTTCAATAACCTACCACCTGTTCCATACATTTGCTGCATTGCTACCCTACCTTACCAATCATATGCCTTTTCCAAATCCCTAAATGCAACAAAAAAACCTCTTTACAGTTATCTCTAAATTCTGTTCACCTATAAGTGTCACTGTAAACACTTTGTCAACACATCCCCTTCCCTTCTTAAAGCCTCCTTGCCCATCTGCGATCCTAGTCTCTGTCTTACTTTTAATTCTCTTACTTTTAATTACTCTTAATGCTCTCTGCCAATACCTAGGTACCTTCCCCTCTTCCATATCTTTCTTAAATAAAAGAGCTAACCATTTCAAAACTATATTCCCCCCCCCACCAACTTTTAACATTTGTCTTTATCCCATCAGTACCTGCTGCTTTACACCCTTTCATTCTACCAGCTGCCTCACGTACCTTCCCCACACTGACAACTGGCTCTTCCTCACTCCTACAAGATGTTATACATCCCTGCCCAATGCACGAAATCACATCCTCAGTATCTTCAACGCTTAACAGTTCCTAAAAATATTCACTCTATCTTCCTGATACCTAATTTTGACTGTAATCCTCTCCTAATTTTGACTGTATAATCCTCTCCTAATTTTGACTGTGTAATCCTCTCCTAATTTTGATTGTGTAATCCTCTCCAAATTTTGACTGTGTAATCCTCTCCTAATTTTGACTGTGTAATCCTCTCCTAATTTTGACTGTGTAATCCTCTCCTAATTTTGACTGTGTAATCCTCTCCTAATTTTGACTGTGTAATCCTCTCCTAATTTTGACTGTGTAATCCTCTCCTAATTTTGACTGTGTAATCCTCTCCTAATTTTGTCTGTGTAATCCTCTCCTAATTTTGACTGTGTAATCCTCTCCTAATTTTGACTGTGTAATCCTCTCCTAATTTTGACTGTGTAATCCTCTCCTAATTTTGACTGTGTAATCCTCTCCTAATTTTGACTGTGTAATCCTCTCCTAATTTTGACTGTTTTAACCCCTCTCCTAATTTTGACTGTAATCCTCTCCTAATTTTGACTGTGTAATCCCCTCCTATTTTTGACTGTGAAATCCTCTCCAAATTTTGACTCTGTAATCCTTTCCTGATTTGGACTTTCAAATCCATTAGTTCCCTAGACTTTCTGAAGTTATTAATCTCACTCAAGAACTTTTTCTTATTCTCAGCAAAATTTGTTGATAGTTTCTCACCTGCTCTCTCATTTGCTCTCCTTTACATTTCTCCACAACTCCTTTCATCTTTTTCATATACTCCTTCCTCCTTGTATCAATTTTACTTTGTAAAAGACTCTCAAATGATACCTTTTTCTCTATTACTACTCTCTTTACCTCATATATCCACCAATCACATCCTTTTTCCTGTAACCACAAACTTTGGCTGAACACACTAACACATTCTTAAATCTACTCCTATATCTCTTCTCCTTTATTGCCTAAACTCTCACTCGCCTGTCTTTCTTCTAATAGTTGTATACATCTTACCGTAACTACCTCCTCCGTTAGTATATGAACACCTCTCTCTTACTTGCTGATTATATTCCCCTCTTGTCCCATGTACGTTTTACTCTCACTCTAGCTAAAACTAAAAAATTGTCTGATAAATCTGGTGCCCTTCTATAAACATGAACATGTGATGAATGGTTTGAAAAACCGACAAGTTGAAGATTGAGACACTTATGCAGCATATGGGAATCTTTATTCAGGAAACGTTTCGCCACACAGTGGCTTCATCAGTCCAATACAAAGAGGAAGGCGTAAGGAGAGGAGGAGTATGAGGTGATCAGTCCCTCAGCCTGGAGTCGATGTGTTCAGTCCATCAATCTTGTCGAATGTACAGCATAGGGCCTAAAGGCTTTCTTCGAGTAGGTGAGGTAGCCACGTAAAAGCGGGGTCCCCTGTTACCCATCCACTATTAAGTACGGGCTATTGTCCCAAAGGTTGAACAAAGTGTTGAAGATCTTTGTAACAAGATCCCCTGATGCTGCATTGCCTACAGTTTGATGATGGTTTGAAAAACCGACAAGATTGAAGATTGAACACATATGCCAGCATATGGGAATCTTTATTCAGGAAACGTTTCGCCAACGGGCTTCATCAGTCCAATACAATAGAAGGCCGTAAGTAGAGGAGGATATGAGGTGTTCATCCTACACTGTGGAGTTCGACATGTCCAGTCCATCAATCTTGTTAGAATTAGTACAGCATAGGACAAAGACCTACTTCGACTAGTGGATGGTACCACTAAGACCCCGCCTCCGCCTGCTTCACCTCACCTCACTACAGTATATAAGCCACGTCTACGGCCCTATGCTGTACATTCTACAAGATTGATGGACTGAACACATCGACTCCAGGCTGAGGGACTGATCACCTCATACTCTCCTCTCCTTACGCCTTCCTCTTTGTATTGGACTGATGAAGCCACTGTGTGGCAAAACGTTTCCTGAATAAAGATTCCCATATGCTGCATAAGTGTCTCAATCTTCAAACATGAACATCCTGAAGTCTACCTATCAGGCTTTGATCCACCAATACATAGTCAAACAAATTATGTAATGTCATTTCACCCTATGTCATATCTTGTATGCTTATTTATCCTTTTTTTTTCTAAAAATGTGTATTGCCTATTACCAAACTCTTTTCTATACAAAGTTCAATCAAAGGGCTCCCATTATCATTTACACCTGACACCCCAAACTTGCCTACCACACCCTCTCTAAACGTTTATCCTACTTTAGCATTTACGTCCCCTACCACAATTACTCTCTCATTTGAATCACAAGTTCCTAAACACTTGTTTAATATCTCCCAAGGTTCTCTCTCTCTCTCTTCCACACTCCTCTGTTTCCCAGGTTCGTACACACTTACTGTATCGACTTTTCACGTGCGACCCTTATCTTAATCCACATAATCCTTGAATTTATACATTCATATTCCCTCCTTCCGTAACTGATCCTTCAACATTATTGCTATCCCTTCCTTAGCTCTAAATCTCTCGGATATTCCTAACTTAATCTCAGTTTCTCCCCAGCGAACATCCCCTACCCATTTCAGATTTGTTTCGCTTAGAGCTAGTATATCCAACTTCTTTTCATTCATAACATTGACAATCGTTTCTTTCTCATCATATGCACTACATCCATGCACATCCCATCTTTTTAAAGTTACTAGCCCATTGCTCCCGTCATTTTAGGTGACTCTTACAAATCGCATGGCTTACGGAGGAAAATTTCTTTTCCACTTCCCCATGGAAATGAAAGGACAGAAATAAAAACAAAACCTATTTAGACAATAGAAGAAAATTTAGATTGGTGTGTATACATATACAAATACAAGCATGTGAAATGTGCGTAAGTGAAAGCAGAAGTAGCAAAATGTACCTGTTTTCTTGTGTGTTTGAGACGGAAAGACACCAACAATCCTACCACTGTAAAACAAGTGCAGGTTACCGTTTCACAGACATTTGGCAGGACGGTTTTACCTCTGGGTGGTACTGTCTTACAACCCGCTACCATTATTATTAGTATTATTAGAAAAAACACTGATACAACTAACACTATCTACCATCTACACCACCCCAAGAACCCACCATCTACACCACCCCAAGAACCCACCATCTACACCACCCCAAGAACCCACCATCTACACCACCCCAAGAACCCACCATCTACACCACCCAGTACCCACCATCTACACCACCCAAATAACCACCATCTACACCACCCAGAACCCACCATCCACACCACCTCAGTACCCACCATCCACACCACCTCAGTACCCACCATCTACACCACCTCAGTACCCACCATCTACACCACCTCAGTACCCACCATCTACACCACCTCAGTACCCACCATCTACACCACCTCAGTACCCCCACTACACACTCAGTCCCACTCTACACCACCTCAGTACCCACCATCTACACCACCTCAGTACCCACCATCTACACCTCAGTACCCACTATCTACACCTCAGTACCCACTATCTACACCACCTCAGTACCCACTATCTACACCACCTCAGTACCCACTATCTACACCACCTCAGCACCCACCATCTACACCACCTCAGTACCCACCATCTACACCACACCCATGACACACCATCTACAATACACCCTTGTTCGACTATCTACACCACCTCACCTCTTCAAGGGGGGCTCCTTGGTGTGGTGAAGAGGCTCTTGGTCTGAGGAATTAGCCCTGTCGGTCTTCTTCCTCAGACCGAACCTAATTACCCCCCATTCTCCCCTCCCCTATCCCATCCTCCCCATCCTCCCCTTTTTCCATTCCTCCTCCTCCTCCTCACCCCTCCCTTTTGCCCTTCCTCTTTTTGGCCTTTGGGATTTCTCCCACAGGTGCGCTAGTTCCTACGTAGGGGAAAGGACACCGGGGTCCATCCCATTCCGTTGAGGTTCTTGGCGGTGGCATAGTTTGCTGTGGAATCTGGATTGCCTGGGGATGTCCCGATCCCTCTCCGGTATCCCGGAGTAGCTTTGGGTGTCTTTTGGGCGACGGGTGTATCTCTGGAAGCCACCTTTTGGATTCCGGGGGTGGTGGCCGAAGGAGGTATGCTTTGTGGCGGATATCCGGCCGCCCTCTCTCTTGTCCACCGAGGTAGCTCTGCAGATGTGAGGTTGCTATCCCGGATTGCTGGTTTACTGGCATGAAGGGTAGGGTATGGCACGGGTTCCATGCTGCATCTGCGCTACTAGCGGTGTTGAGGTCCTCTTGGGCGCGGAGGGAGATTTCCAGCCCTTTCATTCCTCCTGGGAACTATTCCTCCCCGCTCCCCCCTTTTTTTATTCTTTTTTTATTTTTATTTTCTTTTCATCTTTCTTTTTTTTTTCTTAAAAACAAAAAGCAAAGGAGTAACCTAACCATGGCAGCCCTAGTCCATGAACCCACTACCCCCGGGCCCCTTCTTGATACCGCACCCCATTCTGACCCTGCCTTGTGTTTAGACCTCTCTTCGGACACTTCTGATGCCCCTGTACCTCTTGCTGGTGCTGTTTCCTCACCTGCTTCAGGTACCGGGGCTTCGACTGACTCCTTCGATTTGTCTGAACTCCGCTCTCCTTTGACTATGCTTCCGGCTTCTCCCTCTACGGTATGGCAATTTTCGAATCGTCCGCCCATTTCACGCCGGACCAACTCCGGTCCTACTCCTAAACGCCAACGTCAATCTCCTGATGATGCTCCTTCGTTACCTTCCCATTCTACTCAGAAAAGACCGACACGTCAAGCACTCCCTCTCCACACTCAGTTTCGGACCACACAATCGACTAAATTCTTTACTTTAAGACCGACTTCTTCTTCTGCCTACCTTTCTGACCATAGTATTGGCAAAGCGCTCCTGCGTCATGTTGGCAGAGATATTTCATTTCATGCTCTCAAGAGCGGTACGTGCATCGTCACTGTCCAGAATGCTACCCAAGCTCATGATCTTTCTCTCCTTTCGAATATCGATACTACTCCTATCACTATTGAAAAACATTTTTCTCTCAATTCTTGTAGTGGTACTGTCATTCTGCCCCATACCATAGTCCAACAGAATTTCCAGTCATGTGGCAATGACATTTTTGAACAGCTGGAACTCCAGGATCTCCCAATCCTCAAAGTAGACACTTATGTCCTTCCTGCCCGGGGGCAGAGACGTTACCCTTGCAATGTGGCTCGTTTAACTTTTGACAGCCGAGAACTCCCGTCCTCTGTATATGTCGCGGGACATCGGTTACAAGTTCGAAAGGTGATACCTACACCGCAAATATGTAGAAATTGCTGGCGTTTTGGTCACCCAGCGAAATATTGCAGATCTATGGCTGAATGCCCAGTCTGTGGTGCCGACGACCATTCTAATACATCTTGCAGTCAACCTCCATCTTGCCTTAATTGTAATGAGGCTCACCCTTCGTACTCCCGCCGTTGCCAGGTCTACTTAAATGAACGTGAAATCCGTTGCCTCAAAGAGGCAGAAGGTCTCCCTTATGCTATGGCAGTTACTCATCTCTGCCTCCAAGGGAGACTACCCCGTGTTTCTTATGCTCGTGTTTCCAAAAATCCCCCCACTTCTGGGGTCCCATCTTCTGCAGCCTCCTTTGTTGTTACCCCTCCCATAGCCACTACGGCATCTAATCCTTTTACTGTCCTTGGCTCTGATGTCCCGACTACAACTCAGTCTGTTCTCACATCTTCGCGTCCTTCCTCACAAGCCCCAGTATCGACAAGACCTCGTACGACACCTAATACCAATCGCCCCTCTACTCAGATGTCCAAAAAATCCACATTGCTCAAATCTTCTTTGCCCCTTCCTTCCCTTCTTCCACCTCCACACTTTCCCTTTTTCCAGTCTCTGTACCTAGTTCCTCCCCTCTCTCTGGCTCTATTACAAGTGTGGAGATTCACCCTCCTCCTCGTACTATGCCTTCCACCCCCGTCCCCTCCCAAGTTTCTCCCTCTTCTGCCACCTCCCAGGTTTCTGCCTCTTCTGTCCCCCCCACACTTCATCTCCAGTCCCTTACACTCTTTCGTCCCCCTCTACTTTGGTACAGTCCATTACTGTCCCAATCTTTACTCACCCTCCTCCTTCAATCTCCAATATTGTCTCCCATTCATCTTTGAATTCAGAAACACATTGAAGCCATTTCAGAATTATATTGCAGAGACTAACCTTCAATGGACACTGATTCACTTCCTGTTCCTTCTCTTCCCTCTCCTCCATCTTCACAACCCCATTCTTCGCAACGCTTCGTTCCTTCGCTACTTGAACGTCTTCCAATGCCACCACACGTTGACTTTCTAACCCCTCTAGTCCGTAGGTGCCTTTACCTACAGATTCCTGGTATTTTCTTCATCGCCAATCATGGCCTATTTACAGTGGAATATCCGCGGCCTCAGGGGTAATCGGGATGAGCTTCAGATGTTGCTTTCCAGGTTTTCCCCTGTTGGTGCTTGCTTACACGAGCCAAAATTACACTCGGCTGTTTTCCAACCTATCTCAGGCTATAATTTATTGTATTCTTCGGATTCTTTCTCAGATGGGACCTTTAATGAAAGTGCCCTTCTTCTACGCAATGATATCGTACTGTCAACTATTTGGTCCATACCTCGCTGCATTACACTGCAGCCCGTATCCACTTGAATAAGTGGTTTACAATATGTTTTATATCTCTCTCCTTCTCGGGCATTTCTATCCCGACTTTGCCTTTCATGTTTTCATCCTTACCGCCACCACTTCTGTTACTTGGTGATTTTAATGCCCACTATTTCCTCTGGGGGGGGGGTCTCATTGTGACTCACGTGGCATCCAGTTGGAGGCTTTTCTCGCCTCTCACCCCCTCCATGTTTTAAATACGGGTACTCCCACCCATTTTGATCCTCGTACTCATACTCTCTCTTGCATCGATCTATCAGTCTGCTCTTCCTCCACTGCACTAGACTTCACCTGGTCTGTTCTACCAGACTTACATGACAGCGATCATTTTCCGATCATTCTTACTTCTCCTTCCTATTCACCACCTTTCCGTAGCCCTCGCTGGCAATTTGATCGGGCAAATTGGGATCTTTACTCACACCTCACTGCCTTTAGTGAGGTTCCTTCTTTATCCTCCATTGATGAGCTCCTACACATCTCGACGTCAGTTTATACCGCAGCTTCTCATTCTATACCCCAAACCTCAGGCAGGCATTCTCAGAAGTGCGTGCCTTGGTGGTCTCCTGCTTGTGCTCGTGCAGTCGTTTGAAACGTGCTGCATGGGGCAGGTACCGGTACAATAGAACCGCTGGGGAGACTTTCTTGATTTTAAGCAGAAGCTGCGATCGCTCGCCGTGTCATCCGTAAAGCTAAAAGCACTTGTTGGCGAGACTATTTTTTCCACCATCACCTCTGCTTCTTCTATGATGCAGTCTGGAAAAAAAGTGAGGAAATTGAGTGGTAAATACTCTCCTGCCCCGGCTCCTGTTCGCGGGTCGCTGGTGTTTGATTGTAGCAAACCCTCTCACGTTGCCATTGAACTTGGAAACATCGGGTTTCCGAAATTTTCCCGAGGGCTCATCTTTTGCCACTCGTTTCTTTCCTCAAAGTCTGCCAGGGGAGTTAGTACCACTTGGACTTTCTTCTCTCAGAGAAGAACAGTATAATGTGCCTTTTACACTTCAAGAACTGGAGGCAACCCCTCTCAGCTTGCCGATCATCGGCAGCTGGGCCTGACGACATTCATATTCGTATGTTACAACATTTACTTTGGTCAGCCCTTGTAGTCCTCTTACACCTCTTCAATCTTATTTGGGCACAAGGAGTTTCCCCCAGCTGTGGAAATCTCCATTGTTCTCCCTTTCCCGCAAACCGGTACTAAGGACATGTGCCTCCCACTATCGCCCCATCGCTCTTACTAGTGCAGTTTGCAAAGTGGATGGAACGTCTCGTAAATCGACTTTTAATGGGGGTATTTAGAGACACCAACAGTCCCCTCCGCTAGTCAATATGGCTTTCGTAAGGGTCGTTCTACCATAGACCCCTTACTACGCTTGGATACGTATGTTCGTAATGCCTTTGCGAATAATCACTCATTTATTGCCATATTTTTTTGACCTTGAAAAGGCATATGACACAACTTGGAGGTATAATATTTTGGCCCAGGCCCATTCTTAGGCCCCCGAGGCAATCTACCATCCTTCCTTAAGAACTTTTTAATTTAAACAGACATTTCCGTGTTCGAGTCAATAATGTTCTTTCCCCGGATTTTGTCAAGCTGAAGGTGTCCTCAGGGATTGTTCTAAGCACAAACCCCTTTTTCTCCTTGCTATAAATGATTTGGCCTCTGTTCTTCCACCCAGTATTTGGTCATCACTCTATGTTGATGACTTTGCTATTGCTTGTGCAGGCGCTGACTGTCACCTTATTGCAGTTTTCTCTCCAGCATGCGGTCGACCGTGTTTCCACTTGGGCCACCACGCAGGGGTTTTAAAATTTTCAAGTCCCAAAAATCACCAAATTACTTTCAATAGACGCTCTGTTATCCCCGGTCATCCTTTGTATCTCTATGGCTCCCGTATCCCGAACGTGATACATCAGGTTTCTAGGCCTTCCCCTTTGACCGTCGGTTATCCTGGAAACCTCACATTACCTCTCTGAAGGCAACTTGTCACACCCGGCTAAACCTTCTTAAAACCCTTGCTCATCTTTCCTGGGGAGCTGATCGTCGAACTCTGCTTCGCCTACATTCAGCCCTCGTTTTATCGAAACTCGATTATGGTGACCAGATTTATTCCACGGCCTCTCCTGCTACTCTCTTTAGCCCTTTAAAACTCTATCCCAAACACCAAGGATTACGTTTGTGCCTTGGTGCTTTTCGCTCTTCCCCTGTTTGAGCCTCTATACAGAAGCAAATGTTCCATCCTTAACTGATCGCCGTGATGCCCATTGCCTTCGTACTATGTACACTCTCACGATCTACACAATCCTTCCATTTATAGAATGGTCACCGATATTAGTAGACATTCTTTTTCGTTCGCCGCCCCTGTTTGCTCCGTCCCTTTTCTCTTCGCCTACATTCACTCTTGTCTTCCCCTTCAGTTTACCACCTTTATTGTTCATGTAGCTCTCACTTTTCCTTCCCCCTGGGAAGTTCCAGCTGTTCGGTCTGTTCTTTTTCACATCCCTTGCTCGAAAGCTCAACTGCCTACGGTGGGTTCCCGCTTCTTTTCTTGTCATTCCCCTCCCATTCTCATGCCCCGCTGTGTACACAATGGTCTAGTCTTCAGACGGCGTCGATTCGCGCGTGTTTCCGGACAGGTTTGCGGGGGCATTTACTTTTCACTAGCATTTTTACTGCTGAAGTATGCCATTCTTGCAGCACTTATCGTATTGCATCTATGCCTGTGTAATTTGGTATCTCAGGGCTCCTTAGTGCTTACGGCATACGAAAATTTGATACATCTCTCCCCTAGTTCTCCCTATCCAACTTTGGCTATCGTATCTTACCAAACATAAAATATTGTTTTTTTGTTGGTCCTGGTCATTTCGAGTACGGGCAATGCGGCAGCACTCCTGGCGTCGCAGTCATGTCCTACCAATTCCTATCGAGGTGTTCCATTTTGACTATTTGCTGCAATAGCTACCCCCTTCGCCCCGTTGCAACAATGTTGGTCAACTCTGTCGGTAACAAAAATCATTCTATTAAACCGAGCATTGTTACTGGCTTCTTCTTGTCATCAGTGCGAGGTTGGGAGACCCCTCTCTCCCGCCTCGCCCTTGGCCACACTCGTCTTACTCATGGGTATCTCATGGAGAGGCACCTGTTCCTCTCTGGGACGTGTCAATTCCCGTTCGATTAGCCAAATTCTGTTAGACTGCCCTCTCTACAACTGCAGCAGATTTTCCTCCAACGTCGTCTTCGGTTTTACATTCTCTCTTTAACCCCTTCTTGTGATGGCCCTCCTTTAATCTGACCTCTCTCTTGACTCTGCCGACTGATTACTCCACAACTCTGATGAACTTTTCGCACTCCCCTCGCCCTTTCTAGTTCAGTCTCTTGCTGCTCTTTACCCTTTCACCCTTTCCCCTACCCGCTGTTACCGTAACCTATTACTCATCCATTCCCTTTTTCCACCTGATGCCCTTTGCTTCCTTCCTACCTGCAGCAGATTCCTTAGCTAGCGCTTTCTTTTGGGTTATAATATATTACTTACCTCAGTACCCACTATCTACACCACCTCAGTACCACTACTAACCTCATCCCCATTTAACCCTCGTCCCACTATCTCACCCCCTCAGTCCACTACTACCCACCTCGTACCCCCTATCTCACCCCCTCAGTACCCCTTCTACCCCTAGTACCACTATCTAACCACCTCAGTACCCACTATTACACCCCCTCAGCCCCCACCATCCACCCCACCTCAGTACCCACCATCTACACCACCTCAGTACCCACCATCCACAACCCCTCAGAAACCCACCATCCCACCACCTCAGTACCCACCATCTACACCTCAGTACCCACTATCTACACCACCTCAGTTACCCACCATCTACACCACCTCAGTACCCCCCATCTACCCACCTCAGTACCCACCTTCTACACCACCTCATACCCACCATCTACACCACCTCAGTACCCACCATCCACACCACCTCATTTACCCACCACCACACCACCTCAGTACCAACCATTACACCACCTCAGTACCCACTATCTACCCCCACTCAGTACCCACTATTTACACCACCCCAGTCCCCACTATTTACATCACCCCAGTACCCACCATTTTACACCACACAATTGACCTCATATCTACACCACACAATTGACTCACTATCTACACCACACTCATGGCCCTCCATCTACACCATACCCATGTCCCACCATCTACACGCCCATGACTCACAATCTACATCACACCCGTGACCCAACACCTACTCCAAACCCATGACCTACCATCTACACCACACCCATGGCCCACATTCGACACACCCGTCACATCATCCACCCCACCTCCAGTATCCACAGTCTACACCACCACAGTACCCATCATCTATACCAACCCAGTTCCCGCCATCTACACTACCTCCAGTACCCACCATTTAAAACATTCCCACTTACACCATAACCTACCATCTTCACCCACCAGTACCTGCCATCTGCAACACTTCCAGTACCTGTTATTTCGTACACAGGTATAATCTTGTGGCCTGCACACCTGGTTGTATCACGATAACCAATGTAGAAGTGAGAAACGAGCAAAAGTCAACAGCGAGTAAATATATATATTTCCTTTACCAAGCAGCATACAAGTATATATACAATGTATATACACTGCACAAAGAAAGTTTCACGATCCAGAGAAACAGCGAGACTTGTGGGAAACCAGACATGCCCTTTCTTCTCCTAAATCTAACACCAACATTGTCATTCTCTCTTCTGACAAAAGTAATTCGGTAGTTATCCTTGATCGCGAGGATCACCTTCGTAAAGCTGATGTTTTGCTCTCTAACTCACGTATCTACACTCCTCTCGTTTCCAACCCTCTTGATCACATCAAGAGAATTTTGAACATGAAACTAAGGACTCTCTCAGACCTCTGTCTTTCTGACTTTGACCTTGTTCAACGTTTTCGTGTCATCTGTCTCTCTCTGCCCTGTTTCTATGGCCATCCCAAAACTTATAAACCTGATATTCCTCTGCGTCCCATCATATCCTCTAGACTGGCTCTCTCTCTTATTCTCTTGCTTCTTGACTATCTAAAACCTTCACTCCCTTGCTTGGTACTTTTTCTCCTACCCACCTCCGTCACTCTCTCCCGACCTGTAAAATGCTTAGTCTTGACGTTGAGTCTCTCTTCACTAATGTCTCTCTTGATGTCCTTAATTTTCTCAGAGAGAAGGCCAATGAAGGGTTACTTCACCTCCCTGTACGTACTGACGTCTTTATTGATCTTGTCCACCTGTGTGTGGACTCTATCTCTTGTTCTTGCTAATCTGTACATGGAATACTTTTCCAATCATTTCTTGATGCTCTTAATAATCTTGCCGTTTCCATTAAGTTTAAGCTGAATGTGAATCTAATTCCTTTCTTCCTTTCCTAGATGTTCATGTCCACCGCTCAGATACAGGTTTTGCCTTTTGAGTTTTCCGCAAGCCTATGCACAGTGGCATGTACATTCACTACTTTTCTTATGCTTCCTCTGTCAAGAAAAGTGTTCTTATCTCCCTCTTTCTCCGTTCTCTCCTCATTTGTGATCCTGGTTTCCTTGAATCAGAAATTCCCAATCTTCATAATTCATTTTCCCGTCTTGGCTACCCTTCCCATTTCATAGACTCTGCCTTCTTACGTGTTAAACGGACTTTGTTCTCTCCCAAACTCTCTACTCCTGTGAACCCTTCTGTCCTTTGCCTTTCCTATATTTCCAGTCTTTCTAATCTCAACAACTCTCTCCGTTCCTTAGACAACAAACTAACTTTTTGCCAGACTAACACACTTCGCATCATTCTAGTTATTTCCTCTCCTCCCTCTATAGATGCTCCTGGTATCTACTCTCTTTCTTGTTCCTCCTGTCCTCTTCAGTACTTTGGAGAAACTGGCCGATCTCTTTCTGACAGACTTAGGGAGCACAAAAGTAGTGTTAGGCTTGCCGACACTAACAATCCTCCTTTCTGTCATGTCAGAGATCACAGTCATCCTATTGACTGGTCTTCTGCTAGAACTGTCTACCCTACTTCCACCTTTAACAGCCGCCGTCTGGTTGAATTCTCCCTTACACACAACTTTCCTTGTATGAATCTTAGTCGTGGCTTTCTCTGTAGATGCCTTCCTTTCCCATTACATTGTAAAATGTCCCAAACTTCAGAACGCCCGTGACTTAACCTGATTCTTTTTTCCCCTTCTACCTCTTCCCCTTTCCTCTTTCCTCCTTTTTTGGGGGGTTTTCTTTCTTCTACCTTGGGTATTTGTTCCTTTATTATTTTCCCCCCTCTGTGTTCTTGCTCCTACCCTCTGTGAGCACCTAGCACCCTTGCAGTGCTCCTCTTTCTTAGTATCTGATTGACTCCACTACTACTACCTCCGCTACTACCTTTTTTCCTCCCGCCATGTCTGCTGGCCTATATATACTCCCTCCTCCTCTCTTTTCTGTTAGTGGAACTTTGTAAATGGTCCAAGTCGGACCGAAACCTCGTCGTAAGCTCCTCTCTTCTATGTGCGGGTTATTTGTGTATTGTTCCAGTCACGGTAATTTGCCGTTTTTGTTAATTCTCCACGAGTCTCCAACATCACTTCACAATTTTGGTGGACTTCTCTCTGACTGACTGGGTTGAGCAGAGGTGCTAACATAACAAGGAGGCCCCTCTCGTTATACTATTAACATCTCGTTTACTGGTCGGGAGGACATACTTATACAGGTGTGTCACATATTTCAAATAAAATGTAGCATACTCTTCCCATGCCACACCCAATCTATACCACTGGTAGTAGCAACCACTTGTACTACCCCCGGTACCCACTATCTACACCACCCCTCGGTAATCTCTGCCATTAGTACCAACCATCTATAACAAGTAGGAACCATCTTCACCTGCAGAACCTACCATCTACACCCTGAGTAACCATCTAAATCCTCCAGTAACCGCCATGTACATCTCTGCTGTAACCACCATCTACAACGTGCATTAACTGCTATCTACAACCTACAGTTGCTACCATCTATACCCCTAGTAACCACCACTTACATCCTACAGTCACCACTATCTACACACTACAGTAACCACATCACACCACAACAACCACTTTCTACTTCCTAATAACCTCTATCTA
Source organism: Cherax quadricarinatus (assembly GCF_026875155.1). Taxonomy (NCBI): domain Eukaryota; kingdom Metazoa; phylum Arthropoda; class Malacostraca; order Decapoda; family Parastacidae; genus Cherax; species Cherax quadricarinatus. The sequence continues at coordinate 97,869,836 of NC_069403.1, read as the reverse complement.
CACCCCACGAATAACCATCTTCAGCAACCAAATACACACCATCAACACCACAAACAGTATACATCATCAACATGACCGTCAGTATACATCATCAACATGTCCGCTATTATACATCATCAACATGACCGTCAGTATACGTCATCAACATGACCGCCAGTACACATCATCAACATGTCCGCCAGTACACATCATCAACATGTTCGCCAGTATACATCATCAACATGTTCGCCAGTATACATCATCAACATGACCGCCAGTACACATCAACACGACCGCCAGTACACATTATCAACACGACCGCCAGTACACATCATCAACACGACCGCCAGTACACATCGTCAACACGACCGCCAGTACACATCATCAACACGACCGCCAGTACACATCATCAACACGACCGCCAGTACACACCATCACCACCACAAGTACACACCATCAAGACAACCAAGAATGCACACCATCTACACTACCACCACCAGTACACACTATCAAGACTACCACTAGTACCCACCATTGAAGATTGAGACACTTATGCAACATATGGGAATCTTTATTCAGGAAACGTTTCGCCATACAGCGGCTTCATCAGTCCAATACAAAGTAGAAAGGCGTAAGGAGAGGAGGAGTTTGAGGTAATCAGTCCCTCAGCCTGGAGTCGATGTGTTCAGTCCATCAATCTTGTAGAATGTACAGCATAGGGCCGTAGACGTGGCTTATGTACTGTAGTGAGGTGAGAAGGAGGAGGTGGGTTCATAGTGGTGTCATCCACTAGTCGAAGTAGGTCTTCGTCCAAAGGTTGGATAAGTGTTGAAGAATTCTTTGTAACAAGATCCCATGATGCTGCAGTGTCTGACAGTTGTGATGAATGGTTTGAAAAACCGACTTGTCGGTTTTTCAAACGGTTTTTCAACTTGTCGGTTTTTCAAACCATTCATCACAAATGTCAGACACTGCAGCATCATGGGGTCTTGTTACAAAGAATTTTTCAACACTTGTCCAACCTTTGGACGAAGACCTACTTCGACTAGTGGATGGTACCACTATGACCTCACCTCCTCCTGCTTCGCCTCACCTCACTACAGTATATAAGCCACGTCTACGGCCCTATGCTGTACATTCTACAAGATTGATGGACTGAACACATCGACTCCAGGCTGAGGGACTGATTACCTCAAACTCCTCCTCTCCTTACGCCTTTCTACTTTGTATTGGGCTGATGAAGCCACTGTATGGTGAAACGTTTCCTGAATAAAGATTCTCATATGTTGCATAAGTGTCTCAATCTTCAATTTGTCGTTTTTTCAAACCATTCATCACAGTACCCACCATTAATGAAACCACGGTTGCACACTGTTGCGGCCCCTGCCAAACTAGCGGTTAAATAGTTAACCTGCCGGCCGGCAGTACCACTGGGTACGTCGTCAAACCCAATGTGGGGGCTGCTGAGCCGGCCTTAGAGCAGTAAGAGCCTGAGTGCCTCACGGTGCACATCTAAGCAGTAGGTACCTGACCACCTAAGGGTACAGTCTACTGGCTTTAGTAACAGTATGTACCTGAGCACCTCAGGATACGCACCTAAGCAGTAGGTACCTGCACACCTAAGGGTACACGTCTACTGGCTTCAACATTAAGTACCTGAACTCCTCAGGGTACACGTCTATGCAGTAGGTACCTGACCACCGAATCGTACCTATCTACTGGCGTTAGAAGAACCGCTCACCGCAGCTCACTGAGTCTGTTGGCCTCAGTTACTTGACGGCCGCATTCAGTGAGCTTGCAGCATGGTGTTCGGCTAGCGGTGTGTCAACCGCCTTTGGAGAGGATTTACTGGACTACCCGGTGATGTCTGTGGACTCACCGTCTACGTTGATCAACTGTGGGCCGGAATCATCAGATGCTGTTTGGTGGGACATTACATGAAGAAAAGGTTGGAGTGTTACACTGAACTGGGCCAGGACCGTAGTGTGACACTTAGGAACGTATGATGGAGTGGAACACTGAGATATGCACAGGACCGATAGTGAACACTGAGATGAAAAGGGTGTCGTGGGACACTGAAGATGGCCTGGTTGTAGTGTACACTGAATAGTGTCATGTGACTGGTCTCGTGTCGTGAGAAGCAGTTGATTGTAATTTATTATTATACAAATGTTATTTATAATTTATTTTAGCATAGAAATATATATATATAGTGACACAGTAGTGTCAAGAGTTGTACCCTGTGTAGGGTTATTAATTATTTATTATTTTAGTAAAATGCTGATTATAATTTATTATAGTAACATGTACATATTATTATTATATCATAGTTCAAATACCTCTAGACCAAAGATAGTTGATTAAAGATTAATTTATTAATGTGTGTATTTATGTATCCCGAACTCTTTATTACAAAAGAAGTAAATCTTACCATCTTCTTTTAAAAATTACTTTTTTTGTAATACACACCATCAGCACCAGTACACATGAACACCATCAGTACACATCACTAACACCAGTACATACCAACTCCACCATTACACATCAACACCAACAATACACACCATCACCACTAGCACGCTCAACCACCACAGTACACGCACAAGACAGCCCGAGGTACACACCAAACACACCCAACAGTACATACAATCATACACACTCAACACCACCAGTAGAAACACACCATCAACACAGCTACCAGTACATTCCATCAAAAATTACCGCTAGTTACACACCATACCATACCAACGCCATACCAGTACACATCAGTACTCCACCATGGCGTACCATCAACCACCACTACCAGTAACACTATCAAGACCACCACCGGTACTACCATAACACCACTACCATGACACATTAACAAAAATTACCATTACATTACCAATATCACTACCAGTATGAACTATAAAAACCACTACCAGTATACATCAACACCATAACCAATACACTGGAAAACCATACATGTACACACCATCAACACCACCACCAGTACACACCATCAACACCACACCATACACACCATCTACAGCACCAGCAGTACACACCATCAACACCACCACCAGTACACACCATCAACACACACCAGTACACACCATCAACACACCACCAGTACACACCATCTACAGTACCAGCAGTACGTACCATCAACACCATTACACACCCCCCACCAGCACCACTGCAAGTAACTACCATCCCACCACTACAATTACTCACCATCACACCAGTACACCATAAATATCAGTACACATCAGTACACACCAGCAATACATACCATCAACCAGTACACACCATAAACACCACAACCATACACTCCAACACCAGTAAACACCAACACTACCATCAGTACACATCAACACTAGTACACTTTAGCACCACCATCAGTACACATCACTAACACCAGTACACACCAACTCCACCAGAACACACCATCAACACCATCACCACCAGCACACTCAACCACCACCAGAACACGCCATCAACACCACCATCAGAACACGCCATCAACACCACCATCAGAACACGCCATCACACCACCATCAGAACACGCCATCAACACACCATCAGAACACACCATCAACACCACATCAGAACACGCCATCAACACCACCATCAGAACACACCATCAACACCACCATCAGAACACACCATCAACACCACATCAGAACACACCATCACACCACCATCAGAACACACCATCAACACCACCACCCAGTACACACCATCAACACCACCACCAAGTACACACCATCAATACCACCATCAGAACACGCCATCAACACACCAGTACACGCCATCAACCCACACCAGTAACACCAATACCACCATCAGAACACGCCATCAACACCACCAGTAACACCATCAACACCACCATCAGAACAACACCATCAACACACCACCAGTACACACCATCAACACCATCAGAACACACAATCAACACCACCATCAGAACACACCATCAACACCACCATCAGAACACACCATCAACACCACCATCAGAACACACATCAACACACCATCAGAACACACTATCAACACCACCACCAGTACACACCATCAACACCACCATCAGAACACACCATCAACCCCCACCAGTACACACCATCAATACCAACATCAGAAACACCCATCACCACCACCACCAGTACACACATCAATACCACCATCAGAACACGCCATCAACACACCACCAGTACACAACCATCAACACCACCACCAGTACACACCATCAATACCACCATCAGAAACACGCCATCAACACCACCAGTACACACCATCAACACCACCATCAGAACACACCATCAACACCACCACCAGTACACAACCATCAACACCACCATCAGAACACACCATCAACACCCACCAGTACACACACATCAACACCACCATCAGAACACACCATCAACACCACCATCAGAACACACCATCAACACCACCACCAGTACACACCATCAACACACCATCAGAACACGCCATCAACACCACCACCAGTACACACACATCAATTACCAACATCAGAACAAGCCATCAACACCACCACCAGTACACACCATCAATACCACCATCAGAAACAGCCATCAACACCACCACCAGTACACACCATCAATACACCATCAGAACACACCATCAACACCACCACCAGTACACACCATCAATACCAACATCAGAACAAGCCATCAACACCACCACCAGTACACACCATCAATACCACCATCAGAACACGCCATCAACACCACCACCAGTACACGCCATCAACACCACCACCAGTACACACCATCAATACCACCATCAGAACACGCCATCAACACCACCCCCAGTACACGCCATCAACACCACCACCAGTACACAACCATCAATACCACCATCAGAACACGCCATCAACACCACCACCAGTACACACCATCAACACCACCATCAGAACACACCATCAACACCACCACCAGTACACAACCATCAACACCACCATCAGAACACCCATCAACACCACCACCAGTACACAACCATCAATACCACCATCAGAACAGCCCATCAACACCACCACCAGTACACACCATCAACACCACCATCAGAACACACCATCAACACCACATCAGAAACACCATCAATACCACCATCAGAACACACCATCAACACCACTACCAGTACACACCATCAACACCACCATCAAACACACCATCAACACCACCACCAGTACACACCATCAACACCACCATCAGAACACACCATCAACACCACCATCAGAACACACCATCAACACCACCACCAGTACACACCATCAACGCCACCATCAGAACACGCCATCAACACCACCATCAGAACACACCATCAACACCACCACCAGTACACACCATCAACACCACATCAGAACACACCATCAACACCACCATCAGAACACCATCAACACCACCACCAGTACACACATAATACCACCATCAGAACACACCATCAACACCACCACCAGTACACACCATCACACCACATCAGAACACATCATCAAACACACCATCAGAACACGCCATCAACACCACCACAGTACACACCATCAACACCACCATCAGAACACGCCATCAAACACCACCACCAGTATCACACCATCAACACCACCATCAGAACACGCCATCAACACCACCACCAGTCACACCATCAACACCACCACCAGTACACACCATCAACACCACCATCAGAACACACCATCAACACCACCACCAGTACACACCATCAATACCACCATCAGAACACACATCAACACACCACCAGTACACACCGTCAATACCACTGCACGTAGCCAGCATCAACACCACAATAACCAGAACACACCATTCGCACAGCCAGAACATAACACAGCATTACCACTACCAGAACAAACTATCAACACCATCACCAGTACACCCAACACCCACACCATTACCCATCATCAACTCCACCACCAGTTCATAAGAACACCACCACCACAAGGGCATAACATCAACACCACCAGGGCATAACATCAACACCACCAGGGCATAACATCGGCACCACCATCCACCAGGGCATAACATCAACACCACCACCAGGGCATAACATCAACACCACCACCACAGGGCATAACATCAACACCACCACCAGGGCATAACATCAACACCCACCACCACCAGGTCATAACATCAACACCACCACCACCACACCACCACACCAGGTCATAACATCAACACCCACCACCACACCCCACCACCACCAGGTCATAACATCACCACCACCACAGGTCATAACACCACCACCACAGGGCATAACATCAACACCACCACCACCAGGTCATAACATCAACACCACCACCACCAGGTCATAACATCAACAACCACCAACCACCGGGCATAACATAACACCACCACCACCATTGCATAACATCAACACCACTACCAGGGCATACCATCAACACCATCACACGCGGGGCATACCATCAACACCAGGGCATACCATCAACACCACCACCAGTACACACCATCAACGCCACCATCAGAACACGCCATCAACACCACCATCAGAACTACACATCAACACCACCACCAGTACACACCATCAACACCACATGCAGAACACATCATCAACACCCACCATCAGAACACGACCATCAACACCACCACCAGTACACACCATCAACACCACCATCAGAACACGCATCAACACCACCACCAGTACACACCATCAACACCACCATCAGAACACGCCATCAACACCACCACCAGTACACACCATCAACACCACCATCAGAACACACCATCAACACCACCAGTACACACCATCAATACCACCATCAGAACACACCATCAACACCACCACCAGTACACACGTCAATACCACTGCACGTAGCCAGCATCAACACCACAATAACCAGTAACACACCATTCGCACACCAGAACATAACACAGCATTACCACTACCAGAACAAACTATCAACACCATCACCAGTACACACCAACACCCACACATTACCCATCATCAATCCACCACAGTTCATAAGAACACCACCACCACAAGGGCATCAACATCAACACCACCAGGGCATAACATCAACACCACCAGGGCATAACATCGGAAACCACCACCACACAGGGCATAACATCAACACCACCACCAGGGCATAACATCAACACCACCACCACCCAGGGCATAACATCAACAACACCACAGGGCATAACATCAACACCACCACCACCAGGTCATAACATCAACACCACCACCACCACACCACCACCACCACCAGGTCATACATCAACACCACCACCACATCCACCACCACCACCAGGTCATAACAATCACCACCACCAACCAGGTCATAACATCACCACCATCACTCACACCAGGGCATAACATCAACACACACCACCACCAGGTCATAACATCAACTACACCACCACCAGGTCATACATCAACACCACCACCACCAGGGCATAACATCAACACCACCACCACCATTGCATAACATCAACACCATACCAGGGCATACCATCAACACCATCACCACCGGGGCATACCATCAACACCAGGGGCATACCATCCAACACCATCACCAGGGCATACCATCAACACCATCACCACCAGGGCATACCATCACACCATCACCACCAGGGCATACCATCAACACCATCACCACCACCAGGGCATACCATCAACACCATCACCACCAGGGCATACCATCAACATCATCACCACCAGGCATACCGTCAACACCATCACCACCAGGGCATACCATCAACACCATCACCACCAGGGCATACCATCAACACCATCACCACCAGGGCATACCATCAACACCATCACACCAGGGCATACCATCAACACCATCACCACCAGGGCATACCATCAACACCATCACCACCAGGGCATACCATCAACACCATCACACCAGGGCATACCATCAACACATCACCACCAGGGCATACCATCAACACCATCACCACCAGGGCATACCATCAACACCATCACCACCAGGGATACCATCAACACCATCATCAGGGCATACATCAACACTCCACCACCACACCAGGGCATTACATCAACACACCACCACCACCAGGGCATACTATCAACACCACCACCAGGGCATACTATCAACACACCACCAGGGCATACCATCAACACCACCACCAGGGCATACCATCAACACCATCACCACCACCACCAGTACACACCTTAACGCCACCACCGGTACATACCCACACTACCAGACCACATCATCAACAGCATTACCATTTTACACCAATATCACTACCAGTATGCACCATCGAAACCACTACCAGTGTACATCAACACCATAATCAGACCATTGGAAAACCACCAAGTGCAAACCATCAACACCGCCACCAGTACACACCAACACCACAGTACACACCAACACCACCACCAGTACCCCAGCATACACAACACCGCCACCAGTACACACCAACACCAGTACACACCATCAACAATACCAGCACACACACAACACCCCCACAGTACACACCAACAACACCAGCACACACAACACCGAAACCAGTACACAATATATATAGCACCAGCAGTACGTACCATCAACACCATTAGCCACCATCACCACCACCGCCAGTGCATATGAGCATCACTACCAGTACATACCATCAACACCAGGACACGCCATAAATATCACCAGTACACACCATTCATACCACCAATACATACCATCAACACAACGACCAGTACACACCAACACCACAACCACCAGTACACATCAACACCACAACCAGTGCACACCATTTTCACTACACACCAACACCATCAGTATACACCATTCACACCACCAGTTGTGAAGGCTTACTCAGCCCTGTAACAACTTCAGACAGTATTACCAAGGCTGGCTCCTTCTCTGGAAAATTAATGAATAGAAAAAGAAATAATAACAGACAAAACATAAACACTTTATTATATATAAAATATAAAACACTTAAATATCAAATTTTAATCCTACATTAAAGAAAATGAAAAATGAAAAATATAAATGATAACTGAATTCAATGCTAATATAAAACTTGGGTGTCTGGTGTTGGTGACACTGCGTGTTGTTGAAATCGTAGCAGTTGCCGATGATGGGGGGGGGAGGTCGCAGGTGTTGATGACAACCCACCGGCTCGTTCTTCACAGATTTTCTAGCCGTCAATAATCCGTCCAGATGACAGGAAAGCAGGATTTTTTCCACTGCAATGATGAGGGGTTTTATCCTGCTACTTGCATACACAAACAGGTAAGTGGACCAGAAATTGGGACATCTCAGAACGTTAGTCCGTCTCCTTCAATTCTACTCGTTGATTGGCAGGTGACCCTCTCTGTCATCCAAGCTGGAAAGATAGACAGGTTACCCACTGCTTAAGAAATCACTCTCCATGATAAGTACAATACCAGCTTTCAACCAATAAATCCACTAGAATACAAGGCGGTTGTATCTTACGGGAGGCTGGGACCTGTGAGTCTATGTTACTTTTTTGGAAACCGGACCCCCACACTTCACCTTTGGGGGGGGGAAGGGGGGGGAAGGGATCCCGGGATTTTGGGCCCTGCCCCTCCCTTTAAACCCAAGCAGGGGGCAATAAAACTTTCATTTCGGGGAGGGGGAAAAAGGGGGGAATAGGGGAGCTAAAATTACCTTAAAATTACCCGACAAGGGGAAACTATTTTTTAACAAATTTTACCCCCTCATACTCCTATCTTTTGAATTTTTCCCCCTCCACTCCCCACATCAAGACTTATAGTCAAGGAGTTTTAAGAAGAATAGGCGGGAAAAAGTTCTAACATGTGGAAGTGGAAAGGCAACAAATTTTCTGTCATGTTTTAAACCAGTAAAGGAAATAATTGGATAAACCCATTGATTCAAATTTGGAACAAAAAACCTGGTCCCAATGCCCCATTTAAAGGGAGGCGCCATTTGGGTTTCCCCTTTAAAAATTTTTTTAAGGTTTATATCAGAGGTTTGGGGGTTCCGGTTTCTAAAAAAAATTTCTTTTCCAGCAAATAAAATTTAAGTTTGGAGATACCCCACAAAAGGGGCCCAAACTTCCCTTTTTTTCTATGGTGGGTATTCTTTTTCTGGGGAAAGGGATTTTCCCGGCTTAGGAAGCTACAGAAAAGGGGGAGTCCTTTCATGGTTTTGTAATAAAAACCGAAAACCTAAGCCAGTATTGGGGGAAACGTTCTAAAACCCAAAATGTTTCATTAATTTTTGGGAAAATCTTAAGTATAGGGTCTCTCGGAAAGTTTCTTTTAATTCATTAAATTTTCCGAGCTACACCCAAAAAAGGTTTAAAGAGGTTTTTTTCCCCCACAGATTTTTTAAAGGGAAATTTCAGATAAGGTTGGGGTCAGAAAGGTTCGGGAAAAAACCCTTTGCATAAAAATTTTACAAAACCCAAAAAAGGCTACGCTTGAGGTTTTTGGGTTTTTTGGGGGAAATTTTTAAATTTCTAAAAAAAGCTTTGTTTACTGGGGAGAGGTTGCAGAGATTTATTAGAAAGAAATCGCCCAAAAGTTATATAATTTGTTATACCCAAGGGAAGCTTTTCTTTGGCTTGGCAGTGGGGCCCAAAGGGAGGTAACGTACGAAAAACTCTTGTTAATTTTTTTGGATATTTTCCCCCCGTGGATGTCATTCTTAAATAAAAAATCAAAATAAACTGAAACATTTGGCAAAATTACCCAAGACCTTTTCGCCCGTCTAAGTGGGTAAGCACAGGAGTTCCCCAAAACCAAAGGGCATGGGTTCATATTGCATCAGTCCTTGGTGTTTTGGAAAAAGCGGTGAAACTGCTTAGAAAAATTTTTCAAACCCTTTAAATTGAGGATATCCCTGCGAAATATCAATCTCTGAAAAAAAGGGAAGCGTCAAAAAAATTTTGGTGTAGATCGTTTATCTTTTTAAGGGCTTTGGACCCCGCATCCCCCCGAGTTATAGATTAAGGCCTCTAAAAGTCAATAGCAAGTTTTTATAGGGAATTTATCCCTTTCTTAACCATGTTTTATGGGTGAGAAATTTGGGAGTTTATAAAGGGTTTCAATGATTTTTTAGTTTTAATAATTTGGTCTCCCTCCCCGGTAAAATGATCCAAAGGGGGGAACTGGAACGGGGTAAAATTTTTCGTTTTGGATAGGATTGCCCCCGTACTAAGTCAATCTTAGGGAAATCCCGTGGAGGAAAAAACACCTGGAATATCAGAAAAGAATCTAAAAAATTTTACCCCACCATTGAAATTTGTTATGTTTTTTTATGGTCACCCCAAAAGATTCATTAATATTAATGTTGGTTGCGCCCGGAGTGGTCAAGAGTCACCAAGTCATGTGTTCTTTTTTCTTTGTCTAAAATAAGGGGTCAAATTTTCGCACACCTTACATTTTTCAGGTTTTTTTAAACAAGTTGTGTGGAAAAAACAAGGGCAAAGTTAATTTAAGGCAGTTTACCCAATTTCTTCGGGAAAATTTCTTAGGATTTGATTTTGCAAAACTTAGGTTTCCCCTTACTTTATGGGTAGTCAACTTTCCCACAAAATTTTTAAAATTTATATGGCCCTTTTCCCTGCTACCAAAAAATTTGAAATTTATAGGGGAAAAGTACCAGGACTTCATCTCCTTTTTAAAATTCTCCTCGGGGTTTGGAATCAAAAAAGGTTTTGTTTCTGGTCCATTTACAAAATTAAGTTTTTGAAAATATGTCAGAGGGGCCCCCTCAAGTTTGGATTTTAAGGTCAAGGGAAGGAAAATGGATTTAAAAAGACTGAACCCCAGCATTTACCTCCTCCTTTAGGGCCATAAAATCATAAAGGGGGGGACAATTGGACCTCTGGCCCTGTCTACCATAGAGAAATTCAAAAAAGGGGAAAACCCCCCGGGTCACTGGGAACTTCCCTCATGGCAAACAAAGCACACGGTAGGGAACGATGCCCTCCTTTGGTTTAAGGGGGGCAAAGTTTCCTTTAATGGACTTGACAATCGAATGCTGGGCTCAAAACCTCCCCTTACAGTAGGATGATTGGGTGTGGTGAAGAGAGGGTTTTACTCCCAGAAGTTGGGGATAGATGTTGCATTAAAATCAGATGTGAATTTTTGTCCCCCGGTCAGACAAAATTTTTTAGGGATGGCCCCCTTGGAGAAGATGGGAAAAAAGGGGTTCAGCCACCTTGTAGTAGTTTTGGTCTTTAAAGGGGACGGCTTCAGGGAAAAATCGAAGCTATAATCAAATTAAAGTTAAAAATATATCTAAGGCCCCCAGATGAAAGTGGAGATAAAGGACCCCAACCCCATGTCAATAGCTACTCTTTCAAAGAGTTCCGTTTAAAATAGGCATTTTGGCCATAGGTATCGCCGGGTACCCCGGGAGGGGTGACGTTGGGGACTTTACACGTTTTACAATGGTTTGACATTGGGGGGTATTTTTGGCCAAAAATAGGTTTCCCAATTTTATTTAAGGTTTTACGATGCGGAAATGTTCGGCCCCTGGGAGGTCATGAGCCATTTTAAGAAAAAGTCTCTCTGCATTGACTTGGAAAAAACTGGGGATGGAAAAGCCCATCTCATCTGAATTTACTTTGGGAAAACTGAAAATTGTACAAGGGTACCTTTTTTATATTCAAATTTTTTGAAAAGTTTTTCCCTTTTGGTAACTTTTATTTTGTTTAGCGGGGATTTGGCAATTCTGAAAAGAAAGGGGCCCTTTCTTTGTAAATTTACAAAAGGGGTCCTTCGGTTTTTTTCTAAAGGTTAAAGTCAGGAAAAATTCAAAGGATGGAAAAAAGGGGAAGCCGGGCCCTTTTGGGCTGGCCCTTTGTCAAGTCATTTGGTATCGGAAAGGGGAATCTTCACTTTAATTCCCAACCAGTGGTTCCCAAAACTTTTTTAGCTTGTTACCCCAAATTTTAAAATTTCCCCATAAAGCCCCTGTTTCCCCTTTTACAAAATGTTGTTTTATTGATATATAGGCTAAACGTGAAAGTATAAAGCCTCGCATACTTGTAAACCCAACAAAACATTTTAAAAGTTTAAAAACCCCACATAATTATATATAAAAATTTTAAAAATTTGCTACAAATTTTACAAATAACAGTGGGTTAAAAACTAACTTATATACCCCCCCCAGGGCCCCGTTTCACATACATACCCTTTTTATGTCTACCCGGCTGAAAGCTACAGATAAACTGAAAGTTTTAAAAAAGAGGCAAGGGCCCCAGGAAGTGAGTGAAAGCGTACTGGACAGGTCGATTTGGGGTACTGAGTGACTTTTGTCCCGAAGCATACTTGGTCCCAAAAAAATTTTGGGGTTTTACAAAACCCAACTTATTTTCTTCTTTTCTAAATACTGTGTTTTATTAGTTTTTTATATTTATTTTTAATTTTGGTTTTTAAATTTATTACTTACTTATAATGGGTTTTCTTTACAACTTTATATACTAAAACAAAGTTTTAAAAAATAATCCTCATACCGGGTACCGCATTGTTTTCTTGATTTTCAGAATTCATAACTTTTTTTCTGTCACCCCTCCATTACCCCCCCAAAAATGGTTACCCCCAGTTTGGGAACCACTGATCTAACAAGTGAACCGGTGATCCTACTACCTCGCTTTCGAGAGTAGCATCACTGGTTTTTAATCCCACATGAATCTCACGAGACAGTCTCATCTGAGCTTTCGAGGGGCTTCTCTGACTCTACAGGAAGAGGATCTGAAACACTTATGTCCATCTTTGGTGATGAAAGGTCAACCTCAGAAGGAAGAATGGCACCTTTTACATTACCTATTAGTACGGAGCAAGAAGTGATGAGAGCTAGTACGGCTTCAGACCAACCTGTGAACCATTTAGACCTAATGTAACAACGGATGGTAGGAAAAGTGTCTGTACGGCCCAAGTAGTCTGAAAGTATAGCAGAGGAATGAGTTTCTTTAAGATTAGGGAACAGCTTATCAGAAATGACTATACATGTGCATCCAGTGTCTCGTAAAATGGTAAATACATTTTAAATCCATTAACTGTTCCTGAATAGAAGGGTTTCTTGGTCATTACAGTCTTTAAAACATCTTTTCCAAACTTTTTGGACCTTCTTAGAAGGGGCAATCTGGGCTTTTGTCCCCTTAACACCACACAAATGACAAACAGGAATAAAGAAGTCACTTTACTTTCCACTAGAGGCTTTGATTTCTTAAGGTCTGTTGAACCCTTGCCCTTAGGGTTCGATCCCTTTAGGTCTTTAAGGAATTGTGAGCCTCAGCATAAAAACCCCCCGGGGCCCCTCAGCAACTTCCTTAGCTTTAATCAGGTTACGTTCTTTTAATAAATGTTTTTAAAATCTGGTGGGGAAGAGCTGTCAGGAACGGTCAAAACCCCATAAATTTCTCTAAAAATTTCTAACTGTGTTTCAATTCCTGAGCTCTCTGTCCAAAAGTCGAACAAACGGAAGGGGTTTTAAACCTTTTAACTGCTAAAAGCCCGGGACCAGGCTTTTAAGGTGGCTTACCGAAATTTTTCCTGAAAAAGAATTAGTGTTTTTTTTTTTGGGCTTTAAGGATTGCCTTCTTCATAGGTTTATAATTCCCAATGATATCCTGGGGAAAAAATTGCATAATATTCAAACCCATCCCGGAAAATAACATTCCAAACCTTTAGCCCAGTTTCAGCGGGCCCTTTTTCACAGGGGGTTTTAGCAGTATTTTCAAAACTGATTATGTATGAAGTTATGTCGTCCCCCTCTGTAAAGGGGGTAAATTAGGTGTTGGAGTATTTTGCACTGCGAATAAAGTTAAATTTAAAACCCCTTTCCTCTAAATTGTTGTGTAAAATTTTTACTTTTTTTTTCTCAAATTTCCCAAGGCGATTTTTTCCCCGGCCCCTCGCGACCCTTTTTCCCTTTTCTCTATTAACTATGTTCTCTACCTTTTTGCTTTTTCCCTAAAGGGTTTTTTAAATTTTAAAACCTTTTTCCCTCACGTATCTTGCTTGTTCCCAGGGTTTTTTTGGGCTTTTCCCACTTTCCTCCAGCTTTTTTCCTCACACCCAAGTTTTCACGCTTTTTTTTGTCTTCTCGCTCTCTTTCTGTCTTTGCTTTCCTTTCAATTCTTTTTCTCTCTCCTTTTTCTCCTGTTTTTCCCCTTTTCTGTCCTCTTCTCTCTAAATTTCCCTTCTTTAAAATTTTTTCCCTGAATTTACACTAATGAAATTCAAAATTTTTTTCCCTGTTTTTCCTAATTTTACTTCCACCCTTCCCCCAAAATTTGGTTTTCCTCCTTATTTTAAAAGAATTTTAAAAACAAATCGGGGGGGAAAAAATGAAACGGGCCCTCAAAAAAACGGAGGGTTAATTCCTGCTCCGCTAAAACCCGGTAAATAAACCGGGGGCTCGTTTCCCTGCTTAAATTAAACAATATGTTTTAAATTTAAAAAACAAAGGGGGTTCTTTGCCGGCCCCGAGCAAACATAAGTAGAAGGGGGGGTCCCCGGGGACCATCCAATCTTCTCCCCAAATTTAAATCAAGAGGCCCTTACGACGTTCCCCTTAATAAAATAAAGAGTTTCAATGAAAAAAAATTGTCACTGGAAATTTTGGGCCCCTAGAGTTTTAATCCCCAAAGTTTTTTCAAGTTTCGAACAAAAGGTGGCGAATTAAATATTATATCCTGCCTGACTTGACTTACAATAAAAAGAAATAAACAATCGCCCAAAACTTTTAAATACCTGTAAGAAGTCCTACCATTGAGAAAAGATTACTCATGGTTTTGGGAAAACCCTCTGTGGTATTTCCCGGGGTTGAAGTTCCAATTTGGGAGAATTTGAGATGGAGTTGAATCTTGATTCAGTCGAGTTGATTCCCGGGAAAAGGGCGCCACTTTTTGAAGGCTTACTCAGGGCCCGTAATAACTTCAGACAGGAATTTCCAAGGGTGGCTCCCCCCAGGAAAAATTTTAAAGAATAAAAAAGAAATAAACAGGGGCAAACATAAACACTTTATTTTTAAAATAAAAATAAAAACACTTAAAAAATCAAATATTAATCCCACAATTAAAAAAAATTTAAAAAAGAAAAAAATAAAAAGATAAACTGAATTTTAACGCTTTAAAAATATAGAGGTTTTCTGGTGTTTTTGACACTGGTGTTTTAAATCGTAACCCTTTCCCCCAGATGGGGGGGGGGGGGCTCCCGGTGTTGAAAACCCCCGGCTCGTTTCTTTACAGATTTTCTACCGTCAATTTAAACCATCCAGAAAGACAGGAAACAGGGTTTTTTCCCCCGCAATGAGAGGGTTTTTACCTGCCTTTAAAATTTTCATCAAAAACAGGTAAAAAGGGTCAGAAAATTGGGGACAAAAACCCGAACGTTAAATCCCCTCTCCTTCAATTCTACCGTTGATTGGCAGGTGATCCTCCCCTGGTGCCAAGTGGAAAGATAGACAGGTTACCCACTGCTAAAAATCACCTTTCCCTGGGTGGTACAATACCTAAAAAATGTGGTGATTATTTTCAACAGTCCCAAATTTTAAACAAGGGGCTGAAATGACTAAGTTTTTTATTGGTCAAAAAAGGGAAAAACTTTTAAACCCAAAAAATCCACTTTGAAAACAGACAGGTATGTAATTAAAATAGTCTGGGACTGTGAGGGTTTGTGATTATGTTTGGGGGGAGCCCCGCAAGTCACCTTTCGGGGGGGGGGGGAAAAGGGGGGAAAGGATGCGGGAAACTAGACTGACCCTACCTTAAAAGCAGCCCGGCCCAATCAAACTATTGTTACTATATACTCCATCGCTACTCCTATCTATTGAACTTTTCCCTCTCACCAGTACACATCAACTCCACTACCAGTACACATAAACACAATTGCAAGTAGCCAGCATCAAGACCACCATAACCAGTACACACCGTCAACACCACTAATACACTCATCAGCATTATCATCAGTACACACCATTACAACAGCCAAGCACCACTACCACTACAAACCATCAACAATACCTGTACATACCAATTCCACTACCAGTGCACACCATCAACACCACCACCAATACTCACCAACACCATCAGTATACACAATACAACCACCAGTTCACACTTCCAACAACATTATACACCAGCACCAGTTCAAGTAGCCACCATCATCATCATCACCACCACCAGTACACACCCTCAACACCGCCACCAGTACACATCAACACCTCCAGTAAACACCATCAACATCATACCACCACCAATGGACATCATCTACACCAGTATTAATAGCAGATATCAACACCAATACCAGTAAACACACTTTGAACACGAGTTCACACCTTGAACACCATAACCAGTACACATCACAAGTACACACCACCACACACCACCACCAGTACACACCACTACCACCAGTACACACTAACACCAGAAACGACACCAGTACACGCCACCACCACCATTACACACTACTACACATCAGTACATGCCACCAGTAAAAACCAGTACAACTACAGGTACAGACCAAAACCAGTATACAGTACATACCAGTACACACCACCGGTATACACCAATGCATACCATCACCAGTACACACTATCACCACCAGTGCCCACCACCAGTAGACACCAGCACACACCACAACCAGTACACACCATCACCAGTACACATGACCAGTACATACCACCAGTACACACCACTTCCAGTTAGCATCGCCACCACCAGTACACACCACTACACATCAGTCACACCATACACCATCAATCAGTAAACCACCAGTACACACCAGTACACACCAGCGTACCCAGTAGACACCAGCACACACCACCACAAGTACACACCTCACCAGTGCATATTACCAGTACACACCACCAGTACACATCAGTACACGTCAGTACACACCATCCCCCACCAGTACACCCCACAATTCCACATCACACACACCAGTACACACCAGTACACATCAGTACACCCCACCACCACATCAGTACACACCAACCCCACCAACAATGCATACCACCAGCAGTACACACCACCAGTACACACCACCAGTACACACCAATACCAGTTTACACTAGCACCAGTACACACTAGTAAACATCAGCACACACCATCACCACCAATACACACCAGTACAAACGACCACCAGCACCAGTACTCACTATCACATCCAGTTTACACCACCAGTACACGCCAACACTACACATCAGTACATACCACCAGTACACACCACCAGTAAGCACCAGTACACACCAAAACCAGTATACAGTCCACACCACCAGTACACATCAACACAATCAGTACACACCACCGCCAGTACACATAACCAGTAAACATCAGTACACATCAGTACACACCATTACCACCAGAACACAACACCAATACACACCACCACCAGTACACACCAATGCACACCACCAGTACATACAATCACCAGTACACACCATTTCCAGTTACCACCACCACCAGTACACACCAACACTAGTACACATCGCTACACATCACCAGTACATACCACCACCTGGATTACCTGGAGGTTACCTGGAGGTTATTCCGGGGATCAACGCCCCCGCGGCCCGGTCCATGACCAGGCCTCCCGATGGATCAGGGCCTGATCAACTAGGCTGTTACTGCTGGCCGCACGCAGTCCGACGTACGAGCCACAGCCCGGCTGATCCGGCACTGACTTTAGGTATCTGTCCAGCTCCCTCTTGAAGGCAGCCAGGGGTTTATTTGCAATTCCCCTAATGCTTGATGGGAGGCTTTGAACAGTCTTGGGCCCCGGACACTTATGGTGTTTTCTCTTAGTGTACCAATGGCGCCCCTACTTTTTATTGGCGGCATTTTGCATCGCCTGCCCAGTCTTTTACTTTCGTAGGGAGTGATTTCTGTGTGCAGATTTGGGACCATTCCTTCCAAGATTTTCCAAGTGTAGATTATGATATATCTCTCCCTCCTGCGTTCCAACGAGTACAGGTCAAGTGCTTCCAAGCGTTCCCAGTAGTTAAGGTGCTTGACAGAACTTATACGTGCAGTAAAGGATCTCTGTACACTCTCTAGATCTGCGATTTCACCTGCTTTGTATGGAGATGTTAATGTACAGCAGTATTCCAGCCTAGAGAGAACAAGTGATTTGAAAAGGATCATCATGGGCTTGGCATCTCTCGTTTTGAAAGTTCTCATTATCCATCCTATCATTTTCTTTGCACGTGCGATCGTGGCACTGTTGTGATCCTTGAAAGTGAGATCCTCAGACATTACTACTCCCAGGTCCCTTACATTATTTTTCCGCCCTATTGTATGGCCGGAGTCAGTAGTATACTCTGTTCTAGTTATTATCTCCTCCAGTTTTCCATAACGGAGTAGTTGGAATTTGTCCTCGTTGAACATCATATTGTTTACCGTTGCCCACTGGAAAACTTTGTTTATATCTTCTTGGAGGTTAACCGCGTCCTCAGCAGATGACAGCCTCATGCAGATCCTAGTATCATCCGCAAAGGATGATACGGTGCTGTGGTGTATATCTCTGTCTATGTCTGATATGAGGATAAGGAATAAGATGGGGGCGAGTACTGTGCCTTGTGGAACAGAGCTCTTCACTATGGCAGCCTCCGATTTAACTCTGTTGACCACTACTCTTTGTGTTCGATTTGTTAGGAAGTTGAAGATCCATCTCCCCACCGGTTAACACCAGTACACACCAACGCCGGTATACACCAGTGCACACCATCAGTAGACACCACCAGTGCACACCATCAGTACACACCAGTACACACCATTACACACCATTACACGCCAGTACACTCCAGTACACACCAAGGGTACACACCAGTACACATCAGTACACCCCACCACACATCAGTACACACCACCAGTACACACCACCACCAGTACGCATCACCAGTACACACAATCCTCACCACCAGTGCACACCAGTACACACCAATACACACCAGTACATACCATCAGTACACACCAACACCAGTACACACCAACACCAGTTCACACAAACACCAGTTCACACAAACACCACCGGTACACACCAGTACACATCACCAGTACACACCAGCACACCTCAATATACACCTGTACACACCAATACACACTACGCACCACCAGTGCACACACCACCAGTACACATCTACAGTATACACCAGTACACACCATCAGTACACACAATCACCACCAGTACACATCAATACATACCACCAGTACATGCCATCACAAGTACACAACTAGTGCACACCCACCAGTACACATCAGTACACACCACCCCCACCACCAGTACACAGTACACACCACCAGTACACAATACACAGTACACACCATCACCAATACACACCAGTACATATCACCAGTAGCCAACATTGACCCAACTTCAGAGAAACTTTAAAAAAAATCGGTCCAGCAATTGAGTCTTTTGGTCCAGCTGTCCAATCGTCTTTTGGTCCAGCTGTCCAATCGTCTTTTGGTCCAGCTGTCCAGTCGTCTTGTATTCCAGTGTTCCTCCGGTTCAGTGTTCCAGCGGCCAAGTGGTCCAGTGATCCAGCTGAGAAGTGGATCAGTGGTCTAGCGGTAAAGTGGTTCATCGGTAAAGTGGAGCAGTGTTCAAATGGACTAGTGGTGCAGTGGACCAGCGTCAATTGGTCCAGTGGTACAGCGGTCCAGTGAGAAATAAAAACGGCGGAGGATATATTATTACGGCCATATTGTGGAGCACATCTGCCGCTACACCTCCAGTGTTGTTAACACTGGCGAGAGTGGTCGCACTGGGACACCTACCATACTGAGGAGAGAGAGAGAGAGAGAGAGAGAGGAGAGAGAGAGAGAGAGAGAAAGCGAGCGAGCACACACACCACACTACAGCCACAGGAGAGAGAAAAATTCGCTGCGGGACAGTGAAGCATAAAACACTAACGACTGAGGACTCAGTGTGGGGGTAACTGTTCCTGCTAACAAGGTCCACCTCAAACACTCGCACTCTCTCACTCATAAATACACACACATACACACAGCATACACACATGCACGCAAGAGATGAGAGTCGACACCTGCCACACACACACACACCACACACACACACACACACACACACACACACACACACAGTGTGAAGATCTGTGTGAAGCACTGTGTGAACCAATAACATTCTCAACAGTCAAAAGAAACAAGGTACTTGTTTCATATGACTGCGAATGTGGTCCTGGTATTTATAAAAAGGGAAGAGGTAAGTGGTAGTGAACTACAGTCCAGTGTCACTAAAATGCAGAGTATGTAATGGTATAAGAAGATTTCTGAAGTATAAGGAAACGTATTTTCTATCTAACATATCTGCTAGAGTTCTATTACAAGGAAACGAAAGCTACCCCACAAAATCGGGAACAGAAGATAGAGTAGCAGGCAGGAATAAGAGGGAATGCATTAGAGTGGAAGTAATACTTAGAGCAGAAAGGAATCAATGGGAGGTTTCGGAATGGGCGAATGTGACGAGCTGGGTTCCCCAAGTGTCACTGAGGCAGAATAGTCTCAAACTTCTCACCTAACTCGTACAATAACCGCATAACTGCAAAAGAAAGGCTGGTCATTTTTAAGGGTAGCTTTCAGGAACCTCATCAAAGATATATTGAGGACCCTATACACGGCATATGCCAGACTTCTTGGAGTACGCAGCGTCAGTGTGGATCCTGCTTCGGATAAACTATGTAAAGAGGCTAGAGAAAGCGTTTAGATTTGCAACGAAACTAGTCCATCAGCTGAGGGGCATGAACAATGAAGAAAGACTAGATTATGTTAGGTAAGGTTTGTCAGATAACAGGAAAAGTGTTTTCTGACTAGGGTCTTAGTCATATGATGACCTAGAAATGGAGCTTTTGGTCATCTATCCGAGGCCTTCCGCTGGCTTACCGGTCCACCACTTTATACAAAAAAAGTTTGATTATGATTATAACCATTCGAGATAGGAGAGGCTAGAAGAGCTAAACCTAGCTACATTACATGACAGAAGGACCAGAGAACACGAGATAGCTACGTATAAGTTACTGAGGAGAATGGACGGGGTGGGCAGAACGAGACTGTTTGAGATTCTGGTCTATGGCACATGAGGTCACAGCTGGAAGGTAAAAAAAACATTGATAAATCATAAGAATGTTATGAAACCCTGCAGAGAAGTGGTACAGGTGAGATCCATATATAGAAAGTTAATGCCAGAGAAGAAGTACCAGGAGCTCAAACTCGACCCCTACAAAAACAGAGAGATGAGTATAATAGGTGAAAACAAACACACACACACACACACACATACACACACACACACACACACACGATAAAGCTCTTGAACCAGAGAGTGAAACTAGTGGAGATCAGCGAAGAGACGGGGCCAGGAGCTGTGAATCGACCCCTGCAACCAATAATAGGTGAGTAAAAATAGGTGACTAAACACACACACACCTGGTCTAGCAATTGGCTCCTGAAGTTCAACCCCACCAAGTGCAAAGCCATGAAGATTGGGGAAGGGCAAAGAAGACCGCAGACGGAGTGCAGTCTAGGGGGCCAGAGACTACAAACCTCACTCAAGGAAAAAGATCTAGGGGTGAGTATAACACCAGGCACATCTCCTGAAGCGCACATCAACCAAATAACGCATATGGGCGCCTAGCAAATCTCAGAGCAGCATTCCGACATCTTAATAAGGAATCGTTCAGGACCCTGTACACCGTGTGCGTTAGGCCCATATTGGAGTATGCGGCACCAGTTTGGAACCCACACCTAGGCAAGCACGTAAAGAAACTAGAGAAAGCGCAAAGGTTTGCAACAAGACTAGTCCCAGAGCTAAGAGGTATGTCCTACGAGAAGAGGTTAAGGGAAATCAACCTGGTGACACTGGAGGACAGGAGAGATAGGGGGGACATGATAACGACATACAAAATACTGAGAGGAATTGACAAGGTGGACAAAGACAGGATGTTCCAGAGATGGAACACAGCAACAAGGGGACACAGTTGGAAGTTGAAGACACAGATGAATCACAGGGATGTTAGGAAGTATTTCTTCAGTCACAGAGTAGTCAGTAAGTGGAATAGTTTGGGAAGCGATGTAGTGGAGGCAGGATTCATACATAGCTTTAAGCAGAGGTATGATAAAGCTCACGGTTCAGGGAGAGTGACCTAGTAGCGACCAGTGAAGAGGTGGGGCCAGGAGCTCGGACTCGACCCCTGCAACCTCAACTAGGTGAGTACACACTACCACTATTACTTTTTACTATTATTATTACTTACTATTACTTCCACTGCTATTACAACTACTAACTCAACTATTACTTAAACTACTAATACTGTTCCTGAAGTATGTCACTACTGCTCCAACTTCATCCTATAAGCATAAGAATTACATACACTTATACAACATATACATGTTATGTTTTTAAATTGCAGCTGCTTCATTCAGCATTGTATTCTACGTCGGCCAGGGAGGGCTGATAACGAAGGTGCTTTCACTGTATATGTAATTATATTCTCTCTTTGTATTTGTAACTAAAAAAAAATTCTGGAACATCCATCTATTTGTTATTATTCATTGTTTATTCTGTGGAAAATATATATTGCGTGACAATGTATACACACATTTGCAGAAAGGAATATGCTGTACATGAATATATATCTCTGAATGAATGTGTGTATATATATATATATATATATATATATATATATATATATATATATATATATATATATATATATATATATATATATATGTGCCACGGGGTGGGGAATGCAAATCTGTATCTCAGGTACTTTCACACTTCTCAGTGCGTCATCAGGAGCTATGCAATGTTGCCAGGCATCAACTGAAGGAGTGAAGGGAAATTTTCATAGAGTAGCGCAGTGCGGGTCTGTCACCTGCTGCAGCGTCTCTGAGAATGTGGGCCAACGGCTGGTGCCACCCCACACCACCACCATACCCCCCATATGGGGTAGGAGGGATTTGAGACGCAATGTATTAAGAAATTAGAAAATATAATAGCAAGCCCCTTGCTTTTTCTAGCCACTTAGAACAGGTCATGTGACTTGAGAAAGTACGTTTCTCAGTGGATACTGCATATATGGATTGCTATTTCTGTGTAATCTTTCTAATTTATAAAAGAAAGGAAATGACAGTGTTCTTTGTCTGTTCAAATGTCCTGGTCTGGAGTACTCGAATGTTTTCCATATATTTTCCTTGATATTGTTTATTATTATTCTCAGTATCGATTAATATGCCTTGGGAATCTTCTATACCATTCTGATATTTCTTTGATCCATATACTTCTAATATCTTTCAACCCCACTACCTGTGTTATCACGTAATCTTGTGTACCTGTTAATGTTTGGTTCAGCAATAGCTCAACGCATTATGTAACCATTCACAACTGACGTAGCATGAAGTTTTGGGTAAGTAGACACAGGCTGAGCATCACCAAACCATCATGAGACCACCTGGCATAATGAGCAATCCTATGATTTTGTATACCATTGTTGTTTAAGGCTGTGTACAACACTCGACTGAATAGCTATCGAGCTTGTATAACCCATAACTTGAGTTATATATTGTATTCCTTTCATATTTAATGAGAGAAGATTCAATTATGCTTCTTTCTATGACAGAACTGTTTGGTACAATAATCTGGGCAATAACCTTGTAAACCCCACCAACTTTGTTGGAGGGTGTGTTTTTAATCAACCTTTGTTTCAGTCTGTGTTATTGAGAACAAGGTTTATGTTGATCTTTTCTATGCTTCACGCAGACAAACCAGGTTCTCATTGTATGGTAAAACTAGTACGTTTTTCTTGGCAATCATTTCCTTAAGTTCAGTCCTGTAGAAAATCTTTCTTGCTGACATTAGTGCCTTCTCGACAAAATCCCTAGGATATCTCAGTTTTGTGGCTATGTTGAATATCTTGCTGATTTCGTCCTCTAGGTACTCTGAACTGCAGATGCGCAAGGCTCTCAAGAACATTGAGGAACACACTCCTTTTTACCCTAGTTTCGTGATTGGGATAGTAATGAATCTATGACGACTCACTGGCGGATTTTCTATAAACTGTAAATTTGAATTTTCTATCAACACGATAGAGTAAAATATCTGGGAATGGTGAAGTGTTCTTTATTTCATGTTCCGTAGTGAACTTATTGGAAGGTACTAGCCCATTGAGTCTGGGTAGGAATTCATCAAAGTTGTGATCTCTAGGCCATAGGCAAAGAACATCATTTACGTATCTGAACCAACTAACTTTATCTGGGAGAATGTATTTAAGAAGTCTAGTCTCGTAGAATTCAATATACAAGTTGCTGAATAAGGGGCTCAGGGTATTTCCCATTGCCATGCCTTGTTTTTGAGCATAGTATTTCCCTTCAAACACGAACTTGTAATCAGTAACACAGTTTTACCAAGTCGGTTATTATTTTCGTGGGGTAGGGGATGGCGAAGTTTTCTAATTCCTCTTCAAGGTACGAAAGCAAATCAGGGACAAGGACTTTGGTGAACAGAGCTGTGATATCAAAGTTCACTAGGGTAAAGTCTTGAGGGACATAATTTCTGAAGCCTTTCAGTAAGGTCAGCATTATTTTTAATGTGTGTCTCCGAGATCCTACCAACCATGGGAGTTAGAAGTTTAACCAGTCATTTAGGTAGGTTATATGCTGCTGAGCCTACTGAACTTATAATAGGACGGGCTGGGTACAATGGCTTATGAGTCTTAATTAACCAATAAAGATATGGTAGAGTTGCCGACCTAGCGGACAGATGTTTAATTAATTCATCATCATCCTTCAATATAAAGCTTGCATTCAAAAACACTGGGACTGTGAAACAAAGGCTGATTAAAAACACACCCTCCAACAAAGTTGGTGGGGTTTACAAGATCTCATGTACTCAGTGTCCTCATACATTGGTCAAACAGGTAAACATCTGGAAACCAGAATAGCCCAACATAAATGTTCAGTCAGGACATGGCAGGAATCGAACACTATCTTTAACCTCATTAGTTCCTTTAATCACTCACTGGGATGGGCTGCTGCCCAGATTATTGTACTAAACAGTACTGTCATAGAAAGAAACAGAACTGAATCTTCTCTCTTGGAAAATGGCAAATGTAATACCTATTTACAAAGCAGGAGGGAGGTCCTTATCTTTGAACTACAGACCAATAAGCCTAGTTTCCATATTGGGAAAATTTATGGAATCAGTAATTGCCGAGGCAATTTGTAGCCATCTTGAAAAGCATAAATTGATTAATAAATCTCAGCACGGTTTTACAAAAGGGCGTTCCTGTCTTACGAATTTATAAACTTTTTTCACTAAGGTGTTTGAGGAGGTAGATCGCGGTAATGAATATGATATTGTGTATATGGACTTCAGTAAGGATTTTGATAGTCCCACATCAGAGACTATTGAGGAAAATTTAGTCACACGGAATAGGAGGAGAATTTTTTCCTGGATAGAGGTGAGGTTGACAGACAGGCAGCAGAGAGTTTGTGTAAATGGGGAGAAATCGGAGCGGTGTTCCACAGGAGTCATTGTTGGGCCCCTTGTTGTTCACAATCTACATAAAGAACTGTTAGCAAAAATGTCATATCTATTAAGCATAGACATCTCCAGAGAATACTAGAAAGGTCTGCCCCTCTAGCATTCAGCTTGTTACTGGGTTTTTGTAAAAAGTAGTCAGTATACTGGTCCAGTTATCCGTTAAAATTTATCATATGTTTAATAGTGCTTTAGGATTGCAACTGAAAGGATACTAATCGAAATTAAAATTAATATGTTTATTAACAAAGTTAAAGTTGTCTCGGTGGAAAATACCAAAGTAAACGCTTTATATTATAGGATATAAGTTGCTACACTTCTCTCGTATTGCAAAAGTAAGATGTATAATAATGCTGAAAGCACATTTCATATCTTTGTTTAAGTACCGTCTGGTACATTGTCATCAATTATAAATATACTAATATTCAAGTAAGTGTGTGTGAATGTGTGTGTATATATAGGTGCTCCAAGGAGTTCGTTATGTCTCAAGAATCGACTCGATTTAACCAGTGACTAACTAAACGTCCTCAAATAATTTATCTATCTGACAAACTGGCAATCAGAACAGTAGCAGTAGCTCCTGATTGAGTTGGCTTTTGCGCAGTGTTGACGTGTACTTAGCTCTGTGAAGACCTGTTTGCGCGCTCTCTACGAATTGAAGCAAGTTGCCCTCCATCGAGCAACTTTACCAACAGCTTAAGGAAGAATTGAGGATGGCGAAGTTAGAGATTCGGCGACTGACCGAGGAAAACAAGAAGATTCGTAGTAATCCTCCTGTTTTGAGTCCTCAGGCCAAGAAGGGAAACTGGACAGTGGCTCGACAGCAGGGAACGAAGTTGACGATCAAGAAGACGAATGGAAAGGTAGAAACGATGAAGAAGAAAGAGACTGCCGTGGAAACTGTTGTGGAAACATCTAATACATTCTCGGTGCTACCCGACGAATGTGAGTCGACTACTGGGAACATCACGACGAACGACACCAAGGAAGGTAAGAATATTGTTGTTGTTGGGGATAGCCAAGTTAGGTATATGGATAGGGCGTTCTGCTTGAAGGACAGGAGTAGGAGACAGAGTTTGCTTTCCTGGGGCTGGGATGGAGGATATTGTTAGCCGTCGGGATGACATCATGAGAGGTAATGGGAGCAATCCTATTATCTGTCTCAGTGCTGGAGGCAACGATGTTGGCAGACGTAGGAGTGAAGATCTGATTAGCAGGTATAGGTCAACAATAGAAATAATTAGGAGTAAGGGTGGGAACCCTGTCATATGTGGTATTTTGCCAAGGAGAGGAGTTGGAAATGAATGGTTGTCCAGGGCAATTGGTGTCAATTGCTGGCTGGACAAATACTGTAAGGAAAATGCGGTAACATTCATTGACAACTGGGACCTCTTCGATGGCAGAAGTGACATGTATGCCAGGGATGGGGTTCACTTATCTAGGTCTGGGGTTTTAGCACTTTCAACTGCAGTGGAGGGAGCAGTTAGGACTTTAAACTAGGAATAATTAGTGGTATGGGTTTTGGCAGGAAAACAGTGAAGTCCCAGTGTAGTAATATTACGAGTTCTAGGGGAACTAGTAATAAACAGAACGAGGTAGATATTGAAAAGCCAGGGACTTTGGGTGATAAGGACAGTAATAGGTTTAGTAGAAAAACAGAAATGAGCAGGAAGGGTAAAGAGAAAGGAGAGTCTTTCAATGTTTATTATGCTAATTGCCGTAGTGCTAGGAATAAGATGGACGAGTTGAGATTAGTTGCTAGTGCAGGTAACATTGATGTATTTGCCTTAACTGAGACGTGGTTTAATTCAAAAAGTCGGGACATGCCTGCGGAATGTCATATTCAGGGTTTTAAAATGTTCCAAGTAGATAGAAGTATCGGGAAGGGGGGTGGGGTGGCATTGTATGTCCGAGATCGCTTGAACTGTTGCATAAAAACGGGTATTAAGTCTGAAGTAACACATACAGAGTCTGTTTGGATAGAATTTTCAGAGGGGCATGAAAAACTGATTTTAGGAGTGATATACCATCCCCCAAACTTAGATAGGGACCAAGGGAGACTACTATGGAAGGAAATTGTTAAGGCCACAAGGCACGATAATGTAGTAATTCTAGGAGACTTTAACTTTAGTCATATTGATTGGAATTTCTTGACTGGGAATTTAGAATCATACGACTTCTTAGTAGTAGTTCAGGATTGCTTTTTGAACCAGTTTGTGACAGAACCTACAACGGGAAATAACCTGCTTGACTTAGTTATGGCAAACAATGAATCCCTTGTTAATAATATAGAAATTTCAGAGGAACTGGGTGCTAGCGACCACAAATCAATTACATTTAGCATTGAATGGAAGTACGATAATAGCGATAACTCAGTAACAGTCCCAGATTTTCGCTTAGCAGATTACGATGGGCTTAGAGAACACTTATCATCTGTTGACTGGGGTAACGAAGTGAGCTATCAATATGACAGTTTTCTGAACACTATACATGCTGCTCAAAGAACGTTTATCCCATATAAAGAAATTAGATCGAATAGAAATGACCCAAAATGGATGAATAATAGGCTGAAATATCTACTAGAGCATAAGAAAGGAATTTATAGGCGTATCAAAAGAGGTGAGGGTCATCTTAAGAATCAGTATATTGACATTAAGAGGGACATTAAAAAGGGGATAAGAAAAGCTAAAAGGGACTATGAAATTAAAGTTGCTAGGGATTCTAAAACTAACCCAAAAAGTTTTTTCCAGGTCTATAGAACAAAAGTTAGAGATAAGATAGGTCCCCTTAAAAATAACTATGGGCACCTTACTGACAAAGAGAATGAAATGTGCTCGATTTTTAATAATTATTTTCTCTCAGTTTTACACAGGAAGACACTAACAATATTCCAGTAATTAATTTTTATAGTGGGCCAGAAGAAGATAAATTATGTAACATCACAGTCACTAGTGAAATGGTTGTGAAGCAGATAGACAGACTGAAGCAAAATAAGTCGCCGGGTCCTGATGAGGTTTTTTCAAGGGTTCTTAAGGAATGCAAAATGGAACTCTGTGAACCATTAACTAATATTTTTAATTTCTCTCTTCAAACAAGTGTAGTGTCTGATATGTGGAAGATGGCTAATGTAATTCCTATTTTTAAAGCAGGGGACAAGTCGTTACCGTCAAATTACCGCCCAATAAGCCTGACCTCAATTGTAGGCAAATTACTAGTCAATTATAGCTGAGATTATAAGAAGCCATCTCGATAAGCATAGCTTGATTAATGATACTCAGCATGGATTCACAAGAGGCCGGTCTTGTCTAACTAATTTATTAACTTTCTTCAGTAAAGCTTTTGAGGCTGTTGACCACGATAAAGAATTTGATATTATTTACTTTGATTTTAGTAAGGCTTTTGATAGAGTTCCGCACCATAGACTGTTAAAGAAAGTGGCAGCTCATGGCATTGGGGGAAAAGTGCTCTCGTGGATCGAGTCATGGCTCACTGACAGGAAGCAGTGTGTGTCCATATATGGGGTTAAATCCGAGTGGGGATCTGTAACAAGTGGCGTTCCACAGGAATCAGTCTTGGGCCCGTTGTTGTTTATAATATATATCAATGATCTTGATGAGGGAATTACTAGTGATATGAGCAAATTCGCCGATGACACAAAGATAGGTAGGATAATTGATTCAAACGTTGATGTTATGGAACTTCAGGAGGATTTAAACAAACTCTATTCTTGGTCAGAAAAGTGGCAGATGCAGTTCAATGTAGATAAATGCAAGGTTCTGAAGCTTGGGAGTGCCCATAATCCTAGTACTTATAAGTTAAATGATGTAGAAGTTAGCCATACAGATTGCGAAAAGGACTTGGGGGTTATGGTGAGCAGCAACCTTAAACCATGACAGCAATGCCTAAGCGTACGTAATAAGGCAAATAGATTACTGGGATTTATATCAAGAAGTGTAAGCAACAGAAGTCCAGAGGTCATACTGCAGCTTTATACATCATTATTAAGGCCTCACCTAGATTATGCAGCTCAGTTCTGGTCTCCATATTACAGAATGGACATAAATTCGTTAGAAAACATTCAGCGTAGGATGACTAAATTAATACATAGCAGATGGAAATATAAACACATATGCAGTATAATGTGATCCTTTATTGACAACGTTTCACCCACACATTGGGTTTTTTCAAGTCACACACAGATCTACCTGGGGTGGAAGGTACGGGAGTATTTATAGTCATGTTGAGGTCAGATGGAGAATGCTGCATCTGATGATCTACCGGGTGGGGTTATAGAATCTTGGGTAGCTTGGCAGGGGTATTGGACAAGTTGTGAGTAGACCTTCTGCAGTGTTCTATGTTCTCATGTCGGATAGCGATGAAGAAGTTTCTTGTGCAAGAAAGGTATAAAATACCGACAATATGAAAGTTAAGACACATGTGCAACATCTGGATATCTTTATTGTAGACGTTTCGCCCTCCAGTGGCTTTATCAATACAGATTCTAGGACATAATAGGAAGACAGTAGAACTATATACAAAAGATGAGGTAATCAGTCCCTCGGCCTTGGAGTTAGTGTACACAGCATCGTGGTGGAGGAGAATCAGAAGTTTCTTGGCGAGTGGTTCAGCTATGTTATAGAAGCCGTTGTTCTGGTTGAAATTGTTGGTTATAGAGATAAGCGATGATTCCAGGATTCTTCGGTATTGAGTGTTGTCTTCTGTGCCGATAAGTCTTGAGTTTCTGTAGTTAATTAAATGGTTGTGTGAATTGCGATGTTGTACACAGGCATTCCTTGTATCGTCAGTCCTGCTTGCATATTGGTGTTCTGAAATACGTGTTTGGAGGTCTCTTGATGTTTCGCCCACATATAATTTGTTGCAGTCATTACAAGGGATTATGTATACCCCTGCAGAGGATGGAGGCTTGCCCTGTCTACTACTGGTGATGTCCTTGATGGTCGTGGTTGTGGAGGTAGATACTTGGAATGATGTATTGGAAAAGATGTTGGATACATGTTTGGCAATGGAGTTGGTGGGGAGGACTATGTATCTCTTCTCGGCAGTGTCTTCTCTGGGTGTGTTGAAGATGTTTAATGCCCGCCGTCTGCAGTCTCTGATGAAGTGACGAGGATAGTGGAGTTTAGAAAATACTTGTTCAATTATAGTGCATTCTTCCTCAAGGAACTCATTGCTGCAGATTCTGAGTGCACGCAGGAAGAAGCCTATAATTACACCACTTTTGGTTTTGGTGTCGTGGTGAGAGCAAAAGTGGAGAAGATCGTTTTGGTTGGTGGGTTTTCGATAGACTTTAAAACGAAGTTCGTGATCAGAGCAGAACATCAAGGAAAGGAAGAGTGTAATAAAGTTGGTAGAATTAAAGACAATATGTAAAGTAAAAGGGCAAGTGAGGTGCAATACTAGTGAGGTACCATTTCGATGTTCACTAGTGGTGGTAGTAGTAGTAGTAGTAGTGACAAAAGTAATACAATATGGTAGAGCAATTAATTCGCACATGAGAAAAAGGATACAAAAGCTATTACTTGGGTAACATAAAAATAGGTTGGACAAATATAGACTGGAAAGAGGCAGCTTGTTTCAGTGTTCACTCCTTGTATGTGCTTGTGTAGTATAACAAGCATATACAAGGAGTGAACACTGAAACAAGCTGCCTCTTTCCAGTCTATATTTGTCCAACCTATTTTTATGTTACCCAAGTAATAGCTTTTATATCCTTTTTCTCATGTACGAATTAATTGCTCTACCATATTGTATTACTTTCGTCACTACTACTACTACTACTACTACTACCACCACTAGTGAACATCGAAATGGTACCTCACTAGTATTGCACCTCACTCTGATCCTATATATTCCCTCTGTGTCCATGTATTGTTTGTAATGGCTTGATAAAGCTCCTGGAGAGCGAAACGTTGCCACAATAGAAAGGAAGAGTGTTGTCGACTTCTTCTTCAAGTGTGAACTGGATTGAAGGCTCGACCTGGTTGAGCTTGTCTTGGAGAGCTTGAACGTTGAAGCGTTTAGGAGTTATGAGGAGAATGTCGTCAACATAACGGAGCCAGGTGACAGACGAAGGAATAATGGTGGAGAAACGTTCGGCTTCTAGATGTTCCATGTATAGGTTCGCCAGGACCGCACTGAGTGGCGAACCCATGGGTAGTCCAAAAGTCTGCTGAAAGAGGTGATTTTCGAAAGAGAAACACGTAAAGCCAACACATAGTTCAACAAGGTCGATGAAATCGCTGGCTGGAATGGGAAAATCAAGTGAATCGTCAATTTTCCTACGCAAGAGATCGATGGCTTGTGTAGTAGGTTCTTTGGTGAATAGGGAAGTCACGTCAAGGCTGGAAAGTTTCTTGTTCCTGATGTATTCGCAACATCAACATCAGGAACAAGAAACTTTCCAGCCTTGACGTGACTTCCCTATTCACCAAAGAACCTACTACACAAGCCATCGATCTCTTGCGTAGGAAAATTGACGATTCACTTGATCTTCCCATTCCAGCCAGCGATTTCATCGACCTTGTTGAACTATGTGTTGGCTTTACGTGTTTCTCTTTCGAAAATCACCTCTTTCAGCAGACTTTTGGACTACCCATGGGCTCGCCACTCAGTGCGGTCCTGGCGAACCTATACATGGAACATCTAGAAGCCGAACGTTTCTCCACCATTATTCCTTCGTCTGTCACCTGGCTCCGTTATGTTGACGACATTCTCCTCATAACTCCTAAACGCTTCAACGTTCAAGCTCTCCAAGACAAGCTCAACCAGGTCGAGCCTTCAATCCAGTTCACACTTGAAGAAGAAGTCGACAACACTCTTCCTTTCTATTGTGGCAACATTTCGCTCTCCAGGAGCTTTATCAAGCCATTACAAACAATACATGGACACAGAGGGTATATATAGGATCAGAGTGAGGTGCAATACTAGTGAGGTACCATTTCGATGTTCACTAGTGGTGGTCGAGCCTTCAGTCCAGTTCACACTTGAAGAAGAAGTCGACAACACTCTTCCTTTCCTTGATGTTTTGCTCTGCAAAGCTGACCACGAACTTCGTTTTAAAGTCTATCGAAAACCCACCAACCAAAACGATCTTCTCCACTTCTACTCTCACCACGATACCAAAACTAAGCGTGGTGTAATTATAGGCTTCTTCCTGCGTGCACTCAAAATCTGCAGCAATGAGTTCCTTGAGGAAGAATGCACTATAATTGAACAAGTATTTTCTAAACTCCACTATCCTCGTCACTTCATCAGAGACTGCAGACGGCGGGCATTAAACATCTTCAACACACCCAGAGAAGACACTGCCGAGAAGAGATACATAGTCCTCCCCACCAACTCCATTGCCAAACATGTTTCCAACATCTTTTCCAATACATCATTCCAACTATCTACCTCCACAACCACGACCATCAAGGACATCACCAGTAGTAGACAGGACAAGCCTCCATCCTCTGCAGGGGTATACATAATCCCTTGTAATGACTGCAACAAATTATATGCGGGCGAAACATCAAGAGACCTCCGAACACGTATTTCAGAACTCCAATATGCAAGCAGGACTGACGATACAAGGAATGCCTGTGTACAACATCGCAATTCACACAACCATTTAATTAACAACAGAAACTCAAGACTTATCGGCACAGAAGACAACACTCAATACCGAAGAATCCTGGAATCATCGCTTATCTCTATAACCAACAATTTCAACCAGAACAATGACTTCTATAACATAGCTGAACCACTTGCCAAGAAACTTCTTCATCGCTATCCCACATAAGAACATAGAACACTGCAGAAGGTCTACTCACAACTTGTCCAATACCCCTGCCAAGCTACCCAAGACTCTATAACCCCACCCGGTAGATCATCAGATGCAGCATTCTCCATCTGACCTCAACATGACTATAAATACTCCCGTACCTTCCACCCCAGGTAGATCTGTGTGCGAAGATTGAGACACTTATGCAGCATATGGGAATCTTTATTCAGGAAACGTTTCGCCACACAGTGGCTTCATCAGTCCAATACAAAGAGGAAGGCGTAATGGACTGAACACATCGACTTCAGGTTGAGGGACTGATTACCTCATTCTTCTCCTCTCCTTACGCCATCCTCTTTGTATTGGACTGATGAAGCCACTGTGTGGCGAAACGTTTCCTCAATAAAGATTCCCATATTCTGCATAAGTGTCTCAATCTTCAACTTGTCGGTTTTTCAAACCATTCATCACAGATCTGTGTGTGACTTGAAAAAGCCCACTGTGTGGGTGAAACGTTGTCAATAAAGGATCACATTATACTGCATATGTGTTTATATTTCCATTGTGTCGGTATTTTATACCATTTATTTCCATAATACATAGCATTAGAAATCTTCCTTATGAAGAAAGATTGAAGACTCTTAAGTTACATTCACTTGTTAGACGAAGAATGAGGGGAGACCTGATCGAAGTGTATAAGTGGAAGATAGGTATTAATAAAGGGGATATTAATAAGGTCTTGAGGGTGTCTCTCCAAGAGAGAACCCGCAGTAATGGATTTAAATTAGATAAGTTTAGATTTAGAAAGGGCATAGGAAAGTATTGGTTTGGAAATAGGGTAGTTGATGAGTGGAACAGTCTACCTAGTTGGTTTATTGGGGCTAGGACTTTGGGTAGTTTCAAATTTAGGTTGAATAAGTACATGAGTGGGAGGAGTTGGATTTGAGTGGGACTTTCACATCAGAGCTTATTTCTTGGGTGGCATAGAAAATTAGGTTGGGCAAATGTTTTGTTAGTGGGATGAATTGTAAAGGACCTGCCTAGTATGGGCCAACAGGCCTCCTGCAGTGTTCCTCCTTTCTTATGTTCTTATGTTTACTTGAACAATGCGGCCACCCTTAGCCAACAGCAATAAACTCACAAGCAGCAGAAGCATGGAGTCAGGAACAAGGAGACAAAATAATGACCCTAACTGGGGACCTTCTACAGATCCTCCATAAAAAAAACTAAAATGGCACAGTACCACGACTGGAACGATACACAAATAACCCGCACATGTTTGTGACTGCAAATGGTCAAAGCCAGATCGAAACGTCGTAAGCTCCGCTCTTCTATGTGCGGGTTATTTGTGTATCCTCCATAAAAGGCAAAAAACTCGCTTAATACTGAATCTAGTTCAGCATAGCCAATCCCCGACTAAGACAGTGCATAGATGCCACAACAAATTAGGTCAGAAGCTACAGCTCAGGACCTGGGGTATCTTAGAGTGTCAGTACAACACACAACCTCAGTGAAACATCGAAAAAAAATAAGTCTAAACTATGCTCTTTGAACGGAAGTTACAGAGTTACGAGAAACATGTTTCGTCTCACCACCGAAATCATACTCTACCAAACAGTCTAATTAACGAACACAACCAGAGACAAGAGAGAGAGGTGTTGGTCGAACCAGCACCAGCAGAGCAAGAGAGAGAGAGGAAGGCAAGGTGTTTCCTAACTCTGGTGCAACCACGCCACTGATCACGTGATTCTCCGGTGGACTGCCCAGCTACACCAGAGAAGCTGGCAGGTAAACAAGCGAGGCGGAAATTAACAAGGTAGTTTGCCAATGTGGGCAGCTACTCAACACACAATGGTTTTTCAAACCATTCATCACAATGAGTACAGAATAGCGTAAATTGTTACATCCTACCTAACAACGTAAGCTAAGTCAAATAACATAAGGCATGATATTTTCAATTTAGCTAATACTGAAAATATCAGCAATATAAAATTATATGAAAAGATAAAATACATAATAATTACAATGTAAACAATGAATATACATTGGGCCCCATTCAGGAGGTGCAATAAGACATAGATGAGGGAATAAATAGTGACTTAAGCAAATTTACTGATGACACCAAAATAGGCCGTCAAATTCATTCTGATAAGGGCATTAGAACACTCCAAGAAGATTTAAATAGACTGATGCAGTGGTCCCAAGAGTGGAAGATGCAGTTTAATATAGACAAATGAAATGCTCTAAACACTGGACAGGAAAATAACCATACACATAAACTAAGTATAGAAGCTCTTAATATTACTGATTACAAAAAGGATTTGGTAGTTCCGGTTAGCAGTAATCTAAAACCAAGACAACAGTGCATAAGCGATTGCAGTAAACTGAGTAGAAACCTTGGCTTCATATCAAGAAGCAGTAATAATAGAAGTCCTCATTTTGTTCGTCAACTCTATATATCTTTGGTTAAGCCTCATTTAGATTATGCTGGATATATATGCACTGAAAAACATGGAGGAGGATGACAGAGTTAATCATTAGTATCAAAAATCTTCCCTTTGAGGACAGATTGTGGGCCCTGAACCTGCACTCTCTAGAGTGGTGTAGAATTAAAGGGGATATGCTTGAGGTGTATAAGTGGAAAACAGGAACAAATAGAGGGAATGTAAATGGCGTGCTTAAAGTATATAGCCAAGACAGGACTCGCAGCAATGGTTTTAAGTTTGAAAAATTCAGATTCATGAAAGATATAAGAAAGCACTGGTCTGGTAATAGAGTTGTGGAAGAGTGGAAAAAAATCCCGAGTATGGTGTAGTTTTAAAAATAGGTTAGGTAAATGCATGAGTGGGTGTGAGATGGATTTGACTAGCTTGTGCTAATAGGTCTGATACCGTTCTCCTTTCTGAAGTGGACGTGACCTCATCTGGCTAGGTTGAGTCACTGGCTTAAACCAGTAGGAGACTTGAACCTGCCTCGCATGGGACAGAAGCCCCGCTGTAGTATTCCTTCTTTTCTATGTTCTTATCTTCTTAAGCGAAGATATATCTAACAGTACCGATGGCCATAAAAATTTTTATAGCATTGTAGTGAAGAGAAAGAGGCTTCAGTTGCTCCAGGTATTTCTAGGCTTTTGGTTCGCTATACCCGTGGTGAGCTGCAGCAAGTGCCTGGGTTCCATTTAGATTCATTGCAGTTTTTAGTAGCAAAAATAATAAATATTTTTTTATTAACTCATCGGCCGTTTCCCACCAAGGCACGACGGTAACCCGGAAAAGAAGAAACACTTTTATCATCATTAACTTCATCACTGTCTTGCCAGAGACGCACTTACACCCCTTCCTTCATTAACTCTTTGATTTACCTCGTCTTTCATAGACCCATCTGCTGAGAAGTCCACTCCTAATTGGGTGAATACAATCACTTCCTCCATACTTCCACCCTCGAATCTGATATCCAATCTTTCATTACCTAATTTTTTTGTGCTCCTCATCACTTTACATTTTCCTGCATTCACTGTTAATTTCCTTCTTTTACATACTCTACCAAACTCGTCCATTATCCTATGCAAAATGCAACTGTGACAACTCCCTCTCTGTGTTAGATTCTTTATCTTTTATTCCCACGCCTTTTGACAGCACCCGAGCATTCACTTCTCTTACAACCCCATCTATAAATATATTAAACAACCACGGTGACATCACACATCCTTGTCTAAGGCCTAATTTTACTGGAAAATAATCTCCCTCTCTTCTACATACTCTAACCTGAGCCTCACTATTCTCGTAAAATTCTTCACTGCTCTCAGTAACCTACCTCCTATTCCATAAATTTGCACCATCTGCCTCACTGTCCATCTTATTAAACGTCTTTTCCAAATCCACGAATGCCACAAAAACCTCTTTACCCTTATCTAAATACTGTTCACCTATATGTTTCACTGTGAACACTTGGACTACAAACTCCACACCATTCCTATAGCCTCCTTGTTCCTCTGCGATCCTGCTCTGTGTCTTACTCTTAATTCTTTCAATAATAACTCTACCATACTCTCTTTTGTCCCCTTTGCCTTTATACAAAGGAACTATGCATGCTCTCCAACAATCCCTTAGTACCTTACCCTCTTCCATACATTTATTAAATAAAAGCACTAACCACTCTAAAACTACATCCCTACGTGTTTCAAACATTTCTATATTTATCCAATAACTCCCAATTGTTTTACCCCCTTTCATTCTACCCACTGCCTCACGCACTTCCCCCACAGTCTCAGCTGGCTCTTCCTCCTACAAGATGTTATACCCCCCTGCTCAATACTGTCAAGTCCATTCGTTCCCTAGGCTTCCTCAAATTATTAATCTCTCTCCAAAACTTTTTCTTATTCTCAACAAAATTTATTAATAGCATCTCACCACTCTCTTAACCTCTCATTTTCTCTCCATGTACTCCTCCCTCCTTGTATCATTTCTACTTTCTAAAAACATTTCATATGCTAACTTTCTCTCTTACTACTCTCTTTACCTCATCATCCCACCAATCTCTCTTCTTCCCTCCCGCACCCACTTTCCTGTAACCACAGACTTCTGCTAAACACTCGAACAATACATTCTTAAATCTACCGCATACCTCTTCAACCTCATTGCCTATTGCAGTTAGTGTAACATATAAACAACAATGTAAGAAATATGGGCTAATGGGATTAATAATAATAATAGTAACAACAAAACTTTAATAATAATAATAATCATAATAAAAATAATAATAAATAGTAATAATAATAATAATAACAAAAACAAAAATAAAAATAATGAGAATTCTACTACGTAAAAAAAATGTTGAAAAAACGAGAGTTAATTTAAGGACCACTTATCTTGACTATTTCAAGTATTAATTAACAGAATATAGTCCAGTATGATCCTAGGCAACTGTTTCAAATTGGTTGTTGATTTATTATTTATTTAATAGTATTGAAGAACCACCTGGTCTATAGCAGCATTACAAATTAAAAAAAAATATTGTTTACCTTTCATTAAAATATTTCTTTTCATAAAAATAATTATTGTCAGAGGTTCAAAAAGCTGAAAACTATTTTTGTTGAAATCTTTGGAAAGATGTTGTCTTGAAGTCGCTTTAATTAACACGAGGATATATACACTTACCTGGAGTTTACCTGGAGAGGGTTTAGGGGGTCAACGCCCCAGCGGCCTGGTCAGAGACCAGGCCTCGTAGTGGATCAGGGTCAGATCAACCAGGCTGTTACTGCTGGCCGCACGTAAACCGACGTACGAACCACAGCCCTGCTGGTCAGGTACTGACTTCAGGTGCCTGTTCAGTGCCTTCTTGAAGACAGCCAGGAGTCTGTTGGTAATCCCCATTATGTATGCTGGGAGGCAGTTGAACAGTCTTGAGCCCCAGACACTTATTGTGTTCCCTCTCTGTGTACTCGTGGCGCCCCTGCTTTTCATTGGAGGAATGTTGCATCTCCTGCCAGTTCTTTTGCTTTCATAGGGAGTGATTTTTGTGTGCAAGTTTGGTACTAATCCGTCTAGGATTTTCCAAGTTTATATTATGTATATTATCTAAATTACCGTTCTCAGTAATTTAGGTGCCTTATCGAAATTATGCGTGCCGTGAAAGTTCTTTGTACGCTCTCCATGTCAGCAATTTCGCCTGCCTTCAAGGGGGCAGTTAGTGTACAGCAGTATTCCGGCCTATTGTATAGTTAGAATTTGTCGTATACCCTGATACAGTTTTAATTTCCTCAAGTTTTCCATATCTGAGTAGTTGAAATTTCTCTTCAATGAACTGCATGTTGTTTTGAGTGGATCATTTGAAGATTTGGTTTATGTTCACTTGGAGTCTTGCGGTGTCTTCGACGGAGGTCACTGTCATGATAATCCGGGTGTCATCCGCAAAGGAAGACACGGAGCTATGGCTTACATCTCTGTCTATGTCAGATACGAGGAACTGAATGGGAGCGAGTACTGTGCCTTGTGGAATAGACCTTTTCACCTTAGCTGCCTTTGACTTTACTCTGATTACTATTCCTCTTTGTGTTCTATTTGTAAGGAAGTTATAGATCCATCTAATAACTTTACCTGTTATTCCTTTATCACACATTTTGTGCACTCTTACACCATGGTCACACTTGTCGAAAGCTTTTGCAAAGTCTGTGTATACTACATCTACATTTTGTTCATCCTCTACAGCATCCTGAACCTTGTCAGTGATCCAGTAGCTGGGACAGGCAGGAGCGACCTGCTCTAAACCCGTGTTGCCCTGGGTTGCGTAACTGATGGGTATCTAGATGGCTGGCGATCTTGCTTCTTAGAACCCTTTCAAAGATTTTTATCTTTTGGGATGTTAGTGCTATCGGTCTGTAGTTCTTTACAAATGCTTTACTGCCACTTTTGTAGAGTGGGACTATGTCTGTTGTTTTTAGTGAGTGTGGGATGACCCCTGTGTCCATGCTCCCTCTCCATAGAATGCTGAAGGGGCTTCTTGCATTTCTTGATGAACACGGAATTCCATGAGTCTGGGCTTGGGGCAGAGTGAATGGACATTCCATTTATTGCCTTTTCAAACTCTTGTGGTGTTAGGAAAATATCTTGATTTTTTAGATGACTAAACTTTGGGTCTCGTTTGGATTGTCGACCCTCAGTCTCGGTAGCGGCTCGCTGAACACTGAATCGTACTGGGACTTTAGTGTCCCACTCATTTCTTGACTGTCATCTGTGTATGTCCCATCTCGTCTAAGCAGGGGCCAAATACTGGAAGATGTTTTTCCCTTAGATTTAACATAAGAGAAAAAGTGCTTTTTTTTTTTATTTTCAATTTCCTTTATGGCTTTTAGTTCTTCATGTGAGTCTTCTCTCCGGTAAGATTCCTTCAGCTTCAGTTCGATATTTGCAATTTCATTAATTAACCAGTGCCTGCCTTCGTATTTCAGATATGTTGGCCCCTCTCAGCAGCTCTGTGACTCTTCGTCTTCATCTGTATAGGGAGCGTCTCTCTCTTTCTAGTTTACATCTTCTCCTTTTCATTTCCTTAATGGAATGTGCCTTGAGCAGATCTCAAGAACCACAGAGTTTATTTTTTCTAAGCAAAGGTTCAGATCTGTGTTGTTTAGGATATCTTCCCAGCTTGTTTCATTTAGGACATGGTTAACTTGTTCCGATTGTATGTTTTTGTTATTGAAATTGAATTATGTGAAGACACACTCATGACTGATCACATTTTGCTTGTCAGAGATTTAATAGCTCGTGTGTGTGAATTTTCATCTGAGCTGCCTCCTGGGGTGATCTCTTCTAAAATATTATATGCTACACTCGTCAATTTCAGGTGTCTCAAGTTGAAATCTACTAGTTTCAAGATGTTTGGGACAGGAATTGGGAGATTTTCCAGACAGTGGTCAATTTTCAAAAGCTTCTCCCGAAAATGCTGGGAAGTTGCATCTTGAGGCTTGTATACAATCACAATTACAAGGTTTTGGTTTTCAGTCATTACCCCTAAAACTTCAACTACATCATTTGAGGTGGTGAGTAGTTTTAAGCAAATGAGCGACTCTGTGATGTACAGGCCAACCCTCCCCCCCCTACCCCTTCTTGTTACCTGTTTAGTCTGTCGCATCTGAATACGTTATAACCTGGGATCCATATTTCGTTGTCAAAATGATCTTTTGTGTGGGTCTCTGTGAATGCTGCAAACATTGCATTTGACTCCGTGAGCAGTACCTTGATATAAGGGATTTTGTTTGTTAATGGCTTTAGACCCCGTATATTTGCAAAGGTAAATGCCGTTAAGTTGGTGGAATTTAGAGGGGTTTTATTTCCTGGCTCCAATATCTGTTGTTCTGGAGTGGAGGCCAATTACTGTGCCTCTGCTCCAGAAGTGCTTTCAGTTGATGTAAGATTGCTGTCATTTCTTGCCAGTCTTTTTTCCCCTCCTGGCCCTAAAAAAGCTCTTTCCCTGGAGAGGTTATGGCTCCCCTCTTTTCCCATAGTCTGGCTGGTCTGTGTCTTCTTGTCCCCTATAGACGATGTGCCAAGCAGTATGCATTGTAGCATTTTCTTTCATGGCATGACGAGTGACACATTTTGGGGTGAAATAAGTTACAGGAAAGGAAGTTGCATTCTCCTGTTGTCATGTGGTTGTGGCATTTTTTGGGATGGTCAGAGGTGCATGTCCCACCTGTTTTACCAGATATACCATGCCTGCAGATACCCAAGGCATAGAATTTGCATAAACTTGAGCTCTGCTAGTATTTATTGCTGCTGCGTTCCTTGGTGGTGCATTTATTCTGTTTCCCCTCTACCTACCGCCCCTGTGTGAGCATCAGTGCTTCCACCAGGTTTTCTGGTAATGTGTCAACACTATTCCCTGAGGCATCATCCACTTTTGTTCCATGTCCAGCAGTATTGCTATTTTGTACCTCTGTAAATTGAATAGCATTGCCTTGTTTCATCACCAGGGCTAACACCTCCTTTTGGTTCACACTCCTCCAGGACAACACTAGCACCCTCATCAGCACTGTCTTCCAAGACAGCCCCATCCAACCCACCCATTTTATTTTCCCAGCTGTCATATCATGCTGACATGTCTTCCAAGAAGGATCTATTACTGGTGTTCTTGTCTTTTAATATAGATGTAATTTTCTCTTACAGGTATATCTCATTTGAGGAGACCTAAAAACATTTCTCTGATTTTATATCAGATGTTGTCACTGGATTAAAATCCCTGCACACCCCATGGGACCATTTATCAGAGATTGCAAGCCATCCAGGCATGATTTTATCTGTGACCCTTTCTGTAGACTACATAGATTTTTCATGGTGGTGATCATCCTTCAACACTTTACAACTCTCCTAGCTACCTACTCTATAATTTCTAGAAGTATTTAGTTGATTTTACCAGTTCTTCCAGTTTGACTGGCTAAAGTAGGCTTATTATGTAAAAAAT
Source organism: Cherax quadricarinatus (assembly GCF_026875155.1). Lineage (NCBI taxonomy): Eukaryota > Metazoa > Arthropoda > Malacostraca > Decapoda > Parastacidae > Cherax > Cherax quadricarinatus. The sequence goes on along the minus strand of NC_069403.1, from coordinate 97,826,620 downwards.
TTTATACACACATTATTATTATTATATATATATAATAATATATATATAATATATATATATATATATATATATATATATATATATATATATATATATATATATATATATATATATATATATAATGTACTGTGGTTGATACAAGACAGTCTTACAGCTGCTAGCAGTAACTGTTTTTGGTCTGATACGGGCTTGTTTTCTGATGATTACGTGGGTGATCAAAGAAGTAGTAAATGAATCTGCACTATCTTCCAAGTGTGTACATAGGGAGGAGGATGCAGCAGAGTCTTTGCCTCACCCATGCTCCTACCACCACACTACACCACTCTCTCACTCATCACTCACCGTCTCACCACTCACCGTCTCACTCACCACTTACCGTCTCGCTCACCACTCACTGTCTCACTCCCTCTTTGGATTCTTTGCCAGAGCTGTGTATCCAAGTGCTTGAGGTCACTTGAAAGCCACGTGGATCTACAAGCTACATGGATCCACAAACCACATGGATCTACGAGCCACGTGGGTTAACAATCCAGATCCCAACCCACGCAGTAGTCTGCTGCCTGCATCACCTCACGACGTCACCCACGCTACTGCCTGCATCAACCCATGACATCACCATGCTGCCCACATCACTTCCCTGACATCACCATGCTGCCCGACTTCACATCACCCACGATGCTGCCCAACTTCACTCCGCTGATGTCACCAGGCTGCCTGACTTCACTCCAGGACGTTACCTTGCAACGTCACACACGACGTCTGCCTGACGTCACCTCACGATGTCATGCCTGACATCACTTGACGTCACATAGACAGTGTTATAGTTTCATAGTGAGCAAATTGTTTGCGTGTTGTCAAGAAGTTTGAGAGAAGCTATATGCCACATGTTAATTTTCTACCAGTGTTCTCACATGTTCGTGTATGGCTTAGTTTCGATTTTTGCACAGAAAGTGTTATTTGCTAGTGCAGGCTATGTTGTACCACATGTGCAGTAATTGTGTGCAAGTTTTACGTGTGTCCCTGATTAAGTGATCTAATCAGAGCTGTATGTGTGGACCACAGTGTTTTGAGCACACCACTGGTAGCACCCCAGTGTTACGCCCTTGACCGTTGGCAGCTGACAGTCAGTCTGGGCGTCAGTTACCATCATCTGAGCCCCCTTGTACAGAAGGATCTTTAAGTAAGTAAGTAAGTTTATTCAGGTATACACAAATACAGTTACATAGAATTATCATACATAGCAGCATATGTGTAGAGAACCTAGGATAACCCAAAAAAGTCAGACAGAGTGACTCGTAGACAGAGTCGCTCGTGGATGCCCTGCCGAGTCGTACCTACGATTCCCAGTTGAGACTCTTTTCACTACACCTCCTGACTGTCAGAGTGCAGTTATATGTAGAGAACCAATCTGAGGACGCTTAAACTTACCTCAGCTATAACTCCAGCTGTCGAGAGAATGACACTCGTCAAGCTGCAGTAGCCCTGTCGGCGGCGACTGTCTGACTCGTGTCAGGGCTTCAGTGAGCAGCCTGCAAAAATGTCACTTTGACTGCTAGCTCGCTCACTCCAAAATGGTGTATGCTGTTACGACTCCAAGATGTTTCACCAAGTCGTCCCTGCCACGACTCACTTCGCACTCGCCGGCAGTGACAGCTCCAGCGACAGTACCAGTCGAGAAATGTCCTGAGTCCCTTGCCAGAAGAAGTCCTGCCCAGTTGCCGAGTACTGACGACGCCTCACTCGAGGGCACCAGTAGGTTGTACCCCAGGATGAGTGGGCCCTGCAGCGATTGCTACGATGACTGCTTCACCGTTCCAGAAGAAACCATACCCTGTTACATCACAGCACAGCACAGCCGCAACTATGTCTCCTGTGTTGCAGTATCTGTCCAATTGCAGGAAGGTGTGCAGCGATGCCTCCGAGGCTCACTGCCTTGGACCACAATGTTTCAGCATATCCCACCTTTTTTTTCTTTCCTCCCTGTAGGACGTTTTATTTCCCCCATGTCCACATGTATGTATATAATTTTATTCTTTGTTCTGTGCCCTGTTCCTGCGCGAGAGAGAGAGAGACAGAGTTTTTTTACAGCCAATCATGGTCGAGGACGACCACGGGTAGGTGGCCCAGCAGAATGTAGACCGTAAGCCTACATGGCTAGTTTTTATAGTTGTCACCAGAGAGCAAGCCTGGTGGGTTTGCCACTTCAACTCGCATCACCCTGCCTCACTCTCACTTGGCATCCAGGCATCTTAGAGTCAACAGGCCTACTCTCTCCCTGGTTGATCATGACCCTCCTGTGCCAAAGCAATTTAAACACACTTGTGTACCATGAGCCGCAAATAAAGTAAGAAGCTTCCGAAGCCTTATTAAACACCTCCATGATCACCCATGTATTGAATAGAAAATAGGTGCTTAAAAACCCCGTCAGCTTGTAAATCCAGTCAGGGGATGACTTATTTTGTTTTTTAATCCGGTTGGGTGTTAAGGGCGCCTAGAAAACTCTGTCAGCTTTGAATCCAGTCATGAGTTCACGAATCCAGACGAATCCGGTCAGTGGATCACTCTTTTTGAATAAATCCGGCCGGTGATTTGGACTAGCTTATGTAAAGGACAACGGGAATATTATTTAGCAGAGTAATATGTGATCGTGGTGGCCCGGTGGCCTGGTGGCTAAAGCTCCCGCTTCACGCACGGAGGGCCCGGTTTCGATTCCCGGCGGGTGGAAACATTTCGACACGTTTCCTTACACCTGTTGTCCTGTTCACCTAGCAGCAAATAGGTACCTGGGTGTTAGTCGACTGGTGGGGGTCGCATCCTGGAGGACAAGATTAAGGACCCCAATGGAAATAAGTTAGACAGTCCTCGATGACGTACTGACTTTCTTGGGTTATCCTGGGTGGCTAACCCTCCGGGGTTAAAAATCCGAACGAAATCTTATCTTATCTTATCAATTTGATACAAAAAGGTATAACTTGCGTATTGGAGAGACCGCTGACTTCTGGCAGCTCCTACTATAATGCATGACCGGCACCCCCTCCTTTTACAGCCTGAGGTTTCGGGCACATACATCACTGTATTTAATTTTTTCTAGATTTTTCCCACCTCCATAACATATGATATTTTATAGCAGGCCCTGGTGCCACACTCGGTTGAAAGCACCAGCAGTGTCCAGTGCTACCACACAGCTGACTTTGGATTCATCCAGTGATTGGTGCCATTTAGTGGAGAGGTTTAACAACAGATCAGTAGCAGGGTAATCTTTCATGAAGCCATATTGGCGATCACAAAGTAGTGAATGGTAGTCAAAAAAGTTTGTCATTTGTCTTGAGATTATTGTCTCAAGGATCTTGCCAGTGATTGACAGGAGTGACACTGGTCTGTAGTTGCTGATTTCTGCTCTGTTCTTCTTTTTGTGAACAGGGAGTACATTTGCCTCTTTCCACAGAGAAGGCCATTTACACTGTAATAGGCAGTGCTGAAAGATGCGAGTTAGTGCTGCTACCTGGTCTGCACATCTACTCAGCAATCTTGGGCTCAACTTGTCTGGGCCCACAGCCCTTTCTTGGTCAAGTGATTTAAGAAGATGCATCTCCTGCCTTTTTGTCACCATTGACAAATTTGACGGAGTTCTTGCAGCTAGCCAAGAAGGGTGCCTTGCTGGATCAGGAATCTGCATTTTGGTAGGAAAGTGTTCGGCAATGAGGTCAGCTTTCTCTTGACTACTTGCAAAGGTGGTCCCATCCTGTCGATTTAGAGGTGAAATAAGTTCATCAGGCAGGGAACCTTGTCTGTCCTTGACCAGAGACCATCAGGTTTTGGAGCCCACTCTACAGGATGCTAGTTTTCTTCTAGTGTCCACCTCCCATTTAGAGATGTCCCACTTTTGAACTTCACCCATATGCCTACATCCTTGCACGTGCAAGTTCTTGTTATAGGTAGTAGGATGTCTCTTATACCTTTGCCATACCTTGTACTTAGCAAGCAGCCTCTCTACAACGAAAGCCAAACCAAGGCTGATCTGTAGGCTTCGTCACATACTGCCGGTAAGGGATGTGTTTTTGTTGTAGATTAAAGATGTGTCCAGTGAACGCATTCACTTGGTTGTCAACATCCCCTTGGAGAAGAGCAATCCAATTGGTAGTGGCGAGCTCAGAGCAAAGGGCTGGCCAATTACCTCTTTCCCATAGCCAGGTTGTGCGTGTGGACTCCTCACCTAGTTCTGTTGGGATCTTCAGTGTCGTAAAAACAACCTTGTGGTCAGACTATCCAACATAGTCGATGGTTTGACAAGTGACTATACCTTCTGCCAAATCACTCACTACTGGATGAAGGGAGGAGCCAGAGATGTGAATAAGGAAATCAACAAAGTTTCTCATGTCAAATACTGCAAGAAGGTCATCAAAGTCCCTCTGTATAAGATGTTGGTTGAGGTCACCAACAATTATGATATGTTGACAGTTGTGTTGGAGGAGAAGGGAGTCCACATTAGGAAGTTGATGTGGTCTGTATGTTGCCACTGAGGTCTGTACATTGCACATGCTAGTACAGAGGTACTAGTGTTTATGCATAGCTTAAAGAACATTATTTCAAGATGAGTAGGGATGGCAACATCAATGTGCTGGGCATGTATACTTTTAGAGAAGCACACAGCAACACCTTGCCGTGCCTGTCTCTTCTCATCCAGCAAATTTTCTAGAATCCTGTCATCAAACAATGTTTCAACAACAGCTATCATGTCGGGACGTTGAGTGTTCACAAAACTGTGTGTGACCTCCCCAACATTGGTAATGAAACATCTTATGTTGGCCGACAGGATGCTGATAGACTGGCTCCTCATGATGTGTTCAGCTTGAGGTGGTGGGTGTGCAAGGCATGTAAGGTGCCTGCCCTTGAGACAGGTAGGGCATCGAAGCAGCTGGTGGGATGTAACTCTGTGGTCTTGAATAATGCTGAGCTATGAGTAACTGAGTGCGTTCAGAAATTTAGAGATCCTGCTGGTTTGTTCCGAGAACAGGGCTCTAAATATGTGGTTCTGTCTGTCAAGTTCCTTTTTCTTCCGACACTGGTCCTCCTGATGTCTCCTTTCGTGGAAGTAATTGCACCTCGCATCTCGCAGGCAGTTGTTAGTGGTATGCCCCCTCTGGTGACAGCGAGAGCACTGCCTAGGTGTTTGGGAGGGTGGACTTCAATTTGTTGCACCTCCTGAGTTTCGGTGCTGATTATTCAGCAGGTTCTGCCGCTGGTGAGCCTGATGATTGTGTATCTGATGAACGTTTTCCTGGGACTGTGATGGTGGAAGGTGAGACGGCTGTAGATGTCGTCTTCCTCCTCCACGTCCTCTTCTGCATCCTCTACTACGCCCCTGTGCAGTTCTGACAGATGTGTCCCTGCTGTTCGTACTTTGGTGCAGCAGCTGTTCAGGTGCAGTGATAGTCCCTTGATTATTAAATTAACTGCACCAATTTCTGGTGGAGAAAATCCTGACTCCGTACTTGCAGATGAAGCGCTGCTGCCAGATGTTGGAGTAGTGTCGGCAGGTGTGCTGACAGGTGTAGGATCAGTGATGGTATGTGAGTTGTCTGGTGTACTGGCAGGTGCTGAAGCAGTGAAGTCAGGTGTAGGAGAGTTAACAGAGCCACGGCTTGCTTCGTTGCTGCGAAGAGGATCTGTTCCCTCTATGGTGGTCAGAGGAATTGTGTTAGAATTCCCTAATGTAATGTTTTGAGCTCTGTCTAGCTGTGGAGCCTTAGCGATGACAGAATTTCACCAGTTATTTACCTCTGAGTTAAGATCAGTGTGGGGCTTCGTCTTTGTCAATAATGTCACCATCAGCTAAGCAGCTTAAGTCACTTGATGTAGGCTTGCACTGGCCTTCTAAAATAGCTTGAAGGGTTTCTAATGATTTGAGGAGCTCATGAAGTGCTTCCCTATGATGGATTATCTTAACTGCGACTTTACAACACAGCCCATGAGGGCAGTCTTGATATCTGGAGCCGAGTTCCTGAGGTACTTCTGAACCTTCCTCTTGTAGCTCCAGGCTTGTGTACATACATACCACAGGAATATTGATACCCTTCTATTTTCTGAGATGTTCTGCCTGGCTACAACAAAATTCTTCTGGAATGCAGTCTGTGTGACATTAGTTCGAACAAGATATTTTGTCCCTTGTAGTATACCGACGAACACTGCAGCAGTTACTGGGACAACAGCCAGACAACACAGATATTCTTGCTATTTTGTGATGTGAAGTTATCACAGAGGAAGTTTGTGAAGTTTACAGTGAAGCTTACAGGAGAAAGTGGTGGTATCGTGGGGTCTCTCTCTCTCTCTCTCTCTCTCTCTCTCTCTCTCTCTCTCTCTCTCTCTCTCTCTCTCTCTCTCTCTCTCTCTCTCTCTCTCTATTTCTATGTCCCTCAGTCACTCCCCCTCTTCCTTTATCCCTTTTTTAGTCATCTTTAACCCCCCTATCTAATTTCCCCCCTTGTTTACTATTCCTTCCTCCATCCTTGCTACCGTCCTATTTATATACCTCCTTTACTCCCTCCTTTCATCTCTCCCTCCCACCCCTCTCCCTTTCTCCCCTGCATCCCTTCCTCCCCTCCCTCCCTACTCTCCCTCCTTCCTTATCTCCCTCTCTCCAATCTTCCACTGTTTCCTCCCTTCCTCTCTCTCTCCCCAAATTCTTGTATTTCCTCTCTATTTCTCTTCCTACCCCTTTATCTCCTTACCTCTCTCACTCACTTCCTCCATCCCTCACTTTTTACCTTGTCAATCCCTCCCTCCCTGACTCCATCATTAACAGACTTTCTCCCTCCCTCCTTCCTTCAGTGACGTCCCTTACTACCTCCCTACATTCCCTCATTCCTCCTTTTTTGATTCTTCATTTCTTCTTTCTTTCTTTCTCTAGGCATCTGTTTTCCTTCCCACTTCATCTTTCCTTCCTTCATTTACTTCCTTCTAGCTTTATTTCGTCTCTCCCTCTCCTTCATGTCTTCCCATGATACTCCCTCCCTCTATACATTTCTCCATCCTTCCCTCCCTCAATTCCTCCCTCGATTCAGCATTCTCTCACTTTCTCAGCGCCTCTTTCCCTTTCCATCCCTAAACCCCTTCCTCCCTCCATCCATCCTACCCTTCCTTCCACCCCATCCTTCCCACCCTCCCTACTTCACTCTCTTCATCCATTGCTCGTTCTCTCTCTTCTTCCCTCCCTCCATTCCCCTCCTTTCCTACTTCTCCTTCCCTCTACCTGCCCGGAGTCTACATGGAGGTTCCGGGGACCAACGTCCCAGCGGCCGGGCCCACGACCAGGTCTCCCTGTGGATCAGGGCCTGATCAACCAGGCTGTTACTGCTGGCCGCACGTAGTCCAACATAAGAACCACAACCCGGGTGATCTAGCACCGACTTTAAGTATCTGTCCAGCTCCCTCTTAAAGGCAGCCAAGGGTCTATTGGTAATTCCTCTTATGCATGGTGGGAGGCTGTTGAACAGTCTTGGGCCCCAGACACTTATGGTGTTTTCTCTTAGTGTATCAATGGCTCCCGTACTTTTCATTGGGGGTATTTTGCATCGCCTGCCCAGTCTTTTACTTTCGTAAGGAGTGATTTTTGTGTGCAGATTCGGGACCATTCCTTCTAAATTTAGATTATGATATATCTCTCTCGCCTGCGTTCCAACGAGTACAAGTCAAGTGCTTCCAAGAGTTCCGAGTAGTTGAGGTGTTTGACTGAACTTATATGTGCACTAAAAGTACTCTCTCTAGATAGCCAATTTCACCTGTTTTGAACGGAGATGTTAATGTACAGCAATTATTTCAGCCTAGAGAGAACAATTGATTTGAAAAGGATCATCATTGGCTTGGCATCTCTTGTTTTGAACGTTCTCACTATCCATCCTATCATTTTCTTTGCAGTTGTGATCGTGCCACTGTTGTGATCCTTGAAAGTGAGATCCTCAGACATTACCACTCCCAGGTCCCTCACATTATTTTTCCGCTCTATCGTATGATCAGAGTTTGTAGTATACTCAGTTCTAGTTATTATCTCCTCCAGTTTTCCATAACGGAATAGTTGGAATTTGTCTTCATTGAACATCATATTGTTTTCCGCTGTCCATTGAAAAACTTGGTATATATCTTCTTGGAGGTTCATCGTGTCCTCAACAGATGGCAGTCTTACGCGGACCCTAGTATCGTCTGCTAAGGATGACACTGATATTTAAAGAAAGCTTTCATAATATTGAACAACTCTGATACTCGAGAATATTAATTTAATTAAATATCCATTTTGATCGTAGTGGTTGTGGTGGAAGTAGTAGTAATAGTAGTAGTGGTGGTGGTGGTCATAGTTGTGGTGGTAGAAGTGGTCATAGTAGTGGCAGTAGTAGTGGTGGTAGTAGCGGCAGTAGTAGTGGTGGTAGTAGTGGTCATAGTAGTGGCAGTAGTAGTGGTACTAGTGGTCATAGTAGTGGCAGTAGTAGTGGTGGTAGTAGTGGCAGTAGTAGTGGCAGTAGTAGTGTCAGTAGTAGTGGTGGTAGTAGTGGTCATAGTAGTGGCAGTAGTAGTGGTGGTAATAGTGGTCATAGTAGTGGCAGTACTAGTGGTGGTAGTAGTGGCAGTAGTAGCGGTGGTAGTAGTGGTCATAGTAGTGGCAGTAGTAGTGGTGGTGGTGGTCATTGTAGTATTAATAGTAGAATTAAGAGTGATGGTCGTAGCAGTATTAGTTGTGGTAGTACCAGTAGTAGTAGTGGTTGTAATAATAGTGGTAATTGTGGTGGTAGTAGTGATAGAGTAGTGTTAGTTGTGGTAGTAGTGATCATAGTATTCTTAGTTGTGATAGTAGTAGTAGTAGTGATGGTCATATTAGTGCTAGTTGTGGTGGTAGTATTAGTCGTAGTGACGGTCATAGTAGTGCTAGTAGTATTAGTAATAGTGATACTCACAGTAGTGTTAGTTGTCGTAGCAGTCAATCAGTCAATAAGCCTTATTTCAAAATCTATGGTACAGAATAATCACTCGCCTCATGTGTTAGATAAAATTACACCTGTACAACTAATGCAACATTTTACTGTGGCAACGTTTCTCTCTCCAGGTGTTTACTGAAGCCGTTACAAACAATATGCAAGTAACAAACCGTTTGTAACAACTTGACATATCTGAAGAGACAGCCACTTTTGCAACATTTAAGAATAACTAGTGTGGACGGACAGGCGAGGAGAAGCAGCAGGAAGCGGGGTCACCAGTGGAAAATTCCAACTAATACCACAAAAAGTAACATTAGTTGCACATGTGTCCTCTTACCTAACATTGTGTGTAATTCTACCACATTATCACACACCATGTATTATATACACGCAGCCAGAATAAAATGCCACTGTCAATTTATTTCTGGGTTAATATAATCACCTTACGTTCAAACCATACCACGGGCGGGATTTGAACCCGCGGTCAGAGAGTCTCAAAACTCCAGACCGTCGCGTTAGCCACTGGGCCAGCTAGCTTCAATAGCTGGCCCAGTGGCTAACGCGACGGTCTGGAGTTTTGCGAGTCTCTGACCGCGAGTTTAAATCCCGCCCGTGGTATGGTTTGTTTGCAGTCGCGTCATTACGATTTCGTGAGTCACCTTACGTTCAGTTATTTCATTATTTTGTAACCAAGCTTATATTAAACATTATTACATCTAAAATTATTTAAGAAAGAAATACTTGTATAGTGTTTATCTATGAAGAGCCGAGAGATACATGAAACTTCACATTCTTCTTTCACAAGTAAGATTATATGACACAAAAATCGTTGTGGTTAATGATTTACCGAACTTGTAATAAAACACAAAACATACTGCGTAATTGAACTTGTAAATGTAGTAGTAGTAATAGTAGTAATAGTAATAGTAGTAATAGCAGTAATAGTAATAGGAGTAACTGTAGTAGTAATAATAGTAGATATAGTATAAATATTAATAACAGTATAGTAGCAGTAATAGTGGTAATAGTAATAGTATTAATAGTAATAGTAGTAGTAGTAACAGGAGAAGTAGTAACAGTAGTAGTAGTAGTAACAATAGTAGTACAGTAGTAGTAACAGTAATAATAGTAACAGTAGTAGTAGTAATAATAGTAACTAGCAGTAGTAGTAATATCAGTTGTAGTAATAGTAACAGTAATAGTAACGGTAGTAGTAGCAGTAGTAGCAATGGCAACAGTAGCAGCAATGGTAACAGTAGTAGTACAAGTAGTAGCAGTAACATTAATAGCAGCAGCAGCAGTAGTAGTAGTAGTGTTGCCATCTCACGGGCTAGGCCTACTAGATTTCAATCCTGTGGCATGCTGGCTCCTCACTCACCTAGCAGACGCCATACAAGCAAGAAGTCCCTCTGCTGAGAAATGGCATTACCAGCTAAGTTTAAACAGTGAAAACTTAACTTAAAGACAACTCATCGCCTGCACAGCCGCCCCTGCAGACGAGGTCTAGAAGCTGTCGAAACCATCTCACAACGGGCTATCAAGAAATATAATTTGTAAGATTATAAATTACCCCTAGGGGGTGTTATGTCAGCATATTTCATTCACTGATGGCTGACAAAGTACATACTTGTTTGGACTCAGAAGTCCACACCTTACTGCCGACTATAGGTTGATTACAAACTCCTTGCGACTCAAGAACTGCGCAGTCCCCCGTTCTACAAGAAATTCGTAACATACCTTGCTCTTGTAGCGTGAGCTATGGTGTTCTTCACACCTTCGACAGGTATCGGTGACTTGATAGAAGCTGAAGTGTCCTTGGATGTCCACGTCTTCCATTGTCTAGGAAACGCACACTGGTACACTATGTTCCACAAGATTTATCTTTATTGTTCACAATCTTATCACAAGAGAAGCTGATCACACTTCTCTTAGTGTTTATTGTGTTTTGTGAGATACTTTGTTCACACTAACGCACAGATCGTTCTTTGTTGGTTATCCTGGC
>NC_069403.1:97772806-97815155 GCF_026875155.1 Cherax quadricarinatus | reverse complement strand
TTTTCCAATTTTTCAATTTGAAGGGGTGGTTAGGTTTTTCCCCTTCTGTTTGATAGATGGATGCCCCTGAAACCTCACATTACCTCCCTGAAATCAATTGCCATATCCAGGTGAAACTCCTTAAAACCCTCGCCCATCTTTCTTGGGCACTGATAGATGAATTCTCCTTCATCTTCGCTTTGCCCTAATTTTATGGAAAACTAGATTTGGCGATCAGATATATTCTGCAGCCACTTCCGCAAACTCTTTCTAAACTTGATCCCATTCATCATCAGGGATTACGTTTGTCTAAGTGTTTTTCGTTCCCCCCCGGTCGAGAGCCTATATACAGAGACGAATTTTCCATTTTTACACGATCGGCGTGATTTCCTTTGTCTCCGATATTTTGTCTGCTCTCATGTCCTTCACGATCCTTCTACATACAGAATGGTAACGGACATTAGTAAAGGTCCTTTATTTGCTCACCTCCCTTGTATACTCCGACCTTTTCTTTTCCTATTCACTCCCTCTCTTGACTTCTCTTCATTTACTCCCTTTATTTGATCAACTGCTGTCTAACTTTTCTCTTCCTCCTTGGGAAGATCCGACTGCTGTGCTCAAAGGCTCAGTTACCATACAGAAGGTTCTCATTTCTGTTTCTGAATCGCTTCCGATCTCATTCTCATACTCTGAAGTTCACATCGATGGTTCTAAATCCTCTGACGGTGTCGGGTTTGCAGAAATGTTTCGGAGAGTGTTGTACGAGGTAATTTATTGGACTCGGCTAGCATTTTCACAGCTGAGATATATGCAATTCGCATCACTGTTATACGTATTGCATCCCTTCCTACTTCGACATTCGTAGTAGTTTCTGAATCCTTTAGTCCTTTACAGGTTATCAAAAAGGTTTGGATCTTCCTCCTAGTTCTTTCATATACAAATTTGCTAAAAACAAAGAATTCGCTTTCTCCTGGGTACCTGGACATATAGGTCAGGTCAAACGTGCAGGCAAACTCTGCTTTGTAGTCAGCTGATCATGGCCTCGTCGTTTCATATATTGTCTGAGAATTCCATTCCCAAACAATTTGTTGTAATCTCTAGAAACCTTGGCAACCATTGGAAACAACGATGATCTGAGTTGATTCATCGTGACTTACTTGTATAAAACCTTGTTTGGGTTTATGGTCTTCTTTTCCTTGCTGTTGTGTTTTGGAGACCCAACCTTGGCATCGGACAAACACGCTCACTCATGGGTATCTCATGGAGAAACGCTTACAGCCGCTCTGTTAGAATTATCAAGTTCCATTTTCAGATTGCCATATCCTAATAGACTGTCCTGTCTACCAGTGGACTGCAGAATTTACCTCCAGCTTCGTAACCGTTCTAACTCCTCACTGAGGCGCACATTTGACACAGACTTCCTCTTTGACTTTGTCAGCAACAGTTTTATTACACCAACTTTGATTATAGTTCTCTAGCACTCCCCACCGCCCTTCCTAACTCTACTTCTGTTATGTTCTTCACCCTCTCTGATCCCTGATTAACACAACGTTCCATGCAGCGCTGTAAAACCCCTAAGGTTCAGGGCTTAGCTATGATTGTAATAATAGTAATATTCCTATAAAATTTCGTCTCATAATTTTCACTTTACTTCTTCTTAATGGCTGATTCAGTATTAGAGCAAAGACAATACCTATTAAAGTTTCATTTGCACGCAGGTAAATATGTTAGTGTAGTAAAATAGTTAAAAGAAATGGGATAGTTGGAGTCAGTGGCATAACTAGAGAATGACTCGTCTAATCGGCTTCAAATTTTCACCACTGCCGTGAGTGCCAGAAATATTAAACTGAATATTTAGCTGAAAACTTAATTATAAAAAAAAACATTTTTTTATTCTGGAGCTAAAGATTTTTTCTTCTGAACGGCTTCAACTTAATATGATGCATTGTATAACAGTTATACCACGATAACTTTGTTAGGAGTTGATGCAATTTTTTTCTGAAATATTTAAATAGTAGAAATTGGATCAGTTATTTCAAATTATTTTTTTAACAAACTTCCAATTTTACCAATTAATGAGCTTTATTAAACACAGTTTGTCACTGAGTAATGTAAATTTCGTTTTGCCAATTTTGTATAGTAGATAGTGCTCCAAAATACATCTAGAGAATGCATTATCAGAACAGCTTCAAACTAAGGATGGGACAATACCAAAATTTTCGTATATATGTTTTTTTTTTTATTTTTGGAATTGCAATGACTGTTATGTAAGGCAATGTTTATTGCACAATGGGTATTAAATATCCCAGGAAGGTTAAATATTAAATAATTTAATTTCTCTGAGACAATGATGTCATTACTCGGCTAGTTACTAGTTGTTAAAGACATTTATCAACAGTAAGTCTGGGTATTATCACCTTTAGGCAGATGCAGGGCTCGTGAGTGTGTTTGTGTACTCACCTATTTGCGGTTGCAGGGGTCGATTCATAGCTCCTGGCCCCGCCTCTTCACTGATCGCTGCTAGGTCCTCTCTCTCCCTGCTTTATGAGCTTCATTAAACCTTGTCTTAAAAACTATGAATGGTTCCTGCCTCCAATACGTCACTCTCCATTACTTTTATGGCTGTAAAAATACTTCGTAACATTCCTTAGACTCATTTGAGTCTTTAACTTCCATTTGTGACCCTTTGTTTCTGTGTCCCATCTCAGGAACATCTTGTCTCTGTCCACCTGTCAATTCCTCGCAGTATTTTATATGTCGTGTATCATGTCTTTCTTGACCCTCCTGTCCTTCAGTGTCGTAAAGCAGATTTCCTTTTAACGTTTCTTCGTAGGACATTCTCCTTAGATCTGGAACTTGTCTTGTTGCAAACCTTTTCAGTTTCACTAATTTCTTGACATGCTTGACCAGGTGTGGGTTCCAAACTGGTGCTGCAAACAGTGTAAGAGTCTTGAACATTTTTAACTGAGGTATCGGAATGCTATTCTTAGGTTTACCAGGCGCCATAAGCTGCAGAAGTTATCTGGTTGATCTGCACCTCAAGAGATGTGCTCAGTATTATTAATCACCCCAACATCGTTTTTCTTGAGTGAGGTTTGCATTTGGCGTGGGTAGATTCGAGCAGCTAGTTGCTGGACCAGCCTTGTAGCCTGTCCAAGTCTCTCTGCAGTCCTGCCTGATTCTCATCCGGTTTATCCTCATTAACTTCACATCATCTGCAAACAAGGGCACTTCTGAGTCTATCCCTTCCGTCATGTCATTCATATTTACCAAAAACAGTGCTGACCGTAGGACTGACCCCTAGTGAACCCGTTCGTCACAGGCGCCCACTCTGACACCTCAACAACGTACTATGACTCGTTGTTGCCTCCCTGTCAGGTATCTCTGATCCATTGCAGTGCCTTCCTGTTATGTGTGCCTGATTCTCTAGCTTTTGCACTAATCTCTTAGGAACTGTGTCGAAGGCTTGCTGTCAAGAAAATGCAAAACTACCCACCTCTCTCTCTCTCTCTCTCTCTCTCTCTCTCTCTCTCTCTCTCTCTCTCTCTCTCTCTCTCTCTCTCTCTCTTCTCCATCTTGTCTTACTACCGTTACCTTGTCATAAAAATCCAGCAGGGTTGTGACCTAGGATTTTCCTTCCCTGAACCGTGCTGATTGTCGTTTATGAGCTTCTTCCATTCAAGGTGCCCCGTCATACATACCTCAGGTAGCTGCCCAGTTTCAATGGATGTGTTGAAGATTGTTGTTAGTGGCATACACAGCATCTCTGCTCCCTCTCTAAGGACCCATGGGGAGATGTTGTCTGGTCCCATCGTCTTTGAGGTATCTAGTTCACTTAGCTTCTCCTCCTCAGTTGTGGTGTATTTCGTCCAGCACTTGTTGGTATATCCCTTGTTGGCGTACCCCTCCCCTATTTTGACTTCCGGAGTCCTTTCTGTCATCACTGTAAATACTTCTTTAATTTCTTTCTAGCTCTTCAACTACTCTCTTTATTTTCCTGGGTTCTTCATCTTCTGTACTCTGTCCATTCTATAGCACACTTAGTTTTCGCCTCCCTACACTTCAGGGTGAACGAAAGGCTCGTTCTGGTCTTCCATTATTTCCGTTGCTCTTGGGAACAAACCTCTCCTCTGCCTCCTTGCATTTTGTTACATAGTCCATCATTTTATTTACTGATTTTCCTACCAATTCTCTTTCCCACCAAACCTCTTGCAAGAAGTTCCTCTGCTTGTGAAGTCCCCCTTTTTGTAGCTTGGTTTTTCCCATCCTATCCCTGTTACCCTCTCTATTCGAAACTCTACAATGTAATCAGTGCTCAGAACCACCAACTCCGAGGGGCCTTTCATATGTGATGTCTTCAATATCTGCACTACCAAGGTGAATACTGGGTCCAGTCTCGTGGTTCATCTCTTCTCTCTCTCTCGGTAGTGTCCCTTACGTGTTGGTGCACGAGGTTTTCCATTGTGTACTCAGTTGTACTCACCTAGTTGTGGTTGCATTGGTCGATTCACAGCTTCTGGCCCTGACTGTTCACTGGCCGCTACTGGGTCACTCTTCCTGCTCCATGAGCTGAATCATACCTCTTCTTAAAGCCATGTATGGTGTGTTTGTATGTGTGTGTGTGTGGTGTGTTTTCTTTGCTGCCTCAGATATTTAATTTATTACTCAGGAACCCCTATATCAAAAATAGTTATAATCATACCATAATTTTTAATGGGGCAGACTGGTAAGCCAGCGGAAGTCCTTATCAGATGTCCAGAAGTTTCAGCTGCGGGTCATCATATGAAACCCGCGTCAGGAAACACTTGTCCCTTTTTCCTGACAAATCTTACCTAACCTAACCAAAGAACGCCCTTATTTGATCGGCTTCAAATTTTCAACGCCTGTCAATGATCCTTGGCAAGATTGATGGTAGTATTTGCACGCGGGACGTCCTACGCACACTACTACGTAAGCTATTCCCAAGTTTTGGTTTGTGTGTGAGAGGTAGAAGTAGACTCAGCTGAATGGCTTCAAAATTTCAATACTGGTGTATTTATAAAAGAAGGTCGGTGTATTTAATGAAGTGTGTAGATGCTAATTTTAAACTTTTATCTCGAAATGGTGGGGTATTATTTTCCCATATTATGAATTGATGCTGTTGAGGGGTTCTTGATCGAAGAAACTGGATTTGCCTTACCGTTGCTTCAACAGAATTAGAATGTATTCCATTCCATAGAAGCTGTATGACCCGTACACCTTATAACGTTTACCTCACATTAAAATGTAGAATTGTGAACTGCATCAGTCTTCATTTACTGATGAATCGTGTGAAACGTTCAATTGGCTAAGGCTGTGGAGGCGCAAATTTTGCTGGATTCAGTACAATATCTGAAAAATTATCTTCTGGGCAGCTTTAAACTTTTAGTGCTGATGTGCTTTCCTCAAAAGAAACATTCTCTTCATGTTAATTTGTGTAAGTTATCATGTGCCCTTATTTTTAATCAAACTGGTTTCTGTGGAATAACTGGACCTGTTTCCCTGGTCAGAGATAAGTGAGTGTCTGGGTTTACCTGGTATGTCCTACTGTAGTTGTGGCATGTTAAGAGTATGTTACAGTTTATTCGGTATATGTCACACTCCTATATAGGCTGCCTCCCAACCAGCAAACCGGGTGCTAAGGGTTTAGCGATCGATAGGGTACCTCTCGTTAAATCAGTACCTTGGTTCATTGACCAATCACAGGCGAGCCCGCCAAAGCTGGTTCACTTGTGCCAAGCAAATTGACAGACTTGCCTAGCTGCTGGTTGAACACGGTGCGCACTTTCTGGCTTCTGTTTTGCCATGTCACCGTGGTGTACAGTTACCATTTCTATCTGTACATATTGTATATGTCTGTAAATATCTGGCAAAGGCAAATAAACAGTCTACTGCTGAATTTTGTTTATTCCATAGTCCCATAACGACCAGGTCATACAGGTCATTCTTACCTGTGTTCGTAATAGTTTAAATCGACTTGAAGTTCTGTTGTGCCAGTAACATGTGCTCCTGAAGCCATTAAAAAAAATCTGTGTTACGTGCACTACCAAAATTGCCTTTTTGCACTTTTAAAGGGTGGTTAATGTTTCTTGGAGAAGGTTTGGATTAATTTTGATCTATGTAGGTCCAAATATATTTTTTTCGTAACTAAAAAAAAAAAAAGTTGAAAATTTTAAGGGGCCCTACTCATGTGATATTTTTGAGTTCGCTTTTTGATTAGTTTCGGGCTTCCAATTTAAAAAATTAATAATGCAACTTTCGGGGGCAGTTTTAAAGAAAAAAGTTTCTTATAAATTTTAGGATTTGTTTCATTATACTTTTCTTTGAATTTTTTGGGAATTTGTTTGGGCTGTGTAATTTTTTTAATTAACCATTTTTTTTGAGGGAAATTTGGATTTAATATCTGTATGAAAAAATGTAAATGTCTTACCGTTTTCCCTTCAACTGCTTTAAAAAACTTATGCTGCACTGCCTTTTCCCTCCCACGTGCCTGGGGGATTGGGGTGAGGTTAGGGAATAAGGGATTATCTTTAAAATTTGCTCATCGCCCAAAAATTTACAATTTTTTAAAACTCTCGGGGTAAATTTTGGAAATATTGGGTTGTTGGTGAGAGGGACCCCACTTTTTTTGGATGTTTGTTTTCTGTTTTTAAAAGAACGAATAAGCATTTAGGGGCCAGTAGCTGTTCGTAATTTTCTAAATTTCTACATAGTCCTTTGCCCTATTTTTCGGTGATCTTTTCACAGATTTCCGAGCGGCGGGAAAACACCCCATTTTTCCCAAGCTGAACAAAAAAATTTTTTTTTTAAACCCCCTTTAAACAAAAAAACATTTTTTTTTCTAGAGATTGTTTTCCACCAACGTATCGGCCACCCCGGCCTAACTTTCGGATACCTCTTTGAAAAACCCCCCGCCTGCACTGCAATGACTTTTAGATTGTTACTCTGTTCCCTGTCTAAAAAAATTTTTCCTAATGTCAAAAAAGGGCCCGGCGAAGAATTGTTTTCGGCGTCTCCATCCCCCAGCAAAAAACTGATTTTTGCTGTTAGCTTTTCTCTGTTTTTAAGATTCACCTGCAGTTTTCCTATTCCCTCTAACCCACTTTTTTAAAAATCTCCGCCTCCTTTAAACTCCCTCCAAACCCTAAGCAGACGCCCTCCTTTCCCCAAAATCCTCTCTCCCGAGCTTTTATTCGTTTATGGGTTCATTGCTTATTTATTTTTTTATTATATTTGGCGTTCGTTATTTAAAGAAAATTGAGTATCAGGAAAATTAATCTTTGATTTAAAGGGCTTTTTAAGGTGAATTTTAGTTTTTCAAAAAACAGGTTTATTCATGAGGCTACAACAAGGGAAAAGGCTTTGATACAATTTTGGGGGGGGAAACCGAGAAGGGGGAAAATGAATTTGGATTAATCACTAAAAAAGGGACCCCCAAAAGTCCCAAAAAATTTGCTTACAACGATCCAGCAAAGATAACCAAAATTTCAGGGGTTTCAAAAATTTTGGCATTCTATAACGAACCTTTATGGAGAGGATAAGAGTTCAGTAAAAAATTTTTAACATCACAAAGAAACAAATACAAAGTTTGTAAAAAGTATAATATTCTTCTCCAAATTTTTTTCATTATCCTCTTCAATCTTATTAGTTAAAGATTTAAAAAATTCTATTACACCAGCTTTTTTTGCTTTTTTTTCTATTTACCCCCAAAAAATTTAAAGACATCTATAAACCAAGTTTAAAAGTCGCAGTTATTTGGTTTGAAAAGGGCCTTTCCCAAGGTATCCGGGTTTTGGGGGTTTCTTTGCGGGGGATACTTGGATTTTACTTTAACGAAGTTTGGAGACACTTATACAGCGTTGGGGATCTTTATTAAAGGGAAATTTTTTCGCCAGAAATGGTTTAAATCGAAAAAATACAAACTAGAAAGGTGTAAGGAGAGGAGGATTTTTTGGGGGTAATCAGTCCCTCAGCCTGGAATCGATGTGTTTCGTCCATTACTCTTTTAGGAAAGTACGGAATAGACCCGTGGAAGGGGCTTTTTTTCTGTAGTCAGGGGGAGTGGAAGCGGAGGAGGGGGGATCAAAAGTGGGCCCTTTGCCACTATTGTAAGAAAGGTCTTGTCCAAAGATTGGAAAAAGTGTTGAAAAAATTCTTTTATACTTTCTAAAGCAAATGGGACTAAAACACATCAACTCAGGCTGAGGGATGATTCCCTTTCAAACCCCTCCTCTCCTTCCCCCCTTTCTGCTTTGTATTGGACGGGACAAAGACATTGTGTGGCAAAACTTTTTTTCTTAAATTAAAGACCCCCATAGTTGCGTAAGTATCTCAATATCCAACTTGGGGGGTTTTAAAAACCCCATTCGTAAACCATGTTCCATAATTTTCAAAGATAAGGCCCCCCAAAAGGGAACCCCCCTTAACCCAAGGGGAAAATTTAGGAAACCTAAAAATAGGGAAAAAAACCCGTAGTCATTTTAAAGATACAAAAAAAATTTTATATAATCCTCCTTTCTTGGTTTAAATTTTTTAAAGGGAAAACGTTGTGGAAGCAGTAATCGATCTAATTGGAACTGCATAAAAACAAAGGGAAAACCGGAAAGTTCTTGTTTATCCAAGGTTTTTCCCACTCAGGGGAATAAAGCGTCTTTAACTGTTTTTTCTATACGGTTTTTCTTTGGGCTTTTCCCACAAATCGTCTTTTTATGTTTTTAATAGGGAAAGAGCAAAGGGTAAAAGTATTTTTTAAAAACCCAAAATGTTATATAATAGAGTTGAACCCCCAAAACCTGCGGGGAAAACCCATCCATTTATTTTCCCCCGGATTACTGCTAAAATTTTAAATAAGCTTTATTTATTGGAATTAGGAAGATAGCTTAATACATTTTTAAGGGAAAAACAAAAATCGTAACTTGATAAAAAAATTTCACATATCATGAAAATTTATTATTTAAATTCTAAGTTTCAATAAACTGCGCCCAAATTTCTTACTAAAAGATTACGTTTTCCCCGATCGACTTGTGTTTTAGTAAGAGAATTGATTTTCATTCTTTTTAAAACAATCACCAAGACTCGCAAAACAGTGCGGGAAAACAGGACAGGTAATTGGGTTTCCCTTGCACAGGGAAAAAGATGCAAAAAATACTGTTTTATGAAGCAACACAGGGGAGCGTTATTTTAAAAAATTTTCTAATGAAAAAAACGCCACCGTGTTCATTTGCAAAAAATTGTTTTTTTAAACATTTTGCCACTTACTTTGGAGCAAAAATTTTAAAGGGTTTTTTCCCAAAACATCTGTGTCCCGTTGCAAAAAATTTCTTTGAATTATCGAAATGAAATAGCATATCTGGTGAAATACATACCATTTTCTTTTGCAATACATGCCAAGTATTGACACAAATTAGCTTTGTACGGGTTTTGAAAAACACTCCCCAATTTTTTACTGTGAACTACATAGATTTACTGGTGAAAACAAAAAATGCCTGCACTTTTTTGGCCCACTACATAGCATGTACTGGTGCAACAATCCCATGCACTGTGAACTACATGCATGAAAGGGTTTGCAAAAATCCCATGAAATGTGCACTACTTTAGTTTTGTACTGGTGAAAATTACAGGGCCATGCATGTGACACTACATAGCATGAAACGGGTTTGCAATACATGCCATGCCTGGGACACACTAGCAGAAAGGGTGAAAAAACACATGCCAAGCACTGTGACATTTTCATGGCTTGTATGGTCCCAACAAAATGCCAAGCATTTGTGACACTCATGCATGTACTGGGGGCAAAACCCAATCCCAAGGCACTGTGACACTACATAGCATTTACTGGTGCAACAAATGCCATGCACTGTGCCCTTTTCATAGCATGTACTGGTGCAATAGAGCCATGCACTTGACATTAATGCATGAAACGGGTTTAAAATACTTTCCCATGCACTGGGACACTACTTTAGCAGGGACGGGTTTGCAAACATCCCATGAAACTGGAAAACTAAAATGAAATGTAGGGTTTTTGAAACACTTGCCATCCCATTTTGGCCCATACATAGCATGTATGGTGAAACCCCAATTTGCCAAGCACTGTGACACTACATGCTTGTACTGGTGCAAACACTTTGCCAAGCATGTCCCCCTCCATAGCATTTTACGGGTGCAAAACTTGAATGCACTGTGAACTACATAGCATGTAGGGTGCAACAATGCCATGACTGGACACTACTTTGAATTTTACTGGGCAACACTTTGCCAGCACTGTGCCCCCAAACTTGCATTTTAACGGGTGCAAACATGCCAGGCACTGGACCCCTACATAGCATTTTCCTGGGGGGCAAAAATCCCAAGCACTTTGACCTACTTGGGCATTTTTCTGGGAAAAACACTTGCCAGGACTGGGGCCCCTTTTCATAGAATGAAATGGTGAAAAACACATGCCAAGCACTGTGACACTACTTAGCATGTACGGTGAAACCCATGCCTTTGCACTGTGAAAATACATAGCATGAAATGGTGAACAAATCCCAAAGCACTTTTGACATACTGGGCATGTTACGGGTAAAAACCACATAAAATGCACTGTGACACTACATAGCTTTTTCGGGTGCAATACGCCATGCCTGTGACACTACATAGCATTTTCTGGTGCAAACTTTCCAAGAATTTGTGAAAATTCATGCATTTTTACGGGTTTCCCAATACTTTGCCATGCATGTGAAAATACATAGCATGTACTGGTGAAACACTGCCAAGACTGTGACAAACTTGCATGAAAGGGTTTTGCAAAACATGCCATGCACTGTGACAAAAAATTTAGAGGTACTGGTTTGGAAAAATTACTTTGCATGAACTGGACATACATAGCATGTAGGGTTTGCAAACACATAAAAAGGGCACTGTGACATTTACTTTGTGTACTGGTGAAAAACCATTTGCCATGCACTGTGACCACATAGAATTTTATTGGTGAAATTTTCATCCCATGCACTGTGGACCTACATGGGCATTTTAACTGGTGCAAAACATGCCAAGCACTGGGGCCCACAAACTGGGCATGTAGGGGTGCAACACATGCCAGGGCACTGTGAAAATAATGGCATGTACTGGGAAATCCCTCCCAAGCATGAGGACACACTTGCTTTTTTACGGGGTGAAAACACTTTCCAAGCACTGTGTCACAAATTTAGAATGTACTGGTGCAACACATCCCAAAGCACGGGGACACACATAGCTTGTACTGGTCCCAATTACATGCCATGCACTGGGGGACACTACATAGCTGTACTGGTGCAAAAACTTTCCCAAAAGCACTGTGACTTTTCAAGAAGGTACTGGTAAAAACACAGCCAAGCACTTGACACTACATAGCATGTACTGGTGCAACACATCCCAAAGCACTTTTGCACACATAGCATTTTTCGGGTTTGCAAAAATTTCCCAAGGCCTGTGACACTAAAATTGCTTGAAATGGGGGGAAACACTTTGAAAAGCACTGGGGGAACATTCTTTGCATGTACTGGTGCAACACATGCCAAAAAATGTGAACTAAATAGCATGTTTGGTGCAATACATGCCATGCACTGTGAAACTCATAGCATGAAATGGTGCAACACATGCCAAGCACTGTGACACTACATAATGTACTGGTCCCAACCATACCAAGCACTGTGAAAACTACTAGCATTTTACTGGTGCAACACATCCCAAAAGCACTTTTGAAAATACATAGCAGTACTGGTGAAAAACATGCCAAGCACGGGAACTAAATAGCATTTTACGGGTTTTGAAAAAACATGCCATGCACTGTGACACTAATCCCAGTATGGGGGAAAACACAGGGCCACTGCACTGTGACACTACATGCATGTATGGTGAAACAATCCCTGCCTGTGACAATACAAAAGCATGTACTGGTGCAAACCTTTGCCATGTCTTTTAAAATTTACTTTAACCATGAAGGCTGCCCCTTGGTTTCTTTCTATTTTTTTTAGTTTTTCCCTTCGCGCCCCCTCAGGGTAAAATTTGGAAAAAACCCTCCCATTAAATTGGTCGGGTTTGCTTCAGTTTTGCCCTAGTTGGGTTCCCTTAGGGAAAAGTGCTGGTTGCTATAAAAAACTTAGTGTTAGTTTGAGCGAATATTGGAAACATTCAATGTTTCCTGGCTTTTGGAAAAAATTAAAAGTATAATAATTCCCCAAAAACAGTGGGGGAATTTTAATATTTGAAGGGGCTCTTTTCTTGCGTTTTTTAATGAAAAAAAAAGGGAAAAAAAAATGTAGCCCTTACCCCGGGGGGATTGAACCCCGGCCCCAGGGAGTTTCAAAACCAGCCCGTGCGTTACCCACTAGACCAGCTACCCAATTTTAAGTTTCACCCAACTAGGTATATTTCTACCCATAGGAAAGTGTAGAAATATGGTGTAGAAATATACCTATTTGGATAAAATCTTAATGGGGCTTGGGGGGGTTTCTATTTTGGCAAACGCGACGGGCTGGAGTTTTGAGACTCTATGCCCGCGGGTTAAAATCCGGCCGGGGGTATGGTTTATTTGCAATGTGTCTTTACGTTTTTTTGGTCAAGAAAAATTTTAGATCAGTAAAAGGTTTGGTTTTTTTTAAAACACCCTCGTAAAAGGAACTCGGGTCTAAAAATTTCGGTTGCTGTTTGGAAAAAACCCCGATGATGTTTGCCTCTTTTGATCTTAGTATCGGGGAAATGGAAAAAAAAAAGTGTGTAAAGATCATTTTTGTTTGTAGGTTTTCGGAAAAATTAAACCCCTTTAAGTCATACTGATGGGAAATTCTTTGACTCAGAGTTTCCCGATTCTTGGGGTTTAGTTATGAATTTTTTTTTAAACCCCTTTTGTTACAGGAACCTACCGGGGGAAAAAATTTTCGGCTTGATTTGGGTTTTTTGGGCAAAAAAGAGACCCTTGTTAAAAATTTTAGAAAATTACAGGGGAAATTTGGACAAGCGCCCACTAATCAATTACCTTTAGAAAAGTAAAAGGACAAAGGGGAACTAATGTGCTTTTTTTATTGGGGGAAAACGTTTCGCTTCCGGAGCTTTTTCAAGTTTGACAAAGAAACCTGGAGAGCGAAACGTTGTCACAAAAAAAATGTCACTTTAGTTGCACTTGTTTTCCTTTTTTTTACATTTTGTGGGAAATTTTACCAACTTTTTTAAAATTTACCTTTAGCTTTTCAAATGGAAGAAAATTAAAAAAATGGTCCCAGATTTTCTTTTTAGCGTTAAAAAAAGTGCTTGGAGAACAATTTTTTCACTGGGGGGCCTTGGGAAACGAAGAGAGCTATAGTATGACAGTTTTCTAAACTCTTTTACATGTTACCCATGTCTATTTATTGTATATAGAAGATAGAATATTAATGACTGAAATGGATAAATAATGGGCTCGAACATTTTGTAGGGAATATTCACATTAAGAAGGGGGATGAAAGGTGAAAAAAAAACCCCTAAACGGGATATAAAAATCAAAGTTGCTGAGGTTTCCCAAAACCCTGCCGGAATATAAAAACAAAAGTTAGAGAAAGATACATCCCCTTTAAAAAAAAAATTTTGGGCATCTTTCTAACGAGGGGAATAAAATGTGCTCGTTTTTATTTTTTAAATTTTTATTTCCTTCGGTTTTTTACCCCAAAGGGGACCCTTAACAATGTCCCGGTTAATTTTTTTTTAATGGGAACCCGTACACGATAAAATGCGTTGTGGGCAGTCACTAGGAATTTTGGTAAATCAAAAAGGTAGAGTTAAAAGCAAAATAAATCCCCCGGGGCCCCGGGGCGAAATTTTTCCCCAAAAATTTTTAAGGAGTGCATAATTTGGAAAATTTGTGAAACCCCTTAACTAACATTTTAAATATATCTCTTCAAAAAAGGGGTTTTTAGCGTCCCGAAATGTGGAAGATATGATGTAATTCCCATTTTTTAAAACAGGAGGGGAAAAATCATTTTCCTTTAAATTACCGCCCCGTTTAAAACCTTTGGGCCCCAAATTTTAGGGGGAAAAATTTCTAACAATTAAAAGATTTATCTTGATTAAAAATTTAAAATTTTTAAATGATATCAAGGGATGGGGTTCAAGAAGGCTGTTCTTGGGGGAACTAATTTTTTTAAATTCTTTTAGTTAAAATTTTTGGGGTAGTTGATCCGATAAAAATTTCGAAATTTTTTGGGTTTTAGAAAGGGCTTTTGGGCAGAGGACAACTTTGGATTTTATTTAAAAAAAGTGGCCCAAATCAGGGCAATGGGGGGAAAAAATGCTCTAAAGGATCAAATCAGCGGGTTCCCCCTTTTTACTGCCCCCCATCAAAAATCACAAAAGGCAGCATATTTGCGGGGATAGGGTTTTTATACTGGGTGAGAGAGGATGGGGGCAGTGGTAGGCCCCTTGTTTTTTATTTTATGAAACCCTTGGCGAGGGGAAATTTCTAGAGGGCATTAACCCAAAATTTTGCTAATGACACGAAACGTAGGCAGGGGAAAAATTTATTCTGCGGAAGTTGTCATTTTAAAATTCAGGAGGGGGTTAGGGGCGACTCATGTCCCCTGGTCAGAAAAATGGCAGGGGCGCAGTTCAGTGTATATTAAAAGAAAAAAATTCAAGCTCGGCAATGTCCATAACCCCAGCCCCTTTTATATTAAATAAAGTGAAATTAAACTGTAATGAATACAAAAAAAGGGGGCATTTAGGGGTTTTTGTAGCAAAAACTTTTTAAACGTTGTAATAAGGCTTTAAAAGATTCCCGGGTTTTATAAAAGTAGGGATTAAGGGAACAGAAGGGCCATCGGTTATATAAAAGCTCTACACTCATTGGGAAGTTTTATTTAGATTAAAAAAAGGGGTCGTTCTTTGGGGTTTTGCTATACAGAATGGAAAAAACATTTAGAAAGAATGGCGAAAATTTAAACATTGCAGTAAAAAAATATTTCGTATGGGAAAAAAAAAAAATGAAAAACCCTTAAAGAAAAATTTTTTTGTAAGGGCGCAGGGAGGGGGGGACATGACTGAAATTTATAGTGGAAGAAGGGTATTAACAAAGGGGATATAAATAAAGTTTTGAAGATATCCCTCCTGGGGAGGAAAACCCGCAATAACGGGTTCAAATTAAAAAAAGTTTAGATTTAGAAAGGTATAGGGAAAAATATTGGTTTTTGGGAAAAAGGGGAGTTGATGAGTTGGGAAAAGTCCCGCTTTGTTGGGTTTTTTGGGGGCTTTAAAAAAATTTTTTCAGTGTCAAATTTAGGTCATTAAATTTCATGACTGGAGGTTGGATTAAAGTGGGGGCTTACACTTTGAGTTAAAAGGGGTTTTCAAAACTTTTTGTTAAATAGCAATGTTTAAAAGGGTTTGGGCAATTTTTTTTTTTTGGGTTTTTGGGTTTTTTTTATTTGGGCCCGTATGGGCCCAAAAGGCGAAATAGGGATGGGCCAAAAAAAGGGGACCAGTATGGGCCCCAAAAAGGCCCATACTGGTCGCTTTTTTTTGGTTAAAATTTAACACCCGATTGGGGTTTTTGCTGGGGGGTAGCTGGGGCAAGCCTTCTCGTATAATTTTTTTTTTTGGGGGGGGGGGGAAGGGGGGGGCTCAAAACTTTCAGAACTTTTCATTTGTGCAGATTATAAACCGCAGCAATTAGGTTAGCTTTCCTAATCGTAATTTTTTTTCCTCGTGAATTTTGGTTCTATGGAAAAACCAAATTTGGGTTTAATTTTTAACTGCAAATTATAAGTATGGAAAATTTTAGAGATGTTTTGAACGTTTGAAAATTGACAAAAAATATCGTAAATTAATTTAAAAAAAACGGTTTAAACAAAATAATTTAACCGGTTTAATTAAATTTAACATTATTTCAACATTTGGGAATCTTTATTGGGAAAAGTTTTTGCCACACGTGGTTAAACAGTCCTAACAAAGCAAAAAAGGTGTAAGGAGGAAAGGGGAAAGGAAAATTTTTTTTTTGGGGGGGGAAAACAGTCCCTTTTAGCCTGGAAAATCGATGTGTTCAGTCATCAATCTTTTAGAATTTACGGGATAGGGCCATTTGGGCGTGGCCCCTTTTTAAAAAATGTAGTCAGGTGGGAAAACCCACATCCCACTAGTGGATGGGACCCTATAACCCCAGTGTTGATTCGCGAGAAATAAAATATTTGTTAAAATGAATTGTAAAACCCTTTTGCTTTAAAAATTTGTTCTTGGTTTTTTGTGAAAACCCCAAAAAGTAGGGTGGGGAAGGATTATGAATGGGGGGGGAAGATCCATTTTACCGGGGGTGTGTGGATAAAAGGGGAAAAGGGTAGTCCAATTTCTTTTATCAAGAAATCCTTCACCCGTATCGAAGCATAAATTATAAATGTCTTTTTTTCCCTTTTCCCCCTTTAAAATTTCCCGCTTTTTTTGTATTACAATTTCTTTTTTCTCTTTTTACTCTTTCTAATTCGTTTTTTGTTTTATTTAAAAAATTTAAACGCCATTTTCCCTTTTTTTTGTTTTTTGTCTTTCTTTCCCCTCTAAAAATTTTTGCAACTAGGTTAGGTTAGGTTAGGTTAAGTGTTTTTCCCACTTTAAATTTTCAAGCAAAGGCTGTTATTGCCTCAGCTCACTTTTAAACACGTGTTGTTCTGGGACATTTCAATAGGGAATATGAGGGAAAATGTACCATCTGTGGGTTAGCTATTTAAATTTGGGTTTAAACCAAAATTATTTATTGATTTTCTTTTTTTTTGGACGAAAGTTTTTCCAAAAACTCGAGTATTTTAGGGAAAAAATGGTTTTTGTTTAAAAAGATATCTTGAGAAGTGTAATTTCCAATGCTCAAGTATTATCTTTTTTGTATAGTAAAAGGACACAAAATGCAACTAATTTTGACATTTTATTGTGGCAACGTTTTGCTCTCCCCGGGAGCTTTTTAAAACCTGGAGGACGAACGTTGCCACAATAAAATGTAAAATTTGTTGCCTTGGTTTCCTTTTTTCTTTAAATTGGCGGTTTAAATTTTTACCAACTTTATTACCCTTATCAATTTATGGCCTAGGGAAACCCTTTATTTGTTTTTTTCAGTGCCAAAAATTTTAAATTATTTTCCCCCGGGTGATTTTTAAAAGTAAGCTGCTTATTAATGTAACTAGAGCAGTGGTTTTTTTTTTTTGTGACAAGTTAAGGTCCCTAGTACCCGTCGTCTGCATATGAATGGGGAAATTTTGGTATGGGCTTACGGGGGCATTTTTGTAGACATTCCACTACAATGGCTTCATACACTTCCCCCGTGGAACACTGTGATTTTTCTGTGGGACCTGTGGCACACGGGGGGAAAAACCCGGCACCCGCCAGGGGTAGGGGAGTATGATAACGAAATATTTAAAAAACCCGCGCGGAATTGACAGAGTGGCAAAAAACAGAAATGTACCAGAGATGGGGCACAGAAAAAGGGGTCAAAAATTGGAAGTTGAAGGGCTTATGAGTTTAAAAGGGGTGTTAGGGGGTTTTTTCTTCAGTCATAGAGTTTCAGGAAGGGGGAAAGCTTAGAAAGTGGACGTGTGGGGCGGGGAAAAACCCTACCCTTTGTTTTAAGGCAAGGTTTGATAAAAACTCGGGGAGCGAGAGAGGATCCAGTAGTTAAACATTGAAGAGGGCGGGGGCCCGGAGGGTATGACTCGACTCCTTCAAAACCCCAAAAAGGTGAGTACGTGTCTTGAATCAGTCAACAAGTTATCTCTCAAAAATAGATAAATGGGTTTGAAAACCCACAAGTTGATAAATGAGACACTTTGGGGAAAATGTTTAGGATCTTTATCTGGAAAAGTTTGCCCCGCCCCTGACTTTTTTAGTCTAAAGCCCGGGTATCCATATGTTTCACAGGTGTCTCATTTATCAAGTTCTTTTCGTAATTTTTTTTCTGACCCCCCCATCCTCTTTTACTTTGCATTTTTTCCGTCTTTTTATTTAGGGTCTTTTTTTCCTCCATCCCACCTCTTTCCTTTTCTATTCCCCCCCTCCCTCCTTCCCTCAAATTTCCCTTCTTTTTTTCCCTTTCCCTTTCCCCGGGCTACTGCCTCTGTCCCTTTTTTCCATGTTCTCTAAATTTTTCCCCCTTTTACTTTAAAAATTCCCCCCTTTCCCTTTTTTTCAAAATTTTTAAACCCAGCCTCCCTCCTTTCCCTCTTTCCCCACTTCCCACCCTTGCATTTCCTTTTCACAACCCCCTCCTTCCCTTTTTTTGTTTTCCCCCCTTTATTGAAACTATCTTCCTTTTCCCTCTAACCTATTTCCCTCCCCTTTTTTTCTCTCCCTTTCTCCCATCTTCGTCTATTATTCACCCTCCTCCTCTTCCCAAACCCCTAAAACCCTCCCCTTTGGGGGGCCCAAAACCCACTTAAATTTTTAAAACAGTTTGTGCAGGTTCTGAGGGGCGTTTTCAAAATTTAAAACGGGGTGTGTCGCCTTACGCACGTTCCCTTTCCCTCCCCCCCCCCCCCCCCCCCCCGAACGTTGTTCTCAAAAATTTTTCCCGGAAAATCAACAGAGATGAAAAGAGAATGTGCGAGAGTCGGAAAAGAAAATGGGTTATAAAAATTGGAAAGTGTTGGGGAACTTTCCCTTGTCAGATGGGTGTTGCAAAGGTGGGTGGGATTGGGTTTATTTTAAAAGGAAATAGAAATCCGTTTTCCAATTACGGTTTATGGGTTGCTTATACTAGATGTATTTTGTTCCAGGGGATGGGGAAAAGGCATCCCCCATATTTCATAACCTCAATCTCCTCTACCCCACTGGGACGTGATTGGGAATTTTTTTAAAGTGGGGTCGTTTGTCTGTAACTCATTTTTTATTAGGTAGAAGATATGAAGTATGAGGGGAAAAGGTTTTTTTCATAAAAAGAAATTTGGGGAAAATTTTTTTCCACCTAAATAGAAAAGCCAATTTCCCCCCCCCCAAAAATTTAATTTAAAAGGTCTAAATCTAATTAGACTTTCCCTAAGAAAAAAACCACCATTGAAAATAAAGAGAGCAGGGCGCCATTTGCTTTCTTTTAGAAATTTTCATTAAAAACAAAAAAAACATTGAGCTTGGAGTTGTCAGAAGGGTTTTTTTATCAAACGTTTTAAAGGGTTTAAAGGGAATCGGAAACCCACATCCCGAAATTGACGCCGGGAAAAAAAATTATTGGAAAAAAATTTAAATTCTTTTAAACAACCCAAAAAAAAATTGGGGTTCCCAGGGGGCAAAAAATTTGGGCAAAAATTTTAAATAAATACATAAAATAAGCAAAGCAGGTAAGCAAGCAAGTATGTAGGGAAATAAAATTTGTAATTATGGGGGAAAAAAAATTTGGAAAAATTTTTTTTGTTTTTGGCACATTTTTGGGAAAAATTTTTTATTTTTGAACTTTAAGGGGCACATATTAAAAACATGGGAAAAACTCATTAAGTAATTAAGAAAAATTTAAAACCCGGGTTTAAACCCCAAAAAACTCGAACGGTTTTTTGATGTATTTTGGTCAGAAAAAATTTCCACTTAGCAGAAACCAGTTTGATAAGTAAATGGTTTTCCCTTGAGGGAAAAGGGAAAATTTTTATCATTTTAAAAACCCTTTAAGGTGTCCCTTTGGTTTTATTTTTAGCATTAAAAAAATTTAAACCCAAAAAAAATGAATAACAAAAGGGACAATTTCCCTGAATGGAACAATAAAACAAAAACCCCCCACATAGGGGGAGTGGAGCTTTTGACGGGCGTTTTGATCCCACTTGGGGCCATTTACAAAAAACCACTAAAAGAAAAATAGAGAAGGGGGGTTCCCTTTTTGGCCAGCAGACAGGGGCGGGGCAAAAATGGTGTGGAAAGGAGGGGGGTTTTCCCGGGGGGTTACCTGGAGGTTTTCAGGGGTTAACGCCCCCGCGGGGCCCCGGGCCTTGGCCCGGCCTCCCGATGGGGTCGGGCCCCGATCAAATAGGGTGTTACGTGGCCGAACGCAAATCCCACGTTTGAGCCACAGCCCGGCTGATCCCGGGCCGGGGCTTTAGGTATCTGTTTCCGCTCTCTCTTGAAAGGGAGCCAGGGGTTTTTTTTGGGAATTCCCCCAATGCTTTATGGGGGGCTGTTGAACGTTTTGGGCCCCGGACATTATGGTTTTTTTTCTCTTTGTTTTACCAAAAGGGGCCCCCCCCAAATTTTTAAATTGGGGGGCTTTTTTTCTTTGCTTTCCCCGTCTTTTACTTTTTTGTAAGGGGGGTTTATTTCTGTGTGCAGATTTGGGAAATTTTCCAGATTTTCCCAAGTTTTTAGATTAGGGGTATATTTCTCCCCCCTGCGTTCCCAAGGTACAAGTCAAGTGCTTCCAAGCGTTTTTCCGTGTTTTAAAGGGCCCTTGGGCAGAAAATTATTTGTGCAGTAAAGGGTTTTCTGTACACTCTCTAGATCCCGCGATTTCACCTGCTTTGTATTTTGGGGATGGTTTAAAGTACAGCAGTATTCCCGCCTAGAGAGAACAAGTGATTTGAAAAAGGGTCATCATGGGTTGGCATCTCTCGTTTGAAAATTCTCATTAAACCCTCCTATCATTTTCTTTTAAAGTGCGATCCCTGTGGCCCCTGTTGTGGGTTCTTGAAAAAGGGGATCCTTTAGACATTTCTACTCCCAGGTTCCCCTTTCATTATTTTTTCCCCCTCTATTGTATGGCCCGGGGTCAGTAGTAAAACTTGTTTTTTTGTTATTTTTTCCCCCGTTTTTCCTAACCCGGGTAGTTGGAAAAATTTTGTCCTCATTGAACACATATTGTTTACCGTTGCCCACTGGAAAACTTTGTTATATCTTCTTGGAGGTTAACCGCGTCCTCAGCAGATGACAGCCTCATGCAGATCCTAGTATCATCCGCAAAGGATGATACGGTGCTGTGGTGTATATCTCTGTTTATGTCTGATATGAGGATAAGGATAAGATGGGGGCGAGTACTGTGCCTTGTGGAACAGAGCTCTTCACTATGGCAGCCTCCGATTTAACTCTGTTGACCACTATCTTTGTGTTCGATTTGTTAGGAAGTTGAAGATCCATCTCCCACTTTCCCAGTTATTCCTTTAGCACGTATTTTATGGGCTATTACGCCATGATCGCATTTGTCAAATGCTTTTGCAAAGTCTGTGTATATTTACATCTGCATTCTGATTTTCTTCCAGTGCATCCAAGGCCATGTCATAGTGATCCAGTAGTTGTGAGAGGCAGGAGCGACCTGCCCTGAACCCATTTTGCCCTGGATTGTGCAGATTTTGGGAATCCAGGTGATTTGCAATCCTGCTTCTTAGCACTCTTTCAAAGATTTTTATGATGTGGGATGTCAGAGCTATTGGTCTATAGTTCTTAGCTAATGCTTTGCTGCCACCTTTATGGAGTGGGGTATATCCGTTGTTTTAAATGACTGTGGAATTTCACCCATGTCCAAGCTCCTCCTCCATAGTGTACTTAGGGCACGCGAGAGGGGTTTCTTGCAGTTCTTAATGAAAACAGAGTTCCACGAGTCTGGCCCGGGGCTGAGTGCATAGGCATGTTGTCAATGGCTTTTTCGAAATCTATCGGAGTTAGGGTAATGTCGGAAATCTGGCATACATTTATGGAGTTTTGAGGCTCATTCATGAAGAAATCATTTGGGTCGTCGATCCTCAGACCGATTAGTGGTTCACTAAACACAGAGTCGTACTGGGACGAGGAAGAGAGGTAGTGGAGACAGTCAGAGACTAAGAAAGAGGAGCACTGTAAGGGAGCTAGGAGACCACAAAGGGTAGGAACAAGAACACAGGGAGGGGGAATAATAATAATGGACCATACACTCAAGGCAGAAGAAATAAAGAAAACTCAAAGGAGAAAGTGGAAAGAGGAAAGGGGAAGAGGGAAAAGGAAAAAAAAAGAATCAGGTTAAGTCAGGGGTGTTCTGAATTTTGGAGAATTTTACAATGTAATGGGAAAGAAAGGCATCTACAGAGACAAAGCCACGACTAAGATTCATACAAGGCAAGTTGTGTATAAGGAGGATTCAATCAGACGGCGGCTGTTAAAGTTAGAAGTAAGGTAGACAGTTTTAGCAGAAGACTAATCAACAGGATGACTGTGATCTCTGACAAGACAGAAAAGAGTATTGTTGTCGTCGGCAAGCCTAACACTACTTTTGTGCTCCCTGAGTCTGTCATAAAGAGATCGGCCAGTTTCTCCAAAGTACTGAAGAGGACAGGAGGAACAAGAAATAGAGTAGACACCAGGAGCATCTATAGAGGGAGGTGAGGTATGAACTAGATTAGTGCAAAGAGTGTTAGTCTGGCGAAAAGTAAGTTTGATGTCTAACAAACGGAGAGAGTTGTTGAGATTAGAAAGACTGGAAATATAGGGAAGGCAAAGAATAGAGTTCACAGGAGTAGAGAGTCAGGGAGAGAAGAAAGTCCGTTTAGCACGTGAGAAAGCAGTGTCTATGAAATGGGAAGGGTAGCCAAGACGGGAAAATGAATTACGAAGAGTGGAAATTTCTGATTCAAAGAACTGAGGATTACAAATGCGGAGAGCGAGGACAAAGAGGAAGCATGATAAGAAAAGTAGTGAATGTGCATGCCACTGTGCTTAGGCTTGCGGTAAAGGGAAAAAAAGCAAAACCTGTATCTGAGCGGTGGATATGAACATCAAGGAAGCAAGGAAATAGATTCTCATTCAGCTTTAACTTAATGGAAGGGGCAAGATTATTAAGGTCATCAAGAAATGATTAGAAGAGACTAGATTCATGAGGCCACAGAGCAAAGATGCTATCAACATAGCGGAGCCAGAGTGAAGGTCGCACATCGATGGTAGGAAGAAGAACAATCTCGAAGTATTCCATGTAAAGATTAGCAAGGACAGGAGAGAGAGGAGAGCCCATAGCGACACCGATATTTGTGAATAATATTTACCTTGGATAAGATCAAGAAAGACTTCAGTAGGTATAGGGAGATGAAGTAACACTTCATTGGCCTTCTCTCTGAGAATATTAAGGACATCATCAAGAGGGACAATTGTGAAGAGGGACTCAACGTCAAGACTAAGCATATTACAGGTCGGGAGAGAGCGAACGCGTTCAATGAAGTCTTGAGAGTGACGGAGGTGGGCAGGAGAAAAAGTACCAAGAAAGGGAGTGAAGGTTTTGGCCAGCCAAGAAACAAGAGAATAAGAGACAGAACCACTAGAGGATATGATGGGACGTAAAGGAATATCAGGTTTATGAATTTTGGAAGGCCATAGAAATAGGGCACAGGGCGACAAGTGAAACTAAACCGTTGAACAAGGTCAGTGTCAGGACAGAGGCCGGAGAGAGTCCTCAGTTTTTTTGTTGAAAGTTCCCTTGATGAGATCAAGAGGGTTGGAAACTAGAGGAGTGTAGGTACGTGAGACTGAGAGCAAGACATCAGCTTTACGGAAGTAATCCTCGCGATCAAGGATAACTACCGAATTACCTTTGTCAGAAGAGAGAATGACAATGTTAGAGCAAGTTGATAGCTAAACGGACTTTCTTCTCTCCCAGACTCTCTACTCCTGTGAGCTCTCCTGTCCTCTGCTTTCCATATATTTCCAGTTTTTCTAATCTCAGCAAATTTCTCCGTTCCTTAGACATAAAACGTACTTTTCGCGAGACTAACACTCTTCGCACCAATCTAGTTCATACCTCTTCCCCCTCTATAGATGATCCTGGTGTCTATTCTGTTTATTGCTCCTCCTGTCCTCTTCAGTACTTTGGAGAAACTGGCCGATCTCTTTCTGACAGACTCAGGGAGCACAAAAGTAGTGTTAGGCTTGCCGATACCAACAATATTTTTTCTGTCACGTCAGAGATCACAGTCATCCTATTGACTGGCCATCTGCTAAAACTGTCTTCCCTACGTCTAACTTTCACAGTCGCCGCCTGGTTTAATCCTCGCTTATACACAACTTTCCTTGTATGAATCTTACTCGTGACTTTCTCTCTGTAGACGCCTTCCTTTCCCATTACATAGTAAAATGCTCCAATCTTCAGAACACCTTTGACTTAACCTGATTATTTTTTCTCATTATCCTCTTCCCCTTTCCTCTTTCTCCTTTGGGACTTTTTTCTTTCTTCTGCCTTGGGTGTTTGGTCCATTATTATTATCCCTCCCCCCCGTTTTTCTTGTTTCTACCCTTTGTGGGCCCCTAGCTCCCTTGCAGTGCTTCTTTTTCCTAGTCTTTAATTCCACTAGTATTACTGCAACCTCTACCACTACCTCTCTTCCTCCTTTCCTACTACCTCTCTTGTCCCGTCCCTGTCTGCTGGCTTTTATACTCCCTCCTTCTCTCCTTCGTAAACTCTTCTCTCCTGTGTGCGGGATATTTTTGCAAAATTAAACAAAATTTATATCTACAAAGCCAATAGCAATAGAGCGTTCTATGTCATACGATGTCTCAGCCAAACCAGACTGATTCCTTTCACATTGTTTTATTTTAATAAAGAGAGAGTGCTAAATTCGTTGGGGTTAAGCAGAGCCTGTAGAAAGAAGGCCATTCAGATTCGATCCGAGAAGGGAGAGAAAGAGCTAAGAACCTCAGACGAAGAGTCTGTAATCAGAATCAAATCACCCACTTCAAGATATATAATCTGAAAATGTGATGCAACATATTCCATTTCCATTAACAATATCAACCTCCTTCTGTATAGGTCACACGAGTGTTGAGAATTTGAAGCCAGTCAAAAGAGGCTCTATAAAATTATCTCAGGAAAACTAGATTTTGGAATGGTTTACATAAAAATTGAATAAGAGGGCACCTCTACTGGTCAGTTTCTTCGTGAACCTGCAGCCAGTAATAGATACCCAAAGTTGAAACTTTGAAACCAGGTGGATAAGATGCTCAGTAGTTTTAAACTAAAGTCATGGGACAAGTTATTGATAAACAAAATTGCTTACCAACTTAAGGGTTCTGAAAGCTCGTGAAAATTAATCATGCAAAAACAGCGTGAGATTCAATATTTTTTTTTATTATTGCAGTTCTATTTAAAATAATCTATAGTCAATAAATAACAAAAAAAAGGCACAATACTAACACGCTTTGCACTAATCTCGTTCATACCTCTCCTCCCTCTACAGATGCTCCTGGTGTCTACTCTGTTTCTTGCTCCTCCTGTCCTCTTCAATACTTTGGAGAAACTGGTCGATCTCTTTCTGACAGACTTAGGGAGCACAAAAATAGTGTTAGGCTTGCTGTGAGGGAAAAGTTCAACAGATAGGAGTAGCGAGCGAGTATATGGTAACGATACTACTACATTAACAATGCTCTTTTCTGTCACGTCAGAGATCACAGTCATCCTATTGACTGGTCTTCTGCTAAAACTGTCTTCCCTACTTCCAACTTGAACAGTCGCCGTCTGGTTGAATCCTCCCTAATACACAACTTTCCTTGTATGAATCTTAGTCCTGGCTTCGTCTCTGTAGATGCCTTCCTCTCCCACTACACTGTAAAATGTTCCAAACTTCAGAACACTCGTGACTTAAACTGATTCGTCATTTCTTCTTCTCCCTCTTCCTCTTTCCTCTTTCCTTTTTTCACTTCTGGGTTGTCTTTCTTTTGTCTTGTGTTTCTGTTCCTTCGTTATTTATTTCATTATTTCCCCTCCCCCCCACCTCTGTGTTCTTGCTCTCCCTCTGTGAGCACCTAGCTCCCTTGTGGGCACCTAGCTCCCTTGTGGGCACCTAGCTCCCTTGTGGGCACCTAGCTCCCTTGTGGGCACCTAGCTCCCTTGTGGGCACTTAGCTCCCTTGCAGTGCTCCCCTTTCTCTGTATTTGACTGGCTCCTCCTCCTTACTTCCCATTACTACTTCCTTCCATCTCCGCCACTACTACTACTACCACCACTAATTCTTCCTGCCTATATATACCCGTCCTGCTCTACATCTCGTTAGTGTGACTTTGTAAATGATCCAAGTCGGATCGAAACGTCGTCGTAAGCTCCTCTCTTCTATGTGCGGGTTATTTGTGAATCTATAGTCCTTTACGGAGATAAAATTGATTATTTTTAAGAGCGCCTAGTAAGGTAAAAACTTATCCAAATCTGTTAAAAAAAATATTTCAAAGTAAAATGCACCACTGCTTTGTGTGTGTGTGTGTGTGTGTGTGTGTGTGTGTGTACTCACCTATTTGTACTCACCTATTTGTGGTTTCAGGGGTCGATTCATAGCTCCTGGCCACGCCTCTTCACTGATTCCTACTAGGTCCTCTCTCTCCCTGCTCCATGAGCTTTATCATACCTCGCCTTAAAACTATGTATGGTTCCCGCCTCCACTACGTCACTTTCTAGGCTATTCCACGGCTTGACTACTCTATGACTGAAGAAATACTTCCTAACATCCCTTTGATTCATCTCAGTCTTCAACTTCCAATTATAACCTCTTGTTTCCGTGTCCCATCTCTGGAACATCCCGTCTTTGTCCACCTTGTCTATTCTGCGCAGTATTTTATATGTCGTTATCATGTCTCTCCTGACCCTCCTGTCCTCCAGTGTCGTCAGGCCGATTTCCCTCAACCTTTTCTCGTAGGACAATCCCTTTAGAACTGGAACTAGTCTTGTTGCAAACCTTTGCACTTTCTCTAA
This sequence comes from Cherax quadricarinatus, assembly GCF_026875155.1. NCBI lineage: Eukaryota > Metazoa > Arthropoda > Malacostraca > Decapoda > Parastacidae > Cherax > Cherax quadricarinatus. The sequence continues at coordinate 97,788,541 of NC_069403.1, read as the reverse complement.
TTTCTTGACGCGCTTGACCAGGTGTGGATTCCAAACTGGTGCTGCATACTCCAGTATGGGACTGACGTAAATGGTATGCAGAGTCTTGAACGATTCCTTACTGAGGTATCGGAATGCTATTCGTAGGTTTGCCAGACGCCCGTATGCTGCAGCAGTTATGTGATTGATGTGCGCCTCAGGAGATATGCTCGGTGTTATAATTCCCCTCAGATTTTTTTTTCTTGAGTGGGGTTTTGCAGTTTTTGGGCATTGATTTTTATTGTGTCTGCGGTTTTCTTTCCCCTTCCCCCCAATCTTCTGACTTTGCATTTGGCGGGTTAAACTAAAGGGAGCCATTGCTGGACCAGGTTTTGTACCCTGTCCAGGTCTCTTTGTAGTCCTGCCTGACCTCCCCGATTTGTTCCCCATTAACTTACATCATCTGCAAAAAAGGACACTTTTGGTCTATCCCTTCCTTATGTCATTACACATACCAAAAACACACAGGTCCTAGGGGTGACCCGTGGAACCCCCCCTTGTCACAGGGCCCCCTCTGAACCTCGTCAGTTCCTGATCGTTGTTTCCTCCCTGTCAGGTTTCCTGATCCATTTCAGGCTTTTTTTCCCGTTTTTGTGTGCCCGATCCTCTAGTTTTGCAGTAAAATCTTGTGAGGAACTGTGTCGAAGGGCCTTTTTTGCAGTCCAAAAAAATGCAGTCGATCCCCCCCTTCTCTTTTTTCTTGCTTTCTGTCACCTTGCAATAAAACTCCAGTAGGTTTGTACACAGGATTTTCCTCCTGAAACCGGTGGTTTCAATTATACATTGTTTATTCAGGTGCTCCACCACTCTCTCCCCGAGATCTCCCTGACTCTGGTACTATACCGTAGTGATAAGGTCTGTAGTTTATGCCCCATGTTGACTCCCTTTTAAAAAATTGGGAACATTTGCCATCTTCCCTACCCCAGGGGTTTCCCCGTTGTCTTGTTCCCCCTCTAAGGACCCCCCAGAGAGATGTTTTCTGGTCCCACAGCCTTTGAGGTGTCAAATTTTACATAGCTTTTTTACCCCCTCCCTTGTTAGTGTACCTCATCCAGCACTTGTTGGTTCCCCCCTGTTTTGATTTTCCTTGAGTCCTACTGGTTTCCACTGTAAATACTTCTTTAAATCTCGTGTTGAGCTCCTCACATACCTCTCATCATTTCTTGTGAGCCCCCCCTCACCTTCTCGTTGATTACCTGGTACTTGACTGTTGTTTTCCTCCTGATGTGGCTATACAACAGCTTCGGGTCAGACTTGACTTTCGATGCTATGTCATTTTCAAAATTGTCGCTGAGGCTCCCCTCTTGTCTGTGCATATTCGTTTCTGGCTCTTCGGCTAATCTCTTTATTTTTCTGAGCTCTGTGTCTTTGTACCTTTTCCATTCTCTAGTACACAAAGTTTTGCCTCCCTAAAACCTTTGGGTGAACCAAGGACTCGTTTTGTTCTTCCCATTATTTCTGTTTCCCTTGGGAACAAACCTCTCCTCTGCCTCCTTGCATTTTTTTTGCCACATAGCCCAAATCATTTCTTGTACTGGTTTTCCTGTCAGTTCCCTCTCCCACTGAATGTCTTGTAGGAAGTTCCTCATGCCTGAGTAGTTCCCCTTTTTGTTGTTTGGTTTTTCCCATCCTATTCCTGCTACTCTCTCCACTTGAAGCTCAACTATGTAGTCAAAGCACAGAACCACATGATCACTAGCTCCTAGGGGCCTTTCATACATAATATCGTCGAGGTCCGAACTACTCAAGGCGAATACAAGGTCCAGTCTTGCTGGATCATCCTTACCTCTCTCTCTGGTAGTGTCTCTAACATGTTGGTGCATGAGGTTTTCCAGCACCACATCCATCATCTTGGCTCTCCATGTTTCGGGATCCCAATGGGGCTCCAGGTTTTCCCAGTCAATCTCCTTGTGATTGAAATTACCCATAACTAGTAACTTTGCTCCCCCCATGTGTGCTCTCCTGGCCACCTCGGCTAGTGTGTCGACCATTGCTCTGTTGCTCTCATCGTATTCTTCTCTTGGCCTCCTGCAGTTCTGTGGTGGGTTGTACATTACTGCAATTTTCACCTTATGTCCCTCAGACTGTGTGTGTGTGTGAGTGTGTGTGTGTGTGTGTGTGTGTGTGTTTGAAGCTCACCTAAAGAGGCATTGTAAATTTGACAGTGAAGCCAGCTTGTTTTATTAGAAGTTACAAATTTATGAACTCGAATTAGAAGTCAAGCTTTCGTTTGGTAAATACCATCAACACTTAAAGTTTGAAGCCATTTATAAATGCTGTCTCCAGTAATAGATCTGAATCAATCTACTCTTTTTTGTGTTTAACAAATTCATTTAAATATATGTCTTAAACTTCTCAGACGTTGATTACCAAAACGCTAAGTAGACTGCTTGACTTCATGTTTCTTCCTACCGCCGGGCACACAAGTGAGCCTCCAACATGGTCACCAGCTATTCCAGTCTTCACCTTGCAGTTACGTAGGCAACCTAACGTTTTGAGCGTCTGTAGCTGAATGATCGACGATAAAATACTATAGATGGATCTTGACAAGCTGCTGGACTGGTCTGACAAGTGGCAATTAGAATTTAATTTTAGCCAATACAAAGTTATGAAAAACTGGGAGCAGCAAAGACAACAAGGAAACAGAGCATAAGCTTGGGGGACGATGTATGCAAGCCTCCCTAAAAGCAGACCTTGGAATGAGCATAATCACTAAGCATTTCATTTGAACACTTCAACTATATAACCACTGCACCAAACATGAGACTGGTAAATTTAAATGTAGAAGGTATTCTCAGCCCTATTTATCGTTAATGTTAGGTCCGTCTAGAGGCTTGCAGCACCGGTAAGAATCCCGTATCTCATTAAATAAGTAAATACACGAAAAAATGCAGAGGATTGCTACGATTTTAGTCCAAGAGCTGGGGAGTATGAGTTATGAGAAGAGGCTACAGGAGCTAACCTGACAACATTAGAGGAGAGAAGGACAAGAGGTGATGTGATTAAAACGTACTGATGTGGACAGGACGAGTCTGCTAGAGAGGCAGGACGAAGGTACAGGAAAGCACAGCTGGATGTTAAAGACACAGTTCAGTCACTGGTATGTCAGGAAATACTTCTTTAGCCTTGGCATTATCAATTGAAGTAATAGAGGTGTGATCCATAGAGAGTTTAAAAAATAATCAATATAGGGATCACGCAGTCAAACGAGAGGCAGTACCGGGAGCTAAGACTTGACTTATGCAGCCACAGTTAGGTGAGTATAATTAAGTGAACACACACACACACACACACACACACGTGAGACAGTATCCATAAACAGTTCCTAGAATCTTCAGAGCGGTAATTGTATGTGACAGTCAATGAACATACCTACAAGAGTATACCAAGGTTTCCAGTCCGGAGAAAATTGCAATTTAAGTTTGAAAGTAGGTGTTATTACTGGAATCCTGAGTTGTGGGCAGGGAGTGGCTGGTCAGTGCTGCAAACAGGCAGTTTTGATACAATTACAAAAAAAAGTAATTAATACAATCGAGGGTGTGACCAATAATCTGAAAAAAGTGTCAGATATCTTCTCCAGACTTTGGCTGCAGTGCAGTGTTTAAAGTCGTTCAGGAGTGATATAGAAAAAGAAAGAGAAACAAACTAGTGAGGACAGTCTCTGATAGTTTGGTGTTGCGGGGGGGAAGTGGGGGGATGTGAAAGGCATCTTATATCATGTACTGATGGGATTGTCAACGACAAAAATGAATTTTAAGATAGGAAGAGTAAATAAGTGACACATTTATTGCGACATTATCAGAAAACACCACGAAGAGGATTTTTAACGACGCCTGATGGAAAATTGAGCATTTATCTGACATGTAACTCATTATGTACATAACAGTAAATGAAACAAAGATAATTATATTTATTAAAAGTTACATAGACAAAGTAGGAATTTGGGACACCTAGGTCACAAAAAATATCCCCCTTCGATACCTGCCACTGTCATATCCACAAGTTCTCTAGACCTATTAATGTTACAAATGAAATTGTACATACACCAGGAATGCTGGTAAATATATAAATTTGTGGACTGCATACAAAATTAAAAAAAGGATTAATATACACACTTTATATAAACAGAAGGAAAAATATATCTTAATCATACACTCACCATTTGACTGGAGATTAATGTGTAACATACTCCAGAAAACCTTCACTGTCTAGAAAATAACACTGGGCCAAGTTACAACATAAGACTTATCTGAGATTCCTGCAGCTGTCTTGTCCAGGTTTCGCCTGAAATCTCAAGTTTATGCAGGAATGCACATCAACAATATTCGCCCTCCTATTTGAGAGGTGTCTACCCAATTTTACCTCTAGAGCACGAAAAATTTTCACATCTTAATTAACGTCTGTTACTCTCCAATTCAAACAACAACAATGGTAGAGTCGTCGTCTGCGCAGCGCAGTTCCCTTTTTCAATAACAATTTTATTAAATACAACATAGCCATCTATTTACCAATAAATTACCGTATTTCTAGCGAAAATATATACAGTATTTTTCCATACTGCGGCGGCCGAGTTCCGTTTGCAAACTACTCAAATTACTCCTATCCTTAGGAGACGATTTCCACCGGTTTGGCTGGCTGAGTGGCTGTTCTCCAAGTAGGTTCTTGATACTGGCGATTCATCTTCCGCATCACTCGGTCAGCGTTATTTTCCATATCACCTTCGATCACTTGAGCCCTCAGATTTTCATTTTACGTTTGATTGAATCACCTAATTCCAAGGAATCAATTTATTAATTGTTCATAAACTTTTCCTGGCCAACGACACAACACTCTGAACATTCCTGACAACACCTTGTGCATCTGGGTACAATGTCTATTACTTTGCCCAGAGCCACATGTTTTCGATGTTGTTCAGTATCAAATCAACACAATGTCACCTGGTAGAATGTTCCCTGTCGATTTGCTTCTCTGTCGCACCATAAAAGTGTTCACGTAGTGTAAGAAGATATTCCTTACGCTACACATTAGACCATTTGGGGGAATCAATTACATTATTAAACATTTTTAAATTTATCACGCAACACTGCTGTATCATGTAATCTTCATCACTTTCTTCCAGATTATCTCTATAGACAGGAGCACTCCATTCCTTTCCACAATATTAGGTGAGAAAGTGTTAATACTCTGCATCAGGTGTATCACTCATGTATCGAGAGAGGCCTATTATTTAATACGATTTTCCGCCTCCACTAACACTGCCTGGAAATCTTCCAAATTAATTATCTTCCGGTGTAGTACTTTACGGAGAACACACCACTTCTCTGTGCCTATCAGTCTTTTCAGTACAGCCCCCAGCCAAGGTGGCTCTAGGAGTAATAAAATTTCCAAGTACACAACCCTGCCCATCGCTGGTTAACAGAGATAAACTCGAACATCGTTACTATTATTTAATTCTATCAAGTGTTTGAGCACCTGCTACAAATTTGTGGCATAATCCGAAATCAACAACCTCGACAGGATCTCCTAGCTTGCAAATTTTCGAAACAGCTGTATCAACTGTTCTGCAGACAATCCGTGCACTTCCTAAATGAACTGCCCTAGTAGCAGTACAGGTGAACAAACAAACACACTTTCATTGAACACCATCTGAAGTACCTGTTAAAATATTGGACCACTATAGTCTACACCTGTTACATCAAATGGTTTCACTAATTGTACACGCCTCCTTATACAATGGTGGAGGACCTGGGTACATATAGGATCTGGCACACACACGCGACATATAACACAAGATTTAAGGCACCCTTTTTACACTTTGCCATCCTTGTGTAAATCAGAAAGTTTCCCATACAAATTTAAGTATCTTTGTACCCCACCATGCTTACATTTTTATTTTTTTTTTTAGGGCATTTAGAACAATTAAATTTGTTAGATGATGAGTTTTGGGCAGTAAATAGGGTGATTAGCAAATCACCTACTTCAGCATTTTGTAACCTACCTCTGCACCTAATTACATTGTTCTCTAATACAGCCCCCAATTTTCTCTATTATGGAACCTTTCACATTTTTTCTTTCCATCATCAATTTAATCTCATTTCCATAGATTTCCTCCCTGTACCCTCTTATCCAATATTTCAAGAGGATGTGAAAACTTATTTGAGATATTCATCCTTGTTTAGAAATTTAAACACCACTAGTTACATTGATTAGTTTTGGTAAAGAAGAATACCTATTTATATCATGCTAAGGAAGGACAAACTTTTGGAGCGGTGGTCGGCAGTAATTTCAACAGGAGCTACATATACGCGTTTTTGTAGCGCGTGGCCAATTAGCTTTATTTACCAACTCAGCTTCGGTCCTTTTTAAACCATGATACAGCATTTACAAAATTTAGCATAAGATAAACCTCGAGACAAGAAATCAGCTGGAATCCTCCTCACCAGGTATTTGATTAAAAATGTTAAACATATGCTGACTCCAAACTATTACTACTTCTCTTGCATCCCGATTAATTTCAGCGACTCTTGATTTTGTACGTACACAATTTTACTGTTTTCCATTATGAATCCATTGTAAAGGATACCTCATTAACAGACCAAATTAAAGTGTCGAAATATTTATCTCCTGTAACTTATTTCTTATATAATTAGCTAAGTTGACACCTACATAAATGGCTGGTTAATTCCAGCTGAGGTAAGGTACGTGATTTTAATTGGACCTTTAGTCTTAGACATAAACAAAGAGAAATAACACTATTACATTGAAGGTAAGCAACTGCTCATATGCCAATTTGAGAATCACAATAAATGTGGAGTACATTTTCTATCTGGATTGCCACCTGGGGTGGGAACTCCAACATTGGATTTTTTTCATAATCACTAATTAATTCATCCCACCTGTTAATGAATTCCTCAGGTAGAGTCTCATCCCAAGCACATTTAAGTTTTCCATGCTTCCTGATTAATAATTTCCCTCTTATAGTAAGGGTGACACTAAACCCTAGTGGATCAAAACATTTGGAAACTTCAGCAAGAAAAACTCTCTTAGTTAATTTATTGGGAATACTGTAATTATTAGGTTTTAACATTATCAAATCTCAGTATCCCAAGTTAAACCCAATATATTACTACATTTTGGCACTCCATCTCCACGGTAATCTTTACTTATTTTTCTTTAATTTGGACGAATTACTATTCCATTCCCTCAGAGGCATATTTGTGCTTTGCATTATTTTATTAGCCTCTCCATAAGTCATTAACAGTTCCTCTTCAGTTGACGTCACACCCAGGAAATTGTCCACATAAAACTGTTTGCTCATTACTTACTCAATGGACTTCCATACGTTTAAAGTGAGCATTTAATCGCGCTTTAAGTAGGAACAGACAGGATGTAGCACCAAATAATACACTTCTAAAGCGAAAGGTTTTTACAGAGGCTAAGTGGGTCAATAGGATTCTCAGCCAGAAGAAACGGGTACAATCCCGTCAGCCTCTTGTAAACCCACTCTTAGGAAAGCTTTACTTATGTCAGCCGTAAAGGAATAATCTTTCACACTGAAATTTCATAATATATCTTCTAATTTTTCCGTCAACGACGACCTGTCCCATCAAACAGTCCATTTATTAAACTAGGTACATTTTGTTACTCCTGGCACTACAATTAAACTCAATCCTCAAAGGAGTGGTACTTAGAATCCTTTTTACTCACTCCTGATGTGGCAAATAGTGACCATAAATTTTGGCTGCTCAGAGGTACCTCTTCTATAAATTTATTAATTAATTGCTCAGCAATTAATCATTATATAGACAGTTAACAATTCTGGTGTCATACTCAAGTTCGCAGAGCTTAGCCTTTAATTGTCCATAATGCCATATTGTAATTAGTGGGCAATTCTGGATGGTTTCCATTTCCTCCACGAAGTCGCACCCAGTATTGTCCAGATTCAAATTTTACATCACTCAGTATTGTTCCAGAGTAAAAGAATCCGTCTGACTTTCTTCATTTACACTTATCCCAATGCTGTCTAATTCTCCCACAATTTATGCACTGGCTCAACACCATCCTCTATGTAAGAATTATAGGGTAACGATTTCATAAGGAAGAACACACAGTTATGGTATTTGTAGTTATCTCTATTCAGAATTGTTATTACGAGGAAATCCTACCATACAATACATGGCCTCCTGCAGTCTCAAAAGGGTGACACCACATTTCTTTACATAAACATCCCTTTACAAAGGAGTCATTATAGTCAACTACCTATCAAAATATTTATTGGCCTACAGATCAATCACTTACACCAAAGGTGCTAAATTTACATCATGTGAGAGTCTTTTTCTGTAGCTTTACTAAGTGCCCACTGTAGATATAGTTTCTCCTGTGAAGTCTATCTACAATTACTTACTTGCAATTAACACATATTTTTCTCATTACCCTAACCTGACAGTTCATAAACAGTGTCGGTACAATTGAGCTCTTTATCTGAGAGAAAACCAATATTTTAAAGTGGTGGGATCCTCCCATCTGTACTTTCATACCATCAAGACATTTACGTTTTATGAAGTACTCTGGGATACCTGGTCCCATAAGCAGATGACATTCTTTGATTATCCTTTTATCATCAATTTTTACCTGTAACACAGGTAAGGCTACTTCAGCAAACCATCATTATTAAACATTAGCAGCAATTTTTACATTAGGCTCTACTGTTGTGTCAGGATTGTCAACATTATCATTATTGATCAACATTATCATATGACCTTTTACACATGACTATATGGTGTCTTCCATTGTGACATGATAACAGTTGTTTAATTTGGCATGACAATCCTTTACATTGTGATACCTAAAACACCTGATTACATCGGTCAATTCCTCCAATCTTTCAACTTTATCATTCCATGAATTGTAAATGCATTGCAATTTCATAGAAAAATTGAGTACCCTTGCAGAAAAGACAATCTCCTCTTTTCTTTTACTGGTTTTCTTATTAACTGGGGCTACTCTTAGGAGGGCTACATAATCTTCTTACCTAGTGAAAACATTATTTTCTGATTCCTGCTCTTGAATATGTAGCCTATGCAACTCTGTTTTAGGAAATGAAATTTGATTATTACCATTGGGAAAAATAATTTTTCCCTTTGTGAAACTGACAGATACCTCAGAATAATTAGGTGTTGACATCTTTAAAAGAGTTAGTGCTGGTCTGCAACTGCACAATTAATTCTTGTAGACCTAGTCTTATTTCCTCCAGACCGAAAATAACCCTTGTGATATTTGTTCGAGAGTCATTCGAGTGTTTTATAGTTTAATTTATTCTGTACTATGCACTCAATAACCAGTCTGATTCCTTTCAATTATATTTATTTACTTAAAGTTTGAGAGTGCTCACACAGTTAACTTTAAACTGCGGAAAACCTTAATCAACCTACTTGTATCTATATTACCATAAGTGACTTTCAATAAGTCAACTGCTTTCCTTGTAAGGAACATCTACATTGGAAATGCTTGTATGATATGTGAGCATCCTCCTCTTACCTGTCCTTTGAGGTACAATAATTTAGTTAAACAGGCTAGGTCCACCTCCTGTCATGTACAGCTGCTTTAATAAATTGACCAAAACTCCTCCCAGTGTTTTCTCCAGGACTAAATACATGTAAACATAATTCTGGGAGTTTTGGCAAAGACATCTTATCGTTGGGCGACTGATACTCAACTGCCAGGTTTACACATTTTAATTTATCGAAGCCTGACTTTTACAAGAAGGAATTCTTTTCTTCTAATTCCATAATGCTGATAATCATAAGATCTACTTCAGTCTCATCTACACCACAGTTTACTAATAAATCTCCTTCATATTTGTTGTAATATAATTTGTATGAATCATATCTATTACCTGGAGTTTACCTGGAGAGAGTTCCGGGGGTCAACGCCCCCGCGGCCCGGTCTGTGACCAGGCCTCCTGGTTGGATCAGAGCTGATCAACCAGGCTGTTGCTGCTGGCTTGCACGCAAACCAACGTACGAGCCACAGCCACGGCTGATCAGGAACTGACTTTAGGTGCTTGTCCAGTGCCAGCTTGAAGACTGCCAGGGGTCTGTTGGTAATCCCCCTTATGTGTGCTGGGAGGCAGTTGAACAGTCTCGGGCCCCTGACACTTATTGTATGGTCACTTAAAACATGCAAGTGACAACCCCGTGCTTTTTCATTGGGGATGGTGGCATCGTCTGTCTGCCAAGTCTTTGCTTTCGAGTGAGTGATTTTCGTGTCCAAGTCGGTACTAGTCCTCTAGGATTTTCAGTGTATATAATCATGTAACTCTCCCCCTGCTTCAGGGAATACATGATTAGGACCCAAGCGCTGCCCAAGTAATTGAGGTGTTTATCTCCGTTATGCGCGCCGTGAAAGTTCTCTGTACATTTTCTAGTTGGCAATTTCACCTGTCCTTGAAAGGTGCTGTTTAGTGTGCAGCAATATTCCAGCCTAAATAGAACAGTGATCTGAAGAGTGTCATCATGGACTTGGCCTCCCTATTTTGAGGTTCTCATTTAATCCATCTGTCATTTTTCTAAGATGCGATTGATACAATTTATGGTCCTTGAAGGTGAGATCCTCCGACATGATCACTCCCAGGTCTTTGACGTTGGTGTTTCGCTCTATTTTGTGGCATCTAAATACAATTTTAAATCATCAGTATTCAGAGTTTCTTGATTCATTAATTCCAAACATTTATTGTATGGGCTTTTTGTTACAGTGCCCTTTTCTAGCTTGCAGTGATGCTTTTTTTCTCTATATTCCTATTGTTTGTCTTCTATATTAATTTCCTCATTTTCAGCCATGTATTAAATTCAACTTAATAACACTGATTATGTACTAAATTATGCACTTTATAACGGTAAATAGTACAACTTACCTTTGAATAATTCCTAGCTACTTGAGCTTAGCAATTATATGTTAGAAAATTATATAAATTTTAAATGTACATTAATACAAACTTGGCTCATCAAAATTAATATTATACAAATTAATAAATCCTTGCCAGAATTTGGCATAGCAAAATTAATATTATACACAATATAATCTTTAGCCACACTTGCCATATCAATTACACACACACTGATATAAATCTTGGCCAGAATTGTCTTATCAAATTTATATTGTAATAATTATAATCCACTACATATAAAGTAAATTTGTGAACTTAACATCCACCTCCTTCTGTCATTTCATATATAATTATTAAGTAATTAACTAATTAATGACTTCACTAATTTACCTCCGGTTCAAGAAGGACCAACGGGCAAATTAAACTTGGAAAATTGCATTTATCTGAATGTGACTCATTATGTACATAACAGTAAATGATAACAAAGATAATTATTATTTATCAAAGTTACATAGACAAGTAGGAATTTGGGACACCTAGTGTGGAGAAATTTTCTCCAGTAGGGGAGTATCAGCCCACTTCAGCCCCCTTCAGCCCCTTTCAGCCCTGAGGGGGCCAAGCCCTCTCAGAAGGGGCGAGTATCTTGTTTACTGCTAGAGTGAGTAATTGATCACAGATGCCGTATGTGCTGGTCAATGACCTCTGCTCCTTGCAGTCCAGTGTTTGCAAAGTGTATTTTTATAAGAGACAGTGTATCTCTACTTTTGCAGGACAATTAAGGAAAATCCTGCTCCCACTTATTACCATAGTAAAGATATGGACATTGTCGTCAATGCTTAAGACAAGCAAGAATCAAACATTCTGCTTTACTTCATCGAGGAAGTGGCAAGGAAAACAAAGTACTAGGTCAGCTTTTTTTTGTGCTGGGGCAGTGACGGCATGGGGCCTGTGGGCGTCTCAGATTAACTTGACTCTACTACGAGTGACACTGACGTCAGGATAACCAACAAAGAACACGATCTGAGCGTTAGTGTGGACAAAGTGTCTCACACAAAACACGATAAAACACTTACAGAGAAGTGTGATCAACTTCTTAGTGATATTGTGGTGACAATTATTGATGAACAGTGTAACAAACTAGTGTTGCGATCCAACAGAGTTAGTGCGACATTCTTCAAAGAACACTTTTCTTCATCAACTCAACGGATACGCGGGTTGTAATTAACGGGTCAGATACCATATAACCCAGTAAGTGTTCTAACTACTCGTGATTTACAACTGTTGACTGCGCAGTGAGTATAAAATCGTGAGTCAGTCACTTATCATAAACCCCGAGATATGCAGACCATTGAAAGTCCAAACACGTACGTACATCGTCAGCCACCGCTGTGTACGAAATTAGCTGACATAACACGCCCCTAGGGGTAATTTTATAATCATACAAATTATATTGCTTGACAGCCCATGTTGAGATGTTTCCGGGACAGCTTCTAAGACCTCGTCTGCATGGGCGGCTGTGCATGCGATGAGTTGTCCTTTTAAGTTAAGTTAAGTCTTTAAAACTTAACTGTAATGCCATTTCTCAACAGAATTGGTCGTGCTTCTGAACCGGATAAAGACACACTGTGGTCCAAATATAGTTTACTATACAGTGTAGCAACATAACCTATAGCCAAGGTCCTTACGAAAAAAGCTGTAAAACTAGTGTTTTTAAACAATATAAATCGTATAAATGAGGTCCTTCCAGACTCAATCACACAGAGAATGGCAGCCCAAAGCAAACGGCGGGCGCTCACCAGCGTTCACCCAAAGAAAACGGAGCTGGTGAACTCATCCCAACGAAAACGGGACTGGGTGAACTCACACCCACACCCTGCACCCACTGCTCCAATCTCGAGAAGTGCTGACCAAGACAACAACCCAACAGATGTTCAGTTTGTCTATGTGTGTATATACACAGTGTTTATAACGTTTATAGACAGAAATTAAGAGACAAGATTGTGTTAAAGTTTGTTTCTTATAGATCTACCTGTTATATTAAAGGAACTTATATATAAAGTGTAAGCTTTCAAATATATATTAACAGTGAAATTTATATATGTGTAAGTAATATTCACGGGTAATTTATAATCATACAAATTATATTTCTTGACAGCCCATGTTGAGATGGTTTCGACAGCTTCTAGACCTCGTCTGCAGGGGCGGCTGTGCAGCCGATGAGTTGTCCTTTTAAGTTAAGTATAAGTCTTTAAACTTAACTGGTAATGCCATTTCTCAACACCTAGGTCACAAAAAATATCCCCCTTCGATACCTACCACTGTCATATCCACAAGTTGCTCTAGACCTATTAATTACAAATGAAATGTACATACACCAGGAATGCTGGTAAATATATAAATTTGTAGACTGTATATTAAAATTAAAAAAAAGGATTATATATACACACATTTATATAACAGAATGAGAACATATCTTAATCTTAACACTCACCAATTTGACTGGAGATTAATGTGTATCATACTCAGAAAACCTCACTGTCTATCTATGAAAATAACACTGCCAAGTTACAACATAAGACTTTATCTGAGATTCCTGGAGCTGGTCTTGTCCAGTCGCCTGATATCCAAGTTATGCAGGAAATGCACATCCAACAATTTCGCCTCATTGAGAGGTGGTCACCCAATTTTTACCTCTAGAGCACGAAAATTCTTCACATTATTAATTAACGTCTATTACTCTCAATTCAAAACAAACAACAATGGCGAGTGTCGTCTGCGCAGGCGCAGGTTCCCATTTTCGATAACAATTTTTATTAAGTACAATATAGGCCATCTATTTACCTATGAATTACCGTATTTCTGAGAATATATACAGTATTTTCCACAACGCCTATGACTGCAGACGCCAAATACTCATATATATGTGGGAGCAATTTGGTCAGTGTCTCTGTGTGTATAACCCAACTGGAAGTATAGGATCACCGTACATGTCCTTGATTGCCAAGGGGTAAGTAGGACCAGCCCTGACAGATTATTTAATAAGTCATTAGGATAACTAAATAATCAGGTCTAATTTTCAGATACGTGGGCAGTGCTGAGTGTATCTATGAGTGTCTCTAAAAAATCTCATGTGCACCAGTAAGTTACAATAGTAATTGTAATATAATAGTAATATACATCTAATTAGAAATGGAGAGAAATTTTTTAAAACACTTCCGAAGAGCGGAGCAGCAGCCTAGCAGTGCTGAGTGTACCTATTAGTGTGAAAATTAAGACACATGTGCAACATCTAGGTATCTTTATTGCAGACGTTTCCCCATCCAGTGGCTTTATAATACAAATTCTAGGACATAACTGGAAGACAGTAGAACTATAAACAGAAGATGAGGTAATCAGTCCCTCAGCCTTGGAGTTGGTGTCTTCAAACTATATCCTTGAACTTGTATTGATAAAGCCACTGGATGGCGAAACGTCTAAAATAAAGATACCCAGAAGTTGCACATGTGTCTTAATTTTCATCTTGTCGGTATTGTATACCATTCTTGTAGAACCTATTGGTGTGTTTAAAACTATCTCGTATGCACCATTATTATAACAGTAATTGTTAGGATGTAATTATGAAGAGTGAGAGATAATTCTAAAAACCTTCAGAAGAGTTGTGTAGCCTAGCATATATAAGGTGACCCCCATATAACACACACACACACTTGGACTGCAAGAAGGCGTTTGACACAGTTCCACACAAGAGATAAGTGCAAAAACTGGAGAACCAAGCAGGGATAACAGGGAAGGCACTACAATGGATCAGGGAATATTTGTCAGGAAGACAGCAGCGAGTCATGGTACGTGGCTGTGTCAGAGTGGGCACCTGTGGCCAGCGGGGTCCCACATGGGTCAGTCCTAGGACCAGGGCTGTTTCTGGTATTTGTGAACGACATGACGGAAGGTATAGACTCCGAAGTGTCCCTGTTTGCAGATGACGTGAAGTTGATGAGAAGAATTCATTCGATCGAAGACCAGGCAGAACTACAAAGGGTTCTGGACAGGCCGCAGACCTGGTCCAGAAATTGGCTCCTGGAGTTCAGCCCCACCAAGTGCAAAGTCATGAAGATTGGGGAAGGGCAAAGAAGACCGCAGACGGAATACAGTCTAGGAGGCCAGAGACTACAAACTTCACTCAAGGAAAAAGATCTTGGGGTGAGTATAACACCAGCCACATCTCCTGAAGCGCACATCAACCAAATAACTGCTGCAGCACATGGGCGCCTAGCAAACCTCAGAAAAGCATTCCGACATCTTAATAAGGAATCGTTCAGGACCCTGTACACCGTGTACGTTAGGCCAATATTGGAGTATGCGGCACCAGTCTGGAACCCACACCTAGCCAAGCACGTAAAGAAACTAGAGAAAGTGTAAAGGTTTGCAACAAGACTAGTCCCAGAGCTAAGAGGTATGTCCTACGAGGAGAGGTTATGGGAAATCAACCTGACGACACTGGACGACAGGAGAGATAGGGGGACATTATAACGACATGTAAAATTCTGAGAGGAATTGACAAGGTGGACAAAGACAGGATGTTCCAGAGATGGGACACAACAACAAGGGGACACAGTTGGAAGTTGAAGACACAGATGAATCACAGGGATGTTAGGAAGTACTTCTTCAGCCACAGTGTAGTCAGGAAGTGGAATAGTTTGGGAAGCGATGTAGTGGAGGCAGGATCCATACATAGCTTTAAGCAGAGGTATGATAAAGCTCACGGTTCAGGGAGAGTGATCTAGTATCGACAGGAAGAGGCTGGGCCAGGAGCTTGGACTCGACCCCTGCAATCC
>NC_069403.1:97497985-97772306 GCF_026875155.1 Cherax quadricarinatus | reverse complement strand
AAAAAAACCATTTTTCAACAAAAATTGTTGGTTCTCCCTTTACCATAAAAATTTGGGGTTGTATGCCTTCTTTAAGATTTTTAATATTAAAGTTGTTTTAAAAAATTTTGATACAGTAAAAAAACATTTGATAAAAAATTTCCCCCCCCAAAATGCTGAGGTGTTCTAAAAGATTCCTTGTAAAATTGGATAAATTTTTTTATTACGGTCAAAGGGGTAAAAATCCGAAATAAGATTAAAACAACAAAAATTTTCCCTGGAGATTTACCTGAAGGTTCCCGGGGTCAACGCCCCCGGGCCCGGTCTGTGACCGGGGCCCCCTTTAGGTCATGTCCCAGGTGCGACCCACCCCATCGACTAACACCCAGGCCCCCTTTTTTTACTGAGGGGACTAGACAACAGGTTGAAAGAAACACGCCAATGTTTCTACCTGGCTGGGAATCAAAAACCCGGGCCCTCCCCGGTGAACGAGGCGAAAACCACCAGGCCACCAGGCCCTAGAACTTAGAACTGACAAGATTTCAATGCTCTATTTAGTCATGTAAAAATTTTAAAAACCACCAATTGATTTTCAAAAAGTTGAAAAGTTATCAAGCAAGTCCTGGTCGAAGGAATAAAATTTGAATCTTGTTTTAAAAACCCAATTTTTTGACAAAAATATGAATTTCCTTTTGGTTTTTTTAAAATTAGTCCATTTATAATTAATAAAATTTGGGGAAGAATTTAATAGTAACTGGACAAATAAAAATTTTTTAAAAAAATTTTTTGGATAAAATATTTGTTGGGGTTGTGCGAAGGACCTTCCAGTTGGCCGGCGCGCGTAGGTTTTTTTTCCCGTTGGGGGATCTGTAGTGAGGTGTTAGCCAGCCCCCTTAATATACCTTTCCTTGGATGCTTTACTTTCATAGTTCCTTGAAAATGTGATAGCACAAAAAGCGCTTAGAATTTCTCTTTTCTTTCGAGTGGTTTTGTTTTGATATCTAAAATCACCTTTTCCTGTGATTATTGATATATTACATACAATATATTATTATATATATATATATAATATATATAATATATTATATATATATATAATATTATATATATATATAGTTAGAAGTTTATTAAGAGTGCGATGTAAAAGTTTTCTGGAATTTTTAAAAAAGAAGGCATTAGAAATTTTAAAAATTTTTTAAAAAGGATAAAAAAATTTTTATTCTTGCAGCAGAGAACACAAAAGAAAAACAGTTGTAAATTTTGTAAATTAGATCCCAGAAAGACAATAATATTTCTGTTTGGGAAAAAAACGGCGGACCAAATTCGGGAGATAAAAGGGAAAAAAGTAAGACTCAACTCTTTGGGGTTTATGAAGTAAATAAACTGTTTTCCGGAAATAAGTCTTTTAATAACGTTTAAATTTTAATTATACGCATAAAACTCTTATTATCAACACAAATTTTCTTTTATCGTAGGTTCCTTTTTTTAATGTGTCAACGAATCTTGGTGAAAACAAAGCAAAAGTGGTGTGTGTGATGCCCCCTCACACTGCAACAGCTGCAACAAAAAAATTTTAAGTGGCAGTTTGTGCAGGGTTTGACTGTGACATCTGGTCCCTGTGTGGGTGTGGTGTGGTGTATCACCTATTGAGGTTGCGGGGGGCGAGTCCGAGTCCTGGCCCCCCCCTCTTCACTGATAGCTACTACTGTTTTGTGTGTGTGTGTGTGTGTGTGTGGTGGTGGTGTGTGTGTGGTGTTTTGTGATAAGTTATACATGTGTTTTTAAATTTGTAGTTTGTGTATTAAAAGGGGTTGGTTGTATAAGAGATTTTTGTGGGGGTTAATATTGTACATTGAGTAGTGAAGCCCTTTTCAACCCTATAAGATCTTAAGTAGGTCTTACCAAGAAAAGGCCCTCCTTGAAAATTAAAGAAAGAAAAAGAACAATAACTAGAAAAATTTAAACAGTTATTGTTATAATTAAAATATTAAAAATTTAAAAAAACTTTTATCCTACATGAAAGAGAAATAAAAAATGAAAAAATAAAAAAATATTTGTATTCAACTCTAAATGACAGTTAGACTGTGGTGCGGGTTTGTTGTTGACCCGTGCATTGTGAAATTGTAGCCGCTGTGATGATGTGGGGGGAGGGGGGTCACGCTGTTAGGAAAACCCAACGACTAGTTAGTCACAGTGTCTCTACCTTGAAAAATTGTTAAAGATGATAGGACGCGGGTTTTTCACCCTGAAAATGGGGGTAGTTGCCGGGGGTTGGGCTACATCCTCAGGTATGTAGATAAAACATGACATCCCAGAACTCGTGTGAATTCGTCCTTCACACTGTACCTTGGTTGCCAGATGCCCAAGGGGGACTTTCCCAAGATTTGTGCTGAAGCTGTGATCAAGTGATTATCATTTGGTTGGACCCCCCAAGTCCCCTTTTCCCCGGGGGGGAGAAGGGGGGGGATAGGGGGGAGCAGCACTGACCCTCCCTTAAAAAGCAGACGACAATAAAACTATCTCACCTGTACTCGCTATCTACCCCCTTCTGTTAAAATTTTTCCCTCACACCCCCCTCCAAATTTATAGTAAAAAGTTTTAAAGAAAGGCGGGGAAAAAAAGTCTAACTGGGAAATAAAAAGGGTCCCAAAATTTTCTTACGTCACGATTTAAACCCATCAGAGAAATAATTGGATGAACCTTTGTATACACAATATGAAACTTAAAAGTTGGGGGCCCAAGTCCCCCGGGGCGATGTTGATTCCCTTAAAATTTTTCGGGGATACAAAGGTTTGTGATCCGTCTCTAAAATGAATTTTTATCCCATAAATAAAATTTAAGTTTTGGGGATACCCAACATGGGCCAAACATTCCTCTTCTATGGTGGAGTATCTCGTTTCTGCAGGAAGAAGTTTCCGGCTTAGGAAGCATACAGGAAAGTGTGTACCATCATGATACTGTAGTAACACTGCACCTAGGCTGGTATTGGAGGCATCAGTTCTTAAACGAAACGGCTTATTAATATCTGGAATCTTAAATATAGGGTCTTTAGAGAAGATGTTCTTAATCTCATTAAACTTTTCTCGAGCTACGTCGGAAAGTTCAAGAGGTTCCTTCACAGACTTTTTCAGGTAGTCGGATAAGATGCCTGTAAGATCGAAAATATTGGGGATAAACCGTGCATAAAAATTTACAGAACCAAGAAAGCTACGCATGAGCTTCTTGGTTTTGGGAAATTTAAAATCTAATAAAGCTTTTATCTTACTGGGGAGAGGCTGCAAAGAGTTATTAGAAAGAATCAGTCCGAGATATTTAATTTTGTTATACCCAAGGAAGCATTTCTTCGGCTTGGCAGTGAGGCCATGTGAGCGTAACCTACGCAAAACTGATGTTAATATTTGGATATGCTTGCCCCACGTGGATGTCATTACGTAAATGTTGTCAAAATACTGAAACATTTGGCATATTACCAAAGACCTTTCTCATCAGTCTCATGTAGGTAGCACAGGCAGTTACCAAACCGAAGGGCATAGTTCTATGCTGCATCAGTCCTTGGTGTGTAGGAAAAGCGGTGTACTGCTTAGAAGAAGGATCTAACATTACTTGATGATATGCTTGAGCAATATCAATCTCTGAAAAGAAAGAAGACTCATAAAATTTGTGTAGATCGCTATTTATTGAGGGCACAGGCTCAGCATCCCACCGAGTTATAGCATTAAGGCCTCTGAAGTCAATAGCAAGTCTATATGAATTGCCTTCCTTCTTAACCATGACTACTGGTGAGCAATATGCAGATACTGAAGGTTCAATGATTTTTAGTTTTAATAATCTGTCTACCTCTCGGTCAAATGCATCCCTAAGGTGAACTGGAACTGGGTATAATTTCCGTTTGATAGGGTTGTCCGTGACTAAGTCAATCTTATGGACTACCGTGGAGGTGACACCTGGAATATCCATAAAAACATCTGAAAAGTTACTCACACATTGAACTAGTTCATGTTTCTTATGGTCATCCAAAGACTCATTGATATTAATGTTTGTCGAACCAGAGTGTTCAAGAGTCACCAAGTCATGTAGTTCTCTGTCATAGTTTACGTTAGAGGTGTCAATTCCGCACACCTTACACTCCTCAGTTGTCTTATCAAGTTTGTGTGGAAAAACTAAATCAAAGTCATTCAGGCAGTTAACCGAATTTCTTCGGTAATATTTCTTAAGAATGTTGATATGACAAAGCTTAGGTTTCCCCTTGACTTCCATGAGGTAACCAACCTTCCCACAAATTTTCAATACCTTATACGGACCTTTCCATGCTACTAATAATTTATTTGACTTTATTAGTAAATGTACCAGAACTTCATCCCCTACTTTAAAACTTCTCTAACTTTTGGTATCAAAATAGGTCTTGTACTGGTCCATTGATAAGCTTAAGTTTTCGAAACTGTGTCAGAGGTCTCCTCAAGTTTGGATCTAAGGTCAAGGAGAAACTGATAAGAAGACTGAACCTCAGCATTTACCTCCTCATTAGTCCATAAGTCATGAAGGATGGACAATGGGCCTCTGGCCTGTCTACCATAGAGAAGTTCAAAAGATGAAAACCCCAAAGAGTCACTGGGAACTTCCCTCATGGCAAACAAAGCACAGGGTAGGTAACGATGCCACTCCTTAGGCTTAAGGGAGCAAAGTTTCCTTAAAATGGACTTGAGAATTGAATGCTGGCGCTCAATCCTCCCATTACAGCTGGGATGATAGGGTGTGGTGAAGAGAGGCTTCACTCCTAGAAGTTGGTAGAGATGTTGCATTATATTCAAATTTATAAGAAAACTTTTTCCTTTGGATAACTTGATTTTTGCTAGCTGCATTATGGCAATTCTGAAGAGAAGGGCAATTACGTTGTAAATTGACAAAGGAGTCCTTCAGTATATCTAAAGACTTAAAGTCAGGGAAAATCAAAGGATGGACAGTAGGAGAAGCCTAGGCTTTGGTCTGAGCCCTAGTCAAGACATTTATAGTATCGGAGGCGATATCTTCACTTTCATCTAACAAGTGAAACGGTGATCCTACTACCTCGCTTTCGAAAGTAGTATCACTGGTTTCTAACCCCACATGAATACCAGGAGACATTGCCTCATCTGAACTGTCGAGGGGCATTTCTGACTTTTCTGGCTTTTCGGTCAGTACGCTGAGGTCACTGGTCACTTGTGGTCATACCTGCCCAAGCTCTTGGGAGTTAGCATGGGCTGTTACCAAGCACCACGGCTTGCTGTAGTGTTTTAGAATCTCAGGTTCAAGTGTTGAAGAAGGAGATTCTTCTTCAGGAGGAAAATAGGAGGCTGAAGCTTCGCGTAGATGATTTTGGGAGTGAGTGCGAGAAGGATTTAGCTGGTAAGGAGGAAATTGTCACCAGCAGTTATGGTAGCAGCCGCTTTAAGTGGCAAGTGGTTCACAGTTCAGGAAGAAGGAAGATGAGGAGAGTTCATAGAGAAGATGTGAAGGTAGGAAATCGATTCTCTGTTCTCCAAGAGGAGTGTACTTCAGTGGTTAGTGAGGTTGAAGGTACCACTGATTCCTCTGCTAATCAAGGTAAGAATATTTTAATAGTAGGTGATTCTCAGGTAAGATATATGGACCGTGCATTTTGTAAGAGAGAGAGAGAAAGGTCAGACAGAGAGTGTGCCTTCCTGGAGATGGTGTTGGTGACAGTCAGCAGGTTGGATAATATTATGGCAGGTAATGGGAACAAGCCCATTATTTGTCTTAGTGCTGGGAGTAATGACATTTGGAAGGGCAGGAGAGAGGAGCTGCTGGATAAGTACAGGTCAGCCATAGAAGTAGTTAGGTCTAAAGGAGGGATCCCAGTCATATGCAGCATCTTCCCTAGGAAGGGAGTGGGCAATGAATGGATGTGTAGGGCAACTGGTATAAATTGCTGGTTACAGATTCTGAATGGAATTTGCAATCCCATTCATTGATAACTTGGACCTATTCTTTGGCAAACGTGATATATATGTAAGGGATGGGGTTCATCTCTCTGGGGATGGAGTGGTTGCATTAGCCAATTCGATTGAGAGGGTAATTGATGACTTGTCTAGGAATTTAAGCTGATAGATTATAGAGGTATGGGTGTTTGTGGGAAACAATCAGACTGCAGCATTAGGGTTAAAAACAGCAGTTTTACCGGGATACCTCAGGGATATGTTTAAAAGACAATATTCAAAATAAAGTTGCTAGTAATGGCAAATCGATTGATCAACAAAGAGAGATAGTAGAGGGCAACGAGTGACTAACTCCCTTAAGGTTTACTATACAAGTAGTAGGAGTCTAAGAAATAAGATAGATGAGCTAAGATTACTTGCAAGTGTAGGTAATATGGATATTATTGGCATAACAGAGACCTGGTTGAACCTGAAAGATAGAGAATTGCCTTCTGAATGCAACATACAGGGTTATAAACTATTCCACACTGATAGGGTCAACAGGAAGGGTGTTGGAGTGGCGATATATGTCAGAGAAAATTTAAATTGTCTTAGATATGATATAAGATTAGAAACATCGAACACAGAATCTGTTTGGCTACAATTTCTCGAGGGACGTGACAAATTAATTTTGGGTGTGATTTATAGGCCCCCAAACCTTGACAGGGAGTGCAGTAAGCTGTTATGGGACGAAATTCATAAGGCATCTAGATATGAAAATGTTGTGATAATGGGAGATTTTAACTTTAGACAAATTGATTGGAACAATATGACAGGAAATCTTGAGTCTAGTGACTTTCTTGATACCGTTCTGGATTGCTTTTTAGAACAGGTTGTGACAGAACCAACTGGAGGAAACAATCTGCTTGGCTTGGTTCCTTCCAACAAAGATTCACTAATTAATAATCTTCAGGTTAATGATGAGCTTTGGGAAAGTGATCACAAATCACTTAGTTTCAATATATCATGGAATTACCCAGATAACTGCAATCAAATCTCTGTCCCAAAATTTCGCTTGGCCGATTTCATGGAACTGAAAAATTACCTAGGTGGGCTAAATTGGGATGTCCTGACTATGGGTCAGGTAGGTGATCTTAGTTGCCAATATGACGTTTTTCAGAGCATAGTTCTAGCTGCCCAGACAACTTTATTTCCGAGTAGGGAAATTAGATCTAACGAAAATGATCCCAAATGGATGAACAATAGATTAAAACATCTCAGTGGTCAAAAGAGATGCATATATAGGCGTATCAAAAGAGAGGATGGGCAGTTAAGAAATCAATATATTCAATTAAAGAGATAAATAAAGAAAAGAAGAAGAAAAGCTAAAAGGGATTATGAGGCTAAGGTCGCAAGGGATTCAAAGACTAACCCAAAAGGGTTCTTTCAGGTATAAAGAAGTAAGATTAGGGACAAGACCGGCCCACTTAAGAGTAACTCTGGTCAGATCACTGACAGTGGTAAGGATATGTGTGAAATTCTCAATACCTACTTCCTCTCAGTTTTTACCCAGGAAAATACTAGCAATATTCCTGAAATAATAGATTATGTAGAACAGGATGACAATAAACTATCCACGATTGCGGTAACTAGTGACATGGTCCTCAGACAAATAGAGACACTAAAACTTAACAAATCCCCAGGCCCTGATGAACTGTTTGCAAGGGTGTTAAAGGAATGTAAAGAGGAACTTAGCATACCTTTGGCTAATATTTTTAACATATCACTACAAACTAGCATAGTGCCTGATAAGTGAAAAATGGCAAATGTAATACCTATTTACAAGGCAGGTGACAGGTCCTTGGCTTCGAACTATAGACCAATAAGCCTTACCTCCATAGTGGGAAAATTTATGGAATCAATAATTGCCGAAGCAATTCGTAGCCATCTTGACAGGCACAGATTGATTAATGAATCTCAACACGGTTTTACAAAGGGGCGTTCCTGTCTTACGAATTTACTAATTTTTTTCACTAAGGTGTTTGAGGAGGTAGATCATGGTAATGAATATGATATTGTGTATATGGACTTCAGTAAGGCTTTCGATAGAGTTCTACACCAGAGGATATTGAGGAGACTTAAGGTACACAGAATAGGAAGAGAAATTTTTTCCTGGGTAGATGCATAGCTGACAAATAGACACCAGAGAGTTTTCATTAATGGGGAGAAATCAGAATGGGGACACGTCACAAGCGGTGTTCCTCAGGGGTCAGTGTTGGGCCCGTTGTTGTTTACAATTTACATAAACGACATAGATGAGGGAATAAATAGCGACATAAGCAGATCTGCTGATGACACCAAAATAGGCAGTCCAGTTCATTCTAATGAGGACACTAGAGCACTCCAGGATGATTTGAATAGACTGATGCAATGGTCGGAGAAGTGGCAGATGCAGTTTAATATTGACAAATGCAAAGTTTTAAATGTTGGACAAGTAAATAACCATGCGACATATAAAGTAAATAATGTAGATCTTAATACTACCGATTGCGAAAAGAATTTAGGAGTTCTGGTTAGCAGTAATCTAAAACCAAGACAACAGTGTATTAGTGCTCGCAATAAAGCTAACAGAATTCTTGGCTTCATATCTAGAAGTATAAATAATAGAAGTCCTCTGGTTGTTTTTCAACTCTGTATATCCTTGGTTAGGCCTCATTTAGACTATGCTGCTCAGTTCTGGTCACCGTATTACAGAATGGATATAAATGATCTGGAAAACGTACAGAGGAGGATGACAGCTCAGCTGATCCCATGTATCAGAAATCTTCCCTATGAGGATAGACTGAGGGTACTGAATCTGCACTCTCTCGAAAGGCGTAAAATTAGGGGAATATGATCGAGGCGTATAAATGGAAAACAGGAATAAATAAAGGGGATGTAAATTGTGTGCTGAAAATTTCCACCCAAGACAGGACTCGCAGCAATGGTTTCAAGTTGGAAAAATTTAGATTCAGGAAGGATATAGGAAAGCACTGGTTTGGTAATAGAGTTGTGGATTATTGGAACAAACTCCCGAGTACAGTTATTCAGGCTAAAACGTTGTGTTGTTTTAAAAATACTTTAGATAAATACATGAGTGGGTGTGGGTGGGTGTGAGTTGGACCTGATTAGCTTGTGCTGCTGGGTCTTGTGCCGTGCTCCTTCCTTGAGTGGAGGTCACCAGACTGGGTGGGTCATGGGGATAATCCGGGGGGGGGATCATTGGGCTAATCCCGGGGGGGGGGACATGGACCTTCTCCGCATGGGTCAGTAGGCCTGTTGCAGTGTTCCTTCTTTCTTATGTTATGTTCTTTACAGGAAGAGGAGCTGAAAAACTTATGTCCATCTTTGGTGATGAAAGGTCAACCTCAGAAGGAAGAATGGCACCTTTTACACTAACTATTAGTACGGAGCAAGAGGTGATGGGAGCTAGTAAGGCTTTGGACCAACCTGTGAACCATTTAGACCTAATGTAACGGATGGTAGGAAAAGCGTCTGTATGGCCCAAGTAGTCTGAAAGGATAACAGAGGCATGAGTTTCTTTAAGATTAGGGAACAGCTTATCAGAAATGACTATACATGTGTATCCAGTGTCTCGTAAAATGGTAGGTACATTAAGTCCATTAACTGTTCCTGAACAGAAGGGTGCCTGGTCATTACAGTCTTTAAAACACCTACCAACTTTTTGCACCTTCTTAGGACAATCGGGACGTTTATGTCCCTTAACATGACAAACCGTAATAAAAAACGTCAGTTTACTTTCCACTAGAGGTTTTGATTTCTTAAGATCTGATGAACCCTTGTCATTAGGGTTCGATCCCTTTAGGTCTTTATAGGAATTGTGAGCCTCAGTATACAAGTCAGCAGCCTCAGCAACTTCCTCAGCTTTAATCAGGTTACGTTCTCTGATGAATGTTCGTATCTGATGGGGAAGAGCTGTCAGGAACTGGTCAGCAACCATGAAGTCTCTAAGAAATTCATAACTGTGATCAATTCCTGAACTCTCTATCCAAAAGTCGAACAAACGAAAGAGTGTTACCTGTAACTGCTGAAAGTTTTGGCCAGGCTGTAAGGTGGCATACCTGAAATCTTTCCTATAAGAATTTGTGGTCTTTTGGTATGATTTAAGGATTGCCTTCTTCAGTTGGTTATAATTACATATGATATCCTGCGACAAAGTTGCATAGATATTCAAAACTGTACCGGAAAATAACATACCTAACCTGGTAGCCCAGGTGTCAGCTGGCCATTCACAGAGGGTAGCGGTATTTTCAAACCTAATAATGTTTGAAGTTATGTCTTCACTCTCTGTGAAGGGAGGTAAATAGGGTGTTGGAATATGTGCACTAGCTGCATGATGTTCAGTTATTCCTTCCTCTAACTGCTGTCGTGAAAAAGTTAACTTTTCATTTTCTAATTCAAGGCGTGCTCTCTCGACCTCACGATCTTTTTCCCTCTCACTTAACTAATTTTTTCTAGCATTGTCCTCATCGCTCTCGGGTCGTGTGGACCTACTGCGCAGACGCTCCTGAGTTACCTAGCTGCAGTGGTGTGAGGTGGTGCTGTCGCGCCTCTGCTGACAATATAGGAGTACTGCTGTTGTCAAAATGGCGGTTAGTCTAAGACACCGGATTAATACTGTCGGCATAGAACTACTTCGAGGAACGATTACGCCTAGTTCTGCGCAAGTCTTATTACCCAAGATCATCCGGGAGACGTACGGCATACAAGATGGTGACTTATATGGGGTTGCATTAAATGGAGCTCAAAGAATTTTCGTAAAACTGCTAACGGCGACGGTCTATGAATCGTTGGTCACCCAGTTTCAGGACGTGAGTCTTACCGTCACACCAGCTGTCTGTGTGAGAATGATTGATGTTTCACGGCATTATATGTGGATCAAGATACACAACGTTCCCTTTGAGGCGGACGAGGCGGATATCAGGAAAGTTTATGAGAAGTATGGAGCAGTTCATTATGCTCAGCATCGTACGTGGGTGGTAGGCGCCTATACTGGTCTGCTAGAGGGTACGTTCAACCTCAAAATGACTTTGAGACACCCAATACCGTCCTACATTTATCTACAAGAATTCAGGACGCAGGTCACGGTTATGTACCCAGGGCAACGACGTACGTGCCGCCTATGTGGTGAGTATGATCACATAGCGGCGACTTGTGACAAGCGGAGGCGTGTGCCTGGACGTGTGGTGGACGTCGCAGCCCCTGCTTCAAAGGTGGCAGGTGTGGAACAACCATCGGACGGAGGGCGTGGTGTTTTGTGGAGTGAGATAGTTTATCAGGCACACAGGACTGAAGGTGGGTTGGACTCCCTCACCCAGTTGCCTGACCCAGTGTCTCCTCCTGTGGATAAGGAGGAGCAGCAACTACAGGAGCAGGTTATTGAGATTGAGGAGGAATTGGTGGAGGTTTAGAAGACTTTGTCACCGCCTGATGGGGACATTACATCTGAGCTAGGTGTCATTGGAGAGTCGTCGCATCCTGTAAGTCGGGGACGTGATATTTTGGGAAGTGATGGTGTGTTGGAGTCGTCCCTAGAATCACTAAACCATTGTCAGGTGGAGGTGGAGGTTCATCGTGAGGTAACATCTGATCAAGATATGTGTAACGTGACTGTCACGAGAAAGAGGGCGGCTACGTCAGATTCTGATGACGTCCTGACGCCAGCGCAAAGGCCTGGGAAACAGATTGAGGTGGAGTGTGAAGGTAGTGGTGTAGGTGGTGGTAGCCATGATAGGAGGCGCCGGAAGAAGGAGGGGGGAAGAGAGCACTCTGAAGGTGTCAAACATGAATTCAGGCTCTGGAGTAGTAAAGAGTGAGGACAGGAGGCAGGGGTGGAAATTTTAAAAGGCCTTAGGTGTATGACTGTAAATGTTAATGGTTTATGTAGCAGTATGAAGAGAGATTGGCTTCGTACTTTCCTGAATAAATCTAGAGTGGATGTTGTATTCCTGCAGGAGCATATTTTTAAAGAGGGTAGGGTGTTGGAGGTGGCAGGGTATCGAGTAGTAAACCTGCCATCTCCCCGTCTAGAAGGTGGTGTGGGTATTTTAATAAGGGGGACGAGCCCTTTTGTTTTGCAGAGAACGAGGGGGGAGGAGGGAGGGAGGGTGTTGCGTGTGGACGGGTGGTGGATGGGTAAGTGTGTGTCTTTTGTGAGTGTGTATGCGCCGGTGGAAAATAACAAACAGGTAAAGAATGATTTTGTGTGTGAGGATCTTGTGTTTTTCTTACGTGCACTGCCAGAGGTGGCAATAGTTGGAGGGGACTGGAATGCATAATCAGGGTGGCTGACGTGGACCCAAAAGGGGCTGGATTTATGTCTGTGGCTCTTAGGAATTGTTAAGGGATGTCAGGTTACGTGATGCGTTTGGGGGGGGGGCGGTGTGGGAGACTGAACATACGTTCGTTAGGAGTGGATATGCTGCTAGGCTAGATATAGTGTACCTTACTCAGGGAGTGGATGTGAAATATTTCAGTACTGTTGAGGGTACTATGTCAGATCATAGGCAGTGGTGGTCGGAGGTAGGGTGGGGGACGCTTGCGGAAATATACAGAAGTTATTGGAAACTAAATATAAGTGTTTTAGGTGAAGAGGAGGGGTTGGAGGGGTTTTTCAGTCCTATGGAGAAAACTTAGTGTGGAAGAACAGAGGGTGGACGACATCGTGACATGGTGGGATTGTGTTGAGAAGGAAAAGATTAGAAAGTTTTATGTGAGGGAAGGAAAACGCATTAATAATTTAAAATATGGACTGGTTAACTATTTAGAGGATAGGTTAAGAGGTTGCTATGGGCGAAGGGTGGTTGGCAATAATTTTCCTATGGATGAAATAGTTGAAATAAAAGGGAGATTGAGGGTGTTACAAAATGCAAGGTTTCAAGCTGTAAGGGTGCAGGCAGGGGTGGAAGAAGTGCTTTGGGGCGACAAGCTGTCAGTGTGTGTTTTGCGGCATCAAAAGCAAAGGCAGGCAGTGACGGCCATCCCAAGTTTAGAGGTAACGGAGATGGTCGGGACTTATAGAGCAGGGCAGGAGATAAGAACCACGAAAGGGATGTGTGCCTATGTGGAGGCTTGGTATGAGAAGTGTTGGACAAGTGGGGGGGTGGGTGCCAGGGCGTTAGATGAGGTGTGTACGAATGTGACTTGTAATTTAGGCAATGGTAACGGAAAGGCTTTAGGTGGGATTATTACGGCAGAGGAAATAGAGAATACGTTAAGGGGAATGAGGAAGGGGAAAGCTCTGGGTATTGACGGTCTCCCGGGTAGAATTTTATTTACAACATTGGATGTTAATACGGGGATTTATAGTCAGGTCATTCAATTGTATGAAGGAGAAGGGTGAGTTGGGGGAGAAGCAGGCTACAGCAGTTGTAGTGTTGGTCCCAAAGGGCAAGGGTCAGCCCACCCTATGGGAGTACCGTGCCATATCGCTGATGCATGCAGACTATAAGGTTTTTGCAAAAAATTTAGGTAATAGGTTCAAATGTGTTGTGGGGAGGGTGGAGTCAAAATCTCAGTTTGGGTTGCCAGGAAGATCAGTGATAGAAGGACATGGGATACTCCGAAGTTTTGTGGAAGCTAAAGGTGGGGGTGGGGGGGCGGCTTTGATGGCTCTAGATTGGCAGGGAGCCTATGATAGTTATACTTAGGTTATACTTGGGTTATACTTAGGAGACAGGGTTATGGAGAGGAAATAGTCGAGTGGGTAAATACGTTGTATAAGGGGGCGAAAATGAGGATACAGATTAATGGGTGTATGGGGAGGGAGACTGCAATGGGTAGAGGCCTTAGACAGGGATGCCCCATGTCCCAAATATTGTATGCGTGTTTTCAGGACCCCTTTTATAGAATGGTTGCCGTAGCTTATGTACTCAAGGTGAGGGAAGTGTGGGGGGTGGGAGGGCCTGGCCGGGATTAATTGGATAGGTAGACAACACCACTGTTCTCATTCGTGAAGGGATGTCAGTGGGAGTGTTGGACGAGGTCGTGCAATTGTTTGGAAGTGCCACGGGTATGCAGGTAAATAGCGCGAAGTCAAGGCGCATGGGTTGGGTCCTTGGGTGGGGGAGGGGAGATGTAATGTTGTTAAAGAATGGGCGGTGTCTTTAAAGATTTGTGGTATTATTTATAGGGATGACATGGTTGTGGCACGGGTGGAAAACTCGGATAGGTTATTGGAAAGGATCGTGGGGCGTCTAGGTGTTTTAAGACCCCAGCACCTAACTCTTATACAGCGAGAGATACTTGTAAACATTTTATTGTATAGTAAGGTTTGGCATGTCGCAGCTGTGTTCCCAATTACAGGGACAGTGATTGCGGGGATCTTAAGACAGGTGTATAAATTTTTGTTGGGTTCACATTGTGATTGGTTAAGGAGAGAAGTTGTAATGTTACCTGTACGTCAGGGTGGGTTGGGGTTGATGGATTTGAGGTGGAGGGCTAAATGTGTTTCTTAAATGGGAAGTTTTGCGTGTGGGTGTGAATGCGGGGCAGTTGGGAAGGATACATGACAGGCTGGGTATGTGGTTTCGAGGAATTGGAGTTGAGGGAATGCGAAATCGTTTTGAGGGCCGTGATGTTGGTTAAGGAACTGAGAAAGGTTCGCATAAGGGTTTTGTGTAGGTTGCTTGTAGGTAGGTGTGTTGTCCCAGTTGAGGGTTTGTTCCCCATGTATGCATGGAAAAGTATTTGGTATAGATTTAGTAAGATGAAGTTAAACCCTCGGGCACATGAGGTGATGTTTCGTTTTCTGCATGGGATCCTTCCATCTGGAGCGATACTACGAAACAGACAGGTTGTGAAGGGTGGGAGATGTGGTATCTGTGGAGGGGACGAGACTGTGCTTCATGTAGTTTATTTTTGTGAAGGGTTAGAAGAGGTCAGGTGCTGGTTAAGTACTTGGTACAGAGGGTGGGAGGCCGTGGGGTGTCGGTTCTGCGTGCTTTAAGTCTAGATATGGGTGGGTTAGACGAGGGAGTCATAAGAGCTTTAGATTATATCATGGTAGATTATATATATGTATCGAGGGTGATGAGGGGAAGAGGGGATAGTCAAGAGCGAAGGAAGGTCCTGGCGATAACGTTCTATCGTACGATGTGTCGTAACATAGAATTGTGTGGGAGGAGGTGGGATCAGGTTTTCTCAGAGGGGTATAGAATGCTAACGTTAGGAATTCTCGTGAATCTGTGAATGATAATGAGTGAGTGAAGGGGTTTTCATAGGTTGAGAGGGAGTCACGGGGGTCACAGCGGGCTCGCCTCCTTGGGGGAAGGTCGTGAGAGTGTTGTGAATGTGGGTTATGGAATGGTTTCCGGGTTTTCATTGAGGCATTATCTGCATCAACCTTGTGGTTATCATGCCAAGTGTGGATGTAGGGCTGGAGAACTCGTTATGATCTATGTTTCATATTTCAGGAATGCATGGTGTAATCGTGTATGAGTCTTGTATGACACGATTCTTGAGTAATATTGTTCTTTGTGATATGAAGTATGTTTTAGTTTGTATTTAAGTTTGTGCTGGGTTTTTGCATGTAGAGATATACTTATATACTGTTTTTTATTTTGTGCTTACAGTGCATCTGATTAATGTGATTTTTGAGTAACATTTTTTTTGTGAGTATATTCCTTTCTATTGTATTGAGCCTTTGTCATAGGTCAGGCTTTATGTAAAACTTTATATATGTATGTTTCGATTCATTTTAAAGTTTATAATTTAGGTCAGTACCCTGATATCGGTTTGTTTTCATTGCTATGTTCTTGATGTAAGTTTTAGCTGTATGGTAAACAGACATATCTAGCCAGTTTATAGACGCAGTCCATTTGTGTCTGAGATTTTGTATACTGGTTTATTGTACCAGTAATGAGCCTTTCGTTTTTAAATCTAAGCTGTTTTCTTTTTATGTTTATTCATATTTTAGTATATGTAAAGTTGTATTGTTAGGGATAAGTATGTAGATGTTCTAGTAAGGTTAGGATGTTTGGTTTTGGTTTATTGATTAATGTGAAGGATGGGATTAATTAATACAATTTCTTGTATATATTCTTTTTTATTGTATTGAGCCTTGGTCATATGTCATGTTATATGTAAATTTTATATACATGTCAGGTTTTGAATCATGAATGTGTATATATTTCAGTTCACGACCTTGTTACTGTGTTTATTTGTAGCTATGTTCTTGCCTTATGTTATTGTTGTATGTTATACAGCAATATCTTGTGAGTATATAGGTGCAATCCTTTTTGTGTCAAGTATTTTGTGTCAGGTCTATTTTGTCAGTGTGCGAACCTTTTGGATTGAGATCCATACTGTTTCCTGTTTATTTCTATTTTTATGTTACGCTGTATTGGTTTTAAATAAAATATAAAAAAAGACAAAAATTTCTCTAGCTTTTTCCTCAGGTTCTTTATCTTTTGCTCTTTCCTCAAGTTCTCTTAATTTAGCTTGTTCCTCACGGACTTTAGCTCTCTCCTCACGATCAACTCTATCATGTTCCTTTTTCTCCTCTCTTTCTCTTTCTAACTTTCTTGATTTTCTCTTTCAATTCGATCTCTCTCCTTTTTCTCCTCTCTCTCGATTCTCTCTCACTCTCTTTTCTCCTCTCTCTCGATTCTCTCTCTCTCCTTTTTCTCATCTCTCTCGATTCTCTCTCTCTCCTTTTTCTCCTCTCTCTCGATTCTCTCTCTCTCCTTTTTCTCCTCTCTCTCGATTCTCTCTTCTCTCCTTTTTCTCCTCTCTCTCGATTCTCTCTCTCTCCTTTTTCTCCTCTCTCTCGATTCTCTCTCTCTCTCCTTTTTCTCCTCTCTTTCTCTTTCTAACTGTCTTGGTTCTCTCTCTCTCTTCTATCTCTCTCCTTTTTCTCATCTCTTTCTCTGTTTTTCTTGGTTCTCTCTCTCTCTGTTCTATCTCTCTCCCTTTTCTCTTCTCTTTCTCTTTGTAACTGTCTTTCTTGGATCTTAGTGCTAATGAAAGCTTCTAAATTTTTCCGCGTTATTCCTTACTTACTCCCAGCATTCATCCAAAACTGACATTCCTCCATACTTGCAAGAATAACTTAAACTACCACGGGAAAATGAAACGGGTATCAAAGAAAACGGAGGGTTCAATTCCTGCTCTGTTCAAATTGTAAATCAAAGGGTTCGACCCCTGCTTCGATTAAACATGTATGAATGAAAACAGAGGGCTTTATGCTGGCTCCGACCAAACAGTAAATTGAATGGGGTCACTTGACCATCCAATCTTCTCACCAACAAATCAAGAGTGTCCTACAACAGTTCCCTTGATATAATAAATAGAGCTCAATGAAACAACTTGTCACTGGAAAATCTCGGGTCCCTTGAGTCTATTCCTCCAAACTGTTTCAAGCTCAAAAATAAAGGTGGCAGAATTAACTAGTATATCCTGCCTTGACTTAGAATAAATTGAGACTATAACAATCACCAATCTTTTAAATACCTGTACTGTAGTCCTACATAGAGAATTACTCATGGCTGGTGGTAACCGTCTGTGGTATGGGGCATTAAAGTTCCAATGGTATATTCGAGATGGAGTCAAATCTTGATTCGGTCGAGTGATCCTGGCAAGGTCGCCACTTGTGAAGGATTACTTAACCCTGTAAGATCTTAAGTAGGTCTTTCCAAGGCTGGCTCCCCCTTAAGAAAATTAATGAATAGAAAAAGAATAATAACTTACAAATATAAACATTATTGTTAGAATTGAACCTTTATCCTAGAATTGAACTTTTATCCTACGTGAAAGAGAAATGAAAAATGAAATATAAAAACGATATTTGAATTCAACGCTAATATATACAGTCAGACTGGGGTGTCTGATTGATGTTGACACCGCGCTTTGTAGAACTTGTAGCCGTTGCTGATGATGTGGAAGGGGGGGGGGCACAGCTGTTGAGTGACAACCCAGCGACTAGTTCGTCACAGTGTCTCTAGCCTTGAATAATCTGTCAAGATGATAGGAACGCAGGTCTTTCACCACTGCAAAGATGAGGGGTAGTTGCCTGGGGTTGGCCACACTCATCAGGTATGTAGATAAAAAAGTGACGTCCCAGAACTCGTGTGAAGTTTGTCTCCTTCAACACTGTTTCTGTGGTTGCCAGATGACCCAAGCTGACATTCCAAGAGTTGTGTTGGGAGCTGTGAGTCAAGTGATTATCCATTTGGTTGGAGCCCCACACGTCACCTTCGGGTGGAGAGAAGGAGGGGAATATAGCGGGAGCTAGACTCTGACCCTACCTTAACAAGCAGAGTGGCAATCAAACTATCGTCACCATATACTCGCTAGCTACTCCTATCTGTTGAACTTTTCCCTCACAGGGTATATTGTGTGTGAGGAGTGTAAATGTGTATGTGCGTGTGAAGGTATGTGAGTGTAAAAGTGTGATTCGTGTTATTTATATAAGAGTGCCCTAGCTCGACTTTGATCATTATTACAGCACTAACTCCTGTACTACTGGCTAAAATCCTCTCCACTTCTGTTCGTCTTAATTATTATTACTGTACATTAAATTAATGTTGCTCGGTGCTCTTGGCTCACAACTGGAAAACCCCGAGTTCGAATCCTAGACGAAACGCGATGAGTCTACATGTTGCTTTATACTTGTAGATAATTATGGATCATATCCTCTGAGAATTTAATTAAGGACCCCAGTGGAAATGAGCCATGGAATGTAGCTACCTTGGGTTATGCAAAGTAATTAATAACCCTATATGGTTATTAACCCACCAGGGTTATTAACCCTCCAGGGTTATTAACCCTCTATGGTTATTAACCCACCAGGGTTATTAGCCCTCCATAGCTATTAACTCGCCAGGGTTATTAACTCGCCAGGGTTATTAATCCGCCAGGATTATTAACTAGCCAAGGTTATTAATCTGCCAGGGTTATTAACCCGACAGGGTTATTAATCCGCCAGGGTTATTAACTTGCCTGGGTTATTAATCTGCCAGGGTTATTAACTCGCCAGGGTTATTAATCTGCCAGGGTTATTAACAAGCCAGGGTTATTAATCCGCCAGGGTTATTAACCCTACAGTTCTCTACCATTTCATTCTTACAATTATTAACTATTCTCTACCAATCACCCTGAGTTTAAATGTTCACACTTTTAACCTCTCCTTTTTCCTCTCCCTTAGATTAGTCGCTTCCTCGTCGAATATTCTCTCCATTCTTCTCATACTCTCCCTCCCTCCCCCCCTCACACCCTCCCTAGTTCCTTCTACCCACCTTCCCTCCCTATTTCCCTTCTTTCTCGACCACTCTTTCCTTCAGCGCCTACTTCTTCCTCTCTTAAACTTCCTTCCTTCCTTCCTTCGGTCAACTAAATCCTCAGAAGAAGACAACCACTTTCTCTCTCTCTCTCTCTCTCTCTCTCTCTCTCTCTCTCTCTCTCACTTTTCCCTTTCCCCTCTTCCCTTCGACTTCGGTAACAAAGGTAAGGTCTGACCATTTTACACCATAAGAGGATATGCACTACGAACTGCAGCACTCGTTTACCTCTAATGAATCAAAGTCAAGACTGTATTGTGTGTGTGTGTGTGTGTGTGTGTGTGTGTGTGTGTGTGTGTGTGTGTGTGTGTGTGTGTGTATGTGTGCGTGTGCGTGTGTGTGTGTGTGTGTGTGTGTGTGTGTGTGTGTGTGTCGTGCGTGTGTGTGTGTGTGTGTGTGTGTGTGTGTGTGTGTGTGTGTGTGTGTGTGTGTGTGTGTGTGTGTTGCGTGCATGTGTGTGTGTGTGTGTGTATACTCACCTACCTAATTGTGGTTGCAGGGGTCGAGTCATAACTCCTGGCCCCGTCTCTCTGCATAACTCTTATCAAAGTGACTCACTTCCACGCCTCTGCTATTCCTGTGTCCTCGGTATTACTATTTCTGACCATCTTGAATGAGTAATTCCTGAATGAGTAATAATACCAGACATCCTCCTTACATCAACTTTCAAATATAAACATTCTGTCTGTCAACTGATTAAGCACTTTCCACCCTAGCAAGCCTCTGAGTATTTTGAATGTTGCTATCATATCTCCTCTATCTTATCAATGTTCCTATGTCATCAAGTAGAATTCCTTATTCTGTTCACAGCTTAGTTACCTGTGTTCTTGGACAAGTCTTGTTGCTTATGTTTGAATGTTCTGCAGATGCCATCGCCACTTAGCTGGAGCGACTCACAGAAGGCTTGTGACTGGTCAGAACTAGAGAACATGAACCCAGATCCGCGGTGGGAGTAGGATGACATGCTCAAAAAACATGCGTTTAGGACCATTTAAACGCGGTCCTGCCCGATAAAGGGATTATTGTCATGGGAGAATTTCATGCTGGAGTTACATACTCGACAATGTCGGTCCATGATCGGCTGTTTGTACAGATTTCTGAATTGAATTTTACTTTTATCTGTTTAACATTTAATTCAGAGGTTATTCCGTCGATGTTTGGTTCTGGTAATATGCTCTTCACAGTTTTATTGACTTAAATTTGTTTCTTTCTTGCAAGTCTATTTCATCTTCCAGTCATTTTTACCCCTCAATTATAACAACTCTGTATTTCGTAGCATTAAATTACAGACGTCAGTTGTCTGAAGAATCTTACAGTCTGACTAGGTCGAGCTGAAGCTTTTTCTTGTACGCATCAGTTTTCATTTTAATTATTTTACATCGTCTGCAAACATGGATACATCTGTCTTTCCTTCATTATCTATCTTATTATTCATAATACAACAAACAGTTTTCACCTCTAGACCTGTCCTTGTGAATCACTTATTTAATCCTCTCCCAGTTCTAACACCTTTCCTCAGACAATCATTCTTTATCTCCTTTCATTAAGAAAATAATTGATTTAGTGTTAGGGTATTCCCTGTTATTTCTGCTTATTCCTCATTTTTTTTGGTCAGGTTTCTTGTAAGGTTCAGCCTGAAATGCTTTCTTACATTCCAGGAATATGCAGCCCACCTATCCTTCTTTCTCCTCCCGAACTTCTGTGCTGTGTCATTCAGTTCCAGCTTGAAAATATTTGCTATCTCTAGGTCAGTGTTCATTAATTCATTCTTTCCTTGGTTCTCTACAACTCTCCTAATTATCACCTGAGTTACCTTACTCAGTGTGCATGTCAGTATTACTGTCATGTTTCTTGTTTGTCTCATTTATTACATAATAGGATTACTTAACTGTATTCTACATCTTTCGCAATTATCCCATATTTATTTACCAATACTTGTTGCAGGTTGTAGCTGGTGGTTCAGATAGCACTTCTGTTCTCATCTCAAGAATCAGCGTGACATTTTTGGCAGGTTCCATTATTTTTAATGTATCCAGCTCTCTCAAAAGTTTTTCCGCTTCATTTCCTGATGTACGGATTCACTCTAGACTTTGTCACATGATCAGGTAAGGCATTCTTGATTCTTCATTAACTGTCGAAAAATACAGCGTAGGTACTGACCAGATATACTGGCGCAGGAGTCGAATCTAAGAGATCAAAATACTTAGCTCACCTGGATCCTCAAGCTAGAAGGCACAATAGAAGCCGAATACTGAGTTCTAGATACCTCATAACACTTTATATAATACAATAAACTGCTTAAGGCTGTGTTAATCGAACATATGGAACAACAGGTGACTAGTGACGTCAGAGGCGGTGCGAATGGATAATAACGGCAACATTTTTGGCTGAATTGAACTTGAACGATGACAGGTTAGCCCACTGACTTGTGCGTTTTGGGACTCACTTGCCATGGGTTCAGAACCCATTAGTTCTGTTCCTAATTTCTGCATTGGGGATTAAAGTCTACTTGACTGGTGGTGAAGAGATGAGTTGCAGTCTTAATGACCCTCGTGTAGTCGATAAGTATTGAATCCCATTAACAGACTAACAATTAAGACTTAATCAATATTGTACTTTGCTTATTTTATTTATATCTTAACCCCACAATACAAGCTTAATGCAGCTGAATAGTATAATGAAAAGTGTTGAATGTATCAGACCAATAAACATACAGTGATATGTGTTAATGACCAGTAGATTGTTATGATATTTTACTGATATTTTTCTCCAGTCTTGTACATTTTTATTTTTTTAGTTTCCCGAATCTAAAGCAATACACCCAGAATCATCTACAATACTTCTCTCCTCGCAACAACCTACTCTCACCCGGCCCATATTCTTGTGTTTTTAATATGTAACTAGCAGACGATAACTAGAATTTTAATTGTTAGGCATCAGAGTACTGCTAACACTATATAACAACGATTCTAAGCAGAGAAACGTCGATTGTTGATGCTCTGACAGTGTTCCTATTTCTGACTTGAGGTGCTGAAGTGACGTCCTTGGTTGTATGGTGACGATGATTCCACAGGACGAAGTAGAATATAAAACAGGAAATTCAAGGTGAGTAGTTCTATGCAAATAGGAAGTCGAAAATCGTGGCAGAAAATTGGCGTCATATTCACATGACGATGGACCAGATACTCGCTGGGCCGAAAACAACATTTCAAGTTACAAAAAAAAAAAACTGCTATAATCTTATTACCCCCAGTCCTGTGAATTTGTAGAAGTAAAGGTGAAGATGTAGGCAGCAGGGTGCTGAACGACTTGTGTCTCTGACGCTGCTGGAACGGAAGATAGCGCTCACCCAATCATCATACTGCTGCATCTCTAAAAAAAAAAATCGAGCAGTCATCATGAAGCTGCTGCCTCTCTCCAATGATCCTTCTGCGTGCTGCTGCCGCCCTCCTCTCACCATAAAGATATTCTCAGGCCTCAGCAAGTCAGCAAGTGTCCACTTGCCTTTTCTACGCTCGTATGCAATGCCATGGGGCTAGCTTTAGCCCCATTTCTTTTTCTACGACTCTAGACATTCCTCTTCAGAACTATCCTTCGCCTGTCCCTATTTCCCCGCTCACCCCAAGTAGGTCTTACCTGCGAGTCTTCAGTTCTGTTCTGTTCAGTGCTCACCCATGTGGCGACGAACGAGCTTAACACCTGGACTGAAGTAAGAATATACCGAATATTTGTAAAAAGTGCCGAATTTTATCAGAATACCAGACCACAATTGAGTTTTGTTGCTGAAACAGCTCTAGGTTCAATTTGTTGACCTACTGTATGTCTTCTCTGGCTCTTGGCTTTTTGGCTGGAAGAAATTCTCACTATTTAGACGCGCTGCCTCCAGATGTTGGGGACAGGTTTACCCACACAGCGCGGTTTATCAAACTACATAGAGATGAGATCAGTCTATGACTTAATAAAGCCGACTGTGTAGACGAAATGTTGGCATTAAAGGTTAACATTATATTGTACGTGTGTGTCTTTTTCCATCATGTCGGTATTTTACATCATTTTTTCCATCATGTCAGTATTTGATACTATTTTTTTCCATGATGTCAGTATTTTATGCCATGGCTCTACACGTTTAGTTCTTGTAGTGTATGTACAAGGTTGAAAAATATTCATTGGAACCTTAATTATGTTTATAGAAATCAGTCCGAGTAACAAGGATTGTGTGGAGAGGATGAAACAGCTGTGAAATGAGACAGGAGCTGGAGAGATATGACACTTGTAGAAATATACTTCGGGAATGAAATGACCGAAGTAGCAGGCGATTTACAGAAGATAAGTGATCATGTCATCGACAGTAACAGCATTTTACATAGACTAATTTCAGAAGACTATAAAAATACCCAGTTATTCCACGTTGTCTTCTTCATCAACTAAAGATACAAGATTATCTCTCAATAGAGTCAGTGGACTACCTCAGGCAGGCTTACACGAATACCTTAAAACATGATACATAATTATATGTTTGCACTATATAAACTGCAGCATGACCTACATGTATATTTCGATAAATTTCAAATAGAAAATAAATTTGTGGACGAACGATGTATGGTCACTTCTGAGTTTCACTCTTCATTTATGACCAGAGAAAAACCCACTCTTGGCTAGCCAGCCGTCCTATCTATAACTTTCAGGAAATAATTTTCCACTTTTCTATACAATTTGTTAAATACATAGTGTCATGAATTAAATTTATTTAATTATTTCTTTTAACATTTATTGAAAGGTGGCTTTCTTGGTTATTCATACCTTTAATAATGTATTGCATTATACATTGTTATTGAACTTCCTCAAAAATTATTGTACATTTTATTGTGCTCGGGGCACGACCAAACAATTTTTACACCTGGTGCTGAAGATTACATGAAGGCAATGATCCTGCAGTAGAAAAGGAAGCTTGTTTCGTTGATAAGCATACCTATAAAAGGAAGGTCTACTCTGTCCAGGTACATTCATTGATACGAAAGCACCTTTGTAAATCAGCAAGAGGTAATAAATCAATGAATGCTGCATGAGGTGGAACTTCTGCCTACCGAGCACTCCCACTTTCTGGATGTGGCAGATACTCTTGAGCTTAAATTCATGTCAATATAAAGAGCGTAACATGACCTTGGACGAAAATATCCATAATTCTGTCGAAGGCGCTTCAAAAAGAGTGTGATGAAAATGGGTATTTGCTTTCTGGGAAACACAATGTAGAGCAAAGTGCAGATCATCTTAGATTAGATAAGAGATCGTCCTTATAAAGAGGGGAAGCGCAAGTTCTGTTATGATCGGTACCAGCATCGACCTTCAAAGGGACGATTCCTGTAGCACTTCAGCAATTCAGGAACCAAAGGGTGCTCAAAGAAGAGAAGAGGTGTGCTCAAAGCAGAGAAAAGAAAGTGTGTTCAAAAGCAAAGGGAGCACAAGATTACATATGAAAGAGGTGTGAACACAAGTTCCTCCTTCTTTGTCTCACATCACACGAGATTATTTTTCTACTCTAATATTGACCATGTCCGCCGCGGGTTATATTCGCTCTTCACACCAGACACAGAGACCTTATGCAACAGCTGCTGCTTGTGCCATTATTCCTCTACTTCCCTTCCCCATCCTTCTTCTTTCTCACCATCTCCACTTGTTTACTCCAATCAACTCACCCATCACCTCTTCTGCATTCCTTCCTCCCTTCGTTCTTCACAACCACCCTGTGTCCTTCCCATTATCACACCTGCTTTTTAACCTTCTCTTCTTCCCACTTGTGCTTAACGCATATAAGTATATACAAGGAGCGTAGTGACGTGAATGGTCAGGTGAAGAATGTTGAATTTGATTGCTGAGAAGAAGATGGATATGAGGAGGACCTGCCAAGCATGGACCAGTACGTTTGTAGCTGCGTAGGATAACGATAAAGAAGCTTCCTGACAAGGGGTTCAGTTATCCTGTAAAAGCTGTTGTCTAGTTGAAATTGTTGGATATACAGATGAGTGATGATTCCAGGATCCTGCGGCACTGTCTTCTTTCCTGGCGATGAATTTTGCATCTCTGAAGTTTAATGGTTGTGGAAATTTTAATGTAAAACACAGGCGTTCCCCAAGTCTTCCGATCTGCCTGCGCTCTGGTGTTCTGAAATACGTGTTTGAAGGTCTCTGGATGTCTCGTCCACGCATAACTGGTTGCAGTCGTTGCAAGGGATTGTGTATACCCTGCAGAGGATTGAACCTTGTGTGGTGCTCCTTACTGGTGATGTCTTTGTTGGTGGTTATTGAAGAGGTAGACACTTGGAATGAGGTATCGGAAAAGATTTTGGAGACGTGTTTGGCAATGGAATTAGTAGGGAGGACTACGTATCATCTCTCTGCAGTATCTTGTCTGGGTGAGTTGAAGACGTCACATGCAATGTCTCTGCATCCTCTAATAAAGTGATGAGGATAGTGAAGAATGAAACACTTGTTCAACATTCCGGAATCTAATGAAGAAACCTATCGCCAGGAAGTGGTTTTTTTTCAGTCCGATACAGAGAAGAACGATGATAGATGAGGAGTACAGTGAAGTAATCAGTCCCTTAACCTGGAGTCGATGTGTTCAGTCCACCGATCTTGAGAAAAACACAGCACATGCTCGGAGAAGCATAAGTATAAGTAAGTCATGCCTGTAGGTTAGGCAAGGGTAGAAGAATTCCTTGTACCAAGATAAGAACATAAGAAAGGAGGAACACTGCAGCAGGCCTGCTGGCCCATACTAGGCAGGTCCTTTACAATTCATCCCACTAACAAACATTTGACCTACCCAATTTTCAATGCTACCCAAGAAATAAGCTCTGATGTGCAAGTCCCACTCAAATCCAACCCATCCCACTCATGTATTTATCCAACCTAAATTTGAAACTACCCAAAGTCCTAGCCTCAATAACCCAACTAGGTAGACTGTTCCACTCATCTACTACCCTATTTCCAAACCAATACTTTCCTATGTCCTTTCTAAATCTAAACTTATCTAATTTAAATCCATTACTGCGGGTTCTCTCTTGGAGAGATATCCTCAAGACCTTGTTAATATCCCCTTTATTAATACCTATCTTCCACTTATACACTTCGATCAGGTCTCCCCTCATTCTTCATATAAGAACATATAAGAACATATAAGAACATATAAGAACATCTTCCTGTGTCTGACAGGATGAGGATAATGCTTGAGGAAGAATGTTCTATTATCTAACAAGTACTGTAGTCTTAATATAGCCCATCACATTATACTATATTTATTCCTATTTTTCAAAGATTCCTAGTGTCGTATATGTGTCTTACTTATCAACTAGTCGGTATTGTAATATGAAGCAATGTACAAGAGTACATTGCTTCATATTACATTGATGTGTTTTTCTTCCAAGCGTTGATGCAGACTGCCTCACAGCTATGCAAGGAG
Organism: Cherax quadricarinatus; assembly: GCF_026875155.1. Taxonomy (NCBI): domain Eukaryota; kingdom Metazoa; phylum Arthropoda; class Malacostraca; order Decapoda; family Parastacidae; genus Cherax; species Cherax quadricarinatus. The sequence continues at coordinate 97,745,620 of NC_069403.1, read as the reverse complement.
AGAGTCTGGGGCTGCGCTGACCTTACCTGCGATTCGCAGGTAAGGTCAGGGGTTTCGCTGCGCAGGGAGGAGGTCTGGGGTTGTGTGAACCCCTGTGTATCCTTGAAGCTCCACATATAAATTCAGTTAATATTCACACAAGGGATTACGTGTCTGTATTCAGTAATTTATATACTACAGGAAGCGTGATTAATCACGTCCAGTACTGCTGATAAGAGTGGCTTTAACAAGGTTTATTACTGACATATTGATTATTGACACTAAAACTCACATTGATGTAAAACTGTCGGTTAAGACATGTTAAATTAATGGGAAACTTTGTTTATGCTTCCTCCCAGCCACTCCCTTCCTTTCTCTTCTCTCTTCCTCTTTTCCATCATCTCACTCTCTTTCTTCCTCTCACTCTCTCTCCCCTTCCTTCGCCCTTTCATTTCTATCCCCTACCTTCCTTTCCACAGTTTTCTTCCCACTAACCTCTTCCTCTCTTTCCTTCTGCCTCTCTCACCCTTTTCTGTTCCTTCATCCTTGCTACTCTTTTTTTCTCTCTAACCACCATCTCCCCTGTTTTTCAAGCGTCCAAGTCTTTTCTTCCCTCATTTACACTCTCCGACCCTCTTCCCTCCCTTCTTGACACCCTGTCTCTCTTTGCCTCTCTCTCCACCCTTTCATTATCTCCCTCCACCTTTCCATTCTATTCCTTCCTTATACACTCTTCCCTCTTTTCTTCCCTCTCAGTTATCATCCTCCCTTCTACCCCTTCTCCTTGTTCCTAAGATACATTTTCCTAAGATATATTTTCTAGCATAATTCTTCGAGACATTGCACAGACATACTTGGCAGGACATTCTGGCTGTCACCTTCATGGGCGACCACTTAGGTGAAAATAGGAGTGGTGATACCGACAAGGTGAAGAAAAAGTCACTGATGTGCAGTTCAGGACATTTATTTGAGTAAATGTTTTAGCCAAGAGTGGCTTTTTCAGTCCTATTCATTAGAAAAAGAATTCACTCTTTGACCACTTAGGTGGCTTGTTGTGGAAAATGTGCCAGAACTCGTGAGACCAGTAACAATGGTAATCACTGATACTTGGGAAATGTTTTGCTGAGATAAGGGTCAAGTGTTCCCGACTCATGTGCGTTAATTAAGAACAGTGACCCAGACTCACGTGCATTAAGGACAGTGTTCCAGGTTCACGTGCGTTAATTAAGGACAGTGACGCAGGCTCACGTGCGTTAAGGATAGTGACCGGGCTCACATGAGTTAAGGACAGTGTCTCAGGCTCACGTCCGTTAAGGACAGTGGTCTAAGCTCACAACAATGTTGAATTTGGTTGCTTCTTCCCTAACCAAAGCCTAGATAAGTCACGTGTGCAACAGTTAAGTATCTATATTTCCAATCGATTCCCCTACACAGTAGGCTTCTTCAGTCGAATACAGAGGAGGCAGCAGAAGCAGTAGAGAAGTAATGACGATGTAATCAGTCATCACCCAACAAAAGTAGTAGTTATAAGGTGGTCAGTCCCTCAGCCTGGAGAAGATCTCTCTTCCATAGTCTGAAACAATGTCAAGCTAAAGCATCAGAATGGAGACTTATATGCTACAAAATGCAATGAGCAGAAATTCTTGAAAACGACAGATGAATCGAAGCACTGTCCGGTAGGCAGTGTAACAAGCCTACTGGACCATACTCTTTGTAGGTCCCATTCAAATACAGCCTTACTCAATCTTCGACAACTTTCTTGCATGACCACTAGTTACGAGTAAGGGACTGACCACCTCAAAACCATTTCTTCGAGACTGATGGACTGATTATATTGTCTTTACTTGTCAACTGCTTCTGCTCCCTCTGTATTCAACTGAGGAAGACTACTGTGTAAGTGAAACGGTTCGGAATCAAGGTTCTTAAGTGTTGCCCACTTGTCAGTGTTGAATACCATTATTACTACATTCACAGATGGTCTCAGCACTTGTGAGACCAAGAATCAGGCAAATATTATTGAGATATGATAAATGAAACATTTGTACAACATTTGGCTATTTTTATTGAGGAAATGTTGCACCAACGAGTCACTTCCTCAGTCTAGTACAAAGAAGAGTGGTGGAAGATGAGGAGGAGTGTGAGGTAATTAGTTCCTCAGCCTGGAGTCGATGTGTTCACTCAATCAGTTTTCAAAAAAGTTGAAGCAGCATGAGGCAGAGTCACCAGTGGAAAATTCAACTAATTCTTCTCAGTCTTCATCTTGTCAGTTTTCTAAGCCATCTACATCATATCTGTCAGACACGACATTTGAGATGTTGATACAGGGAATTCTTCAATGCATTGCTGACCAATATGAATGCTCTACTTACACTAGTGCATTTTTCCAATGGCTGACTCCACCTCCTACTGCTTCACCTCGCCAGACTGCAGTATACAAGTCACTTCTCTGTGCATATGCTGTACTTTATTTCAAGACTGATGGACTGAACACCTCGACTTCAGGCTGAGGAACTCACTACCTCACACTCCGCATTGGACTAAAGGTACCAGTGACTGGCTTCTAATTATTCGACTTGTCAATTTTCTAAATTAACTCTGAAGTAACCAGTCCCTCAACCTGGAGTCGATGTGTTCACTCCATCAGTCGTCATTAAAATACAACATATGCTCGGAGAAGTGACTTATATACTGCAAACAGTTGAAATGAAGCAAGTAAAGGCCGCAATCCAGGTGGAAAAATTTACTAATATTCTTTTTGAATACAGTAGGCCGTCATTTAACACGGTAGTTACGTTCCTGAAAACGCCGTGTTAGGTAAAACCGTGTTAGATGAACATGTTAAGGAATCACGAGTGATGCTTTGCTACATGTAAACAAAATCAAGGAGATTGTCATGAATCCTTTGTTTTAAAAATCCAAGACTTAAATATTAATTTATGTTTACTAACAGATACTTCTAACAGTGGAAGTAAGTCATATGTATAGGTTAGGCAAGTGTTGAAGAATTCCCTGTTTCATGATACCAAGATGTTGCTTGTCTGACAGTTATTATATAAATGGTTTAGATAACCGAGACGTTGATGAGTCAGACACTATTGTAACACTTGCGTAGCATTACTGTGGAAGCGTTTCACTAACCAATGGCTTCATTAGTCCATTGTAGAGAAGAATGGTGGAAGATGACGACGAATTTGAGGGAATTAGTCCCTCAGACTGGATTCAGGGTATTCAGTCCATCTATTTTGAAAAAATACAGCATATGCGTGGAGAATGAGCTGTATACTGCATAGGTGAGTTGAAGCAGTGGTAGACAGAATCACCACTGGAAAAATCCAATAGAAGAAGTAGGTCATGCCTGTTTATATAATGTTATTGTGGTATATAGGGGATTTTGGTGTATTTGTATATTTGCATCTCTAAAATGTGACAGCTTGGGGATGGAACCCAAGACTCAACACGGTACTGTACTGAACATGTATTGTAGCCAAGAAAATAAGATCACTGCTTAATAAGACACTGTATTTTATGGCACCGAAGACTATTTTTTCCCCTAAAAATAAGTCTAGAAAGTTTACCCAGTGTCTTGGAGGTGGAAGTTTACATTGCTCATAAACCTCAACGTTAACCAAGTGTTTCAATACTAGACCCAGTGTAAACTTTGTGTAAACTATTTTGTATAAAATATTGAATAAATGACAAAAATAATCATTAATAATGTTAGAAATTTGAAAGTTAAGACACATGTGCAACATCTGGATATCTTTATCGTAGACGTTTCGCCATCCAGTGGCATTTTCAATACAGAATCTGTATTGATTTTCAGTTTTACCCCATCTAGGGTAATTTACCCCGGTACCCCAGCCAAAGTCTTAGACAATCAAAAGCCCCTTGATTGCTTATGTAAACAAACCATACCACGAGTGGGGTTAGAACTCGCTATCAGTGAGTCTCTGATCGCGGGTTCGAGCTCCGCCCGTGGTATGGTTTGTTTGCAATCATGTCATTATGATTTCGTGAGTCATTGCTTATGTCAAATGATCAAGCTGTCTGAGTCCATTGTCTTTTAACTCACGTGACCTGATCTGGTCCAGTGCTTCCTGCTAGGTACCTCACGTGACCTGACCTGACCTGGCCCAGTGCTTCCTGCTAGGTACCTCACGTGACCTGACCTGGCCCTGTGCTTCTGCTAGGTACCTCACGTGACTTGACCTGACCTGGCCCAGTGCTTCCTGCTAGGTACCTCACGTGACCTGACCTGGCCCAATGCTTCCTGCTAGGTACCTCACGTGACCTGACCTGGCCCTGTGCTTCCCGCTAAGCACCCTCGCGTGACCTGACCTGGCCATGTGCATCCTGCTAGGCACCTCACGTGACCTGACCTGGCCCTGTGCTTCCTGCTTGGCACCTCACGTGATCTGACCTGGTCCTGTGCTTCCCGCTAGGCACCTCACGTGATCTGACCTGGCCCTGTGCTTCTTGCTAGGTATCTCACGTGACCTGACCTGGCCCTGTGCTTCCCACTAGGCACCTCACGTGACCTGACCTGGCCCTGTGCTTCCCACTAGGCACCTCACGTGACCTGACCTGGCCCTGTGCTTCCCACTAGGCACCTCACGTGACCTGACCTGGCTCTGTGCTTCCCACTAGGCACCTCACGTGATCTGACCTGGCCCTGTGCTTCTTGCTAGGTATCTCACGTGACCTGACCTGGCCCTGTGCTTCCCACTAGGCACCTCACGTGACCTGACCTGGCCCTGTGCTTCCCACTAGGCACCTCACGTGACCTGACCTGGCCCTGTGCTTCCCACTAGGCACCTCACGTGACCTGACCTGGCTCTGTTCTTCCCACTAGGCACCTCACGTGACCTGACCTGGCCCTGTGCTTCCCACTAGGCACCTCACGTGACCTGACCTGGCCCTGTGCTTCCCACTAGGCACCTCACGTGACCTGACCTGGCCCTGTGCTTCCCACTAGGCACCTCACGTGACCTGACCTGGCCCTGTGCTTCCCACTAGGCACCTCACGTGACCTGACCTGGCCCTGTGCTTCCCGCTAGGCACCTCACGTGACCTGACCTGGCTCTGTGCTTCCCGCTAGGCACCTCACGGGAACCCAACAAACTGCCAGTAGAAATAGCCCTGACAAGAACCAATGTTACCACCTGGATGGCTTATATAAGAATGTTACAAATAGCATTCTGCATCATTCTCTTCTGTACCTTCTACGTATCTCTCTCCACCCACTTCCTTTGCTCCTCCTTCCTTTCTCTTACTACATTCTTAATTATCTTTCCTCTCATCTTCTCTATTTCTGTACCTTCCTCCTCTCTCAACTCTGTGACTCCTTCCTCTCCCTCGCCCTTCTCCCTGTTCTATGCATTTACTTCTTCTTTGTACCTTCCTCTCTTCTTTACTTTTCTTCCCTACATATCTCACTTCACTCTGAACCTCCTTTTCCATGGTCCATCCCTTCTTTTTTTTTACCACAATCTGTTCTGTTCCATTTACTTCACTCCCACCCTCTTCACTCCCCGTTCCATGTACTTCACTCACCTATCTCCTCACACCCTCTTCTACATCTGTCATCATTTCCCACATTCCTTAATCTATTGAATGAATCACAACTCTCTCCCCACCCCTTTGTTTAATGTCTATCCTCACCTCTCCTTCACTTCCTACATTCCTTTTCATCAGTACCCTTCACACTCATCCTCCACCCTTCTAAATCAATCCCTATCTTTCTCCACTCCCCATCCTCATTATCTATGCCTCGCTGACCCATCAATCCATCTTTACTTCCTCCATCCCCAGGTTACTTCCTATATTATAGCTCTCTCGTCTTTCTCCCCAACTCTTGCATATTTTCCTCCCAGGTGATGGAATATGACAGGGAAATACGTTTAGTCTTCTTTCCCACTGTGTAACAGTCATTTGGTGAAGAGTAGCAGCATCCTGCTGATGTATACCAGTCTATTAAATAAAACAACTTTATCCCCAAATTTATTCTTATCTCTCTCCCATCCCTCCTCCATCTTCCACCTCTATCTGCATTCACCCCTTCCTCCTTATCTCATTCTCCTCCCTGCTTCTCCCAACAATATGGTCATCACATAAAAATCTTTCAAGCACGATGAGAATAGGGACGTCTCAGGGGAGCGTCGCCCCCTCACTCAGAGCACCTGCACTCCATGGATAGTATCAAACACACGTAAATGAAATGTATTAAGAACAGGGAATATGTTGTAGGGGGTAGAGGGGAAAACGGAATAGAAGGGGGAGAAAGGAAGTAGGAAAAGTTGGAGAGAATGGTGACGGAAGGGGATTAAAAGTGAAGTGGAGGGAGGGCAAATCAGGAAGAGATCGAGTAAGAGAATCGGAGAAAAGAGGTGGACTAGGGAATAAACAATGGAAGGCAGAGGGAAGAGGAAGGGCTGAAAATGTTTTGATGAAGAGAGAGGAAAAACAGAAGCAGGAACGTAGAACATTATCAATTGTGACTTGACAGTTCTCCATGACGCACTTAAACGTCTTCATAAGGTTCTTCAAAGTGCTGGTCATTCATGAAGTGTAGTGCGCAACAACATCCAGTGTTCATAGTCTCCCCTACTCTCCCTAACAACAGCTTCCTCTTCTAAAAGAACAAAAGGCACAGTACCGGGACTGGAACATTACACACCTCACCCGCCTTCCAGCAGGGTTATACGAGTGCAAATTTCAGAGTTTCCTGATGCCTCGTGGCCACAGTGTTCCTGATGCCTCGTGGCCACAGTGTTCCTGATGCTTCGTGGCCACAGTGTTCCTGATGCCTCGTGGCCACAGTATTCCTGATGCCTCATGGCCACAGTGTTCCTGATGCCTCGTGGCCACAGTGTTCCTGATGTCTCGTGGCCATAGTGTTCCTGATGCCTCATGGCCACAGTGTTCATGGACGTGTTACGACCGTTTTTAATACACTTACAATTTATATAAAACACAAAATGTTTTAAGTTAATAAATGAGTCACTTGTGCAACGCTTGGATATCTTTATTCTGGAAACATTTCGCCATCCAGCGAATTCTTCGGTCCATTGCAAAGGTAGAAGATGAGGAGGAGTTAAAGGTAATGAGTCCATCAGTACCTCAAAGTCATCCTTATCTTAAACCTTTCTTTGCACTGGACTTAACAAGAAACTACCTGGAAAAAAGTTTCCAGAATAAAAATACCTAAAGGTTGGGCAAGGGTCTCATTTATCAACCTGTCGATTATTCTAAACCAATTATTCGTGTTATATGTTAAGTCATTATTGATGTCTCTCAGTTCAAATCTTCTGTGTACTTAAATGTTTGCTTTTCACTATTTTTCTTTTTTTTAATTGTATATTCATAGGTTTATTTGTAAAAAAATTATGTATTTGCTCACATGCTTGCATGCTTGTTAGAAAGTTCATTATTCATTAAAGTGTATATCTCAAATCTTTCTCATAAATCTTTCAGGCATTTGGTTATTGTGTGTGTGTGTGTGTGTGTGTGTGTGTACTCACCTAATTGTGGTTGCAGGAGTCGAGACTCAGCTCCTGGCCCCGCCTCTTCACTGATCGCTGCTAAGTCCACTCTCTTCTCGTTGAGCTTTGTCATACCTCGTCTTAAGCTATGTATGGCTCATGGCTCCACTACATCACTTGCTAGACTATTCCACTTCCTGACAACTCTATGACTGAAGAAGTACTTCCTAACATCCCTTTGGCTCGTCTGAGTCTTCAACTTCCGGCTGTGACCCTTTGTTTCTGTGTTCCATCTCTGAAACATCCTGTGTCTGTCCACCTTACCTATTCCACACAGTATTTTCTATGTCGTTATCATGTCTCCCTTGACCCTCGTGTCCTCCAGCGTCGTCAGGCCGATTTCCCTCAACCTTTCTTCGTAGGACATTCCCCTGATCTTCGGAACTAACCGTGTTGCAAACATTTGCCCTTTCTCTATTTTCTTGACGTACGTGTGTGTGTGTGTGTGTGTGTGTGTGTGTGTGTGTGTGTGTGTGTGTGTGTGTGTGTGTGTGTGTGTGTGTGTGTGTGTGTGTGTATACTCACCTAGTTGTACTTACCTAGTTGAGGTTGCAGGGGTCGAGTCCTAGCTCCTGGCCCCGCCTCTTCACTGGTGGCTACCAGGTCACTCTCCCTGAACAGTGAGCTTTATCATACCTCTGCTTAAAGCTATGTATGGATCCTGCCTCCACTACATCGCTTCCCAAACTATTCCACTTCCTGACTACTCTGTGGCTGAAGTAATACTTCCTAACATCCCTGTGATTCACCTGTGTCTTCAACTTCAACTGAGTCCCCTTGTTGCTGAGTCCCATCTCTGGAACATCCTGTCTTTGTCCACCTTGTCAATTCTTCTCAGTATTTTGTATGTCGTTATCATGTCCCCCCTATCTCTCCTGTCCTCCAGTGTCGTCAGGTTGATTTCCCTTAACCTCTCCTCGTAGGACATACCCCTTAGCTCTGGGACTAGTCTTGCTGCAAACCTTTGCACTTTCTCTAGTTTCTTTACGTGCTTGCCTAGGTGTGGGTTCCAACCTGGTGCCGCATACTCCAATATGGGCCTAACGTACACGGTGTACAGGGTCCTAAACAATTCCTTATTAATGTGTCAGAATGCTGTTCTGAGGTTTGCTTGGCGCCCATATGCTGCAGCAGTTATTTGGTTGATGTGTGCCTCAGGAGATGTGCCTGGTGTTATACTCGCCCCAAGATCTTTTTCTTTGAGTCACGTTTGTAGTCTCTGGCCCCCTAGACTGTACTCCGTCTGCAGCCTTCTTTGCCCTTCCCCAATCTTCATGATTTTGCACTTGATGAAGTTGAACTCCAGGAGCCAATTGCTGGACCAGGTCTGCAGCCTGTCCAGATCCCTTTGTAGCTCTGCCTGTGTATTTGAAGCTTAAAACCACATGATCACTGGCTCTCCCCAAGGGGTCTTTCATATGTGATGTCCTCAATATTTGCACTGCTCAATGTGAAAACTAGGTCCAGTCTTGCTGGTTCATCCTCTCCTCTCTCTCTTGTAATGACCCTTACGTGTTGATACATGAATTTTTCCAGTACCACCTCCATCATCTTAACCCTCCATGTATCTTGGCCCCCATGTGGCTCCATGTTCTCCCAATTAATTTCCTTGTGGTTAAATTCACCCATGATCAGGAGCTTTGCCCTGCACGCCTTTCTGGCCACTGCAGCCAGTGTGTCAACCATCGCTCTATTGCTCTCATCATACTCTTGCCTTGTCCTCCTGCTGTTCTGTGATGGGTTATACATTACTGCAATTACCACCTTGGGATCTCTAGACTGAAGCATTCCCGCTTTGAAATCACTTGCTTCTCAAATGTCTCCTCTCTCCAGCTCATCAAAATTTCATCGGCTTATGATCAGCAGTGCCACTCCTCTACCCCCCCTGTTCCCTCTGTCTTTCCTCAGGATCTGGTATTCTGTTGGAAAGTTGGCATCTGTTATAATACCTGTAAGCTTGGTTTCTTTGAGAGCTATAATGTCTGGTGATGCCTCTTTGACTCTTTCATGCCACTCCTCTCACTTATTTGTTATTCCATCAGCGTTTGCGTACCATACCTTCAGTTCCCTCTCCAACACTGCGGTTTTGGGGGCCTGTGAGGATGGGGGACCTGGTAGTGTACTGTGGGATTCTATAGCTGAGTGTGGGGTGGGAGCTGTGAGTATAGATTGTAGTTTGTGTTGGGACGGTGTGATAGGTTGTGGGGTTCTGGGGATGATTTTGTGTGTGCTTGCCCTTGTTGCTCTGCATTGCTCTGATTGACCTCTGCTGGTTCTGCCCTTGTCTCCCTTCCTGGCTCCTTTCGCTTTTTTGTCCTGTCCCTCAGCTGCTGTCATTCTGTTTGTGTTCTGTTTCTGTCTAGGAATACCCTCTTGTACTCTGCCGAGTACTTCAACTGTGGTTTCTCTTGGAGGATCCTGTTCTGCACTGTTTTTGTCCTGAAAATCAGCTTGATCAGTTGTTTTCTCCCTTTCAAGTATCCCTCCCCTATTCTCTGAAAATTTACAATGTCGTCCATGTCTTCTTCACCTATTTCTTTGATGATGTTCTCAATCTCTTTTCTTTCTGCCTACCATCTTTCAGTGTGTGTCCTTCCCTCGCTCTCCTGAAGCCTATGAATAAACATTGATTTTGCCATTTCCTCCTCCCATTGCCTTTCCCTCTGTGACTCTGGTTCCTGTCTGTATGTGGCCATTTTCTCCCTTGTTTTTTCCACTAGCTCTTGGTAGCACAATTGTGCCTCTGCATTTGACCTATCACTCTCTCCTTCTGTGCCCAGTTGCTCTCCCCTTTCACTCCTTGGCTCTGCTTGGCAGTCTGAGATGACCTTAACATAATTCATATTTCCTTCCTTCCTGATCGGCCTCCCAGCTTCATATGCTGTATTCTCTGGTCAGTACCCCTGTAACTCGCTTCAGCCTGTTTACCTCATTTTCTAGGACCCTTATCTTGGCTACTGCAGTTTAGACTTGTGCCTCCCAATTCTTCTTCTCCTTCTCCAACTTCTTTTCCAATTTCTCAGAAAGCTGTGTCTCCATTTTTGCAGAAAGCTCTCCTAATTTTCTCTCCCACTTTTTTTCCATCCTTTTCCACTGCTCCTCCATCCACTCCTCCCTACCAGAACCATTCTCATCTGATCCCTGGTTCCTTCGAGTGTGTGTGTGTTTCCATTTTTGCATGTGTGTGTGTGTGTACTTACCTATTTGTACTTACATATTTTTGGTTGCAGGGGTCTACTCACAGCTTCTGGCCTCGCCTTTTCGCTGGTCGGTACTAGGTCATCTCTCTCCCTGCTCCATAAACTTTATTGTATCTCTTCTTAAAACTATGTATAGATCCTGTCTTGTTACGCAGAAAATGGGATTACCTGGGGCCAAAGCCTTGTCTAAGGGCAAAGGTAAAAGTTATACACATCTCAGGCAAAAACAGGCCACTCAGGGCTCTCCCAGTTAAAACAGAAAGCGCTAAACCAGCATTTATTACCTCAATGGGTTGGTTAACAGAGGGGAAGGGGGGGTAGGCAAAATTCCTAGCTAGGAAAATAAAATTTATTAGTTAAAACACTATTAACACACTCTAGAAAACCACCTTCGTATATCTCTTCTCCTAAGCTCCCAAACAACGGTACACAAGAAGTAGGCGACTGGAGAGTCCAGCAAAACGTAAACACTTAACCTAGCAATGCCGGGCCGTCCCTACTCCACTAACCCCCATTACCTCTTATGTCCTCAGTCCTCACTCATCCCCCAGTCCCTGACCATATCAGAGCCTAGGTGAGCATACTGGTAAACCATAAAGAGCTTATGGCTCGAGACGTTTAACCAAATGAGTACAAAACTACAAAACTAGCTTAAATACACGGCGTCTCAGACGCCAGCCTTCACTCCATGCTGTCTCTACGTGACTCGTGCCAAGCCACGCTTACCCGCTAACCAAAACACAGTTGGAAAATAAATCTCTGGCAGGATTTCTTTACATTTACAGCTTACATTTACAGTTTAAAGTACCTTACAGTACCCCCAAATGCACATTATGAATTATAACATTCATGTTATAATGGCACACTTCACCACTGTACATACATTACAAGGTCATGCAGAATCCTGCATAACATACCTCCACTACATCCCTTTCCAGATTGTTCCACATCCTGACAACTCTATGACTAAAAAATACTTCCTAACATCCCTATGACTTATCTGAGTCTTCAACTTCAAGTTGTGACCCTTTGTTAGTATATCCCATCTATGAAGCATCCTGCCCTTATCCACACTGTCAACTCCCCTTGGTATTATGCATGTCATTCCATGTCGCTCCTGTCCCTCCTGCCCGCCAGTGTCGTCAGGTTGATTTACCTTAATCTCTCTTTGTAGGACATACCCCTCACCAACGGGACTAGCCTTCTTGCAAACCTTTGCACTTTCTTCAACAATTCTTTACTTAGGTGTTGAAACCCTGTTTTTAGGTTTGCCAGGCACCCACAAGCTGCAGCAGGTATTTGGTGCACGTGCAGATCAGGATATTTGCTTGGTATTATACTCACCCCAAGAGCCTTTTCCATCAGTGAGGTTTGCAGTCTTTCTGTGAACGAGATTATTTGGCGTTTCTGGTAGCGGGTGAGTGAATGATACGTCTTCGGAGGCTTCTTACTTTATTTGCAAAGTCGTGGTGGTACACAGGCTTGTATGTTTGTGCCCATGGCCCGGGAGGGCCATGCCCGTGAGGGAGAGAGGAGTGGGACTGTTGACTGAGTCTAAGCTGCTGAGAGAGTGAGAGCGAGTGGGACCAGCGTCCAACTGACCTGGGAAGGCCTAGAGAGGGCAGCATCTGAGTGCCGCAAAATATGAACTAATTTGGCAGACAGCATAGGCTGTCTGTGCCGACAGTACAGGCTGTCTACATTTGCTCGGTCACCTACCTCGCGTCGTCCCAATGCAACAATACTGGTGTTAAAAAAAACTCAGTTTCTCTCTCATAGGAAAAGGGCACAGAACACACAATAAAAACATATATATACATATGGACATGGAAAAAAACTTCCTACAGGGAGGGTAGAAAAAACATGTGGGGTTTACTGAACAACGTGGTCATAGGCAGTGAGAATCGATGGACATCACTACACGCCTTCTTGCATCTGGACAGATACTGCAACACAGGAGACATCGCTGCAGCTGAGCTGTGACGTAATGGGGTATGGTCTCCTCTAGAATGGTGAAGCAGTCATCGTAGGAGTCACTGCAGGTTTCACTCAACCTGGGGCATGACATGCTGGTGCCCTAGAGCGAGGCATCGTCAAAACTCGGCAACTGGGCAGGACTTCTGGGAAGCGACTCAGGAGGACACTTCTCTACTGGTACTGTCGGTGGGGCTGTCACTGCCAGAGAGTGTGGAGTAAGTCGTGGAGCGAGTCGTGGCAGAGACGACTGGGCGAAACATCAGGGAGTTGTAACATCATATACCAGACTTCAGTGAGCGAGCTAGCAGTCAAAGTGACATCATCTTTGTGCAGGAGCTCACTGAAGCTTGTCACACGAGGCTGTCACAGTGCCTACTGACAGGGCTAACTACGGCTTGACGAGTGTCATTCTCTCAGCAGTTGAAGTTATAGCAGAGGTTAGTCTAAGCATCCCCAGACTTGTTTCTCTACATATAACTGCACTCTGAAGGTCTAGAGGTGAAGTGAAACAAATCTCGATGGGAACCATAGCAGGTACGATTCTGCAGAACATCTATGAGCGACGAGCATAAGAGCTTTCTGTACAAGGGGCTCATACACTCAGGGCTGACTAATATCAGCTGTCAAATGTGCTGGTCACACCAGGTGACAAGTAACACAGAGGTGCTACTCTGGGGTCTGGGTTCAAGATCACACTGGACACACGGAAAACTTTACATATGCCCACGGTACATGAGGTACAACATGGCTTAAACTAGCAAATGATGCTTTTCTGTGCACAAAATCGACACTAAGCCATACACTAACATGTGAGAACACTGAGAGGAATTAATTAACACACGACATATATCTTCTCTCAATCTTCTCGACAATACTGACATAATTACTGAAACACTCGATGTGGCATCAAGTGATGTCAGGCGTGACATCGCGAGGTGACGTCAGCAGCACTGTGACATCAGCAGACATCTCGAGGTGACGTCAGGCATACATTGTGACGTCATGAAGCTGGGCAGCAGCAGACCACAGCATGTGGCCTGGGACATCTGGCTCGGTAACTCACGTGGCTCGTAGATCCACGTGGCATTGTCCACACCCCACATGGCTTCCTCCACACCCCACGTGGCATTGTGATCTACGTGGCATCATGATCTACATGGCATGCTGATCCACGTAGCTTCGAGTGGCCTCGGGCACTCGGATAAACAGCTCTGGCAATGAATTCACACAGAAAAACAGCAAAAAACACAGCAGAGGGAGTGAGCACATAGTGGTGGAATGTGGTGGTAGGCGGGTGAGCTTGAGGGAGGCGAGGAACGGCCACAAACATGGAGAGAACGCACTGGATGCAGAAATCACCACAAAACTCACATCTGGCTTGCTGAAATAGCTGTGCTGAGCTGAACAACAGGAGAACATACAAGTGACGCTGAACACGTGACTTGAGAAGACTTGAGAAACACCGTGGGATGCTGTCGCATGGAGTCACTGGGACGCCACTTACAATTCTCGAAGAAATTCGGTAAATTTCGGCCTGGATCCTGCTTGTACCTTTGTCTGGATGCTGAAACGTGCAGACACGACATCAGGATAACTCGTTGAGAGACAGATGTTTCTTGTGTAGGGTGATGAAGTGAAGATGACTTCATCCTATTTCCTTCCTCTCTCCGGGCAAACACAGCTGCTGCGACCACCGCTTCCCACCAATGTGAAACAAAACTTTATTGGTAATTCTGCTGAGTGGGGTTCAATGATAAGTCTTCGGAGGCTTCTTACTTTATTTGCAAAGCCATGGTGGGTACACAGGCTTGTGTGTTTGTGCCCATGGCCCGGGAGGGCCATGCCCACGAGGGAGAGAGGAGTGGGACTGTTGACTGAGTCTAGGCCGCTGAGAGAGTGAGAGCGAGTGGGACCAGCTTCCCACTGACCTGGGCAGGCCTAGAGAGGACAGCACCTGAGTTCCGCGAAATATGAACTAAGCTGGCAGACAGAATAGCCTGTCTGTGCAGACAGTACAGGCTGTCTACATTTGGTACCCTAGCCTGTTCTTCTTAGACCTTCCCCCAATCTTCATGACTTTGCACTTTGTGGGGTTAAACTCCAGGAGTTTATCTCATTTAGATCATTTAAAATAAAGTCCTTTCTAAAATTTTCTCTTATACGTTTAAAGATATAATTTTTTCATTTATGATAATGTAAAAATTAAAAATTTTATACCAAAAGAACCTTAGAAAACTTATCTAACCTTATTATAACAAACACAATTTAATTTAGCCTAATTTAACTAAATATAATCTAAAAATAATCTTGGTCTACACACCCCCTACCCTTCCTAAAGCCTCCTTGTTTTTCCGCTGTCCTGCTCTCTTTTATATATATATATATATATATTATATATATATATATATATATATATATATATATATATATATATATATATATATATATTTTTTTTTTTTTTTATTTTTTTTTATTATCACACTGGCCGATTCCCACCAAGGCAGGGTGGCCCGAAAAAGAAAAACTTTCACCATCATTCGCTCCATCACTGTCTTGCCAGAAGGGTGCTTTACACTACAGTTTTTAAACTGCAACATTAACACCCCTCCTTCAGAGTGCAGGCACTGTACTTCCCATCTCCAGGACTCAAGTCCGGCCTGCCGGTTTCCCTGAATCCCTTCATAAATGTTACTTTGCTCACACTCCAACAGCACGTCAAGTATTAAAAACCATTTGTCTCCATTCACTCCTATCAAACACGCTCACGCATGCCTGCTGGAAGTCTAAGCCCTCGCACACAAAACCTCCTTTACCCCCTCCCTCCAACCCTTCCTAGGCCGACCCCTACCCCGCCTTCCTTCCACTACAGACTGATACACTCTTGAAGTCATTCTGTTTCGCTCCATTCTCTCTACATGTCCGAACCACCTCAACAACCCTTCCTCAGCCCTCTGGACAACAGTTTTGGTAATCCTGCACCTCCTCCTAACTTCCAAACTACGAATTCTCTGCATTATATTCACACCACACATTGCCCTCAGACATGACATCTCCACTGCCTCCAGCCTTCTCCTCGCTGCAACATTCATCACCCATGCTTCACACCCATATAAGAGCGTTGGTAAAACTATACTCTCATACATTCCCCTCTTTGCCTCCAAGGACAAAGTTCTTTGTCTCCACAGACTCCTAAGTGCACCACTCACTCTTTTTCCCTCATCAATTCTATGATTCACCTCATCTTTCATAGACCCATCCGCTGACACGTCCACTCCCAAATATCTGAATACATTCACCTCCTCCATACTCTCTCCCTCCAATCTGATATCCAATCTTTCATCACCTAATCTTTTTGTTATCCTCATAACCTTACTCTTTCCTGTATTCACCTTTAATTTTCTTCTTTTGCACACCCTACCAAATTCATCCACCAATCTCTGCAGCTTCTCTTCAGAATCTCCCAAGAGCACAGTGTCATCAGCAAACAGCAGCTGTGACAACTCCCACTTTGTGTGTGATTCTTTATCTTTTAACTCCACGCCTCTTGCCAAGACCCTCGCATTTACTTCTCTTACAACCCCATCTATAAATATATTAAACAACCACGGTGACATCACACATCCTTGTCTAAGGCCTACTTTTACTGGGAAAAAATTTCCCTCTTTCCTACATACTCTAACTTGAGCCTCACTATCCTCATAAAAACTCTTCACTGCTTTCAGTAACCTACCTCCTACACCATACACTTGCAACATCTGCCACATTGCCCCCCTATCCACCCTGTCATACGCCTTTTCCAAATCCATAAATGCCACAAAGACCTCTTTAGCCTTATCTAAATACTGTTCACTTGTATGTTTCACTGTAAACACCTGGTCCACACACCCCCTACCTTTCCTAAAGCCTCCTTGTTCATCTGCTATCCTATTCTCCGTCTTACTCTTAATTCTTTCAATTATAACTCTACCATACACTTTACCAGGTACACTCAACAGACTTATCCCCCTATAATTTTTGCACTCTCTTTTATCCCCTTTGCCTTTATACAAAGGAACTATGCATGCTCTCTGCCAATCCCTAGGTACCTTACCCTCTTCCATACATTTATTAAATAATTGCACAAACCACTCCAAAACTATATCCCCAACTGCTTTTAACATTTCTATCTTTATCCCATCAATCCCGGCTGCCTTACCCCCTTTCATTTTACCTACTGCCTCACGAACTTCCCCCACACTCACAACTGGCTCTTCCTCACTCCTACAAGATGTTATTCCTCCTTGCCCTATACACGAAATCACAGCTTCCCTATCTTCATCAACATTTAACAATTCCTCAAAATATTCCCTCCATCTTCCCAATACCTCTAACTCTCCATTTAATAACTCTCCTCTCCTATTTTTAACTGACAAATCCATTTGTTCTCTAGGCTTTCTTAACTTGTTAATCTCACTCCAAAACTTTTTCTTATTTTCAACAAAATTTGTTGATAACATCTCACCCACTCTCTCATTTGCTCTCTTTTTACATTGCTTCACCACTCTCTTAACCTCTCTCTTTTTCTCCATATACTCTTCCCTCCTTGCATCACTTCTACTTTGTAAAAACTTCTCATATGCTAACTTTTTCTCCCTTACTACTCTCTTTACATCATCATTCCACCAATCACTCCTCTTCCCTCCTGCACCCACTTTCCTGTAACCACAAACTTCTGCTGAACACTCTAACACTACATTTTTAAACCTACCCCATACCTCTTCGACCCCATTGCCTATGCTCTCATTAGCCCATCTATCCTCCAATAGCTGTTTATATCTTACCCTAACTGCCTCCTCTTTTAGTTTATAAACCTTCACCTCTCTCTTCCTTGATGCTTCTATTCTCCTTGTATCCCATCTACCTTTTACTCTCAGTGTAGCTACAGCTAGAAAGTGATCTGATATATCTGTGGCCCCTCTATATATATATATATATATATATATATATATATATATATATATATATATATATATATATATATATATATATATGTAAGATGGAGAGCAGGATATCCATGAAGACAGTGTTTGTCTCATCCTTGATCCCGCTTTTAAAATTCAAAATTCATTTTTTATGTGGAACATCTTTATCAGTTACTTCATAACTATTACTTTCATTGTCGTAAGTGAGTGACGTAGAAGCAGCGCCACTTTGTGTTATAGATTGTAATGCTGACTCACACTCTGGAAATGTTATCTTGTCCTAGCACATATCGTTTCCTCCTTCTTTCCTTAACTATCTACATTTCTCTATTGTTGCACCTTCCTTCCCACCTTCTCTCTCCTCCCTTCCTCTCATTTTTACAAGAGTGCAGTTTATGAATACGTGTGTCCCTTTCTGCTGGTAGTTTATGAGTCTGCTATAATTGCAGGAGGTGAGAATTGCGTGAGAGGAAGAAGTGTGTGTGTGGAAGTGGAGTAGGACGATGAGGAGGAAGAGAACCGGTAGGAAGAGAAAGATAGTGAAGAGGAGGAAGACGAGTTGGAGGAGAAGGACGAAAAAAAGGAGAAGGATAGAGGAGGATGAGAAAGTGAAGGAGGAAGACGATATGGAGGAACAAAATCAGGAGGAACATGAGGACGAGGACGAGGAAGAGTAATAGGAGGAGGAAGAAAAAAATGTAGGGGTGGTGCAAGTGGTGGTGGTCCTGGTGGTGGTGGTGCTACAAGTGGTGGTGGTCATGGTAGTGGTGGTGCAACTGGTAGTGGTCCTGGTGATGGTGGTGGTAGTGGTGGTGGTCCTGGTAGTGGTCGTGATAGTGGTGGTGGTCCTGGTGGTGGTGGTGCTAGTGGTTGTGGTCCTGGTGGTGGTGGTGCTAGTGGCAGTAGTCCTGGTGGTCGTCGTAATAGTGGTGGTGGTCCTGGTGGTCGTCGTGATAGTGGTGATGGTTGTAATTGTGGTTAATATCAGCATTTTAAAACTGATGTTGACCTCTTCCAACTTCTTATGCAGAGGAATTTTAATGAACTCCTTACAGCGTTTGACATGAAAAGCTACGTTGATTTTCCTACTCTCATCTCTGGTTCCTCCCTCGACCCACGAGTAAGGGATCTTTCTGAAGGTTCAGTCACTTGCAAACTTCATGGTAATGTAGGATCATCTGACTACAAGGCTGTCTTTATGTCACTGAAGATTCCAATAGAACGAGTTGAACAATTATCGTCAACAACCTGACTGTGGGAAAAAGGAAACTAGTCAGCCCATTGCTCGTAGCTTGCCTCCTTCGATTGCAATGCTCTTCTCCAAGGTGATGTTGATAACCAAGTGAATGCCTTCAGTCAGCATATCTTTAATCTCCAATACAAATACATCGCTCATTGACAGTACGTGACGAAACCTTCAGATGAGCCTTGGTTTGGCTTTTGTTGTAGAGAGGCTACTACTCCACTATACTACACGGCTTGAGGAAGGTATAAGAGGCATCCCACAATCTACAGTAGGAACTTGCACAAGCAAATGGAAGATGTATAGAACTGATGGGAGGTTGACACGAAAAGAAAACTCGCATTAGGAAGAATGAACTCCAAAACCTGGTGGTCATTGATGAAGGACCGACAACGTTATTCACCTGATGAAATTATTCCTCTAAATCGACAGGATGGGACACTGTTATTTTAACAATCAGGAGAAAGCTGACCTCTTCGTCGAACACTTTCTGCCAATATGCAAGTTTCTGATCCAGTAAGGTAACCTCCATTATTAGCAGCAAGAAATGAGTGAAAGTTGTCGAAAGTAACAATAAGGCAGGAGGACGTATATCTCATTAAATCCCAGACCAAGAAAAGGCTGTTGGCCTGCATAAAGGTAGCCCAGGATTGCTGAATAGATAATCAGATCAGCTAGCATCACCTCTAACTCGTCGCATTCATCAGCACTGTCTAGCAAAGTGTAAATGACCTTCTCTGTGTAAAGAGATAAATGTAGTTTATGTTCACAAAAAGGAGAGTAGAGAGGAAATCAGCACCTACAGACCTATGTCACTCCTGTCAATCACTGACATGATTCTTTAGACAATAATCACACGACAAATGTTAACTTACCACTCTCTTCGTAACCGTCAATATGACTTCAGAAAGGTCGCTCTGCTGCTGATCTGTTGTTAAATCTCTACACTATGTGGCTTCATTCACTGGATGAATCCAAGGTCAGTGTTGTAGCAACACTGAACATTGTTGGTGCTTTCCACCGTCTATGGCACCAGTGACTCTTGGCAAAACTGCAAGCACTAGGAGTCTCTGGCTCTGCATTATGCATCCTTGGTAATGACCTTCCAGGTAGGTCTGTATGAGTTGTTCTCAAGGGAACAGAGTCAGCAAGACAATGAACCGGTGCCAGTGTTCCACAGGAACACTGGCACCGATTATATATGGAATATCTTGTTCAGTCCATCCCAGAATCCCATGCATATGAAGACAACTGTAGTCAGAAAATTACTTATTCAAGAGAAGAAATCCCTGGTGCTATCAGATGCACCAATCACCAATTTACAGCTATATCAACCTGGGAAAAATGACCTCGGGTTACATTTGCTTCCATAAATACACGATTGATGTTGATGGTCTTTAGGCACCATGATGGTAATGCTGGAGAGATGGTAAGAACGAACGGGAGCATTTTGCAACCAGGGAAGGAGAGTGATGCCCTTGGTGTGAGATTTGACTTCAAACTGACTATGAAGATCCTCGTAGTAAATTTTGCAAACAAGGAGGCAGAAAGCTTACAGCACTTAGAAGTATGTACATAATCGATATACAATATGGACAAGATGAAAATTAAGACACATGTACAACATCTGGGTATTTTATTTATAGACGTACAGGCAACCAGTGGATTTATCTGTACAATGAAAAGATTGATTACCTCATCTTTTGTATATAATTCTATATATTTCACATGATGTCCTTGTATTGTGTTGATAAAGCCATTGGTTGGCGAACCCGAATCTGCACATAGAAATCACTCCCTACGAAAGTAAAAGACTGGGCAGGCGATGCAAAATACCCCAATTAAAAGTAGGGGCGCCATTGGTACGCTAAAAGAAAACACCATAAGTGTCTGGGGACCAAGACTGTTCAGCAGAGTCCCACCAAGCATCAGGGGAAATACCAATAAACCCCTGGCTGCCTTCAAGAGGGAGCCGGATCAGCCGGGTTGTGCTTCGTACGTTGGGTTACGTGCGGCCAGCAGTAACAGCCTGGTTGATCAGGCCCTGATCCGCCGGGAGGCCTGGTCGTGGACCGGGCCGCGGGGGGGTTGATTCACGGAATAACCTCCAGGTAGACTCCAGTTAAATTAAGATACCCAGATATTGCACATATGAATAATTCTTCAAATTATACGTATCTGGTACGTGCTCGACAGGAAAGGATGTAAGACTGTATGTGGAACAAGTGCTCTCACACCATGAATATATTCCACTTGAATCTGCGACTTCTTGACAGAATAGAGAACAAAGCAAGACGACTCATCGTTCGTCTGGACCCGGAATGGACAGATCTGTTATTTTAGCAGAGCCTTCAACACCGGTGGGATGTAGCTGGCCTTACTGTTCAGTACCTCAACTGGCTGCACTTCGCAGACAGCAGGAAGATAGCTTCCACACAACAAGACGGGTGGCAAACGGCAACTACTTTCTGGAAGTACACTTGTCAAGAACAACACTTTATCGGTGACCATTTATTCCAAGAATGACTCGAGTCTGGAATATGTTCGAAAAGCTTAATGACATCGATGAAATATAGTCCTATGACCAAATGAAATCAATGGCTCACAGATGGCTCCAACTTCATCATGTTCCTCATTTGAATGTCTCATAATAAAAAGGCTTACAAATGAGATGAGTTAGGTAACAACTCTTAGCTTGTAAATAAAGGTAGGACCTCTTAACCTAACCCTATAAAATCACTGCGAAAATAAAAAAAACTGGGAAATCTCCAGCAGGAAGTAATAAATGCGCCACCAAGTTAACTGTGAAATCCCGAATAAAGTAATTAGTGATCTCTGGAAGTCATTGGCTCAGTTCTTTCTAAACATCTGTATAGCCCTTGTGGCTTAGCGCTTCTTTTTTATTATAATAATAATTTCTAAACATGGGGGAGGAGGGGAACGCTTGTTATAATGCTAGTTGTTGTTGCTGAAGGTTCGCCGGTCTTGTCCCGGCTAGTAAGGGGAGTTTTTCCATGGAATTAAAACCACCCTCCTAGTTCAATATTTCCTCCCATTTCCAGGATACTATGTAACTTATTGTTAAGGGTTTCCTAAGATTATAAAATTGTTATTAAGAAACTTCTCCTTAATTTTAATCATGTAATTAAACACTAAAAGAAACATACTATATACAAAAAAAATTCTCGAAACGTTTAAGGAGGAAAACATTTTGCTTCATTTACTCGTTTCGCTCGAGAGATATTGACTGGATGCCCAATGACCTGGTTCTTGCTCGTTAGTTATAATCAATAAAGTGTCAATTAGGCGGTTGAGATCTGACAGAAGGGATAAAACATGCTTGGAAATACTCCTGGGTGTTTCTTGTGGTGTGTGGAGAGTTAGGAACCACCAGGTTACTAACTAAACCACTACATTATAGTGTAAATGTATTTATTTTCTTTAACATTTAGGCTGTATGACAACGGAATATTCCTGTTTTATTAAAGATAAACATTGACCATCTTCTTTATTGGAGAAGCTTTACCATAATTCACTTTTTGATTATTAAAGCTGCAGGAAATGCTTCTAAGAAATATGTATGTGCTAAGTTGAAGATGAAAAGATAGGAGGAGAAATATGAAAAGAGAAAGGAATGAGGAGAGGGAACAGGAGCGGGAGGAGGAGTAAAATGAAGAGGAATGGGAGTAGGCTGAGGAATGAGAGGAGAAGGAGGAGAAACAAAAGTAGGAATATTTTCGGTGAGCACGCGATGAGTAAATTCAGGGGAGAAACATGGCAAGCCGCGGGATCATTCCCTACGCCTCTGTAAGCCTATGGGCGAGGCCTATACAGGTCTCACTCTTTTCGTAAACTACTGAGTACGTACACCACCCATACTGTAATAAGTCGTATGATATAGAATCGATTTTTGGTCTCTTCATCAGATCAGATCTGTGGATCGTAACCATGGCAACCACGAACCAGGAGAGTGATGCTGATGTTACTCCAGAAGTATAAGCTTGAAAGTCTTGGTGATGGGGAGAAAATTAAGAAATTAGATAAGCTGGAGAGTATAGTGACATGTAATGGAGACGGTGGGAGCTTGTGGTCGGAGCCACACATCTGTCAATATAATTAAAAAGAAATGAATGGAGATAAAACCCCTACCTTCTCTGTTTCTCTCTCTCTCTCCCTCTCTCTCTTTCTCTTTCACGCGGTTTTACAAGGTTAGGTTCAGGGTTCCTAACTTTATTTACAAGCTAAGAACTGTTACTTACAGCAGCTCATTGGAAAGCAGTTTTTATTGTTCTGAGACACAAATAGAGAAGAGGATGGAGCTGAAATCAACTGTTGGTCAGTGATAACATTGGTCACCTGACTTTATTGCCTTCGTGTCATTATGCTGTTCCAAAATGTTCCAAATTCGAGTCATCTCTTTCTTTCTCTCATTCTTTCTTTCTCTCCCTCTTTCCTTCCTTATTTCGTTTCCTTTTCTCCGTTATCCCTCGTTCGTTTCACTTCCTCCCTGCCTCGCTCCCTTTCCTCCCTCCCTTCCTCCCTCTCTTCCTCCCTCTCTTCCTCCTTCTCTTCCTCCTTCCTCTTCCTCCCTTCCTCCCTCTCTTCCTCCCTCTCTTCCTCCCTCTCTTCCTCCCTCCCTTCCTCCCTCTCTTCCTCCCTCTCTTCCATCCTCTCTTCCTCCCTCCTTCCTCCCTCTCTTCCTCCCTCCCTTCCTCCCTCTCTTCCTCCCTCTCTTCCACCCTCCTTCCTCCCTCTCTTCCTCCCTCCCTTCCTCCCTCTCTTCCTCCCTCTCTTCCTCCCTCTTTTCCTCCCTCCCTCCTCCTTCTCTTCCACCCTCCCTTCCTCCCTCTCTTCCTCCCTCTCTTCCTCCCTCTCTTCCTTCCTCTCTTCCTCCCTCTCTTCCTCCCTCTCTTCCTCCCTCTCTTCCTCCCTCTCTTCCTCCCTCCCTTCCTCCCTCTCTTCCTCCCTCTCTTCCTCCCTCTTTTCCTCCCTCCCTTCCTCCCTCTCTTCCACCCCTCACCTTCCTCCCTCTCTTCCACCCTCCCTTCCTCCCTCCTTCCTCCATCCCTTCCTCCCTCTCTTCCTTCCTCTCTTCCTCCCTCCCTTCCTCCCTCTCTTCCTCCCTCTTTTCCTCCCTCCCTTCCACCCTCCCTTCCCCCTTCTCTTCCACCCTCCTTCCACCCTCCCTTCCTCCTTCTTTCCCTCCCTCCCTTCCTCCCTCTCTTCCTCCCTCTCTTCCACCCTCCCTTCCTCCCTCTCTTCCTCCCTCTCTTCCACCCTCTCTTCCTCCCTCCCTTCCTCCCTCTCTTCCTTTCTTCCTCCCTCCCTTCCTCCCTCTCTTCCTCCCTCCCTTCCTCCCTCCTTCCTCCCTCTCTTCCTCTCTTCCACCTCCCTTCCTCCCTCTCTTCCTCCCTCTCTGCCTCCCTCCCTTCCTCCCTATCTTCCTCTCTTCCTCCCTCCCTTCCACCCTCTCTTCCTCCCTCCCTTCCTCCCTCCCTTCCTCCCTCTCTTCCTCCCTCTCTTCCTCCCTCCCTTCCTCCCTCTCTTCCTCCCTCTCTTCCTCCCTCCCTTCCTCCCTCTCTTCCTCTCTTCCTCCCTCCCTTCCACCCTCTCTTCCTCCCTCTCTTCCTCCCTCCCTTCCACCTCTCTTCCACCCTCTCTTCTCCCTCCCTTCCACCCTCTCTTCCTCCCTCCCTTCCACCCTCTCTTCCTCCCTCTCTTCCTCCCTCCCTTCCACCCTCTCTTCCTCCCTCCCTTCCTCACTCCCTCCGTGACCCACACAATTTCTGTGTTCATGAAAACAGAAAATACAATTATGGTACTTGCAGAGAGTTATTACCATAATGATCAAGTGACAGATTGTGTTGACCATTATGGGTGAGCCTACTCATACACCCAGGTTGAGCCTACTCGCTCTACCAGAGTGAGCTTACTCACTGTCCGAGGGTGAGCCTACTCACTCTCCAAGGGTGAGCCTACTCACTCTCCGAGGGTGAGCCTACTCACACCCCCAGGGTGAGCCTACTCACTCTCCCAGGGTGAGCCAACTCATTCTCCGAGGGTGAGCCTACTCACTCTTCCAGGGTGAGCCTACTCATTCTCCCAGGGTGAGCCAACTCATTCTCCGAGGGTGAGCCTTCTCACTCCACCAGGGTGAGCCTAATCACTCCACCAGGGTGAGCCTAATCACTCCACCAAAGTTAGCCTGCTCACTCCATCAGGGTGAGCCTACCCACTCCAGCAGGGTGAGCCTGCTCACTCCCCAGGAGTGAGCCTACTCGCTCTCCCAGGATGAGCCTTCTCACTCCAGGGTTTACCTGGAGTTTACCTGGAGAGAGTTCCGGGGGTCAACGCCCCCGCGGCCCGGTCTGAGACCAGGCCTCCTGGTGGATCAGAGCCTGATCAACCAGGCTGTTGCTGCTGGCTGCACGCAAACCAAAATACGAGCCACAGCCCGGCTGATCCGGAACTGACTTTAGGTGCTTGTCCAGTGCCAGCTTGAAGACTGCCAGGGGTCTGTTGGTAATCCCCCTTATGTGTGCTGGGAGGCAGTTGAACAGTCTCGGGCCCCTGACACTTATTGTATGGTCTCTTAACGTGCTAGTGACCCCCCTGCTTTTCATTGGGGGGATGGTGCATCGTCTGCCAAGTCTTTTGCTTTCGTAGTGGGTGATTTTCGTGTGCAAGTTCGGTACTAGTCCCTCTAGGATTTTCCAGGTGTATATAATCATGTATCTCTCCCTCCTGCGTTCCAGGGAATACAGGTTTAGGAACCTCAAGCGCTCCCAATAATTGAGGTGTTTTATCTCCGTTATGCGCGCCGTGAAAGTTCTCTGTACATTTTCTAGGTCGGCAATTTCACCTGCCTTGAAAGGTGCTGTTAGTGTGCAGCAATATTCCAGCCTAGATAGAACAAGTGACCTGAAGAGTGTCATCATGGGCTTGGCCTCCCTATTTTGAAGGTTCTCATTATCCATCCTGTCATTTTTCTAGCAGATGCGATTGATACAATGTTATGGTCCTTGAAGGTGAGATCCTCCGACATGATCACTCCCAGGTCTTTGACGTTGGTGTTTCGCTCTATTTGTGGCCAGAATTTGTTTTGTACTCTGATGAAGATTTAATTTCCTCATGTTTACCATATCTGAGTAATTGAAATTTCTCATCGTTGAACTTCATATTGTTTTCTGCAGCCCACTGAAAGATTTGGTTGATGTCTGCCTGGAGCTTTGCAGTGTCTGCAATGGAAGACATGTCATGCAGATTCGGGTGTCATCTGCAAAGGAAGACCGGTGCTGTGGCTGACATCCTTGTCTATGTCGGATATGAGGATGAGGAACAAGATGGGAGCTAGTACTGTGCCTTGTGGAACAGAGCTTTTCACCGTAGCTGCCTCGGACTTTACTCTGTTGACGACTACTCTCTGTGTTCTGTTAGTGAGGAAATTATAGATCCATCGACCGACTTTTCCTGTTATTCCTTTAGCACGCATTTTGTGCGCTATTACGCCATGGTCACACTGTCGAAGGCTTTTGCAAAGTCTGTATATATTACATCTGCATTCTTTTTGTCTTCTAGTGCATTTAGGACCTTGTCGTAGTGGTCCAATAGTTGAGACAGACAGGAGGACCTATTCTAAACCCATGTTGCCCTGGGTTGTGTAACTGATGGGTTTCTAGATGCGTGGTGATCTTGCTTCTTAGGACCCTTTCAAAGATTTTTATGATATGGGATGTTAGTGCTATTGGTCTGTAGTTCTTTGCTGTTGCTTTACTGCCCCCTTTGTGGAGTGGGGCTATGTCTGTTGTTTTTAGTAACTGTGGGACGACCCCGTGTCCATGCTCCCTCTCCATAGGATGGAAAAGGTCGTGATAGGGGCTTCTTGCAGTTCTTGATGAACACAGAGTTCCATGAGTCTGGCCCTGGGGCAGGTGCATGGGATGTCATTATCGCCTGTTCGAAGTCATTTGGCCGTCAGGTTTAAAATCGGATAGGCTTGTGTTAATCAAATTTTGTGGCTCTCTCATAAAAAATTCATTTTGATCTTCGACTCTCAGTCTGGTTAGCGGCTTGCTAAAAACTGAGTCATTTGGGGGCTTGAGTAGCTCACTCATTTCCTTGTTGTCATCTTGTAGGACCCATCTTGTTTAAGTAGGGGCCAATACTGGGGCGTTGTTCTCGCTTTTGATTTGGCATAGGAGAAGAAATACTTTGGGTTTCTTTCGATTTCATTTATGGCTTTTAGTTCTTCCGCGATTCCTGACTCCTAAGGATTCTTTTAGCTTAAGTTTTGATGCTTTCTATTTCTCTGACCCGTGTCTCCCTACGCATTTCAGATATATTGACCTCTTTTAGCCGCTCTGTTATTCTTTTCCCTCGCCTGTAAAGGGAGCGCCTGTCTCTTTTCATTTTTTCATCTACCCCTCCTTTTTCTTAAGGAATAACCCTTTTGTGATACATCGAGTGCTCGAGTTAATCTGTTCTAGGCAAATTTGGGGTTGTGTTGTTTAGTTATTTTCCCCAGCTTATATCGGTTGGACTTGGTTTACTTGGTCCCACTTTAGTTTTTGTTATTGAAGTTGAATTTGGTAAATGCTCCCTCGTATAATTCATTATGTGGGTCGGGGCCCCGCGCATCATGATGAACCTCAATTATGTTGTGATCGGTATATTTTTTTTTGATATGGTGATTTTTCTTATCAATCTCATTGTTAGGGGAAGATAGGTTTTTGTATTCCCATCTATAGGCTCTATTATTTGCTGGTTTAAATTGAATTTTGGCAGAGTTTAAAAGCCGGTGAGTGTGAGTTTTCATCGAGCTCCTCCGGTGTTATTACTAAACAATTTATTTGTATATTCCCCCTTTTAGGTGCCTTAAGTTGAAATCCCCCAGGAGCAAGATGTTGGGTGAGGAGCGGGAAAGGGTTTTTTCCGAAGTGGTAAATTTTTAACAGCTGTTCCGGGAATTTGGGGATGTTGCATGGAGGTTTGTAGACTATCAAAATGACTGGGTTTTTGGGTTTCTCGACCTTTACGCTAAAACCCCCACTACACATTTAGGTTTTAGCATTCTTGCAAAAAATGATTGAATGTACAGGGAAAACCCCCCCCTTTTCCGTTCACTCGTCACTCTGTATATTTGAAACCGGGGATCCATATTTCGTTGTCCAAGGACCCTTTTATGTGGGTCTCAGTGAAAGCCCCCGAACATTCCCTTTTGCCTCTGAAAGCGTCCACGGAGAAAGGTTTTTTGTTGTTTTTTGCTGGCTTTGACCCGTATTTTTGAAAGAAAAATGTTTCGGACTGGTGGATTTTGTTGGGGGGGGGATTTTTTTTTCGGCATTAGTATCTGATTTTTGGGTTTGGAGTGGGGGGCCATCGACTGGGGTTCCACTCCAGGAAGACGGATTTGGTGTACGTTTCTCCCATTTCCGCCAGTTTTTTTTTCTTCCTGGCCAAAAAAACCTCTCCCTCTTGAGGGGGTTTGGGGTACCCGGTTTTCCATGGCCTGGTTGTTTGTATCTTTTTGTCCCTTTAGAGGTATCCCGGGGGAATTAAGTTATAGCACGTTTTTCCTGTACTGAAGAGGTACACATTTTCAGGGTGAAAAAGCTTACAGGAAGGGAGTTTGTTTTTCCCTGTTGTCTAGGGGCAGGGCTTTTCCTAGGGTGGTCATAGTTGCACTCCACTGTTTTCCAAATTTTCCCCATCCAGCAATCCGAGTGTGTATGTGCACAGGTTTGGGTTTTTCCGTTTGCCTTGGGTTTCTGTGACTGTATTCCCTTTTGGGTGCATGTTTCCTGTTTTAAATTCTACCCTCCCTAGCACAACAATGGAGCTCCCCCATTTGTTTTGGTAATTTTCCTCATATTGCTGTGGAGTCCTCGTTTGCATTTCCGCGGTATTTTTTGTTTGCAATATTTGGTTTTATTATCTTTGACTACACTTGTTTCCCTACTTGGCTCCCGTCCCCTATGCGGTTTAATATTGTATTTTCCTTTCCCGCGATAAATTCCCGACTACCTGGAAAATCTCCAGCTTTACCCTTACTGTTCCCCCGGACAGCATCTCCATCTTCCCCATTTCTGCTCCCAGGACGCATCCCGCTTCCCCCTTACTGTTCCCAGGACGCACCCCCAGCTTCACCATTACTGCTCCCAGGGCACACCTCCAGCTTCCCCCTTACTGTCTCCCAGGACAGCACTTCAGCCCCCCCCCCCTTTTCTGAAACCAGGGCATCATCTCCCCGCCTTATTTCACTACATGGGCCGTTAAGGGCAGTACCTTTACCCGGCTTTTTTGTTTCCCTCTGTTGTAGAAAGCTTCCCGGTTTTCTATGAAACAGCTTTTATTTTACCTTTTTAATACCCCTTTTGATTTTTGTCCCCGATTTATCTCATTTGGCTACCCCCAAAAAAACTTCCTGTTTTAATTTCTGCTTTTAGTAGTTTTGGATTCGCACAAGGGGGGTGACACCAATTTCCACAGGGAAATGACAATTTAAATCATTGGAAGCCCCTTTTTTTTACTGACCACAGGGGCTACACACAGCTTTTAATGATTTGAAGGTTTATTTACTGCAATTCCTAGAACCTCTTGAATATTCATTTAAAAAACCGCTAGGTGGTGCCAACGAAAAAGTTTGAAACCAGTCCAGGGTTCGGACCAGTCAAGGTTCGGACCAGTCAAGGGTTTGGACCAAGGGTTTGGGCCGCTAACTGATCTGATCAGGGGCCTTATTTAAAAAATACTGGTCGGTGATTTTAGCTAACACTGAAGGTCTACTGGAAATTACTACCCCATAATATGGATTGTTGATACAAAAAATAAAAACTGCGTGTTGAAGACCGGGATGTGGGACTCCTACAATGACGAACGGGGACCCCCACCTTTGTTTACAATCGCTGTTCAGGGGGAGCAAACATTTCCCCAAATTAGTGCTCACTCCCTCAGGGGGGAGCCTCCCACCCGCAGGGTGAGCCTATCACTCCCCCAAGGGTGAGCCTACCCACCCCCCCCATGACCTACTCACTCCTAGGGGGAGCCAACTCAAAACCCCACTGTCACCCCCTTTAGTCCCCCAAAGGTGAACCCCCCCCCCCCACAAGGAGACAACTCACCCCACGGTGAGCCCAACCACTCCAAACTGAGCTTACTCACTCCCCAAGGTTAGCCTACTCACTCCCACAGGGTGAACTAAACCTCCCCAGGGTAGCATAAAACACTCCCCAAAACCTACAAATTTTCCCAGTGTGAACTAATCACCCCGGGGTGGCCCCCTCACTCCATCAGGGGGAGTTTCCCCATTCACCCAAATAACCCACCCCAGCAGGGTGATTCTTTTCCCCCCCCTCCAGGGAAAATAATTCCCTTCTCTTCAAGGGAGATTAATTTTCCCCCTTTTCATTTGGGAGGTGAGCCCACTCTAGACCATGGTGGGTGTGTGTGCATTTCCCCACTCCATGGGGTGCTGACTGCTTCATACTCCGGGTGGGAGTGCTATTCTTTCACCCTGCTATGGTGAAACTTTAATTAGCCACGAATGAGTCTACTTATAAAAAGGGGTGAGCCACCCCTACAGGAGAGGGTGGGCCCCACTCCCGTATCAGAAGTGGGAACCTACTCCCCCAAAACCAGGGGGTAAGCTACACCAATGAGGGGGGCCTATCCTGACACAGGGAGAGTAAAGCAATTTCCCCACACCCCGATGGGTGGGTGTTGTGCATTTCCCCACTCCCTGGAGTGTGAGCTGACTTTTACTCCGGGTGGGGTAGTATTCATTACACTGCTATGGTGAAGCTATTAATTAGCCCCAGAATGGGTCTACTTCATAAAAAAGGGTGAGCCTACTCCCTACAGCAGAGAGGGTGGGCCTACTCCCTGTATCAGGAAGTGGGAACCTACTCCCAACACCATGGAGGGTAAGCTACACCAATGAGGGTGAGCCTACTCCTGACACCAGGGAGAGTAAAGCAATTCCCTACACCACGATGGGTTAGCCAACGCCCTACATCAGGGAGGGTGAGCCTACTACCTACACCAGAGAGGGTGAGCCTACTCCCAACACAAGGGAAGGTGAGCCTATTCACTACACTACTCGCTACACCAGGGAGACTCATCCTAGTCCCTACACCAGGAAGGGTGAGCCTACTCCCTAGAGCAGAGAGAGTGAGCCTACTCCTTACACCAGAGAGGCAGAGCCTACTCCCTACGCCAGGGAGGTTGAGACTACTCCCTACACCAGGAGGAGTACATTTACTGTCTACAACAGGGTGGGTAAGCCTAACATCAACAACAGGAAAGGTGAGCGTTCTCACTACACCAGGGAGGGTAAGCCTACCTTCAACACCAGGGAGTGAACCTACTCCCCATACCATAGAGGGTGAGCCTACTCCCTACACAGTGGAGGGTGAGCCTACTCCCACCACCAGTGAGGGTGAGCCTACTCACAACCCCAGGGTGGACGAGCCTACTCCCTACACCATATAGAGTGATCCTACTCTCTGTGAGAGATACATCCAACACACACACATATGCAACCAATACACACACACACACACACACACACACACACACACACACATGCCACTGAGCCCAAGTACATTAGCTAGTGAAACTGAAGAAAGGAAAGCTGCAATGGAGGAAATCAAATTGAATGAGGGGATACACAGGGATATGCAGTGGGAGAATGAAAGGGTGAGGTCAGTCTTTGTGTATGGGCTCCAGGAAGTTGAAGGGGAAACATATGAAGCAAGAAAACAAGGGGAAAAAAAGCAATTTAAAGCATCATGAAAGCAATAGGAGAAGACGACATGACACAGCTGGAAAATTTTCGGAGAATAGGGGGGTTTGTAAAAAAAGAACCCGGCCAGTGAAAGTAACCTTCAAGGCAGAATCGACTCGGAACAGGATCCTGCAGGAGAAAGCACGATTAAGGGACATGCCGGCATACAGGAAGGTGTATCTCGACTGTGACAGAACACAAGCAGAAAGGCAGAAACAGAGAGAGATGGTACAAAGGCGAAAGGAGGAAAGAGAGGGGATGGAGAAGACAGACAGGAGATCCCAGACACACGAAGATCAAATACAGCCTCCCTCACAACTTCCTATAGAAGCCTCCCAACCAGATCAACCCCAGTGCAACCAAACACTCTAAACCAAAACACCCATGCCACATCCAATGCCCCCACCCACTGCATTACAAACTCCACCCCACAGCAACCACCCATAGTTCCTTATAAGGACTCCCACTTCCCCAACCCCAATACACCTCCCAGACCACAATCTTAGAAAAGAAGTTGAAGGTGTGGTATACAAATGCAGATGGAATAACAAATAAGTATGAGGAGTGGCACGAAAGAATCAAGGAGACATCCCCAGACATAATAGCACTCACAGAAACAAAACTAACCAGAATAATAACAGATTCAATCTTTCCACCCGGATATCAAATCCTCAGGAAAGACAGAGGGAGGAGAGGGGGAGGAGGAGTTGCACTGCTCATTAAAAACCAGTGGGTGTTTGAGAAGATGGAAGGAATGGATGGCACTTGCGAAAGGGACTACTTAGTAGGAACAATCCAGTCTGAGGGACATAAGGTGATAATTGCAGTAATGTACAACCCACCACAGAACTGCAGGAGGCCAAGAGAAAAATACGATGAGAGCAACAGAGCAATGGTCGACACACTAGCCGAGGTGGCCAGGAGAGCACACATGGGGGGAGCAAAGTTACTAGTTATGGGTGATTTCAATCACAAGTAGATTGACTGGGAAAACCTGGAGCTCCATGGGGGTCCCGAAACATGGAGAGCCAAGATGATGGATGTGGTACTGGAAAACCTCATGCATCAACATGTTAGAGACATTACCAGAGAGAGAGGAGAGGATGAACCAGCAAGACTGGACCTTGTATTCACCTTGAGTAGTTCTGACATCGAGGATATGTATGAAACGCCCCTGGGAGCTAGTGATCATGTGGTTCTATGCTTCGACTACATAGTTGAGCTCCAAGTGGAGAGAGCAACAGGAATAGGGTGGGAAAACCCAAACTACAAAAGGGGTAACTACTCAGGCTTGAGGAACTTCTTTCAAGACATTCAGTGGGAGAGGGAACTGACAGGAAAACCAGTACAAGAAATGATGGATTATGTGGCAACAAAATGCAAGGAGGCAGATGAGAGGTTTGTTCCTAAGGGAAACAGAAATAATGGGAAGAACAGAACGAGTCCTTGGTTCACCCAAAGGTGTAGGGAGGCAAAAACTAGGTGTACTAGAGAATGGAAAAGGTACAGAAGACAGAGAACTCAGGAAAATAAAGAGATTAGCCGAAGAGTCAGAAACGAATATGCACAGATAAGAAGGGAGGCTCAGCGGCAATGCGAAAATGACATAGCATCGAAAGTCAAGACTGACCTGAAGCTGTTGTACAGCCACATCAGGAGGAAAACAACAGTCAAGGACCAGGTAATCAGACTGACGAAGGGTGATGGGGAATTCACAAGAAACGACCGGGAGATATGTCAGGAGCTCAACACAAGATTTAAAGAAGTATTTACAGTGGTAATCAGTAGGACTCCAGGAAATCAGAGCAGGGGGGTGCACCAGCAAGTGCTGGATGAGGTACATATAATCAAGGAGGAGGTGAAGAAGCTGCTGTGCGAACTTGACACCTCAAAGGCGGTGGGACCAGATAACATCTCCCCGTGGGTCCTTAAAGAGGGAGCAGAGATATTGTGTGCACCGTTAACAAAGATCTTCAACACATCATTTGAAAATGAGCAACTCCCTGAGGTATGGAAGATGGCACATGTAGTCCAAATTTTTAAAAAGGGAGACAGACATGAGGCACTAAACTACAGACCTGTATCACTAACCTGTATACTATGCAAGGTCATGGAGAAGATCATCAGGAGGAGAGTGGTGGAGCACCTGGAAAGAAACAAGTGTATAATTGACAACCAGCATGGTTTCAGGGAAGGAAAATCCTGTGTAACAAACCTACTAGAGTTTTATGACAAGGTGACAACAGTAAGACAAGAGAGAGAGGGGTGGATCGACTGTATTTTTTTGGACTGCAAGAAGGCCTTCGACACAGTTCCTCACAAGACGTTACTGCAAAAGCTAGAGGATCAGGCACACATAACAGGAAAGGCACTGCAATGGATCAGAGAATACCTGACAGGGAGGCAACAACGAGTCATGGTACGTGACGAGGTGTCAGAGTGGGCGCCTGTGACAAGCGGGGTTCCACAGGGGTCAGTCCTAGGACCTGTTCTGTTCTTGGTATATGTGAATGACATAACGGAAGGGAAAGACTCAGAAGTTTCCTTGTTTGCTGACGATGTGAAGTTAATGAGAAGAATCGAATCGGATGAGGATCAGGCAGGACTACAAAGAGACCTGGACAGGCTACAAGCCTGGTCCAGCAACTGGCTCCTTGAGTTTAACCCTGCAAAATGCAAAATCAAGAAGATTGGGGAAGGGCAAAGAAGACCGCAGACACAATATAGTTTAGACGGCCAAAGTCTGCAAACCTCACTCAAGGAAAAAGATCTGGGGGTGAGTATAACACCGAGCATATCTCCCGAGGCGCACATCAATCAGATAACTGCTGCAGCATACGGGCGCCTGGCAAACCTACGGATAGCGTTCCGATACCTCAGTAAGGATTCGTTCAAGACTCTGTATACCATTTACGTCAGGCCCATACTGGAGTATGCAGCACCATTTTGGAATCCACACCTAGTCAAGCACGTCAATAAATTAGAGAAAGTGCAAAGGTTTGGAACAAGACTAGTCCCAGAGCTACGGGGATTGTCCTACGAAGAAAGGTTGAGGGAAATCGGCCTGACGACACTGGAGGCAAGGAGGGTCAGGGGAGACATGATAACGACATATAAAATACTGTGCGGAATAGACGAGGTGGACAAAGACGGGATGTTCCAGAGATGGGACACAGACACAAGATGTCACAATTGGAAGTTGAAGACTCAGATGAATCAAAGGGATGTTAGGAAGTATTTCTTCAGTCATAGAGTAGTCAAGCCGTGGAATAGCCTAGTAAGTGAAGTAGTGGAGGCGGGAGGTATAATAAAGCTCATGGAGTAGGGAGAGAGAGGACCTAGTATCAATCAGTGAAGAGGAGTGGCCAGGAGCTGTGACTCGACCCCTGCAACCACAAATAGGTGAGTACAAATAGGTGAGTACACACATTTTCTTAGACTGCAAGAAGGTCTTCGACACAATTTTTCACAAGAGATTAGCGCAGAGGCTAGAGGATCAGGCACGTATAACAGGAAGAGCACTGCAATGGATCAGAGAATACCTGAGAGAGAGGCAACAACGAGTCATGGTACGTGATGAGGTATCACAGTGGGTACCTGTAACGAGCGGGGTCCCACAGGGGTCGGTTCTAGGATCTGTACTATTTCTGGTATATGTGAATGACATGATGGAAGGGTTAGACTCAGAAGTGTCCCTGTTCACAGTTGATGTGAAGTTAATGATGAGAATTAAATCAGATGAGAATCAGGCAGGACTTCAAAGAGATCTGGACAGGCTGGACAGCTGGTCCAGCAACTGGCTTCTCGAATTTAAACCCGCCAAATGCAAAGTCATGATGATCGGGGAAGGGCAAAGAAGACCGCAGACAGAGTATAGGCTAGGTGGTCAAAGACTACTAACCTTGCTCAAGGAGAAAGATCTTGGGAAGCACACATCAACCAGATAACTGCTGCAGCGTATGGGCGCCTGGCAAACCTGAGAATAGCGTTCCGATACCTTAGTAAGGAATCGTTCAAGACAATGTACACCGTGTACGTCAGACTCATACTGGAGTATGCAGCACCTGTTTGGAACCCAGACTTGATCAAGCACGTCAATAAATTAGAGAAAGTGAAAAGGTTTGCGACACGGTTAGTTCCAGAGCTAAGGGGAATGTCCTATGAAGAAAGGTTAAGGGAAACCGTCCTGACGACACTGCAGGACAGGAGGGTTAGAGGAGACATGATAACGACATACAAAATACTGCGTGGAATAGACAAGGTGGACGGAGACAGGAAGTTCCAGAGATGGGACACAGAAACAAAGGGTCACACCTGGAAGCTGAAGACTCCGATGAGTCAAAGGGATGTTAGGAGATATTTCTTCAGTCATAGAGTAGTCAGGGAGTGAAATAGTCTAGCAAATGATGTAGTGGAGGCAAGAACCATACATGGCTTTAAGACGAGGTATGATAAAGCTCATGAAGCAGGGAGAGAGAGTACCTAGAAGCATTCAGTGAAGAGGCGGGGCCAGGAGCTGAGTCTCGACTTATGCAACCACAATTAGGTGAGTACACACACACACACACACACACACACACACACACACACACACACACACATACACACACACACACACACACACACACACACACACACACACACACACACACACACACACACACACACACACACACACACACACACACACACACCATCAACTGCTGCAGCATATGGAAGATAGGCAAACCTGAGATTGGTGTTCAGGCATCTGAGTAAGGGGTAATTCACGACATTGTACACCATGTACGTCAGGCCTATAATGGAATATGCAGCGCCAGTATGGAACCCTCACCTAGTCAAACACGTCACAAAATTGGAGAAAGTGCAAAAATTTGCAACATGATTAGTCCCGGAGCTGAGGGGTATGTCTTATGAGTAGAGGTTAAGGGAACTCAGCCTAATGACACTAGAAGATAGGAGAGGAATTGACAAGGTAGCCAGTGCTCGAATATTTCAGAGATGGGATACAGGAACAACGGGACACAATTGGAAGCTGAAAACCCAGATTAGTCATAGGGATGCTAGGAAGTAGTACTTCTGTAGCCTTAGAGTTGCCAGGAAGTGGAATAATCGGGAGAGTAAAGTAATGCAAGCAAGTTCCATACATAGCTTTAAGAAGAGGTATGATAAAGCTCATGGAGCAGGGAGAGAGTGTATTAGTATTGACCAGTGAAGAGGCGGGGCCATGAGCTATGACTCGACCCCTGCAGCCACATATAGGTGAGTACGCAAAAAAACACACACACTCACACACACACACACACACACACACAAACACACACACACACACACACACACACACACACACACACACACACACACACACACACACACACACACACACAAAGAGACACTACCAGAGAGAGAGGAGAGGATGAACCAGCGAGACTGGACCCAGTATTCACCTTGAGTAGTGCAGATATTGGCGACATCACATATGAAAGGCCCCTTGGTGCCAGTGCCCACGTGGTTCTGAGCTTCAAATACATAGTAGAGTTACAAGTGGAGAAGAAAGCAGGAAAGGCAAGACGATTAAAGCCTAACTACAAGAGAGGGGACCACACAGGCATGAAGAATTCCTGCACGGGGTTCAGTGGGGCAGAGAACTGGTAGGGAAGTTAGTAAATGAGACGATTTAATATGTGACAACAATATGTAAGGAAGCTGAGGAGAGGGTTGTTCCCAAGGGTAACAGAAATAACGAGAAGACCAGGTTGAGCCCTTAGATCACCCAAAGGTGCAGAGAGGCCAAAACCAAGTGTGCTAGAGAATGAAAGAAGTTTAGAAGGCAAAGGACCCAGGAGAATAAGAAGAGCAGGCGTAGAGCCTGAAATGAATATGCACAGGTAAGAAGAGAGGCCCAACGACAATACGAAAATAGCATATCAGCGACAAGCAAATCTGATTCGTAGCCTTTGTACAGCCACATCAGGAGGAAAACAACAGTCAAGGACCAGTTAATCAGACCGAAGAAGGAGGGGAGCCCACAAGAAACGACCGAGAAGCATGCGAGGAGGTAAAATGGCATTCGAAGAAGTGTTCACAGAGGAGACAAAAGGGACTCCAGAAAGATGGAGAGGTGGGGTACACCATCAAGTGTTGCACACAATGCATGCATCCGAGGAAGAAGCAAAGAGGCTGCTAAGCGAGCTAGATACCTCAAAACTGATGGGACCGGATAACATCTCTCCATTGGTCCTGAGAGAGGGAGCAGAGGCACTATATGTACCACTAACAACAATCTTCAGTACATCTATCGTAACAGGGCGACTACCTCAGGTATGGAAGACAGCTAATGTAATCTCAATTTAAAGAAAAAGAGACAGACATGAATCATTGCAATACAAATCAGTGTCACTGATATGTATATTATACAAAGTCATGGAGAAGATTATCAGGAGAAGAGTTGTGGAGCACTTATAAAGGAATGAGTTTATCAACGACAACCAGCATGGTTTCAGGGAGAGTAAATCCAGTGTACCAAACCTACTGGAGTTCTATGACAGGGTGACAGCCGGGTGGGTAGACTGAATTTTCTTGGACTGAAAGAAAGCTTTTGACACAGTTCCACACAAGAGATTAGTGCAAAAGCTGGAGGACCAGGCAGATATAACAGGGAAGGCACTGCAATGGATCAGGGAATTCTTATCGGAAAGATACCAGTAAGACATTATACATGAAGAGGTTTCAGAGTGGGCGCTTGTGAGGAGCAGGGTTCCTCATGGGTCAGTCCTAGGACCGGTGCTGTTTCTGGTGTATGTGAATGACATGACGGAAGGAACAGGCTCAGAAGTGTCCCTGTTTGCAGATGATGTTAAGCTGTTATACATGGTAGGTATAACAGGAATTTTTTTTTTTTTAGTTTATGCCTGTTGCTGGCTCTTGTTGAGTCAGAATAACTTAAGGTGCATTCCTGAGTAAATGCAAAGATACGACTTGTAGCAGATTATGTCTCCCACCACGCTTACACCTACCAGGTATTGTAAACTTTGTTGTGCGAATACCTCAGCCCATGGCCTGTTGACCTCATTGCTGTTCTATCCTTTTCTCTTTCTACCAGGATTGGCTTGGTGTACTCTCTGCTTATAAGTCACAGAACTTACAGCACATGTGTTTACCACCAGTTTGCTCTCCATTAATCAATTCTTCCTACCTCTCTATTATGGGAATGACGTTTGTTGCTGAATAAAACACAGCAATCACGTAAAATTAATTAATCAGTTAAACAATGTCCATATCTTTATCTCTCTCTCTCTCACTCTCTTTCACAATGTAGATACAAGCAGCAGGAAGAAAATATTTACATCGATACACAAGGTTATTAAACCGAAGACAAAGAGCTGTTACACATTTCCTGAAACTAGAGACACAAGGTCAATGATAAAACAATACGAACATTCGTCTCCCCAGATGTCACCCACCTTCAAAATATTGGGATCTGTCTAAGGGACTATTCTCCCATGGTTACCGTTTAATAAAAATTGCACTGAAAAGAGCCTCAACGAATCACCAACAACAATGTTGAAAAACTCTTTTCTGACTAAAAGGACCACTGATTCCTTGATCTTGTTTGTCACCTAGCCTATAAAATCATTGTCTTTGGAGATTAATCGTT
Organism: Cherax quadricarinatus; assembly: GCF_026875155.1. Classification (NCBI taxonomy): domain Eukaryota; kingdom Metazoa; phylum Arthropoda; class Malacostraca; order Decapoda; family Parastacidae; genus Cherax; species Cherax quadricarinatus. Next base: position 97,706,278 of record NC_069403.1, on the reverse strand, counting down.
GCATACTAATAGCTCCAGACCTGAATGAAGCCACGCTTGGTTGCTCACAGTGTCATCATGGAAGGTGAGAGATGAGGAAGGAAGAAGTTAAGAAGAAAGGAGAGGTTTTAGGCAACATGGGAGGAAGAGATAAAGTGAAGAAAATGAATGGACGTGGAGATGGAAGGCGGAAAGAGAGAGAAAAGCGCAGAACGAGGGAAAAATGTTAATAAAAGATCACATTATACTGCTTATGTGTTTATATTTCCATTATTTCCACAGAACGAGGGTTTGACATCTTCACAGCCAGGGACGATATGGATCACTAATAGGTGTGTCCGCTTAGGTCCCATCCATCATCAGACAATATCCACACGTCGAGGGACTAGATCTGGCTATGCATCTGTAAAAGAATAGGTGGAGTAGTAACATATTGTTATATGTCGCAAGGGGCGGAGTTGCCTGACCTTAAACACAGACTGTACAGCAACAAGATACAAAGAGTGGTGAAAGTTTACTAGTGAAGAACCTGAAGGAAAAATACAATGCTAACCTGTCGGTATTGTATGCCACTTTATTATCCATTCTTGTATTCTACAGTATAGTCCGGGTGCCTCTAGTCTTGCCCCATTTAGAAGGCATAGATCACAGGGAAACGACCTTGTTCCTCTCTTTCCCTCACAACGCTCCTATAATCATGTAATTTGTACAAACTGCTAGCATTTATCTGCAACTGTTTGCAATAAGTTAAAACTTTAAATTTGCTGCGAGTGAAAAAGCAAACTCAGGATTTATAGCACAAAAGGTATTGAGTCGAGATATATGCATCTGACAATTTGTCGTATATCGTCACTGGGAAATGTAATCTCAAAAATACTTTATCTATCTTAGAGATGCGACTCAATTCTGCTCGAGTTGTCTTTAGTGGGAGTCCAAGTTGAATGCTTCAGGAACTCCTGAAGGCTGAATGAAGTAGGTCGCCCAGGATCCCTTGAGGGATGTGGAAGTTATTATATAATGACTTGATTCTGTGTATATCATGTGTTGTGAATATCATGGTTGTGTTCTGAGCCCCATTCTTTTCTTCTACTGGCTAGATCTTGCCTCTGTGGTGGTCACATTATGTCGATGATTGTCCTATAACTAGCCTAGGTGCTGACTGTCACCTAGTAGCAGCCTCTCTCCAGAATGCTATCGATCGTTTTTCCAATTGGGCTACTACTCATTGGCTTAAATTTACTAGTGCTAAAACACATCAGGTTACATTTTTAGAGACGTTCTGTTATTACTAATGCTCCATTATACCTGTATAGTTTCCATATCCCTGAACGGGATACGGTTAGGTTTCTTGGCCTTCTGTTTGATAGATGGATGTCCTAGAAACCTCACATTACCTCCCTGAAATCAACTTGCCATATCCAGGTGAAACTCCTTAAAACCCTCGCCCATCTTTCTTGGGCACTGATAGATGAATTCTCCTTCATCTTCGCTTTGCCCTAATTTTATGGAAACTAGATTATGGCGATCAGATATATTCTGCAGCCACTTCCGCAACTCTTTCTAAACTTGATCCCATTCATCATCAGGGATTACGTTTGTCTAAGTGTTTTTCGTTCCCTCCCGGTCGAGAGCCTATATACAGAGACGAATTTTCCATTTTTACACGATCGGCGTGATTTCCTTTGTCTCCGATATTTTGTCTGCTCTCATGTCCTTCACGATCCTTCTACATACAGAATGGTAACGGACATTAGTAAAGGTCCTTTATTTGCTCACCTCCCCTTGTATACTCCGACCCTTTTCTTTTCCTATTCACTCCCTCTCTTGACTTCTCTTCATTTACTCCCTTTATTTGATCAACTGCTGTCTAACTTTTCTCTTCCTCCTTGGGAAGATCCGACTGCTGTGCTCAAAGGCTCAGTTACCTACAGAAGGTTCTCATTTCTGTTTCTGAATCGCTTCCGATCTCATTCTCATACTCTGAAGTTCACATCGATGGTTCTAAATCCTCTGACGGTGTCGGGTTTGCAGAAATGTTTCCGGAGAGTGTTGTACGAGGTAATTTATTGGACTCGGCTAGCATTTTCACAGCTGAGATATATGCAATTCGCATCACTGTTATATGTATTGCATCCCTTCCTACTTCGACATTCGTAGTAGTTTCTGAATCCTTTAGTCCTTTACAGGTTATCAAAAAGGTTTGGATCTCCTCCTCCTAGTTCTTCATATACAAATTTGCTAAAAACAAAGAATTCGCTTTCTCCTGGGTACCTGGACATATAGGTCAGGTCAACGTGCAGGCAAACTCTGCTTTGTAGTCAGCTGATCATGGCCTCGTCGTTTCATATATTGTCTGAGAATTCCATTCCCAAACAATTTTGTTGTAATCTCTAGAAACCTTGGCAACCATTGGAAACAACGATGATCTGAGTTGATTCATCGTGACTTACTTGTATAAAACCTTGTTTGGGTTTATGGTCTTCTTTTCCTTGCTGTTGTGTTTTGGAGACCCAACCTTGGCATCGGACAAACACGCCTCACTCATGGGTATCTCATGGAGAAACGCTTACAGCTGCTCTGTTAGAATTATCAAGTTCCATTTTCAGATTGCCATATCCTAATAGACTGTCCTGTCTACCAGTGGACATGCAGAATTTACCTCCAGCTTCGTAACCATTCTAACTCCTCACTGAGGCCGCACATTTGACACAGACTTCCTCTTTGACTTTGTCAGCAACAGTTTTATTACACCAACTTTGATTATAGTTCTCTAGCACTCCTCACCGCCCTTCCTAACTCTACTTCTGTTATGTTCTTCACCCTCTCTGATCTCTGATTAACACAACGTTCCATGCAGCGCTGTAAAACCGCTAAGGGTTCAGGGCTTAGCTATGATTGTAATAATAGTAATATTCCTATAAAATTTCGTCTCATAATTTTCACTTTACTTCTTCTTAATGGCTGATTCAGTATAGAGCAAGGACAATACCTATTAAAGTTTCATTTGCACGCAGGTAAATATGTTAGTGTAGTAAAATAGTTAAAAGAAATGGGAATAGTTGGAGTCAGTGGCATAACTAGAGAATGACTCGTCTAATCGGCTTCAAATTTTCACCACTGCCAGTGAGTGCCAGAAATATTAAACTGAATATTTAGCTGAAAACTTAATTAAAAAAAACATTTTTTTATTCTGGAGCTAAAGATTTTTTCTTCTGAACGGCTTCAACTTAATATGATGCATTGTATAACAGTTATACCACGATAACTTTGTTAGGAGTTGATGCAATTTTTTTCTGAAATATTTAAATAGTAGAAATTGGATCAATTACTTCAAATTATTTTTTTAACAAACTTCCAATTTTACCAATTAATGAGCTTTATTAAACACAGTTTGTCACTTTGAGTTATGTAAATTTCGTTTTGCCAATTTTGTATAGTAGATAGTGCTCCAAAATACATCTAGAGAATGCATTAAGGATGGGACAATACCAAAATTTTCGTATATATGTTTTTTTTTTATTTTTGGAATTGCAATGACTGTTATGTAAGGCAATGTTTATTGCACAATGGGTATTAAATATCCCAGGAAGGTTAAATATTAAATAATTTAATTTCTCTGAGACAATGATGTCATTACTCGGCTAGTTACTAGTTGTTAAAGACATTTATCAACAGTAAGTCTGGGTATTCTCACCTTTAGGCAGATGCAGGGCTCGTGAGTGTGTTTGTGTACTCACCTATTTGCGGTTGCAGGGGTCGATTCATAGCTCCTGGCCCCGCCTCTTCACTGATCGCTACTAAGTCCTCTCTCTCCCTGCTTTATGAGCTTCATTAAACCTTGTCTTAAAACTATGAATGGTTCCTGCCTCCAATACGTCACTCTCCATACTATTCTATGGCTGTAAAAATACTTCGTAACATTCCTTAGACTCATTTGAGTCTTTAACTTCCATTTGTGACCCTTTGTTTCTGTGTCCCATCTCAGGAACATCTTGTCTCTGTCCACCTGTCAATTCCTCGCAGTATTTTATATGTCGTTATCATGTCTTTCTTGACCCTCCTGTCCTTCAGTGTCGTAAAGCAGATTTCCTTTAACGTTTCTTCGTAGGACATTCTCCTTAGATCTGGAACTTGTCTTGTTGCAAACCTTTTCAGTTTCACTAATTTCTTGACATGCTTGACCAGGTGTGGGTTCCAAACTGGTGCTGCAAACAGTGTAAAGAGTCTTGAACTTTTCTTAACTGAGGTATCGGAATGCTATTCTTAGGTTTGCCAGGCGCCCATAAGCTGCAGAAGTTATCTGGTTGATCTGCACCTCAAGAGATGTGCTCAGTATTATAATCACCCCAACATCGTTTTTCTTGAGTGAGGTTTGCATTTGGCGTGGGTAGATTCGAACAGCTAGTTGCTGGACCAGCCTTGTAGCCTGTCCAAGTCTCTCTGCAGTCCTGCCTGATTCTCATCCGGTTTATCCTCATTAACTTCACATCATCTGCAAACAAGGGCACTTCTGAGTCTATCCCTTCCGTCATGTCATTCATATTTACCAAAAACAGTGCTGACCATAGGACTGACCCCTAGTGAACCCCGTTCGTCACAGGCGCCCACTCTGACACCTCAACAACGTACTATGACTCGTTGTTGCCTCCCTGTCAGGTATTCTCTGATCCATTGCAGTGCCCTTCCTGTTATGTGTGCCTGATTCTCTAGCTTTTGCACTAATCTCTTAGGAACTGTGTCGAAGGCCTTGCTGTCCAAGAAAATGCAAACTACCCACCTCTCTCTCTCTCTCTCTCTCTCTCTCTCTCTCTCTCTCTCTCTCCATCTTGTCTTACTACCGTTACCTTGTCATAAAAATCCAGCAGGGTTGTGACCTAGGATTTTCCTTCCCTGAACCGTGCTGATTGTCGTTTATGAGCTTCTTCCATTCAAGGTGCCCCGTCATACATACCTCAGGTAGCTGCCCAGTTTCAATGGATGTGTTGAAGATTGTTGTTAGTGGCATACACAGCATCTCTGCTCCCTCTCTAAGGACCCATGGGGAGATGTTGTCTGGTCCCATCGTCTTTGAGGTATCTAGTTCACTTAGCTTCTCCTCCTCAGTTGTGGTGTATTTCGTCCAGCACTTGTTGGTATATCCCTTGTTGGCGTACCCCTCCCCTATTTTGACTTCCCGGAGTCCTTTCTGTCATCACTGTAAATACTTCTTTAAATTTCTTTCTAGCTCTTCAACTACTCTCTTTATTTTCCTGGGTTCTTCATCTTCTGTACTCTGTCCATTCTATAGCACACTTAGTTTTCGCCTCCCTACACTTCAGGGTGAACGAAAGGCTCGTTCTGGTCTTCCATTATTTCCGTTGCTCTTGGGAACAAACCTCTCCTCTGCCTCCTTGCATTTTGTTACATAGTCCATCATTTTATTTACTGATTTTCCTACCAATTCTCTTTCCCACCAAACCTCTTGCAAGAAGTTCCTCATGCTTGTGAAGTCCCCCTTTTTGTAGCTTGGTTTTTCCCATCCTATCCCTGTTACCCTCTCTATTCGAAACTCTACAATGTAATCAGTGCTCAGAACCACCAACTCCGAGGGGCCTTTCATATGTGATGTCTTCAATATCTGCACTACCCAAGGTGAATACTGGGTCCAGTCTCGCTGGTTCATCCTCTTCTCTCTCTCTGGTAGTGTCCCTTACGTGTTGGTGCACGAGGTTTTCCATTGTGTACTCAGTTGTACTCACCTAGTTGTGGTTGCATTGGTCGATTCACAGCTTCTGGCCCTGACTGTTCACTGGCCGCTACTGGGTCACTCTTCCTGCTCCATGAGCTGAATCATACCTCTTCTTAAAGCCATGTATGGTGTGTTTGTATGTGTGTGTGTGTGTGTGTTTCTTTGCTGCCTCAGATATTTAAATTTATTACTCAGGAACCCCTATATCAAAAATAGTTATAATCATACCCATAATTTTTAATGGGGCAGACTGGTAAGCCAGCGGAAGGCCTTACTCAGATGTCCAGAAGTTTCAGCTGCGGGTCATCATATGAAACCCGCGTCAGGAAACACTTGTCCTTTTTTCCTGACAAATCTTACCTAACCTAACCAAAGAACGCCTTATTTGATCGGCTTCAAATTTTCAACGCCTGTCAATGAATCCTTGGCAAGATTGATGGTAGTATTTGCACGCGGGACGTCCTACGCACACTACTACGTAAGCTATTCCCAAGTTTTGGTTTCTGTGTGAGAGGTAGAAGTAGACTCAGCTGAATGGCTTCAAAATTTCAATACTGGTGTATTTATAAAAGAAGGTCGGTGTATTTAATGAAGTGTGTAGATGCTAATTTTAAACTTTTATCTCGAAATGGTGGGGTATTATTTTCCCATATTATGAATTGATGCTGTTGAGGGGGTCTTGATCCAAGAAACTGGATTTGCCTTACCGTTGCTTCAACAGAATTAGAATGTATTCCATTCCATAGAAGCTGTATGACCCGTACACCTTATAACGTTTACCTCACATTAAAATGTAAGAATTGTGAACTGCATCAGTCTTCATTTACTGATGAATCGTGTGAAACGTTCAATTGGCTAAGGCTGTGGAGGCGCAAATTTTGCTGGATTCAGTACAATATCTGAAAAATCATCTTCTGGGCAGCTTTAAACTTTTAGTGCTGATGTGCTTTCCTCAAAAGAAACATTCTCTTCATGTTAATTTGTGTAAGTTATCATGTGCCCTTATTTTTAATCAAACTGGTTTCTGTGGAATAACTGGACACTGTTTCCCCTGGTCAGAGATAAGTGAGTGTCTGGGTTTACCTGGTATGTCCTACTGTAGTTGTGGCATGTTAAGAGTATGTTACAGTTTATTCGGTATATGTCACACTGCTATATAGGCTGCCTCCCAACCAGCAAACCGGGTGCTAAGGGTTTAGCGATCGATAGGGTACCTCTCGTTAAATCAGTACCTTGGTTCATTGACCAATCACAGGCGAGCCCGCCAAAGCTGGTTCACTTGTGCCAAGCAAATTGACAGACTTGCCTAGCTGCTGGTTGAACACGGTGCGCACTTTCTGGCTTCTGTTTTGCCATGTCACCGTGGTGTACAGTTACCATTTCTATCTGTACATATTGTATATGTCTGTAAATATCTGGCAAAGGCAAATAAACAGTCTACTGCTGAATTTTGTTTATTCCATATTCCCATAACGACCAGGTCATACAGGTCATTCTTACCTGTGTTCGTAATAGTTAAATCGACTTGAAGTTCTGTTGTGCCAGTAACATGTGCTCCCTGAAGCCATTAAAAAAATCTGTGTTACGTGCACTACACAAAATTGCCTTTTTGCACTTTTAAAGGGTGGTTAATATTTCTTGGAGAAAGGTCTGGATTAATTTTGATCTATGTAGGTCCTAATATATTTTATTCGTAACTGAAAAAAAAAAGTTGAGAATTAAGTGTTCCTACTCATGTGATAATTTTTGAGTTCGCATTTGATTAGTTTCGAGGCTTCCAAGTTAACAACTTAATAATGCAACATCTGAGCAGCTTAAAGAATAATGCTCTTATAAATTTTAGGATATTGATCATTATACTATCTTTGAATGTTTTGAATTATGTTTGGGCTGTGTAATTTTCTAATTAACCATTTTCTGTTGATGAGATTTGGATATTAATATCTGTATGAAGACCTGTGAATGTCTATACCGATTCCCTTCAACTGCGTTATAAACTTATGCTGCACTGCACGTTTCCTACCACGTGCACTGAGGTATTGGGGACTGAAGTTATGGAATACGGGATATATCTTTGAAATTGCTCATCGACCAAAATACAATGTTTTAACTTTCGGGGTAAATGTAGGAATATTGGGTTGTATGGTGAGAGGGGGACCACTGTTTTTGATGCTGCTTCTGTTCTTGAAAGAACGAACAAGCAGATTTAGCTGCTCCAGTAGCTGTTCGTAACTTCTGAATTTCTCACATAGTCCTTTGTCTATTTTTCGGTGATCTCTCACAGACTCCAGAGCGGCTGGAAACCTCATTGTTCCAAGCTGAACAAGAAATTTTCTTTTAAACCATATTAAACAGAAAACAGTTCGTGTCTAGAGATTGTTTTCCAGCCAACGTATCGGCCACACCCGCCTCACTTTCGGATACCTCGTGAAAAATGCCCAGCACTGCACTGCACTGCAATGACTGTCAGATTGTACTCTGTTCCCCATGTCTAAATAAATTCTAATGTCAATAAACGGCCGCGAAGAATTCGTTTTCGGCGTCTCCATCCCCCCAGCAAACTAACTGATCTTGCTGATAGCTTATCTCTGATTTTAAGATTCATCCTGCAGTCTTTCCTATCCCCACTAACCTCACTCCTTGCACTCTCCTGCGCCTCCGTACTCCCTCCTAACCTAAGCAGACGCCTCCTTTCGCAAACTCCTCTCTGCCGAGCTGTATGTCGTTTATGGGTTCATTGCTTATTTATTTATTTTATTAATATTTGTGCGTTCGATACTTAAGAAAATTGAGTATCAGGATAACTAAGCTTTGTAGTTAGTGGCGTTTAAGGTGAATTTTAGTTTTATCAAGAACAGGTTTATTCATGATGGCTACAACAATCGGAAGCATTGATACAATTTTGGGGAGGAACCGAGAAAAGGGAAATGAACTTTGGAGTAATCACTAAGAAAGACCTCAAAAGTACCAAGAAATGCTTATCAACGATCAGCAAAGATAACCTAATTCATGGATTCAGAATTGACATTCTATAACGACCTTTACTGGAGAGGATACAGAGATCAGTAACAAAGTTTAACATCACTAAAAAACAAATACAAAGTTTGTAAAAAGTATAATATTCTTCTCCAAATTTTTCTCATTATCCTCTTCAATCTTATTAGTTGAAGACTTGAAAAATCTATTACACCAGCATTTTTGCTGTTTTCTAGTACACCCAGAAAAGTTAGACATCTATAAACCATAGTTTGAGTCGCAGTTAGTGGCTAGCAAAGCCTTCCAAGTATCCTGGTATGAGGTTTCATGCGAGGATACTTGGCATGTTCAATAACGAAGATTGAGACACTTATACAGCGTATGGGGATCTTTATTGAAGAAATGTTTCGCCAGACAATGGTTTCATCAGTACAATACAAAGTAGAAAGGTGTAAGGAGAGGAGGAGTTTGAGGTATTCAGTCCCTCAGCCTGGAATCGATGTGTTCAGTCCATTACTCTTTTAGAAAGTACAGCATAGAGCCGTAGAAGTGGCTTATATACTGTAGTCAGGTGAGTGGAAGCAGGAGGAGGCGGGATCACAGTGGGACCTGCCACTAGTGTAAGTAGGTCTTCGTCCAAAGATTGGACAAGTGTTGAAGAATTCTGTTATACTTTCTACAAGACTGATGGACTGAACACATCAACTCCAGGCTGAGGGACTGATTACCTCAAACTCCTCCTCTCCTTACACCTTTCTGCTTTGTATTGGACTGACGAAGACATTGTGTGGCGAAACGTTTCTTCAATAAAGATTCCCATATGTTGCGTAAGTATCTCAATATCCAACTTGTCGGTTTTCAAAACCATTCGTCACACATGTTCCATAATGTACTAAGATAAGGACAATGAACACCCATTAAGCCAGAGACAATTAGGTAACCTAAACATAGGGAAGAAAACGTAGTCATTTACAAAGATACATAAATTATGATAATCACTCCATCTCTTGGATAAATATTTTCACTGGAACGTTGTGTGGAAGCAGTCATCGATCTAACTTGAGAACTGCATAAAAACGAAGGAAACGGAGTTCCTTGTTTATCCAAGGTAATACTACTCAGTGGAATAAAGCGTCATTAACTGTATTTTTCTATACTGCTTTCATTGCATTTCCCATTTAAACTCGTCTTTATTACATGTATAATATGAAAGAGCTAAGTAAAAGTATAATTTAAATCAAAATGCTTATATAATAGAGTTGAACTCCAAACCTGCGTGAGACCCATCCATTTATATTCCCCCGGATTACTGCTACAATTTACTAAGCTTTATTGGTATGGTATTATGGAAGATAGCTTAATACATGTTAATGACAATCATAAATACGTAACTTGACTAAGAAATTTCACGATATCATGTAATTTACTTATTTAAATTCTAAGCTTCAATAAACTGCGTCCAATTCTTACTAAAAGATTACGATTTTACCGATCGACTCTGTGTTTTAGTAAGAGAATTGATGTTCATTCTGTTTAACAATACACCAAGACTCGCAAAACAGTGCAGAAACACGGACAGGTATCTCGGTGCATATGCACAGAGGCAGATGCAATAAATACTGTATACTGAAGCAACACATGGAGCGTTATGTTCCAAAATTCTAATGAAAAAACGCACCGTGTTCAGTTGCAACAATGTGTTTTAACATGTGCCACATACTCTGGAGCACATATTAAGCTATGTTCCAACATCTGTGTGCCGTTGCAAGAAATACTTTGAACTATCGCAATGCATAGCATATCTGGTGCAATACATACCATGTACTGTTGCAACACATACCAAGCACTGTGACACTACATAGCATGTACTGTTGCAACACATGACCAAGTCACTGTGACACTACATAGCATGTACTGGTGCAACACATGCCAAGCACTGTGACACTACATAGCATGTACTGGTGCAACACATACCAAGTACTGTGACACTACATAGCATGTACTGGTGCAACACATGCCAAGCACTGTGACACTACATAGCATGTACTGGTGCAACACATACCAAGTACTGTGACACTACATAGCATGTACTGGTGCAACACATGCCATGCACTGTGACACTACATAGCATGTACTGGTGTGCAAAAACACATGCCCAAGCAACCTGTGACACTACATAGCATGTACTGGTGCAACACATGCCAAGACTGTGACACTACATAGCATGTACTGTTGCAACACATACCAAGCACTGTGACACTACATAGCATGTACTGGTGCAACACATACCAAGTACTGTGACACTACATAGCATGTACTGGTGCAACACATGCCAAGCACTGTGACACTACATAGCATGTACTGGTACAACACATACCAAGCACTGTGACACTACATAGCATGTACTGGTTGCAACACATACCATAGCACTGTGACACTACATAGCATGTACTGGTTTCAACACATGCCATACTGTGACACTACATTTGCATGTACTGGTGCAACACATGCCAAGCACTGTGACACTACATAGCATGTACTGGTGCAACACATACCAAGCACTGTGACACTACATAGCATGTACTGGTGCAACACATACCAAGTACTGTGACACTACATAGCATGTACTGGTGCAACACATACCAAGTACTGTGACACTACATAGCATGTACTGGTGCAACACATGCCAAGCACTGTGACACTACATAGCATGTACTGGTGCAACACATACCAAGCACTGTGACACTACATAGCATGTACTGGTGCAACACATGCCAAGCACTGTGACACTACATAGCATGTACTGGTGCAACACATGCCATGTACTGTGACACTACATAGCATGTACTGGTGCAACACATGCCAAGCACTGTGACACTACATAGCATGTACTGGTGCAACACATACCAAGCACTGTGACACTACATAGCATGTAAATGGTGCAACACATGCCAAGCACTGTGACACTACATAGCATGTACTGGTGCAAAAACATAGCAAGCACTGTGACACTACATAGCATGTACTGGTGCAATACATGCCATGCACTGTGACACTACATAGCATGTACTGGTGCAACACATGCCAAGCACTGTGACACTACATAGCATGTACTGGTGCAACACATGCCAAGCACTGTGACACTACATAGCATGTACTGGTGCAACACATACCAAGTACTGTGACACTACATAGCATGTACTGGTGCAACACATGCCAAGCACTGTGACACTACATAGCATGTACTGGTGCAATACCCAAGCACTGTGACACTACATAGCATGTACTGGTGCAACACATACCAAGCACTGTGACACTACATAGCATGTACTGGTGCAAATACCAAAATTGCCCATGCAAATGTGTACAACTTACATTAGCATGTACTGGTGCAACATGCCATGCACTGTGACACTACATAGCATGTACTGGTGCAACACATGCCAAGCACTGTGACACTACATAGCATGTACTGGTGCAACACATGCCATGCACTGTGACACTACATAGCATGTACTGGTGCAACACATGCCATGCACTGTGACACTACATAGCATGTACTGGTGCAACCCCAAACCAAGTACTGTGACACTACATAGCATGTACTGGTGCAACACATGCCAGCACTGTGACACTACATTTGCATGTACTGGTGCAATACATGCCATTTCACTGTGACACTACATAGCATGTACTGGTGCAACACATGCCAAGCACTGTGACACTACATAGCATGTACTGGTGCAACACATGCCAAGCACTGTGACACTACATAGCATGTACTGGTGCAACACATGCCAAGCACTGTGACACTACATAGCATGTACTGGTGCAACACATGCCAAGCACTGTGACACTACATAGCATGTACTGGTGCAACACATACCAAGCACTGTGACACTACATAGCATGTACTGGTGCAACACATACCAAGCACTGTGACACTACATAGCATGTACTGGTGCAAAACACATACCAAGCACTGTGACACTACATAGCATGTACTGGTGCAACACATACCAAGCACTGTGACACTACATAGCATGTACTGGTGCAAAAACATACCAAGCACTGTGACACTACATAGCATGTACTGGTGCAACACATGCCAAGCACTGTGACACTACATAGCATGTACTGGTGCAACACATGCCAAGCACTGTGACACTACATAGCATGTACTGGTGCAACACATGCCATGCACTGTGACACTACATAGCATGTACTGGTGCAACACATACCAATACTGTGACACTACATAGCATGTACTGGTGCAACACATGCCAAGCACTGTGACACTACATAGCATGTACTGGTGCAACACATGCCAAAGTACTTTTACAATACATACCATGAAGGGCAACACCCATTGTTTCCCCTTTTCTTTTTCTGGTAACACTACCAAACCTCCTCAAAGGGTACTGGTAAACACCAAGCATTGAAATTTGGGTTACTGGTGCTACCAAGTTTTGCCCTAGTTAGTTACTGGTGAACACGTGCCTGGTGTGTGCAAATCTAGTGTACTGGGGCAAATTATACTGTGACAACATTCAATGTACCCGGTTTTGGAACAATCTATGTATAGTGACATCTCATACAGTTTGGGGAAACACATGAAGGGCTCTGTGCACTTGCATGTCTTAAATGAAACAAGAACGTAAAAATAGTAGACCAACACCCCAGTATTGACACCCGCTGTACATGGTGCAAAACTCCAGGGCGTTTCCTAGACCCCTACAACAATGTACTTCATCCCAACTATACAGTACTTACACCATAGGAAAGTGTGAAAATATGACTGTGAAACTATACCTAGTGCAGAAATCATTACATGGTACTGGTCATAGATTACTGGCAACACATACCCAGGCAGTTTTACACTCTAATGACGGGTGCAACCAGCCGGGGGTATGGTGACATTTGCCCAACGTGCCATTACAGTTACTTTGGGGCAAGACAAAATGTGACACTAAAGGTACTGGTGCAAATTTGAATATTACACTCTCGTCACGGAAACTGCTGGCACTACAAATTCGGTAAAAAAGACTGTGGAAAATAGATGATTGAAATACCTCTTTTTTACACTAATAGCTGGACGGTGAACAAAGCAGTACTGTGAGACACTACTTAGCATGTATTTGGCAACACTTGCCATTACTGTGACACTACATAGATGTACTTGGTGCATACACATGCATGCACTGTTGACACTACATAGCATGTACGTTGCAACACATGCCTATGCACTGTGACACTACATAGCTGTACTGGTTTTCAACACATCCAGTACTGTGACACTACATGCAGTAATGGTGCAACAAAATTTCCATGCACTGTGACACACATAGCATGTACTGGTTGCAACACATGCCAAGTCTGTGACATACATAGCATGTACTGGGCAACACATGCCCAACACTGTGACCTACAAAACATTCTGGGCAAACACATACAAAACACGTGACACTACATTCATGTACTGGGGCAAAAAACATCCAATCTGTGACACCCACTAGAGTACTGGGGCAACACTGCCATGTACTGGACAACATAGATGTACTGGGCAACACATGCCCGTACTGTGAACTACAACATTTCTGGTGCAACACATCCATGCACTGTGGGCACTACATAGCGTAGGTGCAACACATGCCATGCACTGTGACACTCATAGCATGTACGGTGGGAAAACATGCCCGCCTGTGACACTACATAGCATGTCTGGTGCAACACTGCCCCTCACTGTGACACTACATAGGGATGTACTGGTGCAAAAAATCCAAGCCTGTGACACAATGCATGTATGGGAACACATACCAAGCACTGTGACACTACAAGCATGTACGGGGGCAACCTGCCATGTACTTTTGACATAATAGCATGTCTGGTGCAAACACATACCAGCACTGTGACCTACATAGATGTACTGGTGAAAAAATACCAAGTCTGTGACATACAAAGTACTGGGGCAACACATACCAAGCACTGTGACAACTACATTTTCTGGGGAACACTACCAAGCACTGTGACACTACTAGCATTATGGTTTCAACACATAAAGTACTGTGACACTACATAGCATGTATGGTGCAACACATGCCATTACTGTTTGACACTAATAGCATTACGGTGCCAAAACATACCAAACCTGTGACCCTACATAGCAGTACTGGTGCAACACATACCAAGCACTGTACACTACTTTGCTTTAAACGGGCAACACATGCCATGCACTGTGACACTACATAGCATGTACTGGTTGCAACACATGCCAATACTATGACACTACATAGCATGTACTGGTGCAACACATGCCAAGTACTGTGACACTACATAGCATGTACTGGTGCAACACATGCCAAGTACTGTGACACTACATAGCATGTACTGGTGCAACACATGCCATGTACTTTTACAATACATACCATGAAGGCTGACCCTTGGTTTCTTTCTGTTTCATCTACGTATATTCTCTCGCAGCCTCCTCAGGGTAAAGTGTAAACCCCTGCATTGATTGGCTCATGGTGCTTCAGTTTTGCCCTAGTTAGATCCCTTGTGGAAGTGCTGGTTGCGATGGCAACTCTAGTGTTAGCTTGAGCGAATACTTGAGAAACATTCAATGCAACCTGGCTTTTGGAAGAATTATAAGTATAATAATTCTCCAAACAGTGGAGAATTAATATTCTGAAGGGCTCTTTTCTTGCAGTCTTTGATGAAAAAAGAAGAAAAATGTAGATCAGTGAAGGTTTGGTTTATTTATATTCACTCCTCGTCAAGGAACTCTGGTCTACAAATTCGGTATGCTGTTAGGAAAAATCCGATGATGATGCCTCTTTTGATCTTAGTATCTGGACTGGAATAAAAGTGTGTGAGATCATTTTTGTTTGTAGGTTTTCGGTAAACTTGAGCCCTTAAGTCATACTGATAGGAATTCTTTGACTCAGAGTCTTACGACTTCTTAGAGGTAGTTCATGAATGTTTTTTAAAGCCCTTTGTTACAGAACCTACCAGGGGAAATAATCTGCTTGACTTGGTTCTGGCAAACAAAGAGACCCTTGTTAATAATTTAGAAATTACAGAGGAACTTGGCACAAGCGACCACAAATCAATTACCTTTATGTAAAGTAAAAGGACACAAGTGCAACTAATGTGACATTTTTATTGTGGCAACGTTTCGCTCTCCAGGAGCTTTTTCAAGCTTGACAAAGCTCCTGGAGAGCGAAACGTTGTCACAATAAAAATGTCACATTAGTTGCACTTGTATCCTTTTATTTTACATATTGTCGGTAATTCTACCAACATTATTACAATTACCTTTAGCATTCAATGGAAGTAAATTAAAGTAATGGTCCCAGATTTTCGTTTAGCAGATTACAATGTGCTTGGAGAACACTTATCATCTGTGGGCTTGGGTAACGAAGAGAGCTATCAGTATGACAGATTTCTAAACTCTATACATGTTACCCATGTCATATTTATTCCGTATATAGAAGATAGAATATTAATGACCTGAAATGGATAAATAATGGGCTCGAACATCTTGTAGGGCATATTCACATTAAGAAGGGGGATAGAAAGGTGATAAGAAAACCTAAACGGGACTATGAAATCAAAGTTGCTGAGGATTCGAAACCTGACCAGGAATATAGAACAAAAGTTAGAGAAAAGATACATCCCTTTAAAAATAACTCTGGGCATCTTACTAACGAGGGGAATAAAATGTGCTCGTGTTATAATTATTATTTCCTCTCGGTTTTCACACAGGAAGACATTAACAATGTCCCAGTTATTAATTTTTATAATGAGCCTGTACACGATAGATGCGTTGTGACAGTCACTAGGAATATGGTAATCAAACAGGTAGACCGATTAAAGCAAAGTAAGTCCCCTGGCCCTGACGAACTTTTTCCAAAGTTCTTAAGGAGTGCATAATGGAACTTTGTGAACCATTAACTAACATTTTAAATATATCTCTTCAAACAGGTGTAGCGTCAGAAATGTGGAAGATATCGAATGTAATTCCTATTTTTAAAGCAGGAGAAAAGTCATTACCGTCAAATTACCGCCCAGTAAACCTGGCCTCAATTGTAGGAAAATTACTAGTCAATTATAGCTCATCTTGATAAACATAATCTGATAAATGATACTCAAGCATGGATTCACGAGAGGCTGTTCTTGCCTAACTAATTTACTAACTTTCTTCAGTAAAGCTTTTGAGGTAGTTGATCACGATAAAGAATTCGAAATTATTTGGATTTTAGAAAGACTTTTGACAGAGGACAACTCTAGAGATTGATAAAGAAAGTGGCAACTCAGGGCAATGGGGGAAAAGTGCTCTCATGGATCAAATCAGCGGCGTTCCACTTCTTACTGCACATCAATCATCACAAAAGTGCAGCATATTTGCGGAGATAGGGCTTATATACTGGTGAGAGATGAGATGGAGCAGTGGTAGGCCCATTGTTGTTTATAATATGACCTTGGCGAGGGAATTACTAGAGACATTACCAAATTCGCTAATGACACGAACGTAGGCAGGAAAATTGATTCTGCGGAAGTTGTCATTGAACTTCAGGAGGAGTTAGACAGACTCATGTCGTGGTCAGAAAAGTGGCAGATGCAGTTCAGTGTATATAAATGAAAAGTTCTAAAGCTCGGCAATGTCCATAACCCTAGCCCTTATATATTAAATAATGTAGAACTTAGCTGTACAGAATGCAAAAAAGGACATGAGGGTTATGTAACAAAGCTTAAGCGTACGTAATAAGGCAAACAGATTACTGGGATTTATATCAAGAAGTATTAGCAACAGAAGACCATCGGTTATATTACAGCTCTACACCTCATTAGTAAGATCTTATTTAGATTATGCAGCTCAGTTCTGGTGTTCGTTATACAGAATGGAAATCATTCAGCAAAGAATGACGAAATTAATACATAGCAGTAAAAATATTTCGTATGAAGAAAAGACTGAAGTCCCTTAAATAACATTCTTTTGTAAGACGCAGAATGAGGGGAGACATGACTGAAGTTTATAAGTGGAAGATGGCTATTAACAAAGGGGATATCAATAAAGTTTTGAAGATATCCCTCCTGGAGAGAACCTGCAATAACGGATTCAAATTAAATAAGTTTAGATTTAGAAAGGATATAGGAAAGTATTGGTTTGGAAATAGGGTAGTTGATGAGTGGAACAGTCTGCCTAGTAGGGTTATTGAGGCTAAAACCTTAGGCAGTGTCAAATTTAGGCTCATTAAATACATGACTGAGAGGTTGGATTAAAGTGGGACTTACACACGAGTTAAAAGGGTTATCAAAGCTTATTGCTTCTCTAGCACTGTAAATGATTTGGGCAAATATTTTTGTTAGTGGGTTTGGATTTAATATTTATTTGCCTAGTATGGGCCAATAGGCGACCTAGTATGGGCCAATAGCGACCAGTATGGGCCAATAGGCCCATACTGGTCGCTTCTCTGGTAATTAACACCTGATTGGGTTGTTGCTGGTGGTAGCTGGACAAGCCTACTCGTATAGATTTTTTTTTGGGGGGGAGGGGAGGCTCACACTTGCAGAACTTGCATTTGTGCAGATTATAAACCAGCAGCAATTAGGATCAGCTTTCCTTAATCGTAATTTTTTTTCCTCGTTAATTTAGGTTCTATGGAATACCAATTTGAATAATTTCTTAACTGCAACTCTATAAGTATGGAACATTTTAGAGATGTTTTGAACGTATGAAAGTTGACATAAAATATCGTAAATTAATAAATTAAACGTAATCAAAATAATTTCACGTTGAATATATTGAGACACTTATGCAACATATGGGAATCTTTATTGAGGAAACGTTTCGCCACACAGTGGCTTCATCAGTCCAATACAAAGCAGAAAGGTGTAAGGAGAGGAAGAGTTTGAGGTAATCAGTCCATCAGCCTGGAGTCGATGTGTTCAGTCCATCAATCTTGTAGAATGTACAGCATAGGGCCGTAGACGTGGCTTATATACTGTAGTCAGGTGAAGACCTACATCGACTAGTGGATGGTACCACTATAACCCCAGTGTTGATTCGACGAGAGTAAATATTTGTTAAAATGAATTGTAAATCTTCTGCTTTAAATTCGTTCTTGGTTATCGTGAACACAAGTGTAGGTGGCATGGATTATGAATGAGAGGGAATGATCCATGTACCGCGGTGTGTGGATCAAAGGGATGGGTAGCTCCAATTACTTTTATCAGAAGTCCTACACCAGTATCGAAGCATCCACTTATAAATGTCTTGCATTGCCCCTTCAAAGTACCGCTCTTTTGTATTACAATTTCTTCTTCTCTTTCACTCTTTCTACTTCGTTTTTTGTGTATCAAAATTGATCGCCATTTCCTTTTTTAAGTTTTCTGTCTTTCTTTCCTCTCTACACAATTGTGCAACTAGGTTAGGTTAGGTTAGGTTAAGTGTTCCTACTTTAATTACAAGCAAAGAGCTGTTATCTGCCTCAGCTCACTTGTAAACACGTGTTGTTCTGGGACATACAACTAGGGAATATGATGAAGATGTAGCCATCTGTGGGTTAGCTATTTAACTTGGTTAACCAATATCATTTCATTGATGTCTTTTTGTTGGACGAACGTGTTCCAGACTCGAGTCATCCTAGGAATAAATGGTTTCTGATAAAGTGATGATCTTGAGAAGTGTACATACCACTGCTCCAGTATTATCATTATGTAAAGTAAAAGGACACAAGTGCAACTAATGTGACATTTTATTGTGGCAACGTTTCGCTCTCCAGGCTTGATAAAGCTCCTGGAGAGCGAAACGTTGCCACAATAAAATGTCACATTAGTTGCACTTGTGTCCTTTTACTTTACATATTGTCGGTAATTCTACCAACTTTATTACATTATCATCATGGCTCCTAGAAACCATCATTTGTGTTTCTCAGTGCCAAATTTAACTTATTTTCCCCAGGCTGATATAACTGTAAGCTGCTGATTAATGTAACTTAGAGCAGCTGGTACTTCTTCTTTGTGACAAGTTAAGGTCATAGTACAGTCGTCTGCATATGAATGGAATTCTGGTATGACTTACGGGTCATTGAAGTAGACATTCCACTACAATGGCCTACATACACTTCCCTGTGGAACACTGTGATACACTGTGGTACACTGTGGCACACTGTGGAACACTGGTACCAGCACAGGGGTCAGGGGAGATATGATAACGAAATATACAGCACTGCGCGGAATAGACAGAGTGGACAAAGACAGAACGTACCAGAGATGGGACACAGAAACAAGGGGTCACAATTGGAAGTTGAAGACTCCTATGAGTCAAAGGGATGTTAGGAAGTATTTCTTCAGTCATAGAGTTATCAGGAAGTGGAATAGCTTAGAAAGTGACGTAGTGGAGGCGGGAACCATACATAGTTTTAAGACAAGGTTTGATAAAGCTCAGGGAGCAGAGAGAGGATCCAGTAGTAATCATTGAAGAGACGGGGCCAGGAGCTATGACTCGACTCCTGCAACCACAAATAGGTGAGTACAGTGTCTTGACTCAGTCAACAAGTTATCTCTCATGATATAGATAAATGGGTTAGAAAACCGACAAGTTGATAAATGAGACACTTGGTGAAATGTTTAGGTATCTTTATTCTGGAAACGTTTCGCCAGCCACTGACTTCTTTAGTCTAATGCAGATATCCATATGTTGCACAGGTGTCTCATTTATCAAGTTCTCTTCGTAATTTTTTTTCTCGACCTCCCATCCTCTTTCACTCGCATTTCTTCCGTCTTTTCATCAGATCATTATTTCCTCCATCCATCACCTCTTTCCTCTCTACTTCCCTCCCTCCCTCCTTCCCTCATTCCATTACTTTTTTCCTTCCTTCCTCTGTCTCATCTGCACTCTCGTCTTTTCTCCATGTCTCTCTACATTTCTCCCTCTCACTTAAAATTCCCTCTTTCCTTTTTCTAAACTCTTTTACCTAGCCTCCCTCTCCTTTCCCTCTCTTCCTACTTCCTACCCTTCGCATTTCCTTCTCACACCCTCTCCTTCCCTTTTCTGTTCCCACCTTTATTGAATCTATCCTTCCTTCCATCTAACCTATACCCTCCCTTTTTCTCTCTCACCTACTCCCATCTTCGTCTATTATTCACCCTCTCTCCTCTTCCAACACCCCTCCGACCACTCCCTTGGGAGTGCGAAAACCCACAATTTTAACACAGTTTGTGCAGAGTTCTGAGGTCGTTACAAAATAAGACGAGTGTGTCGTCCTTACGCACGTTCCTTCCATCTTGAACGTTGTTCTCAAAGTTTCCAGGAAAAAACAATCAGAGATGAAGAAGAGAATGTGCGAGAGTCGAATGAAAACTGGATTATAAACCTTGGAAAGTGTGGTAACTTTCCCTAGTCAGATGGCGTGTTGCAAGGCTGCTGGATTGGTTTATATTAAAGGAAATAGAGCTCTGTTTCCATTTACCAATCAGTTATGATTACGGTTTATGGGTTGCTTATACTAGATGTATTTCTGTTCCAGGGAGATGCGGGAAAGGCATCCCCCATATTGCATAAACTCAATCTCCTCTACCACACTGCACGTGATTGGAATTTTGAAAAGTGCGTCGTAAGTCTGTAACTCATTTTTATATTAGTGTAGAAGATATGAAGTAATGAGAATAGGTATTCATAAAAAGAAATTGGGAAATTATTTTCCACCTAAATAGAAGAGCAATGGCAAAATTGAATTTAAATGGTCTAAATCTAATTCAGACTTTCCACTAAGAAACACCACCATTGAAACTAAAGAGAGCAGACGCCATCTTGCTTTCTTAGAGACATTATCATTAAATACAACAACACATTGAGCTTGGAGTTGCTCAGAAGTTACATTATCAGCGTAGAAGGGATGAAGGTAATCGGAACCGACATCCAGAAATTAACGCACGAAAAGCATTATTAAAAATCTAACTTCTTCATCAACCAAAAGAAAATTGGGACTTCCAGGGGTCAAAATCGGACAAAACTTTTAAATAAATACATAGATAAGCAAAGCAGTAAGCAAGCAAGTATGTATGTAAATAAATTAGTAATTATGAAAATAAATTAGGAAATTTTATTTGTTTTTGGCACATTACAGCAAATTCTTTATAATGAACTTGAAGACACATATTAAAGACATGCAAAAGCTCATTAAGTAATTAAGAAATTTAACCGAAGATAACCCAATAAACTCGAACGGTCTGATGTATTTCTGGTCAGAAAAGATTTCCACTTAGCAGAAACCAGTTTGATAAGATAAATAAATGGTTTCCATTGAGGGAAATTTATATACATTAAAAGCTTGAAGGTGTCCATAGGTTTCATTCTTAGTATTAAACATGATCCAACATATGAATAACACAAAGGCACAGTACCGTGACTGGAACAATACACAAATAACCCGCACATAGGAGAGAGGAGCTTACCACGACGTTTAGATCCGACTTGGACCATTTACAAAGTCACACTAACGAAAAGTAGAGAAGGGAGTATATATAGGCCAGCAGACAGGGACGGGACAAGAATGGTAGTAGGAAAGGAGGAAGAGAGGTAGTGGAGACAGTCAGAGACTAAGAAAGAGGAGCACTGCAAGGGAGCTAGGAGACCACAAAGGGTAGGAACAAGAACACAGGGAGGGGGAATAATAATAATGGACCATACACTCAAGGCAGAAGAAATAAAGAAAACTCAAAGGAGAAAGTGGAAAGAGGAAAGGGGAAGAGGGAAAAGGAAAAAAAGAATCAGGTTAAGTCAGGGGTGTTCTGAATTTTGGAGAATTTTACAATGTAATGGGAAAGAAAGGCATCTACAGAGACAAAGCCACGACTAAGATTCATACAAGGCAAGTTGTGTATAAGGGAGGATTCAATCAGACGGCGGCTGTTAAAGTTAGAAGTAAGGTAGACAGTTTTAGCAGAAGACTAATCAACAGGATGACTGTGATCTCTGACAAGACAGAAAAGAGTATTGTTGTCGTCGGCAAGCCTAACACTACTTTTGTGCTCCCTGAGTCTGTCATAAAGAGATCGGCCAGTTTCTCCAAAGTACTGAAGAGGACAGGAGGAACAAGAAATAGAGTAGACACCAGGAGCATCTATAGAGGGAGGTGAGGTATGAACTAGATTAGTGCAAAGAGTGTTAGTCTGGCGAAAAGTAAGTTTGATGTCTAACAAACGGAGAGAGTTGTTGAGATTAGAAAGACTGGAAATATAGGGAAGGCAAAGAATAGAGTTCACAGGAGTAGAGAGTTTGGGAGAGAAGAAAGTCCGTTTAGCACGTGAGAAAGCAGTGTCTATGAAATGGGAAGGGTAGCCAAGACGGGAAAATGAATTACGAAGAGTGGAAATTTCTGATTCAAAGAACTGAAGATTACAAATGCGGAGAGCGAGGACAAAGAGGAAGCATGATAAGAAAAGTAGTGAATGTGCATGCCACTGTGCTTAGGCTTGCGGTAAAGGGAAAAAAAGCAAAACCTGTATCTGAGCGGTGGATATGAACATCAAGGAAGCAAGGAAATAGATTCTCATTCAGCTTTAACTTAATGGAAGGGGCAAGATTATTAAGGTCATCAAGAAATGATTAGAAGAGACTAGATTCATGAGGCCACAGAGCAAAGATGCTATCAACATAGCGGAGCCAGAGTGAAGGTCGCACATTGATGGTAGGAAGAAGAACAATCTCGAAGTATTCCATGTAAAGATTAGCAAGGACAGGAGAGAGAGGAGAGCCCATAGCGACACCGATATTTGTGAATAATATTTACCTTGGATAAGATCAAGAAAGACTTCAGTAGGTATAAGGAGATGAAGTAACACTTCATTGGCCTTCGCTCTGAGAATATTAAGGACATCATCAAGAGGGACAATTTTGAAGAGGGACTCAACGTCAAGACTAAGCATATTACAGGTCGGGAGAGAGCGAACCTGTTCAATGAAGTCTTGAGAGTGACGGAGGTGGGCAGGAGAAAAAGTACCAAGAAAGGGAGTGAAGGTTTTGGCCAGCCAAGAAACAAGAGAATAAGAGACAGAACCACTAGAGGATATGATGGGACGTAAAGGAATATCAGGTTTATGAATTTTGGAAGGCCATAGAAATAGGGCACAGGGCGACAAGTGAAACTAAACCGTTGAACAAGGTCAGTGTCAGGACAGAGGTCGGAGAGAGTCCTCAGTTTTTTTGTTGAAAGTTCCCTTGATGAGATCAAGAGGGTTGGAAACGAGAGGAGTGTAGGTACGTGAGACTGAGAGCAAGACATCAGCTTTACGGAAGTAATCCTAGCGATCAAGGATAACTACCGAATTACCTTTGTCAGAAGAGAGAATGACAATGTTAGAGCAAGTTGATAGCTAAACGGACTTTCTTCTCTCTCAGACTCTCTACTCCTGTGAGCTCTCCTGTCCTCTGCTTTCCATATATTTCCAGTTTTTCTAATCTCAGCAAATTTCTCCGTTCCTTAGACATAAAACGTACTTTTCGCGAGACTAACACTCTTCGCACCAATCTAGTTCATACCTCTTCCCCCTCTATAGATGATCCTGGTGTCTATTCTGTTTCTTGCTCCTCCTGTCCTCTTCAGTACTTTGGAGAAACTGGCCGATCTCTTTCTGACAGACTCAGGGAGCACAAAAGTAGTGTTAGGCTTGCCGATACCAACAATATTTTTTCTGTCACATCAGAGATCACAGTCATCCTATTGACTGGCCATCTGCTAAAACTGTCTTCCCTACTTCTAACTTTCACAGTCGCCGCCTGGTTTAATCCTCGCTTATACACAACTTTCCTTGTATGAATCTTAGTCGTGACTTTCTCTCTGTAGACGCCTTCCTTTCCCATTACATTGTAAAATGCTCCAATCTTCAGAACACCTTTGACTTAACCTGATTATTTTTTCTAATTATCCTCTTCCCCTTTCCTCTTTCCTCTTTCTCCTTTGGGACTTTTTCCTTTCTTCTGCCTTGGGTGTTTGGTCCATTATTATTATCCCTCCCCCCCGTGTTCTTGTTTCTACCCTTTGTGGGCCCCTAGCTCCCTTGCAGTGCTTCTTTTTCCTAGTCTTTAATTCCACTAGTATTACTGCAACCTCTACCACTACCTCTCTTCCTCCTTTCCTACTACCTCTCTTGTCCCTTCCCTGTCTGCTGGCTTTTATACTCCCTCCTTCTCTCCTTCGTAAACTCTTCTCTCCTGTGTGCGGGATATTTTTGCAAAATTAAACAAAATTTATATCTACAAAGCCAATAGCAATGGAGCGTTCTATGTCATACGATGTCTCAGCCAAACCAGACTGATTCCTTTCATCTCAGTCTTCAACTTCCAATTACAACCTCTTGTTTCCGTGTCCCATCTCTGGAACATCCCGTCTTTGTCCACCTTGTCTATTCTGCGCAGTATTTTATATGTCGTTATCATGTCTCACCTGACCCTCCTGTCCTCCAGTGTCGTCAGGCCGATTTCCCTCAACCTTTTTTCGTAGGACAATCCCTTTAGAACTGGAACTAGTCTTGTTGCAAACCTTTGCACTTTCTCTAATTTCTTGACGTGCTTGACCAGGTGTGGATTCCAAACTGGTGCTGCATACTCCAGTATGGGACTGACGTAAATGGTATGCAGAGTCTTGAACGATTCCTTACTGAGGTATCGGAATGCTATTCGTAGGTTTGCCAGACGCCCGTATGCTGCAGCAGTTATGTGATTGATGTGCGCCACAGGAGATATGCTCGGTGTTATACTTACCCTCAGATCTTTTTCCTTGAGTGAGGTTTGCAGTCTTTGGCCATCTAGACTTTATTGTGTCTGCGGTCTTCTTTGCCCTTCCCCAATCTTCATGACTTTGCATTTGGCAGGGTTAAACTCAAGGAGCCAGTTGCTGGACCAGGCTTGTAGCCTGTCCAGGTCTCTTTGTAGTCCTGCCTGATCCTCGTCCGATTTGATTCTTCTCATTAACTTCACATCATCTGCAAACAAGGACACTTCTGAGTCTATCCCTTCCGTTATGTCATTCACACATACCAAAAACAGCACAGGTCCTAGGACTGACCCCTGTGGAACCCCGCTTGTCACAGGCGCCCACTCTGACACCTCGTCACGTACCATGACTCGTTGTTGCCTCCCTGTCAGGTATTCTCTGATCCATTGCATTGCTTTTCCTGTTATGTGTGCCTGATCCTCTAGCTTTTGCAGTAACCTCTTGTGAGGAACTGTGTCGAAGGCCTTCTTGCAGTCCAAAAAAATGCAGTCGATCCACCCCTCTCTCTCTTGTCTTACTTCTGTCACCTTGCCATAAAACTCCAGTAGGTTTGTAACACAGGATTTTCCTTCCCTGAAACCGTGCTGGTTGTCAATTATACACTTGTTTCTTTCCAGGTGCTCCACCACTCTCCCCCTGATGATCTCCATGACTCTGGATACTATACACGTTAGTGATACAGGTCTGTAGTTTAGTGCCTCATGTCTGACTCCCTTTTTAAAAATTGGGACTACATTTGCCATCTTCCATACCTCAGGGAGTTGCCCAGTTTCAATGGATGTGTTGAAGATCTTAATGGCACACACAACATCTCTGTTCCCTCTCTAAGGACCCACAGAGAGATGTTGTCTGGTCCCACAGCCTTTGAGGTGTCAAGTTCACATAGCTTTTTCACCTCCTCCTTGGTTATGTGTACCTCATCCAGCACTTGTTGGTGTACCCCCCCTGTTCTGATTTCCTTGAGTCCTACTGTTTCCACTGTAAATACTTCTTTAAATCTCGTGTTGAGCTCCTCACATACCTCTCAGTCATTTCTTGTGAGCTCCCCCTCACCCTTCTGTCTGATTACCTGGTCCTTGACTGTTGTTTTCCTCCTGATGTGGCTATACAACAGCTTCGGGTCAGACTTGACTTTCGATGCTATGTCATTTTCATATTGTCGCTGAGCCTCCCCTCTTGTCTGTGCATATTTGTTTCTGGCTCTTCGGCTAATCTCTTGATTTTTTTGAGCTCTGTGTCTTCTGTACCTTTTCCATTCTCTAGTACACCAAGTTTTTGCCTCCCTACACCTTTGGGTGAACCAAGGACTCGTTCTGTTCTTCCCATTATTTCTGTTTCCCTTGGGAACTAACCTCTCCTCTGCCTCCTTGCATTTTGTTGCCACATAGTCCATCATTTCTTGTACTGGTTTTCCTGTCAGTTCCCTCTTCCACTGAATGTCTTGTTGGAAGTTCCTCATGCCTGAGTAGTTCCCCTTTTTGTAGTTTGGTTTTTCCCATCCTATTCCTGCTACTCTCTCCACTTGAAGCTCAACTATGTAGTCAAAGCACAGAACCACATGATCACTAGCTCCTAGGGGCCTTTCATACATAATATCGTCGAGGTCCGAACTACTCAAGGTGAAATACAAGGTCCAGTCTTGCTGGATCTCCTCACCTCTCTCTCTGGTAGTGTCCTAACATGTTGGTGCATGAGGTTTTCCAGCACCACATCCATCATCTTGGGTCTCCATGTTTCGGGATCCCAATGGGGCTCCAGGTTTTCCCCCGTCAATCTCCTTGTGATTGAAATTACCCATAACTAGTAACTTTGCTCCCCCCATGTGTGCTCTTCTGGCCACCTCGGCTAGTGTGTCGACCATTGCTCTGTTGCTCTCATCGTATTCTTCTCTTGGCCTCCTGCAGTTCTGTGGTGAGTTGTACATTACTGCAATTTTCACCTTATGTCCCTCAGACTGTGTGTGTGTGTGTGTGTGTGTGTTTGAAGCTCACCTAAAGAGGCATTGTAAATTTGACAGTGAAGCCAGCTTATTTTATTAGAAGTTACAAATTTATGAACTCGAATTAGAAGTCAAGGTTTCGTTTGGTAAATACCATCAACACTTAAAGTTTGAAGCCATTTATAAATGCTGTCTCCAGTAATAGATCTGAATCAATCTACTCTTCTTTGTGTTTAACAAATTCATTTAAATATATGTCTTAAACTTCTCAGATGTTGATTACCAAAACGCTAAGTAGACGCTTGACTTCATTTTCTTCCTACCGCCGGCACACAAGTGAGCCTCCAACCCTGGTCACCAGCTATTCCAGTCTTCACCTTGCAGTTACGTAGGCAACCTAACGTTTTGAGCGTCTGTAGCTGAATGATCGACGATAAAATACTATAGATGGATCTTGACAAGCTGCTGGACTGGTCTGACAAGTGGCAATTAGAATTTAATTTTAGCCAATACAAAGTTATGAAAAATTGGGAGCAGCAAAGACAACAAGGAAACAGAGCATAAGCTTGGGGGACGATGTATGCAAGCCTCCCTAAAAGCAGACCTTGGAATGAGCATAATCACTAAGCATTTCATTTGAACACTTCAACTATATAACCACTGCACCAAACATGAGACTGGTAAATTTAAATGTAGAAGGTATTCTCAGCCCTATTTATCGTTAATGTTAGGTCCGTCTAGAGGCATGCAGCACCGGTAAGAATCCCGTATCTCATTAAATAAGTAAATACACGAAAAAATGCAGAGGATTACTACGATTTTAGTCCAAGAGCTGGGGAGTATGATTTATGAGAAGAGGCTACAGGAGCTAACCTGACAACATTAGAGGAGAGAAGGACAAGAGGTGATGTGATTATAACGTACTGATGTGGACAGGACGAGTCTGCTAGAGAGGCAGGACGAAGGTACAGGAAAGCACAGCTGGATGTTAAAGACACAGTTCAGTCACTGGTATGTCAGGAAATACTTCTTTAGCCTTGGCATTATCAATTGAAGTAATAGAGGTGTGATCCATAGAGAGTTTAAAAAATAATCAATATAGGGATCACGCAGTCAAACGAGAGGCAGTACCGGGAGCTAAGACTTGACTCATGCAGCCACAGTTAGGTGAGTATAATTAAGTGAACACACACACACACACACACACACACACGTGAGACAGTATCCATAAACAGTTCCTAGAATCTTCAGAGCGGTAATTGTATGTGACAGTCAATGAACATACCTACAAGAGTATACCAAGGTTTCCAGTCCGGAGAAAATTGCAATTTAAGTTTGAAAGTAGGTGTTATTACTGGAATCCTGAGTGAGGGGCAGGGAGTGGCTGGTCAGTGCTGCAAACAGCAGTTTTGATACAATTACAAAAAAAAGCAATTAATACGTCGAGGGTGTGACCAATAATCTGAAAAAAGTGCAGATATCTCATCAGCGTTGGCTGCAGTGCAGTGTTAAAGTCGTTCAGGAGTGATATAGAAAAAGAAAGATAAAACAAACTAGTGAGACAGTCTCTGATAGTTGGTGTTGCGGAAGTGGGATGTGAATGCATCTTATATCATGTACTGATGGGATTGTCAACGACAAAAATGGAATTTATGATAGGAAGAGGAAATAAGTGACACATTTATTGCGACATTATCAGAAAACACCACGAGGAGGATTTTAACGACGCCTGTGGAAAATTGCATTTATCTGAATGTAACTCATTATGTACATAACAGTAAATGATAACAAAGATAATTATTATTTATTAAAGTTACATAGACAAGTAGGAATTTGGGACACCTAGGTCACAAAAAATATCCCCCTTCGATACCTGCCACTGTCATATCCACAAGTTGCTCTAGACCTATTAATTACAAATGAAATGTACATACACCAGGAATGCTGGTAAATATATAAATTTGTGGACTGTATATTAAAATTAAAAAAAGGATTATATATACACACATTTATATAACAGAAGGAGAATATATCTTAATCATAACACTCACCAATTTGACTGGAGATTAATGTGTATCATACTCAGAAAACCTCACTGTCTATCTATGAAAATAACACTGGCCAAGTTACAACATAAGACTTATCTGAGATTCCTGGAGCTGTCTTGTCCAGTCGCCTGATATCTCAAGTTATGCAGGAATGCACATCCAACAATTTCGCCTCCTATTTGAGAGGTGTCAACCCAATTTTACCTCTAGAGCACGAAAATTTTTCACATTATTAATTAACGTCTGTTACTCTCAATTCAAAACAAACAACAATGGTGAGTGTCGTCTGCGCAGGCGCAGGTTCCCATTTTCAATAACAATTTTTATTAAATACAACATAGGCCATCTATTTACCTATAAATTACCGTATTTCTAGAAAATATATACAGTATTTTCCATACTGCGGGCGGCCGGAGTTCGTTGCTAAACGACTCAAATTACTCCTTCCTTTAGGAGACGATTCCAGCCGGTTCTGGCTTGAGTGGCTGTTCTCCAAGTAGGTCTTACTGCGATTTCATCTTCCGGCATCACTTGGTCAGCGTTATTTTCCATATCACTCGTATCACTTTCCCTCAGATTTTCATTTACGTTTGATTGAACACCTAATTCCAAGGGAATCAATTTATTAATTGTGCATAAACTTTCCTGGCCACGACACAACACTCTGACATTCCTGACAACACCTTGTGCATCTGGGTACAATGTCAATACTTTGCCCAGAGGCCACAATGTTCGATGTTGTTCAGTATCAATCAACACAATGTCACCTGGTTGAATGTTCTGTCGATTTGCTGCCTCTGTCGCACCATAAAAGTGTTCACGTAGTGTAAGAAGATATTCCTTACGCCACACATTAGACCAATGATCAATTACATTATTTAACATTTTAAATTTATCACGCAACACTGCTGTATCATTGTAATCTTCATCACTTTCTTCCGGATTATCTCTATAGACAGGAGCAGCTTCCATTTTCCTTCCACATATTAGGTGAGAAGGTGTTAATACATCTGCATCAGGTGTATCACTCATGTACGAGAGAGGCCTATTATTTATACGATTTTCCGCCTCCACTAACACTGCATGGAAATCTTCCAAATTAATTATCTTCCGGTGTAGTACTTTACGGAGACACCACTTCACTGTGCCTATCAGTCTTTCGTACAGCCCCCCCCTGCCAAGGGCTCTAGAGATAATAATTTCCAGGTACAACCCTCGCTGGTTAACAGAGATTGAACATCGTTACTATTATTTAATTCTATCAAGTGTTGAGCACCTGCTACAAAATTTGTGGCATTATCCGAAATCATCAACCTCAGACAGGATCTCCTAGCTGCAAATTTTCGAAACAGCTGTAAACTGTTCTGCAGATAAGTCCTGTGCCACTTCTAAATGAACTGCTCTAGTAGCAGTATAGGTGAGCAAACAAACACACTTTCAGTGGAACACCATCTGAATTACCTGTCAAAATTATTGGACCACTATAGTCTACACCTGTTACATCAAATGGTTTCACTAATTGTACACGCTCCTTTAGCAATGGTGGAGGACCTGGGTACATATAGGATCTCACATCCACACGGCGACATATTACACAAGATTTAATCACCCTTTTTACATTTTGCCGTCCTTGTGGAATCCAGAAAGTTTCCCTAATACAACTTAAGGTATCTTGTACCCCACCATGCATTACATTTTTATGGGCATTTAGAACAATTAAATTTGTTAGATGATGAGTTTTTGGGCAGTAAGATAGGGTGTTTTAGCATAATCACCCAATTCAGCATTTTGTAACCTACCTCTGCACCTAATTGCATTGTTCTCTAAATACAGCCCCAATTTCTCTATTATGGAAATTTCAAAATTTTTTTTTTTCCATCATCTTTTAATCCATTTCCGTGATTTCCCTCTGTACCCTCTATTTCCAATATTCAAGGGGATGTGAAAACTATTTGAGAATTCATCTTTTTTTAGAAATTTAAAACCTTTTTAGTTACTTTGTTAGTTTGGGTAAAGAAAGAATACCTTTTATATCAATGGCAAAGGAAAGGACAAACTTTGGGCGGTGTACAGAAATTTCAACAGGAGCAAATACCCCTTTTTGTACAGGCCAATTACTTTATTTACCAACCAGCTCGGTCCTTTAAACCATATACAGTTTTACAAATTTGCAAAAGAAAAACCTCGAGACAAAAATCACTGGTTTTCCCTCACCGGTAAAAATTTTTTAAATTTTAAACTAGTTTCCCCAAATTTTATTCTTTGCATCCTTTAAATTTGGGGCCCCTGTTTTGAGTACAAAATTTTTGTTTCCATTACTTTTTTCCATTTTTTGGTCCTTTTATCGCCCAAAATTTACAGTGTAACTAATATTTATCCTGCAACTTATTTTATTAATTACAAATTTGAACCTACATAAATGACTTTTAATTCCAACTGAGGAAAGGAAACACTAATATGATTTTTTAAAATTTGTATTTAGATGCTTTAGGAAATAGTATATTCATAAAAATTTATTTTAAAACAAATAGAGGGATTTTTAGTAAACTGTGTAGATGAGACTGAAGAGTTTATGATTTCACATTAGAATTAAAAAAAATTCTTCTTGAAAAAGTCAGGCTTTGAAAATTAAAATGGTAAACCGGCGTTAATCGTCTGCTCCAAAAAATAAATGTTTTTGCCAAACCCCAGAATTATTTTACCTGTATTTATCCTGGAGAAAACTGGGAGGATTTTTGGTCAATTTTTAAAAGCAGCTGGCGACGGGAGTGACCTACCTGTTAACTAAATTATTTTACCTCAAAGGCGGGTAAAGGAGATGACAACTCATAAACATTTCCCAATGTAGTTTCTTAAAAGGGAAGCAGTTGACTTATTGAAAGCCTTTGGAAATATAAAACCAAAGTAGGTTGGATCTAATGAATATCATTGTTAATTTAAAAAACCCCAGATCCCTTACAAAGGTTTACAGCATTTTAAAAATTAAACGGGAGCACTCTCAAAACTTTAAGTAAAAAAAATTTAATTGAAGGAACAGACGGGTTTTTGAGTCCCATAGTCAGTAAATTAAAAATAAAACACTCAAGACCTGAACAAAATCACAAGGGTTTTTTTGGGTCTGGGGGAATAAAAAAGTCTACAAGTTTTAATTGTGCAGTTCAGCCAGCCAACAAACTCATTTTAAAGATGCAACATTAATAATTTCTGGGGATCTGTCAAGTTTCCAAAGGGAAAAATTTCCCAAGGAAATAATCAATTTTTTCCTAAAAAAGTTGCATAGGACTATAAAGTAGCAGGAACAGAAAAATGTTTTCCCCACAAGGAAAAAGAATAAGTACCCTCCTAAGAGTAGCCCAGTTAATAAAAAACCAGCAAGAAAAGAGAGATTGTCTTTTCTGAAGGGTATCTTTTTCTTGAAGGGGGGAAATGCATACAATTCATGGAATGATAAAGTTGAAAGTTTGGAGGAACTTGACAGATGTATAGGTGTTTAGGTAATCACAATGTAAAGGATTGTCATGCCAAATTTAAACAACTGTTATCAATGTCACAATGGAAGACCCATAAGCAGTTAAAGGTCTATATATAATGTTGATAAAAAAGAAATGTTGCAATCCGACACAACAGTGCTTTTTAAAAATTGCTGCTAATGTTTAAAAATAGGTTTGCTGAAAAAGCCTTTCCTGTGTTTCAGTAAAAAATTGATGAAAAAGGATAAACAAAAAATGTAAATGCATTATTGGGCCAGGGAAACCCAGCGACTTTTATAAAACGTAAATGTCTTGATGGGATGAAGGGCAAAAGGGAGTCCCCCAAATTTTAAAATTTTTGGTTTTCTCCAATAAAGGCTCAATTGTTGACACTTTTTAAGTAACTGTCGGTTTGGGGAATGAGAAAAATGTGTTAATAGAATTGTAATAGACTTCCAGAAAAATATTACAAAGGGGGTTAGTAAAGTACGAAGGGCTCTACATAATGTAAATTTGCACCTTCTGGTGTAAATGAAGTTCTTTTGGCCCAATAAAAATTTTGTAAGGACTTATGCTCCTTTGAAAGGGGATGGTAAAGAAAAGTGGTTCACCCTTTTTGAAACTGGGAGGCCATGTAAGTATGGTAGGATTCCTCGTAATAACAATTCATACAAAGGAAAAATACAAAACCATAATGTGTGTCTTATCATGAAATCGCCCCAGATAATTTTTCCATAGAGGATGGGGTTGGCCCGTGGATAAATTGTGGGAAATTTAAAAGATTGGATAAATGTAAAGAGAAAGGGCAGACGATTTTTTACTCGGGAAAAATACCGAGTGATGTAAAATTTTAAAAGGACAATTTCTGGGTGGACTTTTCCCTGGAGAATGAACCATCCAAATTTCCCCCTAATTACAAAATGGGATATGACAAATTTAAAAACTCAGCTTGCGAATTAGTAAGACACCAGAAGTGTTAAGTCATAAAGATATAATTGCTGAGAATTAATTAAAAAATTTTGAAGAGGACCTTCCCGAGCAAGCCAAAATTTAGGCCCATTTGCCCCATCACGGAGTGAAGAAGATTCTAAGATCATTTCTTTTAGGTTGAGTTTAATTGTGTGCCGAGTAACAAAAATGTACCTAGTTTAATAAATGATGTTTATGACAGGTCCGCGTTGACGGGGAAAAATTAGAAAATATCTATTAATTTAGGGTGAAGAATTTTTCCTTTACGGTGACATAAGTAAAGCTTTCCCAAATGGGTTTACAAGAGGGTGACCGGGGGTTTTACCCGCTTCTTATGGCCTAGAATTATTGACCCACTTTGAGCTCTGAAAACCTTTGCTTTAGGGGCGTTTTATTTGGTGTACATCCTGTTGTTCCCATTCAAGCGACGATAAAAGCACATTTAAACTATGGGAAATCCATTGATTAAAATAATGAGCAAACAGTTTTATGTACAATTTCCCGGGGGGTCGCAAATGAAGAGGAACTGTTAAGATTAGGAGGGGCTAATAAAAATAAGCCAAAAAACAAATTGCCTTGAGGGAATGGAAAAAGTAATTCGCCCAAAATTTAAAAGGGCAAAATAAGTAAAAAAAAGTAGATGAAGTGCAAATTTAGTAATAATTGGGTTTAACTTGGGAACAGTTTGTTAAAAGTTAAAACCTAAAAATTACGTAGCCCAATAAATTTTAAAAGAGTTTTTTAGCTGAAGTTTTTCCCAAAAGTTTTGATCCACTAGTTTAGTGTCACCCCTTTCTATAAAAGGGGGAAATTATTAATTCGGAAGCATGGAAATTAAAAATGTGCTTGATGAGACTCTACCTAGGAATTCATAACAGTGGTATGAATAATTAGTGATTTGAAAAAAATCCAATTTTTGTTGGAGTTTCCACCCCAGTTTGGCCCAATCCGATAGGAAAAAGTACTCACCTTTTTTGTGATTCTTTCAAATTGCTTACCTTCAATGTAAATAGTGTTATTTCTCATTGTTATGTCTAAGAAACATAACACTAAGAAATAACACTATTACATGAAGGTAAGCCAATTTTGAAGAAACACAAAAAATGTTTGAGTATCACATTTTTCCTATCTTGATTGGCGCACCTGGGTGGAACTCACATTGGATTTTTTTCATAATCACTTAATTAATTCATCCCACCTGTTAATGATTCCCAGTTAGATCCCTCATCCCAAGCACATTTAAGTTTCCAGCTTCCTAATTAATAATTTCCCCCTCTTATAGTAAGTGACACAAACCTAGGGATCAAAACTTTTGAAACTTCAGCAAGAAGAAGCTCTCTTATGAATTTATTGGGCATACTGTAATTATATAGGTTTTAAACTATTAAACAAATTTCTCAGTAATCCCCAAGTTTAAAAACCAAATATTACTACATTTTGGCAACTTCATCCCACGTAATCTTTACTTATTTTGTCCTTAATTTGGACGAATTTACATTTCCATTCCCTCAGAGGCCTATTTGTGCTTTGCATTTACTTTAATTACCTCTCATAAGTCATTAACATTCCTCTTCAGTTGACCGTTACACACAGGAAATTTGTCCACATATTGTGGTTACGGGGTTTGCTCATTACTTTACTCAATGGACTTTCCACATACTTTAAAGTTGTGATTTATCGTCGCTTGAAGTAGGAACAGACAGGATGTAGCACCAAATAATACGCTCCTAAAGCGAAAGGTTTTCAGAGCTCTAAGTGGGTCAATAGGATTCTCAGCCATAAGAAGCGGTACAATCCCAGGTCAGCCCTTGTAACCCCACTCTTAGAAAGCTTTACTTATGTCAGCCGTAAAGGAATGAAATTCTTCACCCTGAAATTTAATAAGATATCTTCTAATTTTTCCGTCAACGACGGACCTGTCATCAAACAGTCATTTATTAAACTAGGTACATTTTTGTTACTTCTGGCACTACAATTAAACTCAATCCTCAAAGAAAAGATCTTAGAATCCTTCTCTCTCCGTGATGTGGCAAATAGTGACCATAAATTTTGGCTTGCTAAGAGGTACCTCTCACTATAAATTTGATTGACCAGTTTATAGCTCAGCAATTAATCATTATAGACAGTTAACACTTCTGGTGTCTTACTCAATTCGCAGAGCTGAGCCTTTAATTGTCCATATGCCATATTGTAATTAGTGGGCAATTCTGGATGGTTCATTTCTCACAAGTCCACCCTATTCTCCAATTCAAATTTTACATCACGCAGGTATTGTTTCCAGAGTAAAAGAATCGCTGACTTTCCTTCATTTACATTATCCAATGCTGTCTAAGATTCCCCACAATTTTATCCACTGCCGAACACCAATCCTTATGGAAGAATTATACTGGTATGAAAAGACATTTCATGATAAAGACTATCACAGTTATGGTCTTTGTAGTTTCCTCTAGTCATTGATTTGTTATGTAAGAGGATCCTCACCATACATTACATGGCTCCAGCAGTCGTCAATAAGGTGACACCACAGTCTTTAACCATGACCCTTTACAAAGGAGGCTATAGTCCACTGACCTATCAAATATTTATTGGGGCCTAGCAAATCAACACTTACACCAGAAGTGCAAAATTTTACATTATGTGAGAGTCTTTCTGTACTTATACTAAGCCCTACTGTAATAGTTTTACTCTGGAATCTATCTACAATTACTGCATTAACACATTTTTTCTCATTTGCCCAACCTGACAGTTTACATAAACAGTGTCATAACAAGTGAGCCTCTTCTATCTGAGACGAAAACCAGATAATTTTAAAGTTGTGGGATCTCCCATAGGTACTTTCATACCATCAAGACATTTAACGTTTTATAGAAAGTACGCTGGATTCCTGGTCCAATAAGCATTTACATTTTTTGATTTTATGCCTTTTATCATCAATTTTTACCTGTACACAGGTAATGCTACTCAGCATATACCATCATTATTAACATTAGCAGCAATTTTATACATACTACTGTTGTGTCAGGGATTGTCAACATTACCATTATTATCAACATTACCATATAGACCTTTACAACTGACTATAGGTGTCTTCCATTGTGACATTTATAACAGTTGTTTTAAATTTGGCATGTCAATCCTTTACATTGTGATTACCTAAACACCTGATACATCTGTCAAGTTCCTCCAATCTTTCAACTTTTATCATTCCAGGATTTGTATGCATTGGAGGTGGGAACAATTCATAGAAAACTGAGTACCCTTGCAGAAAAGACAATCTCTCTTTTCTTTGACTGTTTCTTATTAACGTGGCTACTCTTAGAGGGTACTTATTCTTCTACCTGTGGAGAATCATTATATCTGAGTCCTGCTACCTTGAATGTACCTATACAACTCTTTTTAGGAATGAAATTTTGATTAGTTACCATTGGGATATTTTATCCTTAGTGAAACGTGACAATACCTCAGAAGTTATTAAGTGTGCATCTTAAAATGAGTTAAGTTGGCTGTTTCTGCCACTGCACAATTAATCTTGTAGATCCTAGTCTTAGGTCCCTCCAGACCAAATTAACCCTTGTGAATATTTGTTCGAGAGTCTGGAATTCGAGTTGTTTTTATAGTTTAATTTATTCTGGTACTATGCACATCAATAACCATCTGATTCCTTCAGAATTATATTTTTACTTAAATTTTGAGAGTGCCTCCATTTAAGTTTAACTGCTGTAAACCTTTGTAAGCTGATCTGAGATTTAAAGTAAGACAAAGATGTTCATTAGATCCAACCTTACTTTGTTCTATATTACCAGAAGTGACTTTCAATAAGTCAACTGCTTCCTTGTAGAATCATCTACATTGGGAATCTTGTATGAGTAATGTAAATCTCCTCTTACCTGTCCTTTTGAGGTAAAATAATTTTGTTACAAACACGATGTCACTCCTGTCATGCACAGCTGCTTAAAAATTGACCAAAACTCCTTCCAGTTTTCTCCAGACTTAATACAGGTAAACGATAATTCTGGAGGTTTTGGCAAAGAGCATGCTTAGTTGTTGGAGCGAGACTGAGTAACTGCCTGGTTTGACACATTTTAATTTATTCAAAGCCTGACTTTTACAAGAAGGAAGCTTTTCTTCTAATTCATAATGCTGATTAATCATAAGATCTACTTCAGTCTCATCTACACCTTTTACTAAAAGCTCCTTTCCTATTTGTTGTAAATAATTTGTATGAATCATATCTATACGAAGCATCTAAATCCAATTTAAATCAATCAGTTATCTGAGTTTCTTGATTCATTAATTCCAAAACATTTAGTGTATGCTTTGTTACATGCCTTTTTACTAGCTTGTCAGTGAGGCATTTTTTTGCCTCTATATTCCTTGTTTGTCTTCTATATTAAATTTTCCTCATTTTTTCAGCCCAGGTATTAAATCTACTTAATAAACACTGATTATGTAACTAAAGTATGCATCTTAAAATGGTAAATAGTACAACTTACCTTTGAATAATTCGCAAGCTACTTGAGCTTAGCAATTATATGTAAGAAAATTATATAAATTTTAAGATGAACATTAATACAAACTTGGCTATCAAATATTTTATTTATACAAAGTTAATAAATCCTTGCCAGATTTGGGCATAGCAAAATTAATAAATATACACAATATAATCCTTTAGCCTACACCCTTGCCATATCAAATAACACACACATCTGAATAAATCTTTGGCCAGAATGTCCTTATCAAAATTATATTGGAAATAATTATAATCCACTATATATAAAGTAAATTGTGAGAACTTAACAGCCACCACCTTCTGTCATTTCCATTTATAATTATTAAGTAATTAACTAATTAATGACTTCATAATACCTCCGGTTTCAAGAAGGACCATCCCGGCAAATTAAATTTTGGAAAATTGTCATTTAACTGACAGTAACCATTATGTCAAAACAGTAATGATACAAAGATTATTATTATTATCAAAGTTTACATATACAATAGGAATTTGGGACACCTAGTGTGGAGAATTTTTGCTCCAGAAGGGATAATCACCCCCTTCCAGCCCTTTCAGCCCTGAAGGGCCCAAGCCCTCTTCAGAAGGGGCGAAGTATCTTGTTTCTGCTAGAGTGAGTAATTGATCCCCACAAAAAGAAATGCCGGAGCGTGGTCAAATAACCTCTGCTCCTGCAGTCCAGTTTCATAGTGTATATTATATAAGGAGGACAGTGGCATCTCTTACTTTAGCAGGAACATTTAAGGAAAATCCTGCTCCCACTTTATACCATAGTAAAGATAGTGGACATTGTTGTCTATGCTTAAGAGACAAGAACGAAACATTCTAGCTTTACTTCATCGAGAAGTGGCAAGGAAGCTAGGGGGAGTACTAGGTCACATTTGTTTGGTGCTGGGCAGTGACGGCCATGGAGCACTGTGGCGTCTGCAGATTAACTTGTCTTCACTACGAGTGACACTGACGCCAGGATAACCAACAAAGAACACTGATCTGTGCGTTTAGTTGTGACAAAGTGTCCTCACAAAACACGATAAACACTTACAGAGAATGATGAGCAACTTTCTGAGTTATGTAGTGGTGTGAACAATTATTGATGAAACATTGTAACAACAAGTGTTGCAATCCAACAGAGTGGAGTGCAACATTCTTCCAAAAAACACTATTCTTCAATCAACTCAACGGATATCCGGGGTTAATTACGGGTCAGATACATATACCCCAGGTAAAGTGTTCTAACTCGTGATGACTACTATTGCTGCGCAGTTGATAATAAAATCGTGATCATCACTTATCATAAACCCCGGAGATATGCGGACCATTTAGTTTTCAAACAAATATACGTACATCGTCAGCACCAGCGTATGAAATATGCTGACATAACACCCCCTAGGGGTAATTTATAATCATGATCAAATTATAT
Source organism: Cherax quadricarinatus (assembly GCF_026875155.1). Classification (NCBI taxonomy): domain Eukaryota; kingdom Metazoa; phylum Arthropoda; class Malacostraca; order Decapoda; family Parastacidae; genus Cherax; species Cherax quadricarinatus. The sequence continues at coordinate 97,666,461 of NC_069403.1, read as the reverse complement.
TTCTTGACAGCCCATGTTGAGATGTTTTCGACAGCTTCTAGACCTCGTCTGCAGGGGGCGGGGCTGTGCAGGCGATGAGTTGTCCTTTTAAGTTTAAGTATCAAGTCTTTAAACTTAACTGTAATGCCATTTCCTCAACAGAAATGGTCGTTTCTCGAACCGGATAAAGACCACAAAACTGTGGTCCAAATATGTTGTACTACAGTGTACAAATAACCTATGAGCAAGGTCCGCAAAAAAGCTGAAAAAACGAGTGTTTCAAGATAAATCAGTATAAATGATCCCCTCCAGACTCAAATCACTAGAGAATGGCAGCCCAAAAGACAAACGGGCGCTCACCAGCCAGCGTTTCCACCCAAAGAAACGGAGCTGGTGACACCCCAACGAAACGGAGCAGGTGACTCACCCACACCCTGCACTCCACTGTCATCCAATCTGCGAGAAAGTGGTGAACCAAGACAACACCCCAACAGATGTTCATTTGTCTATGTGTGGTATTATACACATTTTAATAACTTTATAGACCAAAGTGAAGAGACAAGATTGTGTTAAAGTTTGATTTCTTATAGAGTCAACCTGTAAATTAAAGGAACTTGATATATAAAGTTGTAAGCTTTCAAATATATATTAAACAGTGAAAATTATATATTGTAAGTAATATCACGTGTAATTTATAATCATACAAATTATATTTTCTTTCTTGTACAGCCCATTTTGAGATGGAGTTTTCGACAGCTTCTAGACCCTCGTCTGCAGGGGCGGGCTGTGGCATGAGAATGAGTTATCCTTTTAAGTTAAGTATAAGTCTTTTAAACTTAACTGGTAATGCCATTTCTCAACACCCAGGGCACAAAAAATATCCCCCCTTCGATACCTACCTACTGTCATATCACAAGTTGCTCTAGACCTATTAATATACAAATGAAATGGTACATACACCAGGAATGCTGGAGGTAAATATAGAAATTTGTGGACTGATATTAAAATTAAAAAAAGGATTGATATGTACACACATTTTATATAACCAGAATGAGAACATATCATAATCTAATCACTCACCAATTTGACTGGAGATTAATGTGTATCTTACTCAGAAACATCGACTGTCTATCTATGAAAATAACACTGGCTAAGTTACAACAAGAAACTTATCTGAGATTCCTGGAGCTTTCTTGTCCTTTTGCCTGATATATCAAGTTATGCAGAATGCACAGTCCCAACAATACGCCTCCCTATTCGGAGTGTTCCCAACCCAATTTTAACCTCTCGAGCACGAAAATTCTCACATTATTAATTAACGTCTATTACTCTCAATTCGAAAGAAACAACCATATGGCGAAGTGTCGTCTGCGCAGGCGCAGGTTCCCATATTCGTAACAATTTTATTAATACAATAAGGCCATCTTTTTACCTATAAATTACGGGGGGGGTGGGGGTAGTATTCTGGAAAATATATACAGTATTTTCCACAACGACTATGACGCAGACCCAATACTCATATATATGTGAGCAATTTGGTCAGTGCTCTGTGTGTATACCCAACTGGAAGTAATAGAATCACCTGTACATGTCCATGAGTCGGCCAAGGGTAAGTAGACCAGCCCTGACAGATTATATATAAGTCATTAGGGATAACTAAATAATGCAGGTCTGAATTTTTCAGATACGTGGTCATGCGATTGTATCTATTGTATGTCCCTCCAAAAAAATCTCCATTGATGCACTGAGTAAGTTACAATAGTAAAATTGTAATATAATATGTATTAACATGTAATTAAAATGAGAGGAATTTTTTTTAAATCACTTCCGAAGAGCGGAGCGGCAGCCTAGCATTGCTTAGTTAACCTATTAGTGTGAAAATTTAAGACACATGTGCAGTACATCTGTGTGATCATTATTGCAGACGTGTCCCCATCCAGTGGCTTTATAAAAATACAAATTCTAGACATAACTGGAAGACAGTAGAACTTAAAACAAAAGATGAGGTAATCATCCCTTCAAGCCTTGGAGTTAGTGTCTTCAAACAAGTCCTTGATTTTATTGATAAAGCCCACTGATGGCGAAACGTCTAAAATAAAGATACCCATAAGTTGCACATTTGTCTTAATATTCATCTTGTCGGTATTGTAACATACCATTCATGTAGAACCTATTGGTAGGTGTGTAAAACCTACTACGTATTCACCATTATATAACAGTAATTGTTAGTATGTAATTTATGAGAGTGAGAGATAATTCTAAAAACCTTCATTAAGAGTTTGTAGCCTAAGCATATATCAGATACTCTCCCCATATAACACAACACACACACACACACACACACACACACACACACCCACACACTTTGACTGCAAGAAGGCGTTTGACACAGTTCACACAAGAATAAAAGTGCAAAAACTGAGAACCAAGCAGGGATAACAGGGAGGGCACAACAATGATCAGTGATATACTTGTCATTAAGACAGGCAGGCGAGTAATGTTACGTGCGAGGTTCATAGTGGGCACTCTGTGACCAGCGGGTTCCCACAGGGGTCCGTTCCTTAGTGACCAGTGCTGTTTCTGGTATTTTGTGAACGACATGACGGAAGAATTAAACTCGAGGTGTCCCTGTTTGCAGATGACGTAAGTGTGATGAGAAGAAGTTCATCGATCGAAGACCAGGGCAGAACTACAATGGGATCTGGACTGGACAGAGCTCAGACCTGGTCCAGCAACTGGCTCCTGGAGTTCAAATCCACCAAAGAGCATAAGTCATGAGGATTGGGGAAAGCAAAGAAGACCGCAGACGGAGTACAGTCCTAGGAGTGCCAGAGACTACAAACATCACTCAAGGAAAAAGATTCTGTGGGGTGAGTAATAACACCAGCACATCTCCTGAAGCGCACATCAACCAAACAACAAACTGCCGCAGCATATGCGCCTGGCAAACCCTCAAAACAGCATTCCGACATCTTAATAAGGACGTTCAAGACCATGTACCAACCGGGGGGTGTCCGTTACCCATATTAGAGTATGCGGCACCAGTTTGAAGCCCACATACCTAGCGCAAGCATGTAAAGAAACTAGAGAAAGTGCAAAGGTTTGCAACAAGACTAGGTCCCGAGGTAAGAGGTATGTCCTATGAGAGAGGTTAAGGGAAGATCAACCTGACGAAACACTGAGGACAGTGAGAGATAGGGGGGAGGGGGGACATGATAACAAAACCCGAACCCACCCCCCCCCCCCTTTTTACCAAATACCGAGAGGACAATTACAAGGGACAAAGGGACAAAGTTCCAGAACTGGACACAAACACGGGGACACAGTTGGAAGCTGAAGACACAGAGAATCCAAAGGGATGTTAGAAGTAGTTCTCTTCAGCACAGAGTAGGCAGGAAGTTGGATAGTTTGGGAAGCGAGTAGGTGGTAGGCAGGATCCATACATAGCTTTAAGCAGAGTACGATTATAGCTCATGGTTCATTGGAGAGTGTCCAAGTAGTGACCAGTGAAGAGCGGGCCAGGACTTGGACTCGACCCCCTGCAACTCAACTAGGTGTGTAACAACTAGTGAGTACACAAGACACACACACACACATCACACACACCACACACACACACACACCACACACACACACCCACAGTGAGAGACCCAAGGAACGGAAGAGATCAGTTCTATGTGGCGGGCTCTATCAGCCCCACCTTCCCTTCCCGAACGAAACCGCACCTTCACACACGTCCCTAAATCTTGCCAGGTCTCACTCCCACAGCCCATCAAATACCCAGAATAAAATTTTGGAAAAGAAGCTGCAGTTTTATGGTATACCACCCATACGGAATAAGAATAAGTGTGAGCAACGCATGAAGGAATCAAGAAGGTATCCTCAGAAACTTATACAACACTCACAGGAATATAGAATGAAATGGTTCAGGGAACCGAAACAATGTTTATAAATTAGATGACACATGTCAACACTTGGGGTATATTTATTGAGAAACGTTGTCGCCACACAGTGGCCTTCATATAACCACTTCCCATCATAAAAGACTATTTCTTCGCACATATGCTGTTATTCTTTTCAAGATTGAAGGAACTGACCACATCGACTCAAGCTGAGGGACTGATTACCTCATTCTCCTCCTGTTCTTCCCCGTTTTCCTTTGTATGGACTGATGAAGCCACTGTATGGCGAAACGGTTCCTCAATAAAGATATCCAAGTGTTACACAAGTGTCTAATTTATCAACTCACAGGAATAATAACAGATACATTCTTTCCGACCAGATATCAGATCTTGAGGAAAGATAAAGGGAAGAGATGGGAAGGAGATGCACTATTCCTAAAAAACAAGTGAAGTTTTCAGGAGTTGGAAGGAGTGGCCAGTAGGGAAGCAAGGGACTACATAGGAACACTTCAGACTAGTCGTCCCAAGGTTGTGATTGCAGTGATGCACAACCCGCCACAGAATAGTAGGAAGCCAAGACAAGAGTACAGTGAGAGCAACGAATAGTTGATAAACTAGTTGAGGTGGCCAGAAGGGCTCATATGCGCAGGGCAAAATTACGAGTTGTGAGTATTTCAGTAACAATGAGACTGACTTGGAAAACCTGGAGCCACATGGGAGACCAGAAACGTGGAGAGGTAAAATGATTGAGGTGGCCTGGTGGTTAACGCTCTCGCTTCACACGGTGAGGGCCTGGGTTCGATTCCCAGCCAGAGTAGAAACATTGGACGTGTTTCTTTCCACCTGTTGTCTATGTTCCCCATCAGTAAAATGGGTACCTGGGTGTTAGTCGACTGGTGTGGGTCGCATCCTGGGACACTGACCTAAGGAGGCCTGGTCACAGACCGGGCCGCGGGGGCGTTGACCCCCGGAACTCTCTCCAGATAAACTCCAGATACCTCGTGCATCAATGCGTTAGCAATATTACCAGAAAGAGAGAGGAGAGAATGAACCAACAAGGCTAGAACTTATATTCACCTTGAGTAGTTCAGGCACTGGGGCTTCACATATATTGAAGAATTAAAAGAAGAGAGTGAGGCAGCTTAAGTAGGATGGGAGAAGCCAAACTACAAAAAGGGGACTACACAGTCATGAGGAATTTCTTCAGTGAGATGCAGTGGCAAAGAGAACTAGTGGAATACGTAATCACAAAATGCGAGGAGACACAGGAGAGGTTCATACCCCAGAGCAATAGAATTAATGGCAATACCTGTACATATTCTTGTTTCCCATAAGAGGTGTAGACAAGCCAAAACTACGTCCACTAGAGAATGGAAATAGTATGAAAAACAAAGAACCCGGGAAACTAGGAAGATTAGTCGAGGAGCAAGTAACGAATTTGAATGGACAAGGAGGGAGGCCCAGAAGGAATACGAAAATGACATCGCATCGAAAGCCAAATCTGACCCAAAGCTTTTGTACAGCCACATCAGGAGGAAAAGAACGGTCAAGGTCCTGGTAATCAGGCTCAGGAAGGAAGGACGAGAGATCTCAAGAAACGACCAAAAAGTACGTGAAGAGCTCAACACGAGATTTAGGAAAGTATTTTAAGTGATGACGGAAAGGACTTCAGCAAACTGGAATGGTAAGGTACAATAACAAGTGCTGGACACACTACACACAATGAGGACGCGAAGAGGCTGCCAAGTGAACTAGATACCACAAAAACATAGGGACTGGATATATCTCCATGGTTCCTGAGACAGTGAGCAGAAGCACTGCATTTGTCATTATCAATAATCTTCAACACATCTATCGAAAAAAAGGCATCTGTCTGAAGACAGCGAATGTTGTATCAATTTTTAAGAAAGGAGAGAGACAGCATTAAACTAAACTACATACCAGCGTCACTGACATGTAAAGTATGCAAAGTCATGGAGAAGTTTATCAGGAGAAGAGTTGTGGAGCATCTAGAAAAGAATGAGATTATACAGGATAATCAGCATGGCTTCAGGGAAGGGAAATCCTATGTCACAAATTTACTGGAGTTTTATGACAAGGTGGCAGAAGTAAGACAGAAAAGAATGGGGTGGGTAGACTGCATTTTCTTGAACTGTAAGAAGGCTTTCGACATAGTTCCACACAAAAGATTAGTGCAAAAGCTAGAGAAGCAGGCAGGAATTACACAAAAGGCACTTAAATGGATCAGAGAATAGCTAACAGGAAGGAAACAATGAGTGATGTTGCGTGACGAGGAGCTTTGTCAAACCGGTAACGGCTTGACAAAGCTCCTGGAGAGCGAAACGTTGCCACAATAAAAATGTCACATTAGTTGCACTTGTGTCCTTTTACTTTACAAGATTGGGGAAGTTCAAAGAAGATTGCGGACGAAGAACAAGCTAGAGGGCCATAGTCTGCAGACCTCAAGGAAAATGATCTTGGGGTAAGTATCATACCGAGCACATCTCCTGAGGAGTCCATCAGCCAAATAACTCCAACAGCATGTGGACGCCTAGCAAACCTAAGAATAAAGTTTCGACACCTGAGTAAGAAGTCATTCAAGTCACTGTACACCGTGCACGTTGGGCCCATACTGGAGAATGCATTTTCGATATGGAAAAAACACACCTGGTCAAGCACGTCAAAAAATCAGAGAAAGTGCAATGGTTTGCAACAAAACTAATCCGGAGCTAAGAGGTATGTCCCACGAGGAGAGGCTAAGGAAAATCAATTTGATGTAACTAGAGGAGAGAAGGAATAGGGGAGGACATGATAGCTATTTATAAAATACTGAGAGGAATTGAGAAGTTGGATAAGGACAGAATGTTTCGAAGATGGAACACAGCAACAAGGGGTCTCAGGTGAAAGTTACATACTCAGATTAATCGCAGGGATGTTAGGAAGTATTTCTTCAGTCATAGAGATGTCAGGAATTGGACCAATCTGGAGAGTAATGTAGTGGTGGCAGGATGAATATACAGCTTTGCGAAGAGATACAACTAAGCTCATGGAGCAGGGAGAAAGTGGACCTTGTTGCTACCAGCAGCCAGGAGCTCTGACTCAACCCCTTCAAATACAAGTAGATGATACATACACACACACACACACACACACCCACCCACACACACACACACACACACACACACACACACACACACACACACACACACACACACACACAGGAATGAGGAACTACCTGAACGGGGTTCAGTGGGACAGAGAACTGGCAGGGAAAGCCAGTTAATGAATGTTGGAAATATGTAGCAAAAAAAGCAAGGAGGCTGAGGAGGGGTTTTTCCCCAAGGGTAACGGGTAAAATAAAAAAAGCCAGGATGAGCCCTGTTTCCCCAAAAGGGCAGGGGGGGAAAAAACCAGTGTGCGGGGAATGGAAGAAATATAAAGGAAAAGGCCCTGGGAGAATAAGGAAACATCGTAGACCCAGAAACGAATATGCACAGATAAGAGGGGGGCCCAAAGACAATATGAAAATGACATAGCACGAAACCCAAATCTGCCCCAAACTTTGTACAGCCACATCGAGGAAAACAACAGTAAAAGGACCAGGTAATCGGGCAAAGGGAAGGAAGGGGGAGAAAAACAAAAAAATGACCGTAAATGTGAAGAATCAACAAAGATTAAAAGAAGTTTTCACAGAGGAAAGAAGGGACCCCGAAAGACGGAGAGGGGGAAAACACCACCAATGCGGGACACAGTGCACACCAACCGGGGAAGAAGTGAAGGGGCTTCTGAGTGAGTAATACCAAAGGCAAGGGGCCAGATAACATCCCCCCTATTTTGAGAAGGAGCAGAGGGAGTGTACCCCTAACAACAATATTCAATACATCATCAAAAAGGGAGATTGCCTGGGGCATGGAAGACAGCAAATTACCCCAATCTTTAAAAAAGGAGACAGACATGAAGCATTAAACTACAGACCATGCACTGACAGTATGTATGAAAAATCAGGAGAAGATTATCGGGAAAAGAGTGGTGGAACACCTAGAAAGGAACATCTCATCAACAGCAGCCAAAATGGTTTAGGGGCGGGAAACCGTGTCACAAACCTACGGGTTCTAAAGACAGGTGACAGCATAAGACAAAGAGAGAGGGTGGGGGGGATTTTCATTTTCTTTTCGCAAAAGGGGTTGACAATTCCCCACAAAAGGGTTGGGCAAAAACGGGGGACCAAGCAGGGAAACGGGGGGCACACAAAGGGTCAGGGGAAAATTGTCAGGGAAGACGCCGAGTCATGACTGGGAGGTGTCAGAGGGGCACCTTGCCAGCGGGTCCCGCAGGGGGGTCCCAGGAAAACCCGTGCTGTTTCTGGTATTTGTGAACGACAGACGGAAGGAAAGACTCGAGGGTCCCTGTTTTGCAGATGGGCGTGATGTTGATGTTCTAGAAAATTCTTGATGAAAAAGACCAGGGAGAACAAAAAGGGATCTGGACAGCTGCAACTGGTGCAGCAAATTTGGGTCCCGGAGTTCAATCCCACCCAAGTGCAAAGTCTGAAGATTGGGGAAGGCAAAGAAGGCCGCAGACGGAGTACAGTCTAGGGGGTCAGAGACTACAAACCCCACTCAAGGAAAAAGATCTTGGGTGAGTATAACACCAGGACATCTCCTGAACGCACATCACCCCAAAAAACTCGCAGCATATGGCACCACAAACCTCAGAACACATTTCCCAAATCTTTAAAAAGGAAACGTTCAGGACCCGTACCCGTTCGTTAGGCCCATATTGGGGGTAGCGGACCATTTGGAACCCACACCTCCCAACATGTAAAAAAACTAAGAAAATGCAAAGGTTTGCAACAAGACCCCATCCCCGAGCTAAGGGTATGTCCCAGAGGGGAAAGGTTTAAAGGGGAAAACAACCTACGAACCCGGAGGACAGGGGGAAAATAGGGGGGACATGATAACGACTTACAAAAAACTGAGAGGAATGACAAGGTGATCAAAGACAGGATGTTTCCAGAGACTGGGACACAGTAAACAAGGGGACACAGTTAGGAAGTTAAGACACAGATGAATCAAAGGGATGTTAGGAAGTATTTCTTCAGCCACATAGTAGTCAAGGAAGGTGGAATAGTTTTGGGGAAGCGATGTAGTGGGGCAGTGATCCCATACATAGCTTTAAGCAGAGTGTACCGATAAAGCTCATGGTTCAGGGAGAGTGACCTAGTACGACCAGTGCAAGAAGCGGGGGGTCCCAGAGCTTGGACTCGACTCCCTGCAAACCTCAACAAGGTGAGTACAACTAGGTGATACAACTAGGTTGAGTACGACACCAAGTACACAAACTCACGACAAAACCATACATGCTCTACATACACAGTTTACAGCTGCAGAATCTTCGGCATCCTAACGGCTCCCGGACACATTGCCGACGGACATATGGCCGACTACCAATGCCGACGGACATATTGGCCGACGGACATTTCAACCGAACGGACGAAATGGCAAATTCATCTCTATCCTAACGTAATTTTCAGTCGAGAAATGTCCGCTGCCAAATGTCCGTCGGTGAAATGTCTGTGGGTCAATGTCCATGTCGTCATCTGTCCGGCACGATCCTAGCTATATAAGACAAAAATGATTCTCAGAATGAAAGGCCGCAGAGGCCAGGTAATCTCTAGATGGGTGATCTGTAGAAGCATGGGTAGCCAAGTGCAGTCAAGAGCCCAATAGAACACGAGTTGCTAATCTGAACTTTACAATACAATGGAGAGAAGCAATCCTCAAGAAATTCAGACCTTACGAGTAGGTAGACTGTTACCTGCTGAGGAAAAGATACAGAGCCTAGCATAGGAACTGAGGAAGTGCTGAAGTAGAGGCACATGCAGATGGACCGAAAGGAGCAAAGTGAAGTGAATAGAAACTCAGTGGACAGTAATAGTCACTGTAGAAGCGGTATCAGGCCACCGGGGTGTCCCAGAGATAATCTGGGAAACAACGAGAGATGCTTATATCTGATCCAGAGATCTGAAGGGAAAAGAAATGTGAAGAGAGGGAGAGCTCAGAAATTAATTCGGACGGTCTTCAGGGGGCTACTGACGACTTAAGATGAAAGAAGTAAATTCTTGCCAGAAACAAACAAAAAAAAAAAAGATGAAGTATTATCACAAAAAACAAGAGTGAAGGACATGTCCCTACTGACAAATCTTCACACACTTGGGGGAAATTTGAGAAAAATAAATCACCCATTCATATTGGCATTCAAGAAAAAGGTGGTATTGAACAGGATCCTAAAACAGAAACGGGTGTTAAAGGAATATCAACCAGAAAACTGCTGCAGCATACAGGCGCCTGGCACAACGCTGCACAACGTATACGGTGGGCCAATACTCGAGTAAGCAGCACCCGTATGGAACCCACACCTGGTTCAACACACCAGGTAATTGTAGAAAGTGCGAAAGTTTACAACAAGACTAGTCCTTGAGCTAAAAGGTATGTTTTATTAGGGAGAGGTTAATGGAAGACAACCTGATGATACTAGAGGATAGAAGAGATAGAGGGACATGATAATTGACGTACTAAAAAATTGCTTAGAGGGCTTAACTAGGGCTAGAATGTTTCAGAGATGGGACAGAGGAACATCTGTAAGTTGAAAACTCAGATCAGCCACAGAGTTGTCAGGAAGTGGAAATAATCTGGAGAGTCAAGTAGTCGAGGCAGGATTCATGCATAGTTTTAAGAAGACGTATAATAAGGTTTTTTAAGCGAATAGTGACCTAGTAGCGACTAGCGAAGAGACAGGGTCCAGGAGCTGTGAATCGACCCCTGCAGACACATGTAGGTGAATACACACATAATAAATTATCCTTACGAAAAACAGGTTGTCTCAACAGAAAAAAAAATAATCTCTTGAAAACAAGTACATAGATATTGTAAGTGAAACCCCGAAACCCAGAAGGTTTGTTTTAAGACCAAAACCTTCCACTGAGGTGAAATATAACGCTTGACAAAAACGTTAAACTTAGTGAGGGTAAATGTTTGTTAGTGTAGGTGAGTTCTGTAACATTTGTCTGTGAGAGGAAACTTTAGAAGACTGGTACAAAGGTTCTTCCTATGTAGATGTTTCTCAGTTTGTCAAATTTTACGCTGATTGTAGCATTTTTAATGTCTAGGGGAAACGTTATGGTGAATGGCGAATAGTGGGAACGTTTCGCAGTGCAGCAATGCTTTTCTGAGTGTAGCAATGTTTATCTGAGTGCAGCAATGTTTATCTGAGTGCAGCAATGTTTATCTGAGTGTAGCAATGTTTATCTGAGTGCAGCAATGTTTATCTGAGTGTAGCAATGTTTATCTGAGTGTAGCAATGTTTTCTGATGCAGCCAATGTTTATTTTTTACTGAGTGTAGCAATGTTTATCTGAGTGCAGCAATGTTTATCTGAGTGCAGCAATGTTTATCTGAGTGCAGCAATGTTTATCTGAGTGCAGCAATGTTTATCTGAGTGCAGCAATGTTTATCTGAGTGCAGCAATGTTTATCTGAGTGCAGCAATGTTTATCTGAGTGCAGCAATGTTTATCTGAGTGCAGCAATGTTTATCTGAGTGTAGCAATGTTTATCTGAGTGCAGCAATGTTTATCTGAGTGTAGCAATGTTTATCTGAGTGCAGCAATGTTTATCTGAGTGTAGCAATGTTTATCTGAGTGCAGCAAATGTTTATCTTGAGTGTAGCAATTTTTATCTGATGCAGCAATGTTTAGTCTCAGTCAGCAATGTTTTATCTGAGTGCAGCAATGTTTACTGAGTGTAAGCAATGTTTATCTGAGTGCAGCAATGGTTAATCTGAGTGTAGCAATGTATCTGAGTGCGCAAGTGATTACTGAGTTAGCAGATGTTTGATTCTAGTGCAGCAATGTTTATCTGGTGTAGCAATGTTTATCTGAGTGCAGCAATGTTTATCTGAGTGTAGCAATGTTTATCTGAGTGTAGCTATGTTTATCTGAGTGTAGCAATGTTTATCTGAGTGTAGCAATGTTTACCTGAGTGTAGCAATGTTTAACTGAGTGTCAGCACTTTGTTTATCTGAGTTATCAATGTTTATTCTGGAGTGTATCGGATGTTTTATCTGAGTTGTATAAATTGTTTATCTGATTGTAGCTAATGTTTTATCTGGCGTGTTAAGCAATGCTATCTGAGTGTAGCTATGTTTATCTGAGTGTAGCTATGTTTATCTGAGTGTATAAATGTTTATCTGAGTGTAGCTATGTTTATCTGAGTGTAGCTATGTTTATCTGAGTGTATAAATGTTTATCTGAGTGTAGCTATGTTTTTATCTGAGTGTTAGCTTATTTTCTCTGAGTGGGGGTAAATAAAAATGTTTATCTGAGTGTAGCTATGTTTATCTGAGTGTATAAATGTTTATCTGAGTGTAGCTATGTTTATCTGAGTGTATAAATGTTTATCTGAGTGTAGCAATGTTTATCTGAGTGTATCAATGTTTATCTGATGCCAGCAATGTTTATTCTGAGTGTAGCAATGTTTATCTAGTGAGTACAATGTTTAACTGATTGTATCATGTTTTATTCTGAGTGTAGCAATGTTTATCTGAGTGTAGCAATGTTTATCTGAGTGTAGCAATGTTTATCTGAGTGTAGCAATGTTTATCTGAGTGCAGCCCATGTTATCTGAGTGTAGCAATCGTTTATCTGAGTGTAGCTATGTTTATCTGAGTGTAGCAATGTTTATCTGAGTGTAGCTATGTTTATCTGATGTACAATTTTTATCTGAGTGTAGCAATGTTATCTTGATTAGTAGCAATGTTTATCTGATAGTGGCAGCCCACATGTTTATCTGAGTGTAGCAATGTTATATCATGAGTGTAGCAATGTTTATCTGAGTGTATCCAATGTTTATCTGAGTGAGCTATGTTTATCTGAGTGATCAATGTTTATCTGAGTGTAGCTAAGTTTATCGTGAGTGTAGCAATGTTTACTGAGTGTAGCAATGTTTATCTGAGTGTAGCAATAGTATATCTGATGTAGCAATGGTTATCTGATGCAGCAATGTTTATCTGAGTGTAGCAATGTTATCTGAGTGCAGCAATGTTTATCTGAGTGTAGCAATGTTTATCTGAGTGTAGCTATGTTTATCTGAGTGTAGCAATGTTTATCTGAGTGTAGCTATGTTTATCTGAGTGTAGCAATGTTTATCTGAGTGTAGCTATTTTATCTGAGTGTAGCATGTTTATCTGAGTGTAGCAATGTTTATCTGAGTGTATGCTATGTTTATCTGAGTGTACATTGTTTATCTGAGTTAGCAATTTAATCTGAGTGTAACAATGATTATCTGAGTGACGGCAATGTTTTATCTGAGCGAAAGCAATGAGTATATCTGAGTGTACAATATTTATCTGAGTGTAGCCAATTTAAATCTGAGTGTAGCAATGTTTATCTGAGTGTAGCTATGTTTATCTGAGTGTAGCTATGTTTATCTGAGTGCAGCAATGTTTATCTGAGTGTAGCAATGTTTATCTGAGTGTAGCAATGTTTATCTGAGTGGTAGCTATGTTTATCTGAGTGTTAGCAGATGTTTATCGGGGGGGGGGGGGGGGGTAGTGATCTATGTTTATCTGAGAGTAGCAATGTTTTATCTGAGTGTAGGCAATGTTTATTCTGAGTGTTGCAATGTTTATCTGAGTGTACAATGTTTTTCTGAGTGCAGCAATGTTATCTGAGTGTAGCAATGTTTAACTGAGTGCAGCATGTTTTATCTGAGTGTAGCAATAGTTTTCTGAGTGTGCTATTTTATCTTGAGTGTAAGCAATGTTGATCTGATGTAGCTATGTTTATCTGAGTGTAGCTATGTTTTAGTCTGAGTGGGGCAGCAATGTTTCTTCATCTGAGTGTAGCAATGTTATCTGAGTGTAGGCATTGTTTAACTGAGTGTAGCAATGTTTATTCTGAGTGTAGCAATGTTTATCTGAGTGTAGCAATGTTTATCTGAGTGTAGCAATGTTTATCTGAGTGTAGCTATGTTTATCTGAGTGTAGCTATGTTTATCTGAGTGCACAAATGTTATATCTGAGTGAAGCAATGTTTAACTGAGTGTAGCAATGTTTTATCTGAGTGTAGCAATGTTTAATCTGAGTGTAGCAATGTTATCTGAGTTGTAGCAAGTGTTATCAGAGTGTAGCAATGTTTATCTGAGTGTAGCTATGTTATCTGAGTCTGTAGCTATGTTTACTCTGAGTGCAGCAATGTTTATCTGAGTGAAGGCAATGAGTTTAACTGATGTAGCAATGTTTATCTGATGTAGCTATTGTTTATCTGAGTGTAGCAATGTTTATCTGAGTGTAGCTATGTTTATCTGAGTGTAGCAATGTTTATCTGAGTGTAGCAATGTTTATCTGAGTGTAGCAATGTTTATCTGAGTGTAGCAATGTTTATCTGAGTGTAGCAATGTTTATCTGAGTGTAGCAATGTTTATCTGAGTGCAGCAATGTTTATCTGAGTGTAGCAATGTTTATCTGAGTGTAGCAATGTTTATCTGAGTGTAGCAATGTTTATCTGAGTGTAGCTATGTTTATCTGAGTGTAGCTATGTTTATCTGAGTGCAGCAATGTTTATCTGAGTGTAGCAATGTTTATCTGAGTGTAGCAATGTTTATCTGAGTGTAGCAATGTTTATCTGAGTGTAGCAATGTTTATCTGAGTGTAGCAATGTTTATCTGAGTGTAGCAATGTTTATCTGAGTGTAGCAATGTTTATCTGAGTGTAGCAATGTTTATCTGAGTGTAGCAATGTTTATAAGAGTGTAGCACGAATGTTTATCATGAGTGTACAAGTTTTATCTGAGTGTAGCAATGTTTACTGATTGTAGCAATGTTTTATCTGATGTAGCTATGTTTATTCTGAGTGTATCAATGTTTTATCTGAGTGTACAATGTTATCTGAGTGGGGGGGGGTAAAGCCAATGTTTATCTGAGTGTAGCAATTTTTATATTGAGTGTATCAATGTTTAATCTGAGTGTAGCAATGTTTAATCTGAGTGTAAATGTTTTATCTGATGTAGCAATGTATTTATCTGAGTGTAGCAGTGTTTATCTGAGTGTAGCAAGTGTTTCATCTGAGTGTAGGGCAATGTTTATCTGAGTTGCATAACGTTTTGTTGAAAACGTAAACTTTTATCTGTATCTGGGGGGAAAGTTCTGCTGAGTGGGAGAAACGTTGTGCTGAGAGGGAGAAACGTTGTGCTGAGTGGGAGAAACGTTGTGCAGAGTGGAGAAACGATTTGTGCGAGGATTGGAGAAAACATTCCACTGAGGAGGGAGAAACGTTGTGCTGAGTGGGGGAAACATTGTGCTGGGAGGGAGAAACGTTGTGCTGAGTGGGAGAAACATTGTGTTGAGTGGGAGAAACGTTGTGCTGAGTGGGGAAAAGTTTTATTTAGCCCAGGAGACTATGGACAAAAACATTTGAGATTCATCACCTTTAATCCTTAATAAGGTCACCTTCATTTGCAATCGTGAGCGTCACTGGCAAGTTTAATTTACGAAGTGAAAGAGAGAGAGAGAGAGAGAGAAGAGAGAGAGAGAAGAAGAGAAGAGAGAGAGTAGAGAGAGCAGAGAGATAGAGAGGAGAGAGAGAGGGAGAGAGAGATAGAAGAGAGATAGAGAGAGAGAGAGAGAGAGAGAGAGAACAGAGAGATAGATGATCTGATGTAGGTATCAGCTTCTTAACTTGCCATTAAAGGTTAAGGAATCCTTAACCCTGTAAATAGCAGTCAATAAAGCTAGGGATCCTTAACCTTGTCCAAACCCTGTTAAAAAAAAAAAAAAAAAAAAAAAAAAAAAAAAAAAAAAAAAAAAAAAAAAAAAACAAAAAAAAAAAAAAAAAAAAAAAAGAGAGAGAGAGAGACAGAGAGAGAGACAAAGAGAGAGACAGATGACAAAACGACAATACTGAGAATAACTCCTTTCTGAACATTTTATGCACTAATATAGATAAAGTAATCTCAAAATATATAAGAATTAAGGAATATTATAAATAATAAGAAGGTGATATAATTTTTCCTAACAGAATCCAAACTGAAAAACGTATTTTAAATTAGGAAGTGTGTTGAAGAAATTACTCACGTTGGAGACGATCTGGACTGAATATGGATGACAGGAGGTAGATCGACAGTATTGTTAAATAATCCTTTCAAGTAATGAAGATCAACGGCGTAAATGTTGAAATTGCCGAAATTTTAGGGATAAGTATAGAACAAAGAGGAGACACTGAAGAACCAGTCATGGTAACTCAGAGTCCAAAAATACTCGGGGAAAGAGAAGAGTTCGATAAGATAACTGAGGGATTATATATCCTCTGAGAATTATTGATGAAAAGTAACCATAGAAAGGAAATTAATGTTACTGTTTTGATCATTCAAACATAAAATTAATTAGGCAGTCATTTATCTACTGTTTGAGCCCCATTGGCTCAAACAGTAGATAAACGTACAATATTTTATCTTGATATAATATTTTTTTTATGCATGAGTATAAAAATGAAGTGAGAAAAATGTTTGAACAACACACACTCGACCATAGAGGTCTGTCGTTGTTAGATTAATATGTACTTGGACTCGCGTAAATAAAAGTCAACATATTCAAACCCATTTGGAAACAAGAAATGTTTTGTTGGAAATAACATACGTAGTGAAATATGATTGAGGAGATGAAAGAAATTCATAGATATTAACGGTTAGATTATAAGAAGAGAGGGAAGCAGGAAGGCCAGGATGAATGATGCTAAACTACAAGAGAGAGGACTACAAGGCATGAAAATTTCCCAGCACGAGGTTCAGTAGTCGGAGAACTAGCAGTGGAAGTCAGTATAGAGAATAATGGAAATAATGACAACAACATCAATGAAGCTGAGAAGAGGTTTGTATCCAAGGGTAACAGAAGTAACGAAAAGACCAGGGATGAGCCCTTGGTTCACCCTAAGGTGTAGAGAGGTGAAAATCAAATGTGCTAGAGAATGGAAAAAGCATAGAAGGCAAAGGACCCAGGAGAATAAGGAAAGCAGTTGAAGAGCAAGAAATGAATTTCCTCAGGTAAGAAAGGAGGCCCATCGGCAATATGAACATGACATAGCAGCGAAGCCAGGTTCGAACCGAAGCTGTTGTACAGCCACATCAGGAGAAAAGCAGCAGTCAAGGAAGAAGTAATCAGGGTGACGAAGGACGAAGGGAAGATCACAATAAACGACACAAAAAAGAAAGTATTTGTTTGATGGACCTCAAAATGAAGTTCAAAGAAGTGTTCACAAAGGAGACAGAACGGACTCCAGAAAAATGGAGCTGGACACAATACATACAACTGAGGAGGAAGCGAAGAGGCCGTTAAGCGAGCTTGATACCTCAAAGGCGATGGGAACGGACAACATGGGTCCTGAGAGATGGAGCAGAGATGCTCTGTGAACAACTAACAACAATTTTCAACGCATCTGTTGAAACAGGGCGACTATCTGAAGTATGGAAAAATGATAGTGTAGTTCCAATTTGTTAAAAAAGGAGACATGCACACAGTATTAAACTACAGACCAGTGTCATTAACATGTATAACATGCAAAGTCATGGAGATGATTATCAGGAGAAGAATGGTGAAGCACCTAGAGAGGAATGAGCTTAACAACCAGCGCTGATTCAGGGATGAGAAAACCTGTGTCACAACCTACTGGAGTTCTATGACAAGGCGACAGCAGTAAGACAAGATAGAGGTGGGTAGACTGCTTTTTCTTGAACTGTAAGAAGGCTTTTGACACAGTTCCACACAAGAGACTAGTGCAAAAGCTGGAGGATCATGTAGGTATAACAGGGAAGGCACTGCATTGGATCAGAGAATACCTGATGGGAAGACAGCGAGCCATGTTACGTGAATAAGTGTCAGAGTTGGGGCGTGTGATGAGCGGTGTTCCACAGGGTCAGTCCTAGGACCAGAGCTATTACTGGTATATGTGAATGACAGGAAAGTAATATATTCGGAAGTGTCCCTGTTTGCAGACGATGTGAAGTTAATGAGGAGAATTTAATCAGAAGTCTACCAGGCATGACTGCAAAGGAATCTGGACAAGCTGCAGGAGCGGTCCAGAGACTGGTGCAAAGACATAAAGATTGGGGAAGGGTAGGGAAAACCGCAGGCAGAGTAGAGTCTAAGGGAGCCAAAGACTACAAACCTCACACAAGGAAAAGGATCTTGATGTGAGTATAATACCGAACACATCTCCTGAGGCGCACATAACCCAATAACTGCTGCTGCGTATGGGCACTTAGCAAACCCAAGAATAGCATTCCAACATACCAGTAAGGAATCGTTCAGGACCCTGTACACCGTGTATGTCAGGCTAATATTGGAGTATGCAGCACCAGTTTGGAACCCACACCTGGCCAAGCACATCGGCAAATTAGAGAAAGTTCAAAAGTTTGCAAACCTTTGAACTTTCTCCTACGAGGGGAGATGTAGGGAAAGCGACCTGACGACACTAGACAGGAGAGATATGGAAGATACGATAACGACAGATAAAATACTGTGAGGAATTGACAAGGTGGACTGAGACAGGATGTTCCCGAGATGGAACACAGCAAAATAGGGTCAGATAAGTCACAGGAATGTTAGGAAGTATTTCTTCAATCACAGAGCTGTCAAGAAGTGGAATAGTCTGGAAAGTGATGAAGTGGAGGCAGGCACCATACACATTTTTAAGAAGAGGTATGATAAATCTCATGTAGCAGGGAGAGAGTGGACTTAATGGCGACCAGTGAAGAGGCGGGGCCAAGAGCTATGAAACGACTCCTTCAGCCACACTTAGGTGAGTACACTAAGTATCAGTTCATGAAGCCCGTTTAATCTCAGCGTGTTTTAGTCTTGTTTAGTTAGAGAATCGATCACTGTAAAATATTTGCCTCGTGAAAAACGAATCTGTAGTTGCTCATGTGTGCAAAACAATGACTGAGGAATATAAAAATATGAAGGTAAGAGGGAAATAATGCAGTGAAAGACATTACCTGGCCTGCCTCAGAAGGATAGTTCATTTCAAATTAGGTAATATGCAACGTAGTAAGGCAGGTTGCAGAACATGGTAAATAGGGCTAATGTTGCAAAAATATTGCCCTAAATTGAAACAAAAGAGGAAAAAGGTAAAGACAGCAGAGAACTTTTGGAGAAGGAAATAGAAACAGTAACAAAAAAACTGTAAGAGATGGAGCATGTGGAACTAAGTAGATGGCAAAACTTTTGAAGTGGAACTTCAAAGGGATATGAGTATTTCTGCATAAACTATGATGCGAAAGATGTAAAAAAAGAAATCAATAGA
Source organism: Cherax quadricarinatus (assembly GCF_026875155.1). Taxonomy (NCBI): domain Eukaryota; kingdom Metazoa; phylum Arthropoda; class Malacostraca; order Decapoda; family Parastacidae; genus Cherax; species Cherax quadricarinatus. The sequence goes on along the minus strand of NC_069403.1, from coordinate 97,647,232 downwards.
TGAAATGGAGTACTTTACTGAAAATTGCCAGGAGAAAGAAAACTTCATTTCCAGGAGAAGAATTAGAAATCTCAGCCCCCACTTTCCTCGTCTGACATACCGGCAGGTACTAAGAGAAAAGGCACTAAAAAATCTGGGTACAGTAACAGAAAGGAAACTGGAAGCATGGTACACAAAAGCATAGGTGATACCAAATAAGACTAAGGAAAGGAAAGAGCAGATGAGAAAACTCTGGACATTGCTGCCACAACGGAGGCTCAGCTCAGAGGAGAGTAACAAAGGTAGTCTTCCCAGAATAATATCAAATGAGATAAAAACAGGAAACAGATTAAGTAGTTGAGTAGCGCTATTAATCAGGAGCTAGCGGATTTTTGAGGAGATGAACAGGTTAACTGAAGAGAGGTCAAATGACTATAAAATATGGAATTTATGAACTAGGGGAACCTAGCTGTTGATAAGTGACGTTCAACCTACCAATAAACAGCAAACCAAGACAGGAATACAACAGCAACACTTGATTAGTTGCATGTACACTAGCAGAGGTAGCTAGAAGCACCTTCATGTGCACTGTAAAATTATTAAACATGGGAGACTTCAACCATGTGGATATATACTGGGAAAGTTTGGAGTCACTCTGGGGACTGGATATCTGAAGGGGTAAGTTGTAGGTGGTAGTGGGAAACTTCATAAGATGCATGTTAAGGACCAAGAGAGACAGGAGGCGACGAACCAGTGAGACTGGACCTTTTGTTTTCCCCAAGCAACTCTGATGGTGAAATTGAATAAGAGGTCCCTTGGAGCTAGCTACAAGCCTCTCACAAGGAACTAATTGGACAACCCTACCCAAACTTTTCTTCGCAAGTCTCGCTTCATACTGAGAGACTCCCACCAGACCCACCAGAATGTACGGCCTGCCAATAACTCACAAGCCCGGAATTCCACTAAGGCCCATCTTCTCTGGAATAGGCAGTGCTTCCCACCACCTCTTAGAGATTTTTCCTATACACCTTTCTAAACTATTGGGCACTATCTGCCGAGAACATCGTAAACATTCTGCTGATCTCAATCGCATTCGCAATATTAACATCAAGAACAAGAAACTCTCTAGTCGCCTTGACGTCACATCCCTGTTCACCAAGGTACACATGGGCCTTCCCATTCCAGCCAGCGATTTCACCTACCATGTTGAACTGTGTGTTAGATTATACATGTTTTCTCGGATGTATCACCTATATTCAATCAGACATTTGAAACTACCCATTGGCTCTCCACTTATGGTCGTTCTGGCGACCCTATACATGGAACATCTGGAATCGAGCGTTTTTCCATTATTATTCCCTCTTCTGTCACCTGGCTCCGTTATGTTGACCACATTCTCATCATAACTCCCAGACGCTTCAGCGTTCAAGCTCTCCAACACAAGCTCGACCAGGTAGAGCCATCAATCCAGTTCAGTCTAGAAGAGGAGGTCGACAACACTCTTCCTATTCTTGATGATTTCCTCTGCAAATCTGACCAAGGACTTCGTTTTAAAGTTTTAAAGTCTATCGAAAACCTACCACCAGCACAATCTTCTCCACTTCTACTCTCACCACGTAAACCAAAACCAACGTGTGCCGTAATAACTTTTTTCTTTCCTCTAGTACCTCTGAATCTGTAGCAATGAGTTCCTTGAGGAAGAATGCTCTCTCACTGAACAAGTATTTTATAAACTTCACTATCCTCGTCACTGCATTAGAGACTGCAGACGCCGGGCACATAACATTTTAAACACACCCAGAGAAGAGACTGCCGAGAAGAAATACACAGTCCTCTCTACCAACTCCGTTTTCAAACACATTTCCAACATCCTCATTTCAAGTATCTACCTCCACATCTACCACCATCAAGGACATCACCAATAATAGACAGGACAAGATTTAATCTACTGCGGGGGTATACATAATCCTTTGCAATGATTGCAACCTATTATATGTGGGTGAAACATCCAGAGACCTCCAGCATGTATTTCCGAACACCAGTACATAGGCAGATCGGACGATTTAAGGAACGCCTGCGTTCAACACGGAAACTTTAAGGACAGACTGAGGGCCCTGAATCTGCACTCTCTAGAAAGGCATAGAATTAGGGGGGATATGATTGAGGTATATAAATGAAAAAAAGGAATTAATAAAGGGGATGTAAATAGCGTGTTTAATATCTAGCCAAGACAGGACTAGTAGCAATGGTTTCAAGTTGGAAAAATTTAGATTCAGGAAGGATATAGGAAAGTACTAGTATGGTAACAGAGTTCAGGATGAGTGGAACAAACTCCCCAGCACAGTTATAGAGGCTAAAACGTTGTGTAGTTTTAAAATAGGTTAGATAAATACATGAGTGGGTGCGAGTTGGACCTGACTTGATTTTGCTACTAGGTCAGATGTCGTGCTCCTTTCTTAAGTGAATGTGGCCTAACCTAACGTAGAGATAGTATGGGATTTTAACTTTAGTCAAATTGACTGGACTTCTTTGACCGGTAGTCTGGAGTCCAGTGACTTTATGGAATCAGTTCAGGACTGTTTTCTGAAGCAGTGTGTAACAGAACCTACCAGGGGTAATTGCTCGACCTAGTCTTGTCAAATAAGGAAACACTCGTAAATAATCTGGAAATCACTGAAGAGCTTGGCGCAAGTGATCACAAATCCATCACAGGAATAATGATAATACGGTAAAAATCCCCGATTTTCGTTCTGCCGATTACAATGGACTTAGGGAACACCTGTCTAATCTCGATTGGGGTTATCTAGCTAATGATTTTATTGACGATGATCATACTTATGATTACGAAGGGATCTCCATTTATGGTTTTTTCTTAATAATGTACACCATGCTCAGAGTATATACGTCTCCCAGAGAGAAATTAGGTCTAATAATAACGACCCCAAATGGGTTAACAGGAGACTAAAGCATCCATTAGGGGAGAAAAGGGGAATTTATAGACACATCAGAAGAGGAGAGGTAAACCTTACTGACTAATATGTTCATCTTAAGAGAAGTGAAAAAGGGGATTAGAAAGGCTAAACGTGACTATGAAATTAGAGTTGCTAATGAATCAAAGACCAATCCAAAGTTTTTTTTTTTCAAGTGTATAGGACGAAGGTGAAGGAAAAAGCAGGACCTCTGAAAATTGGGAATGGACAGCTGACGGATAACGAACTAAAAATGTGTTCCATATTTAATGACTATTTTTTGTCAGTTTTTACACAGGAAGATGTAAATGAGATTCCAGAAATTAACAATTATTCAGTTTCTGACGAATTCAAATTGACTAATGTTACCGTCACGAAGGACATGGTTATCAAACAGATAGACAAACTGAAGCAAAATCAGTAAATTTCATCTTGTCGGTATTGTATACCATTCTTGTACAACTTGTCAGACACTGTAACATCATGGAATCTTGATTCTGAGGACATGTACATAACCTTCACGACTACAACAACTACTACTACAACTAACCCATCTTTTTGGATAGGACCTACTTCCACTGGGGAATCCCGCCTACCAGTGACTATGCCCTCGTCTGCTACACGTCCCATTTCCACCTAACGTTAGTATATAAGCGTCAGGTGCCTTGCTATTCTTCAGAATCTCCACGACTGCGGTGCTCTTCGAACCTACTCCAAGGTTGAGGGACTGATTACCTCATCTACATAACTACATACACACCCGCCCGTCCCATGCAGGATCGTATCAGATCCAACCTACCAAACATTGTCGGCGGACCCTTACAGATCCGTCTCAAATCCAACCTACCCAGCATTCTCCACCTGACTCCATCCTATGAATACTCACGTACCTTTCACCCAGGTAGATCTGTTTGAGACTTGATAAAGCCCACTGTGTGAGCGAAACATTGTCAATAAAGGATCACATTATACTGCATATCTTATACCATTTATCTCCAATGGTATGTCGGACGATGGTGGATGGAGTGGTGGTAATGTTAATGGTAGCATTGGAGATGGTGGTGTGAGGTTGATGATAATTGAGCAAATGGAGGTGGTGATGTTGGTGATGATAAAGTGAGGTAGCATTGGAGGTGGTGGTGCTGGGGTTGACAATTGTAGCATTGGGGACGGTGGTGGTGTTGGTGATGAGTTAATGGTAGCATTGGAGGTGGTGGTGTTGATTTATGGTAAGCATTGGCAGGTGGTGGTGATGATAATGGTAGCATGGAGGTGGTGGTGATGATTAATGGTAGGCATTGGAGGTGGTGACTTTGGACAATAAACGAACATTATGTATGAACATGCTGTATACACAGAAATTTTACATACGTTCATATATATACTTACAAACTTACAACACCTAAATAGGAAAAACTTTTCATACATGATGTAAATTGTATGAACATGCATAAATGGGACCCCCCCCCCCCCCCCCCCCCCCCATTAAAATACTTATGAAATACAAACGCACAATAGCTAATATATGCATACATTATCACACATATACATATTCGCTACACATGCATGCTTAAATATGCACAATCAAATATGCATCCGCATACAACACATGTTATAAGCATACGTATGAACACACACACACACACAACACATATACCTATATATATATTTATATATATATATATATATATATATATATATATATATTATATATATATAATTATATTTAATATATATATATATATATATATATATGCAAGGAATTCGCCAATAGCAGGCGAAATATACACAAACAACTGATCTCTGGCTGAAGGACGACTCGACCTTCGAACCTTGGAACAAGGTAACGCAGTGTATATTTCGTTTGAGTATATATCGAATGCTTTGCGAATTCCGTGCATGGTTAAGATCTCTAGTAAGGCTGATGCATGCTGGGGATGAGATGAAAAGCTTCTTAAGCCTTCTCCCTGAAGCTGGCTGCATTGGAATCAAGTCCTAGCGCAAGCTGGATCCAAGTGGAAGAGTAGTTTGGTAAAGCACTGCGTACCTTGATCCCAAGGTTGTAGGTTCGAGTCTCAATTCAAGCCCAGAGATCAGTGTGCTATATATATTTATATATATATATATATTAGTAATATATATATATATATATTTAATATAAATAATTATATATATATATATATATATATTAATGGAGAGTTAGAGGTATTGGGGGGAAAAGAAAGGAAAATTAGGGGGTTTTTTATGGAAAGGGATTGGGGTGATGAAGGAATTGGGGGGTGGGAGAAAGGAATGGGGGGGTTTTTTGGGAAATGCCATTTGAGGGCAAAAATTTTGTAATATAATTCAAAAAAAACCCAAAATGGAAAAAATTTCAAAGAGGAGCGAAATGGGACCAAAAAATTTTGCAAAGCCAAAGAAAATTTGAAAAAACCCCAAAAAATTAAAGAAATGAGCAAAAGACTTTCAAAAGTGATAAAAAACCGATAAGAACTAGAAAAAACCCCAAAAAAATAATAAAATTTTTAAATTAATAAATAATTTATAATTAAAATTTTAATAATTTTTATAAAAAAAAATTTATAAATAATTTTATGAAGGTTCGAAAGCAGGCAAATATCCCCGAGGGGGAAAGGGAATGCCTCAACCTTTAAAAAGGTAGAGTGTTTTTCTTTTTTAAAATGTTTTTGCAACCCTTTTCCTGAAGGCTGATAGGGGGATGAGTAAAAAGTTTTTCCCTTTTTCCAGGCCACCCGGGCCTGGTGGGAAACCGGCCTTTTTAAAGTTGGGGGATTAAAAAAAAAAAAAAAATTATATATATATATATATAAAATATATATATATATATATTATATAAAAAATATATATATATATATTTTAAATGGAGAGTTAGGGGTTTTTGGGAAGATGGAGGAAATTTTGGGGAAATTTTTTAAATGTTGAGAAGAAGGGAAGCTTGATTTGTGATGGGGCAAGGGGGAACAACATTTTTGGGGAGGGGGGGGGGAAGGCCGTTGTGAGGGGGGGGAATTCGTGAGGCAGTAGGAAAATGAAAGGGGTAAAGGCAGCCGGGATTGAGGGGATAAAGATAGAAATTTTAAAAGCAGGTGGGGATATAGTTTTGGAGGGTTTGAAATTTATTTAATAAATGTATGGAAAGGGGGAAGGGTACCTGGGATTGGAAAGAGAGCATCATATTTTTTTAAAAAAGCAAAGGGGATAAAGAGAGTGCAAAAATTAAGGGTAAGTCGTTGATATCGGCAAAGTGATGGTAGATTTATTATTGAAAAATAAAGTTGCGGAAAATGGGTACAATGAAAAAGGGAGGCTTTGGGGAAAAGGAGGGGTGTGTGGACCAGGCTTACAGGAAACATAAGTGAACAGATTTAGAAAAGGGCAGAGGGGTCTTTGGGATTTATGGTTTTGGAAAAAGGCTATGACGGGGTGGATGGGGGGGAAATGTGGCGATTTGCAGGGGTATGGTGTGGGGATAAGGCTCAGGTTAAAAATGTGGGAAAAGGGGAAAATTATTTCCCAGAAAAAGTGGCCTTAGAAAAGGGGGATGTGTGATGTCCCGGGTTTTTAATATATTTATAGATGGGTTTGAAGAGAAGTAAATGCAAGGGTCTTGGCAAGGGGCGGGATTTTAAAAAAAATAAAGAATCACACAAAATGGAAATTGTCCAGTTGCTCTTTGCTATACATTTTCTCTTGGAGATTTGAAGGAATTTGCAAAAATTTGGGGGATAAATTTTGGGGGGGTTTGAAAAAGAAAAAAAATTAAAATGAATACGGGAAAGGAAGGTTAGGGGAAAAACAAAAAAGTGGTGATGAAAATTGGATATTTTGGGGGAGGGGAAAAGGAGGGGGAATGTTTTCAAAATTTTTGGGAGGGGATTGTCAGGGGATGGGTCTATGAAAGATAGGTGAAATTTTTAATTTGATGGGGGGGAAAAGGGGAGTGGTGCACTGGGATCGTGGGGGACAAAAACTTTTCCCTTTGGAGGAAAAGGGGGGAAAATTATGAGAGTATGTTTTACCAAGCTTTATATGGGTAAAGCATGGGTGATGAATGTTGTAGCGAGGGGAAGGAGGAGCAGTGGAGATTCATGTTGGGGCAATGTTGGTGGGGAATATAATGCAGAAATTCGAGTTTGGAAGTTTGAAGGGGGGCGGGATTACCAAAACTGTTGCCAGGGGTGAGGAAAGGGTTTTTTGAGGTGGTTCGGACATGTGGGGAAATGGACGAAAAGATAAATTCAAGAGTGTATCAGTCTTAGTGGAAGAAGCGGGGGAGGGGGGCCCTAGGAAAGGTTGGAGGGAGGGGGAAAGGGGGTTTTGTGGCGAGGGGGTTGGACTTCCCGCAGGGAGCGTGAGCGTGTTTGATAGGGGTAATGGAGACAAAGGTTTTTTAAAACTTGACGTGCTGTTGGAGTGTGAGAAAGTAAATTTTTAAGGGGGTTTGGGAAACCGGCAGGGCCCGGGTTGGTCCCGGAGATGGAAGTACAGGGCCCCATCTGAAGAGGGGGTTTAATGTTGCAGTTTAAAAAAAAGTAGTGAAGCACCCCCTGGCAAAAACAGGGTGGTGAATGGGGTTAAAGTTTTTTCTTTTTCGCCACCCTGCCTTGGTGGGAAACGCCAGGTTTAAATAAAAAAAAAAAAAAAATATATAAAATATATATATAATAATATATATATATAATATATAATATATATATTAATTTAAAAAATAATAATTAAGATGGGGGTTTTTGGTTGTTAAAAGTTTTGGTGGGGTGTGTTTTTTTTTTGGGGTTTTGTGGTGGAGCCTTTTTGAGGGGGGGGTTGTGGGCTAGAAAAAAAAAATAAAATTATAAAATAAAAAAATTTAAAAAATTTATTTTAGTTTTAATTATTAAAAAATTATAAAATAATATAGGGTTGGCGGGAAGGGAATTTTTTTTAAAAAGGGGGTTAAAAAAAGGGAAAAAAGGGGTAATCGGATATACCGGAAATTTGGTAGATTTTTTTTTGAAATAATTAAATAAACAAAAAAAAATAACAAGGAGGGTTTAAAATATTTTTGGAAACAAACTAAATAAAAATTTAGAAAACTAAATTCCTTTTTATTTAGGGTTTGGAAAGGCTAGACTTTTAGGGGGCAATTAATTTTTTAATTTTTGGGAAAAAAATCTTTTTTAAAATAAAAAGGGAAAATTTCCAAAAAGAGGCCCCTTAAAATTTTAAAAGGGTTATTTTTAATATTTTAAAAGTGGGGTTTTAAAAATAAATAGGGTTTTAAATTTAAAAATAAAATAAAATATTTTAATTTTTTTATAAAATTTTTAATTTAAAAATTAAATTTTTATAATTTTTATTCAAAAAAGAAAAATTGGTGAAACAAAAATTAAGGATAGATCAAAAAGGAAAGGGGGAAAAAAAAAATATAAATAAAATATAAGGGATGTATCGAATTTATACCCTTCAATTTCAAAAATTTTAAAAGTTATAGGGAAAAAAATTTTACAAATGTAAAAAAAACTTTTTCCCACAAAAGGGTTAAAGTTATTTTTTTTGTGGAAATTTATTTTCCCCAAAAAAATTTTTTTTAATCTAAGAAAAGGTTTTTGGCAAAAAAGGTTTTGGAATTAAAGGGCATAAAAAAGGGGGGGGAATTTTTGGTTAATTTGGGGAAACAAAAAAAAGAGGAATTGAGGGAACTCCCTAAATTTGGGGGGGGGGGGGGTTTTTCCCCTTTTCCCAAAGGGGTTGAAGGAACTGGGAAAATTACCTTTTTAAAAAACTTTTTCCCCCCTGGGTTTTCTTCACTTTTTTTTTTAAAAATTTCCCCCCTGGGGGGAAAAAGGATGAAAGATGGGGTTTTTCTTTTCCCCCTGTTTGTGGGCGGGGAAAAAAAAAAAAAAAAAAAAAAAAAAAAAAAAGGGGGGGGGGGGGGGGGGGGGGGGTTTTTCCTTTATTAAAAAAATTTTTTTTTTTTTTTTTTTTAAAAAAAAAAAAAAAAAAAAAAAAAAAAAAAATTTTTTTTTTTTGGCGGGTGGGAAATTTGGAGGGTTTAAAAAAGGTTTGGGCAAAAATTTGGGAAAAAAAAAAAAAAAACGGGGAAAAAAAAACAAAACCTTTTTTTTTGGGGGTTTTTAAAAAACCTTTTTTTGGTAAATTTTTTAAATTTTTTTCCAAAAAAAAGTTTTTGGTTTTTTTTTAAAAAAAAAAACCCGTTTTTTTTAAGGGAAACACTTTTTTTTTTGGAAAAAAAAAAAAAAAAAAAAAAAAAAAAAAATATTAAAAAAAAAACACAGGAGGAAAACAATTTTAAAACCCCCAATTTCCCCTTTAAAACCTGGCATTTGGCCCCCCAATTTTTAAAAAAAACCATTTGTGGGTCCGCCCCCACACCACAAAATTTTTTTTTTTTTAGTCCACCCTTTTTTTTTTCAAAAATTTCCCCAAAAAAAAAAAAAAAAACAAAAATTTGGGGAAAAAGTTTTTAAACCATTGGGTGTTATGGTTCCCTTTTACTACCCCTCAAAATTGTTTTTTCCAAAGGTTTTTTTTAAAACCCAAAATTTTTTTTGCCAAAACTTTTTCCCAAAAAAAACCTTTAAAAATTGGTTTAAAAAAAGGGGGCCAAAAACCATGTTCAAAAAAAAACACAAACACAAAATTTGTTACCCCCCGGGGGCACCATGTGTCACTCACCCCCTTTTTCATTGTTCCCCCCCGGGGTTTTTCCCCCCCTTTTTCCCACTGGATCACAATCTAAGTTTCCCCGGTCCCCCCCCCAATTGTGTCCCCCACCAAAACCCACATTTGGTTTTCAGGTCCCAAAAAGTTTGGGCACCTTTTCCCACCACACATTGTACATACCATGTGTCCCCCTCACACCACACATTTGGTTTTCAGGTTCCCCCCATTTTGGTCACTTTTACCCAAACCCCACATTGTCCAGGGCACCATGGCACTCACAACTCGTTTGTTAAGTCACCATGTTCACTCACACCACACATTGTACAGGCACCATTGTCACTCACACCACACATTTTACAGGTACCATTTTTATCACAACTCGTATTGTTCGGGCCCCCCATGTGTCACTACACCACACATTGTTTTAGGTCACCATGTGTAACCACACCAACATTTTCAGGTCACCATGGCATCACCCCTCACATTGTCCAGGGTTTTTCATGGTCACCCAACTCTATTTCGGTACCATGTTCACTCACACCCACAATTTTACAGGGCACCATGTGTCACTCACACCTCACATTGTCAGGGCCCATGGTCACTACACCTCCATTTTCCAGGTACCCTTTACTCAAACTCGATTTTTCAGGGCACCATGTGTCCCTCACCCACACATTGTCCAGGGTTTCTTTTGTCACTCCCCAACTCGTATTTTTCAGGTACCATGTTCACCACACCCCAAAATTTTACAGGGCAACCCTTTGTCACTCCCCCCCTCACATTGCCAGGTTACCCTGTGTCACCACATACTGTCTTTTAACCCCCATTGTTTTAAATGAAAAGGGCCACACCCAAAAAATTACCGGTGTTGACTCACGGGATCCAGTCTGGGCGACGCGGAGAGAGAAATCATAAATTAAAATACATCACCCGAAATAAAATTTAACGAAATGAACGAAGACTATGTCTTTTAAAGCCCAAAAAGGTGCAATAATTTACGTGCGAATGTGTATTTCTTGAAAACTGCAAAATGATCCCAAAAATGTACGAAACAGTTTGGCAAATCCTAATTTCCCATTCCAAACCCCTTTTCGGAAAGTGTTGCATAAGGTAGTAGAACTATAGCTGTTGTAAAAAGACCCTTGCAATGACGAAATCATTTTGGGAAAAGGATCGCTTTTAACAATCATTCAGTAAATTGTTATAGTGTTCGTTGTGTGTACATGACACTTTAGCAAAATCCCTAAACCAATCTTTGTTTTCAGATTTGCTCCCGGCCCCCCCTACGTCTATAGTTATAAGAATATAAAAACGGGGAACAGCATATTCCTCTGGCCCCAAAGATTCAGGGCCTTTTCAAAAAAACCTTTACAACCCCTATTTTAAAAACATTAAAAGGGGGAAAACGCAACGACCATTGGCAGACACTTATGTCAGTTAGGGTATTTATTTAAAAAAAAAGAGTAGGAAAGCACCGGTTTGATAAAAGTCGTGGATGGGGGAACAAAAACCCCAATACCGTCATAGAACAAACGTTTGTGTATTTTAAAAAAAATATGAATACATGCGTTACTTAGCTCGTAAACCTGTTTGTGGCTCCTTGAATCAACCCGGAGCCCTTTTTGAGCAGCTTTACCAGCGAGGAAAAAATCAGAGTTGCAACTGGAGAAACGGCATTACGGGGGGAAAAAAGAGGGTCGGTAGTCCCCTGTTGGAGTCCCCCGGTTTAAAAGGGGGCTTGGTCATACCGGGCAAATGAACCAAGCTGAAGATTAAAAAAACGGTTGGAGAGGCAGAAAACAACCAGAAACCAGAAGACTGCCGTGGAAACTTCCAACTCATTCTCGGTGCTACCTGACGAATGTGAGTGTTCTACTGGGAATGCCACAACGAGCACCAAGGAAGCATTGGCAGACGTGAGTGGACATCCCTAGAAACCCCAACGAAGACCATCGAGAACGTCATGACGAATTCTACAAGTGGTGTAATGCTACTGGCGAATGTGAGTCGACTACTCGGAGCATCACTATGGACGACGCCAAGGAAGGTAAAAACATTGTTGTTGTTGGGGATAGCCAGATTAGGTACATGGATAGGGCATTCTGTTTGAAGGATAGGAGTAGGAGGCAGAGAGTGTGTTTTTCCTGGGGCTGGGATGAAGGATATTGTTAGCCGTCTGGATGACATCATGAGAGGTAATGGGAGCAATCCTATTATCTGTCTCAGTGCTGGAGGCAACGATGTTGGCAGACGTAGGAGTGAGGACCTGATTAGCAGGTATAGGTCAGCAATAGAGATAATTAGGAAGAAGGGTGGGAAACCTGTCATATGTGGCATTTTGCCAAGGAGAGGAGTTGGAAATGAATGGTTGTCCAGAGCAATTGGTGTCAATTGCTGGCCGGACAAATACTGTAAGGAAAATGCGGTAACATTCATTGACAACTGGGACCTCTTCTATGGCAGAAATGACATGTATGCCAGGGATGGGGTTCACTTGTCTAGGTGTGGGGTGGGAGCACTGGCCAACGCAGTGGAGGGAGCTGTTAGGTCTTTAAACTAGGAATAGTTAGTGGTATGGGTTTTGGCGGGAAAACTGTGAAGTCTCAGGGTAGTAATATGAGTACTAGGAGAACTAGTAATAGGCAAAATGAGGTGGATATCGGAAAGCCAGTGGCACTAATTGACAAGGACAGTAATAGGTTTAGTGGAATAACAGAAAGGAGCAGGAATGATAAAGAGAAAGGAGGGTCCTTAAGTATATATTACACAAATAGTCGCAGTGCTAGGAATAAGATGGACGAGTTGAGACTAGTTGCTAGTGCAGGTAACATAGATGTATTTGCCATTACTGAGACGTGGTTTAATTCAAAAAGTCGGGACATGCCTGCAGAATGTCACATTCAGGGTTTCAAATTGTTCCAAGTAGATAGAAGTATCGGGAAGGGGGGTGGGGTGGCATTGTATGTCCGAGATCGCTTGAACTGTTGCATAAAAACGGGTGGCTAAAGCTCCCGCTTCACACACGGAGGGCCCGGGTTCGATTCCCGGCGGGTGGAAACATTTCGACACGTTTCCTTACACCTATTGTCCTGTTCACCTAGCAGCAAATAGGTACCTGGGTGTTAGTCGACTGGTGTGGGTCGCATCCTGGGGGACAAGATTAAGGACCCCAATGGAAATAAGTTAGACAGTCCTCGATGACGCACTGACTTTCTTGGGTTATCCTGGGTGGCTAACCCTCCGGGGTTAAAAATCCGAACGAAATCTTATCTTATCTTATCTTATCTTATAGGGACCAGGGAAGACTACTATGGGAGGAAATTGTTAGGGCCACAAGGCACGATAATGTAGTAATTCTAGGAGACTTTAACTTTAGTCATATTGATTGGAATTTCTTGACTGTGAATTTAGAATCATACGACTTCTTAGAAGTAGTTCAGGATTGTTTTCTGAAGCAGTTTGTGACAGAACCTACAAGGGGTAATAACCTGCTTGACTTAGTTCTGGCAAACAATGAATCCCTTGTAATAATTTAGAAGTTTCAGAAGAACTGGTGCTAGCGACCACAAATCAATTACATTTAGAATTGAATGGAAGTATGATAGTAGGGATAACTCAGATAACAGTCCCAGATTTTCGCTTAGCAGATTACGATGGGCTTAGAGAACACTTATCATCTGTTGACTGGGGTAACGAAGAGAGCTATCAATATGACAGTTTTCTGAACACAAACATGCTGCTCAAAGAACGTTTATCCTTATAAGGAAATTAGATCAAATAGAAATGACCCAAAATGGAAGAATAATAGGCTCAAATATCTACTAGGGCATAAGAAAGGAATTTATAGGCGTATCAAAAGAGGCGAGGGTCATCTTGAATCAGTATATTGACACTAAGAGGGACATTAAAAAGGGGATAAGAAAAAGCTAAAAGGGACTATGAAATTAAAGTTGCTAGGGATTCTAAAACTAACCCAAAAAGTTTTTTCCAGGTATATAGAACAAAAGTCAGAGATAAGATAGGTCCCCTTAAAAATAACTATGGGCATCTTACAAAGAGAATGAAATGTGCTCGATTTTAAATAATTATTTTCTCTCGGTTTTTACACAGGAAGACACTAATAATATTCCGGTAATTAATTTTTATAGTGGGCCAGAAGAAGATAAATTATGTAAACATCATAGTCACTAGTGAAATGGTTGTGAAGCAGATAGACCGACTGAAGCAAAATAAGTCACCGGGTCCTGATGAGGTTTTTTCAAGGGTTCTAAAGGAATGCAAAATGGAGGTCTGTGAACCATTAACTAATATTTTTAATTTATCTCTCCAAACAGGTGTAGTGTCGATATGTGGAAGATGGCTAATGTAATTCCTATTTTAAAACAGGGGACAAGTCGTTACCGTCAAATTACCGCCCAATAAGCCTGACCTCAATTGTAGGCAAATTACTAGAGTCAATTATAGCTCAAATTATAAGAAGCCATCTCGATAAGCATAGCTTGATTAATGATACTCAGCATGGATTCACAAGAGGCCGGTCTTGTCTAACTAATTTATTAACTTTTTTCAGTAAAGCTTTTGAGGCTGCTGACCACGATAAAGAATTTGATATTATTTACTTAGATTTTAGTAAGGCATTTGATAGAGTTCCGCACCAAAGACTGTTGAAGAAAGTAGCAGCTCATGGCATTGGGGGAAGAGTGCTCTCGTGGATCGAATCATGGCTCACAGACAGGAAGCAGAGAGTGTCCATAAATGGGGTTAAATCCGAGTGGGGATCAGTAACAAGTGGCGTGAACATTAAAATGGTATAAAATACCGACAGGTTGTTAGGTAAGACACATATGCAACAGTTAGGTATCTTTATTGTGAAACGTTTCGCCTACACAGTAGGCTTCTTCAGTCAAGTACAGAAAAGTTGATAGAAGCAGAAGATACTTGAAGACGATGTAATCTGTCCATCACCCTTAAAGTTTTGAGGTGGTCAGTCCCTCAGTCTGGAGAAGAGCATTGGGTTTCCCTTAGTATGAAACAATATGGAGAAGAAGTGACAGGATGGAGCTTTTATAGCGCCAAGAGGTGAGACGTAGGCCACTAGGAGAGGTAAGAACTCAGATGTTGAGAAGGCAGCTCCATCCTGTCACTTCTTCTCCATATTGTTTCATACTATGGAACAATGCTCTTCTCCAGACTGAGGGACTGACCACCTCAAAACTTTAAGGGTGATGGACTGATTACATCGTCTTCAAGTATCTTCTGCTTCTATCAACTTTTCTGTACTTGACTGAAGAAGCCTACTGTGTAGGCGAAACGTTTCATAATAAAGATACCTAACTGTTGCATATGTGTCTTACCTAACAACAAGTGGCGTTCCACAGGGATCAGTCTTGGGACCGTTGTTTTTTATAATATATATCAATGATCTTGATGAAGGAATTACTAGTGATATGAGCAAATTCGCCGATGACACGAAGATAGGTAGGATAATTGATTCAAACGTAGATGTTAGGGAACTTCAGGAGGATTTAGACAAACTCTACTCTTGGTCAGAAAAGTGGCAGATGCAGTTCAATGTAGATAAATGCAAGGTTCTGAAGCTCGGGAGTGTCCATAACCCTAGCACTTATAAGTTAAATAATGTAGAACTTAGCCATACAGATTGCGATAAGGACTTGGGGGTTATGGTAAGCAGCAACCTTAAACCAAGACAGCAATGCCTAAGCGTACGTAATAAGGCAAATAGATTACTGGGATTTATATCAAGAAGTGTAAGAAACAGAAGTCCAGAGGTCATACTGCAGCTTTATACATCATTAGTAAGGCCTCACCTAGATTATGCAGCTCAATTCTGGTCTCCATATTACAGAATTGACATAAATTCGTTAGAAAACATTCAGCGTAGGATGACTAAATTTATACATAGCATTAGAAATCTTCCTTATGAAGAAAGATTGATGACTCTTAAGTTACATTCACTTGTTAGACGAAGAATGAGGGGGGACCTGATCGAAGTGTATAAGTGGAAGATAGGTATTAATAAAGGGGATATTACAAGGTCTTGAGGATATCTCTCCAAGAGAGAACCGCAGTAATGGATTTAAATTGGATAAGTTTAGATTTAGAAAGGACATAGGAAAGTATTGGTTTGGAAATAGGGTAGTTGATGAGTGGAACAGTCTACCTAGTTGGGTTATTGAGGCTAGGACTTTGGGTAGTTTCAAATTTAGGTTGGATAAGTACATGAGTGGGAGGGGTTGGATTTGAGTGGGACTTGCACATCAGAGCTTATTTCTTGGGTAGCATTGAAAATTGGGTTGGTCAAATGTTTGTTAGTGGGATGAATTGTAAAGGACCTGCCTAGTATGGGCCAACAGGCCTGCTGCAGTGTTCCTCCTTTCTTATGTTCTCTTATGTTCTTATGAGTGGGTGTGGGTGGGTGAGAGTTGGACTAGCTTGTGCTTCTAGATCTGATGCCGTGCTCCTTCCATAAGTGAATGTGACCTGACCTAACTAGGTTAAGGCATTGTCTTGGGCTGGTGGGAGAATTGGACCTGCCTCGTATGGGTCAGTAGGTCTGCTGTAGTGTGCCTTCTTTGTATGTATAATGTTCGCCAAGACCAGGGTCCTGGCACGGGTCTTAATCTTGAGATGACCCGTCTCTGGCTCCTGAAGGAGAATTGATTCTTCATTGTTGCAGCATATGCTGCTCAAGCACTGTTTTGGACAGTTCAGCTAGTGTGCCTCATAAGCGAGTGAGGTTACTCCATTTCAGCTGTTTCCTGAGCTGGGAACTGGGGTCCGTCCGCTCCAATAATCTGCAGATTCACGGCATCCGCCGTCCCCTCCGCTGTCAGCAGGCACACTCTCAGGAGTGCGCCGACCATCTGCCGGAACATGCTCTGTTGTTCCGTGGAGGTGATTGTGTTGCAGATAATATCCGTGAATGCCTTGATGAGTGCTAAGAGATCCTCCCTGTTGAGGGCCTGCTTTGTCGTTGGGTTCGAAGCAGTGGATATTATCTGGGCTGTTGTAATCTGTGGGGACTGCTGAGGGTTGTGTTTCTTCACTGTGCACACCGTGGCCTGTTGCTATATGCCAAGTTGGGTAGCCGGCATCTGCTGGTAAGGTGCAGGCACAGCCTGCATAGTGGCTGTGCCGGGCAAGGAGTACCTGTGTTGCCGTGTTATGGCCGGTGGGAGCTCGTGTAGTGCCGTCTGCTGATTGTGTTGCCCAGATGTTTCAAGTTGGCGCCGCTTGTTCCGCATGTTTTTGTTTCTTCGTTGCGGTAGTGTGGGAGGATGCTCCTGTTCATGACGCTTGGTTGAGTCTTCAAGGGTAGGAAATTCCTGGGCATTGAGTTGGGTTGCCTGATGCGAGTTCTGCAGTATGGCAGGATTCTCTGCACCCATCGTTTGCTGAGGGTGATGCTCTGCCGTAGCCTGCTGTCTCGTTGTTGGCGTCTTCCGGGCCTCACGAATTCTAGCGAGCCTCTAGGGGCATCGAGGGTTTCAGGCATGGTGTTTTTGCCTGCAATTCGGGCATCGTGGAGTGGGTGGTGATGCATTCTTCAGCTTGGTGATGCATTCCTCGGTAGGGTGGGGCTGGCTACAGACACCGCAGATTACTCTGTTCGGACAGAGGGCACCCAGGTGTCCGTAACGCTGGCACTTGAAACAGAGAACTGGTTCTGCCGTGAAGGTCCTGACATCATACCTGACCCAAGAACCAAGGTCCAGCTGGGATGGCAGCGGTCCTACATGCTGAATGAGGACCTGCCGGGTTGGTGCATTTCCTGCCGACTTTGCCTTGAGAAGCTGAGCTGACACCACACTTGGGTAAGCTGTTACTGCCTCGATGGGCATCAGCGGGTATCGCATCACTACACCCTTGGTGATCTTCTGCCGAGAGTCCAGTTCCTCCAGGGTGAAGGAGCGGTCTGTCTCCATGACTCTCTTCAAGGTGGTATGCATTTCCCTGTTGATAGGAGTCAGTATTGGTTTTTCTCTCAGGTTGAACCAGATGATAGAGAGAGAGAGGCACTGTCAAGAAATTTTAATGAAAAAAAAATTGAGTGAGTTAAACACGTTAAGAAAGCCTAGAGAACGAATGGATTTGTCAGTTAGAAACGGAGTAGGGGATTTAGTAGATGGGGAGATGGAGGTTTTGGGAAGATGTCGAGAATATTTTGAGGAACTTTTAAATATCGACGAGGAAAGGGAGGTGGTAATTCCATGCACTGGCCAGGGAGGTATACCATCATTCAGGAGTGAAGAACAGGATGTGAGTGTGGGGGAGGTGCGTGAGGCATTACGTAGAATGAAAGGGGGTAAAGCAGCTGGAACTGACGGGATCATGACAGAAATGTTAAAATCAGGGGGGGATAAAGTGTTGGAGTTATTGGTATTTTTTGTTTAATAAATGTATGAAAGAGGGGATGGTACCTAGGGAGAGAGCATGTATAGTTCCATTATATAAAGGGAAGGGGGACAAAAGAGATTGTAAAAATTATAGAGGAATTAGTTTACTGAGTATACCAGGAAAAGCGTACGGTAGGATTATTATTGAAAGAATTAGAGATAAGACAGAATGTAGGATTGCAGATGAGCAAGGAGGTTTTAGAGTGGGTAGGGGATGTGTAGATCAAGTGCTTACATTGAAGCATATATGTGAACAGTATTTAGATAAAGGTAGGGATGTTTTCATTGCATTTATGGATTTAGAAAAGGCATATGATAGAGTCGATAGGTGAGCAATGTGGCAGATGTTGCAAGTATATGGAACAGGTAGTAAGTTACTAAATGCTGTAAAGACTTTTTATGAGGATAGTGAGGCTCAGTTTAGGGTGCGTAGAAGAGAGGGAGACTACTTCCCGGTAAAAGTAGGTCTTAGACAGGGATGTGTAATGTCACCATGTGTGAAGGCTTACTCAGCCCTGTAACAACTTCAGACAGTATTACCAAGGCTGGCTCCTCCTCAGGAAAATTAATGAATAGAAAAAGAAATAATAACAGACAAACATAAACACTTTATTATATAGAAAATAGAAAATATAAAACACTTAAATATGAAATATTAATCCTACATTAAAGAAAATGAAAAATGAAAAATATAAATGATAACTGAATTCAACGCTAATATAAAACTTGGGTGTCTGGTGTTGGTGACACTGCTTGTTGAAATCGTAGCCGTTGCCGATGTGGGGGGGGGGGGGGGGGGGGGGTCGCAGGTGTTGTTTACAACCCACTGGCTAGTTCTTAACAGTATAGCCTTGAGTATTCTATCCGATGACAGGAAAGCAGGTTCTTTACCGCTGCAATGATGAGGGGTTACGTCCTGCAATTTCATACAGGTGCACAGGTAATTAAATCCAAAAAGGGGAAGTCTCAGGACGTTAGTCCATCTCCATCGATTCTACTCGTTGATTGGCAGGTGACCCTCTCTGTCATCCAAGCTGGAAAGATAGTCAGGTTACCCACTGCTTAAGAAATCACTCTCCATGATAAGTACAATACCTAAAAGATGTGGTGATTATTACAACAGTCAACTTTGAGCAAAGGACTAAGTTTATTATTGGTCAAAAGTGAAGCTTTCAACCAATAAATCCACTAGAATCCAAGGCAGGCATGTACTTACAGTACCTCCCTGGGTGGTTGCTGTCTACCAACGTACTACTATATAGGGGTGTGTAGACCAAGTGTTTACAGTGAAACATATAGGTGAACAGTATTTAGATACGGCTAAAGAGGTTTTTATGGCATTTATGGATTTGGAAAAGGCGTATGACAGGGTGGATAGGGGGGCTATCTATCTATCTATAGATTCTAGGTAAGACCCCAAGAAGGGGTGAGTGGGGAAGTGGGGATAGAGGAAGAATAGATTGGTTAGAGGAAGGGTTATTGTAAAAGGGAAAGAACCAGGGCTTAACCCAGTAGCTGAGCTGAAGGCGATTCAGGAGTTCGTGCGCAACTAAGGGACTGGTAGGGGGAAGGGGGGAGAGGGGGCGACAAAGCGTGAATCGCATGGTATAAGGGCTTTATTAAAGGTCCATACCATATATAGGGGGCAATGTGGTAGATGGTGCATGTGTATGGTATAGGAGGTAGGATACTGAAAGCAGTGAGGAGTGTTTATGAGGACAGTAAGGCGCAGGTTAGAGTATGTAGGAAAGAGGGAGATTATTTCCCAGTAATAGTAGGCCTTAGACAAGGATATGTGATGTCACCTTGGTTGTTTAATATATTTATGGAATGCTAGGGTCTTGGCAAGAGGTGTGGAGTTAAAAGATAAAGAATCAAACGCAAAGTGGGAGTTGTCACATTCGCTTATTGCTGATGACAATGTGCTCTTGGGATATTCTGAAGAGAAGTTGCAGAGGTTGGTGGATGAATTTGGTAGGGTATGTAAAAGAAGAAAATTTAAAGTGAATATAGGAAAGAGTAAGGTTATGAGGATAACAAAAAGATTATGTGACGAAAGATTGGATATAAGATTGGAGGGAGAGAGTATGGAGGAGGTGAATGTATTCAGATATTTGGACGTGACAACGCAGATGAGTCTATGAAAGATGAGGTGAATCATAGAATTGATGAGGGAAAAAGGGTGAGTGGTGCACTTAGGAGTCTGTGGAGACAAAGAACTTTGTCCTTGGAAGCAAAGAGGGGAATGTATGAGAGTATAGTTTTATCAACGCATTTATATGGGTGTGAAGCATGGGTGATGAATGTTGCAGCGAGGAGAAGGTTGGAGGCAGTGGAGATGTCATGTCTGAGGGCAATGTGTGGTGTGAATATAATGCAGAGAATTCGTAGTTTGGAAGTTAGGAAGAGGTGTGGGATTGCCAAAACTGTAGTCCAGAGGGCTGAGGAAGGGTTGTTGAGGGGGTTCGGACATGTAGAGAGAATGGATCGAAGCAGAATGACTTCGAGAGTGTATAACTCTGTAGCGGAGGGAAGGTGGAGTAGGAGTCGGCCTAGGAAAGGTTGGAGGGAGGGGGTAAAGGAGGTTTTGTGTGCGAGGGGCTTGGACTTCCAGCAAGCATGCGTGAGCGTATTTGATAGGAGTGAATGGAGACAAGTGGTTTTTAATACTTAATGTGCTGTTGGAGTGTGAGCAAAGTAACATTTATGAAGGGATTCAGGGAAAGCGGCAGGCCGGACTTGAGTCCTGGAGATGGGAAGTACAGTGCCTGCACTCTGAAGGAGGAGTGTTAATGTTGCAGTTTAAAAACTGTAGTGTAAAACGCCCTTCTGGCAAGACAGCGATTGAGAGAATGATGATGAAAGCTTTTCTTTTTCTGGCCACTCTGCCTTGGTGGGAATCGGCCGACGTGTCAATAAAAAAATAATATATATATATATATATATATATATATATATATATATATAAAATATATATATATATATATATATATATATATATATATGTCGTGCCGAATAGGCAGAACTTGCGATCTTGGCTTAAATAGCAACGCTCATCTTGCCATATAGGACAAGTGAAAATTTGTGTATGCAATAATTTCGCCAAAATCATTCTGAACCTAACGAAATAAATATATTTCACTGTGTTTGTTTAGTATTAAATTATTGTAAACAAATCTAAAATATATATAGTTGGGTTAGGCTAAAATAAATTGCTCTTGTTATAATAAGGTTAGGTAAGTTTTCTAAGATTCTTTTGGTGCAAAATTAAAAAATTTTACATTAACTTTAATGAAAAAAATATATCATTAAACGTATAAGAGAAAATTTCAGAAAGGACTTAATTTTAAATGAGTTTTTGTTAATTGACCAGTTTTACATATTCGGCACGACATTATATATATATATTATATATATATATATATATATATATATAAATATATATATATATATATATATATATATATATATATATATATATTTATATATATATGTATGTATGTATCACAATAAGTGTTTAGGTTACTGATGGTCTCTAACAAACAACAGCCCCTCCTTGGAGAAAGAGAGTTGTCAATCACCCAGATTTCACCTCTACAGAGGACTTACCAACTGTTGTCAAATTAATATCAACCAGGATACCCTAAAGCTACTTCCAAATTACTGAAAGTCAACGATACCCCATCAAACACTGGATCCTGATACAACCTTCTGTTTGCAAAGCTTATTTTCTCGCCCGACCCAGGAGAGACAAGTCTCTAGTAACATTTGTTTTAGGGGAATAAATGCATTCTCCAGAGATGAAGAGCTCATCCGTCTCCCTCTAACTCAAAAATACCCGCTGGGAAACTGCTAAAACAGCTCGGTTTTGGTGTCCAACAAGGCTGTTGCTCATGCAGTATGGGTATATATTAGAAACATGTTTAAAAATCCCTGATTAAATTAAACTTTGTCAGTTTGTTTGACTTAGAAATGATTCTGGTCAGAAGTGGTATTGGTACTTCTAAACTCCAGTTTGGTGAACATGCAATGGACTCGTGCGAAAGTATTCATCAGTAAAGAAGTCCAGCAAACTCCACATCTGGTTCGTGGATAACGATACCCTGGTTGGCACTACAGAATCTCTCCTAGATGACATCAGGAAAATTAAAGGCATTTAAGGTATTTAAATAGTTTCTACCAACCATCAGATCATTGAGGACACTAGTGCCTCTTTACCAGGTGCACGAGTCATTGATCCAGCCAACACCACTCTCCTTGCTCCTCTCGGGACCAAAGCTATTGATCTGTTTCTAGGAAAACCTATGTTGACTCTCAGGATAGTGAAAGGGCAGACCGGAAACATTGACACACACAATGCTTTTTACCTACTCCCCAGGTGCCTGTCCCTCCCTAAGCTTACCTACTTCTTGAGATGCTCCTCAGCCTTCAACAGTCCCAAAGTCAATAAAGATGACTCTCTCCTGAAGTCCATAATAGTGTACTGAATATTTCCCTTCAAGATGGACAGTGTATGTGAGTATCATTTCCAGTCAGGCTCGGTGTAGAAATATGTAAATCATCCTAAACTGCCTTTCCACTTTTCCTCTTCCATAATATCAGACTAGGTAATAAAGATATTTTTCCTGACGACCTAGTTGATTACCTGGAGTTTACCTGGAGAGAGTTCCGGGGGTCAACACCCCCGCGGCCCGGTCTGTGACCAGGCCTACAGCATGAAGTAAACTCAGTGTACTTGAAGTAAATTTATTGTATATGAAGTAAACTCAATATACATGAAGTAAACTGAGTTTATATGAAGTAAACTCAGTGTATGAAGTTAACTTAGTATATATACACTGTAATATAAGATCAAGCAAGTAAACACACCATTTTATCTGGATCCAAATTATTTCGAATAATTCTTCAAGTGTCATCAGAATCAATATCATTATACACAATATTATACTGCTTAAAATACTGATAAAAGTTTGTATAAAGATTAACCAGAAAAAATAATATATATATATATATATAATATATATATATATATATATATATATATATATATATAATATATATATATTAAAAAGAGTATATACACTGGGTTAATTTCATACATTGAGCTTACATACACTGCGTTTGCTTCATATAAACTGAGTTTACTTCATGTACACTGAGTTTACTTCATATACACAGATTTGTTTCATATACACTGAATTTTCTTCATATACACTGAATTTATTTCATGTACACTGAGTTTACTTCATATACACTAAGTTTGCTTGATATACACTCAGTTTACTTCATATACACTGAGTTTACTTGATATACACTCAATTTACTTCTTATACACTGAGTTTACTTCATTTTCGGGTGTAAGTGCTCGGGTGTAATGCTCCTCTTGAATTAAGTAGATTTGGAAGCGAACACAGCAACTCTGCCACAGTGTCTTCGTGCAAACGATTCTGATCGCTTTCCAGCTCAATTCGATATAGGTGGCCAATCAGTCTGTTTGTTATCGGTATAATTGAGTTTCACAGGGTGGGAAAGGTAGAGCCAGTCCCTGGAAAACAATGTTGGTAGAGCCAGTGACTCACTGTTGGATGGTACTCGATCCATTATCTTGGCAACATTTCAAAGGTTCTGCCCCTGCGCTAGTGAAGATAAGATTTTGTTGGGATTTTTAACCCTGGAAGGTTAGCCACCCAGGATAACCCAAGAAAATCAGTGCATCGTTGAGGACTGTCTGTCTTACTTCCAACGAGTCCTCATTCTTGTTCCTCAGAATGCGACCCACACCAGTCTACTAACACCTAGGTACCTATCTGGTGCTAGGTGAACAGAACAAGAGGTGTAAGGAAATGCGTTGAAATGTTTCCACCCCGCCGGAAATCGAATCCGGGCCCTCCGCTTGTGAAGCGAGAACTTTGTCAGCCAGGCCACGGGGCCTGAAGGGTTGTTGATAGTAAGGAATGGGATTACCCTACTCCACCTTGTATGTTTCGTGTCTGCTCTCAATACCACAAGTACTACAAGATCCTTTCAGGTTTAACGGTTCACCATGAAGAAATGAAATATTGACACTATCGTATTCTTTGTTGTAAACATTACGCTGGATATGGCTTGTCCCATATCCTTGTACACAAGAAGAAAATGGATCCGCGTTTCTCTCTATTTGCACCATCTCTTTCTTAAGGAATCGTAAATTAGAGATGGTTGGTATCTGATTCCATATCACAGCAGAGGATCGCGACTCTTGCATTCTATACAGAATTCATTAGAGATATACCCAAGTAAGCATTTTTCCCTCGTGTTACGCCATTCTTAGAAACAAAGACTGCTTGTTACCTACCGCTCAGGTATAAATATTGAGGTGTTAATTACCAGAGCTGATAAACAAGCCAGTGCTGGCGGGGGATAACCAGCGAAGGTAAGCCAGTACGATAATCTACACTGCAGTTAAGCTAGCACTGGAAGGAGTCCTCAGAGCTGGCTTACAATCACTGTGATAGATCCCGGCACCAGAAAGACAGCTCTGTGGTAGATCTCCAGTACAATATAAAGCGAATGAAAAAATTAAACAGTGAGACTAACTCATTTATGAAGGAAATATCCACTAAATGAGGTTTTTTAGCTCCAAAGACAAAACCAAAGTGATTTTTTAAATAAGAAGAAACTAGATGTAGTATAATGTAACTTAAACCGTACGTGAAAAAAATACTTATAATGGTATTTAATGGGAAAGAAGACACAAAGAATGAAAGAAATAATGCAACTGCAAAAATTGATATCAAAAACGCTTACATATTAGTAATAAAAGTTCGAAATATTAATGAGACCTTCAGAACCGTCTATTCCCACAACCTGAAATTAATAATATTTACAAGAAAAAAGATTCGATAGGGAAAATAACGGATTACAAAATTTATTTAGGAACTTATGAGACGTGTCCATGAAAGGCCAAGAGATCTTGCAAATGGAAATAACATTAACAAGGACAGTAATACAGGCAGCATATACAGCTGATTCTGTAAATAGTCAACAGAAGTGAAAGTTTATGGCAATGCCGATATTTTTTCTTGTTCCAGAGTATTAACGAAGCAACAAGAGCGAGAGAGAGAGAGAGAGAGAGAGAGAGAGAGAGAGAGAGAGAGAGTAGAAGAGAGAGGAGAGAGAGAGAGAGAGAGAGAGAGAGAGAGAGAGAGAGAGAGAGAGAGAGAGAAGACAACACATTGCAAACATGAAGTTTACCTGGAGAGGGTTTCGAGGGTCAACGCCCCCGCGGCCCGGTCTGAGACCAGGATTTACTGGAAAATTTGCTTGGAAGCAGTGATTATTTATTAATGAAAGAAACATTTAAATGTAACTCAATAAAAGAAAAACAAGTAAAATGGACTGACTAAATTATATAAGAACAGGAATCAAATAAAAGAATTTAATATATATTTTGTTAAAGTACTGTAACATATATGGTAATAGACATACAAAATTTTTCCATTAAATTATCCCACAGAATGGAAAGAAATAGATAAAAATGCAGAACTTCATATTACTATAGAAATTCAACCTGATCAGAAATTAATATATAAAAATGAACATTAAGAAAATTAAGAAGAATTGTTTGTTTCTCGTTTTACCTTGTTCCTTTTTATGTTCACTTTTAATTTATTTCCTTTACAAAACATTCGGAATTCGTCTACCAACTTTTACAACTTTCCTTCAAAATCTCCCACAGCCTCAGACATCCAGAGATCACTGCCTTTAAAATCACCATTTATAAATATATTAACTACGGTGACATCTTTCATCCTTGTCTAACGTCTACTTTCGGTTGAAAATAATATCCCTTTCTCAAATATGATCATGGCGTAATAGCGCACTAAATACGTGCTAAAGGAATACCTGGGAAAGTGGGGAGATGGATCTTCAACTTCCTAACAAATCAAACACAAAGAGTAGTGGTCAACAGAGTTAATTTGGAAGCTGCCATAGTGAAGAGCTCTGTTCCACAAGGCACAGTACTCGCCCCCATCTTATTCCTTATCTTCATATCAGACATAGACAGAAATATACATCACAGCATCGTATCATCCTTTGCAGATGATACTAGGATCTGCACGAGGCTGTCATCTGCTGAGGACGAGGTTAACCTCCAAGAAGATATAAACAAAGTTTTCCAGTGGGCAACGGAAAACAATATGATATTCAGTGAGGACAAATTCCAACTACTCCGTTATGGAAAACTCGAGGAGATAATAACTAGAACAGAGTATATTGCAAAATCTGGCCTTACAATAGAGCGGAAAAATAATGTAAGGGACCTGGGAGTAGTAATATCTGAGGATCTCACTTTCAAGGATCACAACAGTGCCACGATCGCACGTGCAAAGAAAATGATAGGATGGATAATGAGAACGTTCAAAACGAGAGATGCCAAGCCAATGATGATCTTTTTCAAATCACTTGTTCTCTCTAGGCTGGAATACTGCTGTACATTAACATCTCCGTTCAAAGCAGGGGAAATTGCAGATCTAGAGAGTGTACAGAGAACTTTACTGCACGTATAAGTTCTGTCAAGCACCTTAACTACTGGGAACGCTTGGAAGCACTTGACTTGTACTCTTTGGAACACAGGAGGGAGAGATATATCATACACAAATAATCCACACATAAAAGAGAGAAGCTTACGACGACGTTTCGGTCCGATTTGGACCATTGAAAAAGTCACAGTGTGACTTTGTCAGTGGTCCAAGTCGGACCGAAACGTCGTCGTAAGCTTCTCTCTTTTATGTGCGGGTTATTTGTGTATCGTTCCAGTCACGGTATTGTGCCTTTTTTTTGTTATTTAGAAATATATCATAATCTACACTTGGAAAATTCTGGAAGTAATGGTCCCGAATCTGCACACAAATTACTCCCTACGAAAGTAAAAGACTGGGCAGGCGATGCAAAATACCCCCAATTAAAAGTAGGGGCGCCACTGGTACACTAAGAGAAAACACCATCAAGCATTAGGGGAATTACCAATAAACCCCTGGCTGCCTTCAAGAGAGAGCTGGACAGTTACCTAAAGTCAGTGCCGGATCAGCCGGGCTGTGGCTCGTACGTTGGACTGCGTGCAGCCAGCAGTAACAGCCTGGTTGATCAGGCCCTGATCCACCGGGAGGCCTGGTCATGGACCGGGCCGCGGGGGCGTTGATTCCCATAATAACCTCCAGGTAAACTCCAGGTATGCTCTAATCTGATCTTCGCAGTCCACATGATTGATCTGAATAATCTATTTCCTATTCAATACATTTGCAACATCTGTCACATTCCTACCAAATCTACGTTTTAGAGTCTACGCATAATGACCAAGCAACACGATCTTCTCCACTCCTACTCTCACGACGATGCCAAAACTAGACGTGATTTAACCTAAACCTAACTATCCTCGTCCTTTTATCAGTGATCCTAGACATCGTGCACAAAGCAAATTCAACTCACCAGTACGTGATTCCACCGAAAGAAGATACAAAGTACTGCGAACCGATTACATTGTTAAATACATCTCCTATATTCTCTCCAATGCTGAAATCCAAGAAACTACCACTGCACCCATTACTGTCAAGGGAATCATCAGTCAGGGGCACTACCCCAAAAAAGTGTAATCACAATTCTTTTCAAAGACTGCAACCATATTTACCTGGGCGGAACATCCGAAGTTCTCTAAACAAGTATTTCTGAAAACCAGTTTGCTAACAGAACGGATGACTTGAAGGAAGTCTGTGATTTACACGAAATTCCCATAACCATGATGTGAGACACCATGGGACGAGGGACCGTGCAGTCATCAGAACATCCAACGTTCTCAGCAAGAACAACGGAACTTACGACATAGCTGAGCCTCCTGCCAGGAAACTTCTTTATCGTTATCTCACACAGCAATAACGCTGCTGCAAGCCTACTCACACAGCAACTAACGCTGCAGTACGCCTACTCACACAGCAACAATGCTGCAACAGGCCTGCTCACACAGCAACAACGCGGCTGCACACCTACTCATACAGCAACAACGCTGCAGTACGCCTACTCATACAGCAACAACGCTTCAGCAAGCCTACCCATACAGCAACAACGCTGCAGCACGCTTATTAACACAGCAACAATGCTGCAGCAAGCCTACTCATAAACAACGCTGACAGCAAGCCTACTCATAAACAACGCTGCAGCAAGCCGACTCACACAACAACGCTGCAGCACGCCTGCTCACACAACAACAACGCTGCAGCAAGCCTACTCATACAACAACAACGCTGCAGCAAGCTACTCATACAACAACAACGCTGCAGCACGCTTACTAACACGGCAACAATGCTACAGCAAGCCTACTCATAAACAACGCTGCAGCAAGCCGACTCACACAACAACGCTGCAGCACGCCTGCTCGCACAACAACAACGCTGCAGCAAGCCTACTCATACAACAACAACGCTGCAGCACGCTTACTAACACAGCAACAGTGCTACAGCAAGCCTACTCACACAGCAAAAGTGCTGCAGCAAGCGTACTCACACAGCAACAACGCTGCAGCAAGCCTACTCACACAGCACAAACACTGCAGCAAGCCTACTCATACAACAACAACGCTGCAGCAAGCCTACTCATACAACAACAACGCTGCAGCAAGCCTACTCACACAACACCAACACTGCAGCAGCCTACTCAACACAAAAGCTGCAGCAAGCCTACTCATACAACAACAACGCTGCAGCAAGCCTACTCACACGGCAACAACGCTGCAGCAAGCCTACTCATACAACAACGCTGCAGCTAGCCTACTCATTCAACAACAGCGCTGCGGCACGCCTACTAACACAACAAGAATGCTGCAGCAAGCCTACTCACACAACAACAATACTGCAGCAAGCCTACTCACACAGCAACAACGCTGCAGAAGCCTACTCATACAACAACGCTGCAGCACGTATACTAACAACAATGCTGCAGCAAGCCTACTCACACAGCAACAATGCTGCAGCAAGCCTAGTCACACAGCATCAACGCTGCAGCAAGCCTACTCATACAACAACGCTGCAGCTAGCCTACTCATTCAACAACAGCGCTGCGGCACGCCTACTAACACAACAGCAATGCTGCAGCAAGCCTACTCACACAGCAACAATGCTGCAGAGAGCCTACTCACACAGCAACAACGCTGCAGAAGCCTACTCATACAACAACAACGCTGCAACACGCATACTAACACAGCAACAATGCTGCAGCAAGCCTACTCACACAGCAACAATGCTGCAGCAAGCCTACTCACACAGCAACAATGCTGCAGCAAGGCTACTCACACAACAGCACACGCTGCAGCAAGCCTACTCATACAAGAACAACGCTGCAGCACGCACACTAACACAGCAACAATACTGCAGCAAGCCTATTCACACAGCACCAACGCTGCAGCAAGCCTACTCTGCCAGCTTGTATAGATAACCGACAGACTTACGACTGTGGCACTCTGGAAATAAATGGTATCAAATTCCGACACAGTGGAAATATAAACACATATGCAGTATAATGTGATCCTTTATTGACAACGTTTCACCCACACAGTGGGCTTTTTCAAGTCACACAGATCTACCTGGGGTGGAAGGTACGGGAGTATTTATAGTCATTGTTGACTATAAATACTCCCGTACCTTCCACCCCAGGTAGATCTGTGTGTGACTTGAAAAAGCCCACTGTGTGGGTGAAACGTTGTCAATAAAGAAACACATTATACTACATTGTATCTGGTTTTCCAAACTGACAATGTGGCTTAAAAAGACGTGAGAGAGCAATCACTAGGATATTTATTAATGAACATTTCGGCCATTGGACCTTGATCATTTCTAATCATGTGATTAACGACCAATAAACATGTCCTTGTGTTTCCTGCTGCGAATTTTTAAACCAGATAAAATGGCATCCGTAAATAATTTTGATTTCTCTTTGAAGCTATTATGGATTTTTTTCTTTATTAAATTTTTTTGGTAAGGTAGTCATTTGTTTATTGGTATTTTTTATTTTTTATGGATATTATAGAAAACTAAATGCCAAGTATACATGTTAATGAAATGAGGGACTTCGATATTCTGAAAGGCTGGATATAGACCATTTTAAAAGAACCTAAACATTTCTCATTCTCATTGCTTTCAGAGCATTTAATCACAGGAAAATGATTTTTTTTAATAAATACAAATCATGCTCTATTAAAACTGAGCTAGATTATCTAATTGTGCTTACACTAGATAGTTTTAACACTATCTTTGTGTTTAGCGCGCAGATAAGGATGTAGATAGTCATCAGTTGCTTGAATGGAAGATATTTCTCTGCAGAGAATCTGTGGTGGGTAAAATCTTCAAAGTCTTCTAGTATCTGCCTCTCTCTCTCTCTCTCTCTCTCTCTCTCTCTCTCTCTCTCTCTCTCTCTCTCTCTCTCTCTCTCTCTTTCACCTTCGGATCACCAGGCTGAAGCACTGGAGGAGGAGGAAGGCGACAACTCTTGGGAATCTTGTAGTTGTGATAATCTGAGAGCATAATTACTATAAAAAATATTATGAATTTCTTCCCCCCCCCCGTTTCAAGGTTGTCTTTTCCTCTAATAAAACACCACTTGGTTGTCAGGTTTTTGATCCTCATGAGTTTGTTATTAATATCACTCTACCAGAGTGTTTGCCAACACTCTGGTAGAGTAAGTATGCATCTACACTCCCACAACACCAACTTGTCATTCTTCTTCGCCTACGAGGCTCGTGCATGCGCGCGATCGCGCCCACGTACACACACCCACACACCCATGAAATCGGTTTAAATCCCACGAGAGGAAGGGCGTTGAGAAGTATAACATGATAGGGGTTGGGGGTAGAAAGGGAGAGAGGTATCTGTGGTACACAGTAGGAGAGGTATGCTAGTAGTAACAGAGCTGTGTAATCCTTTCCGTCTCTCGACAGTTGGCACACTGTTCCCTAATTCTTTAATGGGATTAACCAACGTTTGGTGCATCCTTTGTCGCGCTACGAGTGTCCTGAATTCACCTCCTGACATGATGGTATCTCTCTGTGTGATATTCCCTCCACTACTGTTATCGTAGGGTCAATCATCAGCTAGTATCAACACTGTATGCCTATAATAATATTTTTTAAAAACATATAAATGAAGATTAATAAAACTTCAATATTTAAAGAATCCATCGAAAATTAGAGTAGAATTAAGCACACTTATTTTGTTTATCACTTTATAGTTCACCTCGTTCTCGTCCTGTCTGCAAAATGTGCATCGCTGTTCCAGTGACCAGTATTATGGCTGTCATGTTTACATGTGAGCCATAATACTGGTCAGTGTGGATCCCTCGATCTTCCAGTCTCACTGTATTGTTCATCCAATGCTCATCAGTCGAGCAGAATTGTGAGTGTAATGCAAGTTTGAGTGTTGACCCATGGCTCCTGGTCCCGCTTCTTTGCTGGTCGCTACTAGTTCGACTCTCTCCTGGCATCAAGTGCCTTATCGTACTTCTTAAAGATACTTATGGATTCCCCCTCATCCACTTCACTTTCCAGATTGTTTCACTTCCTGACAACTCTAAGTCTAAATAAATACTTCCTACATCACTATAACGCATTTAAAATTTCAATTTCCAGCTGTGTCCTCTGTTTCTGTATACCATCCCTGAAACACACTGTCCCTGTTCACCCTGCCAGTTCTTCTCAGTACATGATACGTCGAAATCAAATAAATTCTCTTGCCCTGTCCTCCAGTGTCACCATGTTGAGTTCCATTAACCTCTCCTTATAGGATATACCCCATAGTTTGGGGATTAGTCTTGTTGCAAACCTCCAGTTTTTGATATGGTTGAGCAAGTGTGGGATCTATACTGCTGCCATATAATCCAATATGATCCAGACATATACGATGTACTGTGTCTTGAATGACTCCTTACTTAGATGTCGAAACGCTATTCTTAGAGTTGCTGAACATGCGTTTCCTGCAGCAATCATTTGGTTTATGGGCACCTCATGGGATGTGCTCTGATACTCATCCCAAGGACTTCCTTGAGTGAGGTTTGCAGCCTTTGCCCTTCTGAGCCTGTACTACGTCTGCAATCTTCTTTCTCCTTCCAGGAGACATTTATCGGACCTAGTCTGTAGCCTGTCTAAATCTGTTTGTAGGCTTCCGTAGTTTTCATCCATTTCCTCTCTCATCAGGTTCCGTTGTCTGAACAGGCACACCTTTGACACCATCCCTTCTACCATGTCATTCACGTATACAAGAAACAACACCACCATAGAACTGATCCTTGTGGAACCCTACTATTCACATACATCCTGTTTTTTTTTTTTAGCCTTTGTACGGTACGGTACTGCACGTTACTGTGTCAAAAGCCTTCTTACAGTCCAAGAAAATGAAATCTATCCATTCTCTCTCTCCTGTCTTACTTCTTTTACCTTGTCGTAGAACTCCAGTAAGCGTATGACGCAGGGATTTCCATCCATGAACTCAGCTGATTGTCATGTGTGAGCCCATTCCTTTCGAGGTGCTCCACCACTTTTCTAATAATCTTCTCCATAACTTTACATATTTTATACAAGTCAGTGATACTGGTCTGTTGTTTCATGCTGCCTTTTTGTCTCCTTTCTTAATAGTTTGGACTACGTTTGATGTCTTCCACACCTCAGGCAGTTACCCTGTTTTGGTAGATTTGTCTGAGCGTTAGCAGCTCACACAGCGAGTCGATCCCTTTCTCGGAACCCAGGGTGAGAGGCCGTCCTGGCCCACCGTCTTCGAAGTATCTAGTTCACCTACAAGTTTCATCTCTTGCTGTGTGTGTGTGTGTGTGTGTGTGTGTCATTGGTCACCTAGTTGTGATTTCAGAGGACGAGATTCAGATACCGACCTGGTCTTTTATATCAACTGTTACATTGCTCACTATCTTCTATCCTTGCGAGTCCAATCATACCTGCTCTTACCCTTTGTCGGGCAATGTCTGATATATTGGAATTTCACACTTAACTCCTTCAGAGTGGATAGAGTATCTCAATATAAGTTGAATGAGGCCATATAAATGGAATCTGATGGTTAGTTTTCAAGCAATTGCTAATCTACGAAAGGTAGATATACTCGCCCATGCCCGAAATAAGAAGTATAAATTTGAATGTTGCAAACTTGCAATTGTTAATAAAACACCCAATAACTATTTTTAAAATTTATTATACAAACATACAATATCAAAAACATCAATGGAACTTGCATCAAAACATTTTGTAAGTATTAGAAAAATATGAAAATGAAACAAATAGCAACAAGGACACATTGCAAAGGGATAAAACTTTCAAGTCCCATATTCCTGAGATTCATGAGGAAGAGCAATCATTCTATATTACTAATTGCTAGAATGTAAGTCTATGAAGCAATTTCTATCCTTCTTTATGCATAGATTTACTTTGCATACAGAACCTTGAAGAGCAAGATCTTCATAAATATATTTCTCATCAGGGTACTCCTCGATCGTAATGCCTTTCTTTTTCTTGACTAATTTCTGCTTTTTGACTGGCCTTTCTTCCTTCTCATCACTTGAAACCTCTGCATCCGGTGGCAAGTATTCATCACCACTATCAAGCATTTCTGGGTCATCTACCTCTGGTTCTGAGTTACTGTCATCCAAAATGCAGACATATTTTGACCTGGTGTTGGAGGGCTTCCCATAAAACAATTTCTCATTGATCTGGAAGGACAATAAAAATGTTCTGTATACATCCAGACTACTACAGAATTCATATATGCAGTAGATTTTTTTTTATAAATATTTATTTTACTGAAAGTGGACTATGTCCCTACAAGGGCAGTGGCAGTCCTGACTGCCCTTCTTTTGTTGCACTTTTTCAACTGCATGCTACACTCACATTATGCTTCACACGGACTTTGTGTATATATCAAAATATGCCTAAACTATTCATGTACACACTAAACACAATCAGTACTTACCGACATTGTAGAGGGTAAAATCCAAGAGTATATTAGTGACACTAGATGGAAAAAACCCACTCTGGGCGATGCCAAGCTGTAAGTGTTTACATTTTGTTCTCTCAATCAATGGGAAGCCGGCAACACCATCACCACTTAGATGAAGCGACTCAGGGAAGGCTTGTGATTGGTCAGAATTAAAGAACGGGAATCCAGATGCGCGGTGCGAGTAGGATGACACGCGTAAAGGTGCACGTGTTTAAAGACAGTCAAACCTGCCTCTATCCGACAAAGGGTATTAAGGCTTTGTATAGAACGCGCCTCAATGACTTTGCTGTCCGTTTTTTCATTCTACTTCCTGACCAATTTTCAGTCTAAAGAAATACTTTGTGATATTCCTGTGGCTCGTTTGTGTTATCTTCATACAGTTCCTGCCCTCTAGTATTTCTTTCTGCATCTCCAATTGGCTGTCTCCTGCCAGGCTAACAATTCCTCTGATTATTTTAAAGTCATTATAAAATCTTAACTAACCATCTACCCTCAAATGCCATATAATTTATTCCACCTCTCTTGACATATTTCGCTGCAAATCTCTGTACATTTTCCAGTATCTGGAAATGCTCTGTCAAGTTAGGATTCCATGCATATTACAAGATATGTCTGACATGTGTCACATATTATGTTGTTAAAGACTTATTACTGAAACTCTTCAATATTGTACTAAAATTATGACAAATACTTTCATGACTCAGAGGTTATTTCGCTTATGTTCAGTCACTCTCGGTACAGTGATCACCCTAAGTTTCACTTGAGTGATGTTTAAAGTAAATAGACGCACAATACCGTGACTGGAACAACATAATAACAATGCACACACAGGTGACTAGTTAATGGTTCAAGTAGGACCAAAACTACGTCATAAGTTTCAGTCTATGTGAGGAGTTATTTGGTAATGTTTAAAATCTTTCTTCCCTGCGTCTGTGCTACGTCCTGGCGAGATGTGTTTTCTAAACTTCATAACGTTGTTATTGCTGGTGTTGTAAGCACATAACCTCTAGTCGGATAAGTCCTGCAGCTTGTCCAGGTCTGTAGCCTTTCCAGGTCTGTAGCCTTTCCATGTCCTTTCTTTCCATATATTCTCATGACTTTTATATCATCCATAAATAGGGATATACCAAATTTTGTCTCTTTTAGCCTAAATTCATGTACACCACAAATATTCCCAGTTCCAGGCCGATCTTGTGGACCTCTGTCACACTTCCCGCTCTAAAGCCTTTTTCCTGACAATCATTCATTTTGCTTGCATGTTAGGTTTTTCTTATTCCACTGTAGTGCATTCCCTCTTATTGCTGGGGGAGAAAAAGCGGAAGAAGAAGAAAAGGGAGAGAAACAAGGATGGAGTGGGGTGAATGAGCCAAAAGGAAGAAGGGTGGAAGGACAGAAAAAAAAGGCGTTGTGGACTGGGAGGGAATAATAAGAAAGAGCTGGAAGTCAGAGACGCGAGAGAAGGGAAGGAAGGGTGGAAAGACTTGTGAGAAGGAGTAGGGGAGAGAAAGGAAGGCGGGAAATAGTTTGAAGCAGTTTGCAGCTGATTCCCTGGAAGTGGAGGGTACGGGGTGGAAGAGAGAGGACGGAGGTGGTGGGGCAGGCAGTGAAGGGAAGACACAGCACAAACGGTAGTCTAGGGGTACCGAGAGTCAGAAACAGAAGAGCGATGACGCTAAGGACTAGAACTTGGCTTGGCGCTAGTGACAACAGGTTAGTGTCAGATCTAGCATAGAGTTTGTAGAAATGTGATTAGAAGCGGATCTTAGAATTAACAATCACGGGCTAGAGCTAGGGCTTTAGATAAGGCTTGTGAAAAAGTGGACTCGTTTTCATAACTCACGAAATCGTAATGACATGATTGCAAACAAACCATACCACGGGCGGGGATAGAACCCGCGATCAGAGAATCATAAAACTCTAGACCGACGCGTTAGCCACTGGGCCAGGTGTATATAGTGTATATTTATACACTATAGGAAGGTTAGCATAGGCACCACTGTGACCACAAATGCAAGTTTTTGTAGCCAGCTGGCCCAGTGGCTAACGCGTCGGTCTGGAGTTCTATGATTCTCTGATCGCGCGTGCTATCCCCGCCCATGGTTTGGTTTGGACTCGTTGAGAGAGAGAGAGAGAGAGAGAGAGAGAGAGAGAGAGAGAGAGAGAGAGAGAGAGAGAGAGAGAGAGAGAGTAATTGACAGACGGAGACAAACCACAGCCAGGTGGGGAAGTATAAAGTGAGGACCAACTTCTAGAAGCAAAGATGGGGACTAAAAGAGGAAAAGGGGTCAGAAAATAGAGATAAAGCTACTCAATTATAGGGGAATAAAGCTTATATTTAAGAAAATTGTGAGGATAACAACCAGAGTCCGAGGACCTAACAAAGAATCTAAAGATCAAGAAGTACATAGTTTGGAGTCAAGGAGCGAGAATCTAGTCTGGAAGATAATTAGCAACTGTTCAGTCAAATCTTTAGGTTAGAGCTGAGGGACTAAAAAGGATTAGAGGCACAGCTTAGAGGTAAGAAAAAGGAAGACTAGAACTTGGGGAGTGGGGGGGGGGGGAAGGAAATTAAGAAATAAAAACAATTAAATCTTTAATTATTGTAATAATTAAGTTATAATGATAATATACAGTGCATCCTTGCAGCTTGCTGCTACACTGCCTTCATGATGCCTTGTCTGTTGCATTACTCGCAGTGTGCTACTAGCCTATTCTATATGATTATTATGTACCAGGACAGGACTGAAGAAAGATAGTGAGATCAACCATTTGCGCTTCTATGAATCTCAAAATAAGAAGACGTGGTTTCTTAAGTAGATCTGTCTTAATAAGTCTTGTTCGAACCTCCAGGACTTTTCTGCAAGCTTATCGTCTGGGAATGTAGGGATAAAGACTGGGTCATTTTCAGTTGAGGATTTATGTATCAGACTTTACCCATTTCAGTTTTATCCAGTGCGCCACCACACAATTAAGACGAGAGTTATTCTCTACCACTGCATGAGGCAGGTCAATTTTGTCTTAAAAGTGTGACCAGGTACAGATTCTCGGACATAGCTTTTTCTCTAATGGTAAACAAATGAAGTTTTGTCGCCTTGTTATACGTCTGTTTCATGTTGTCCTGTTTCTTTTAAGGTTATCCTGACATCTGATGTACAAGGGCTAGTGTTACCTTTGGATCGTATAGACCCTTCGTAGTGCTTCTCCCAGCCTGCCGTCTTTAAGCACTTGCAGAGGTTCTCTTGCATAATGGACAAAAATAATCTCAACAGGACTGTACCCTTTAGACTCCTGCACGATATCTCTTATAGTAAAGAGCAGCAAAGGGAAGGACTCATCCCACTCTGTAGCAAAAATCGGATAATAAGTTCGCATTATGGCTTTTCAAAGATTGATAGAACCTTTCCGGTGTCTAAAAGACTTAAAGCTTCCCGATAAGTTTTTGCAGAAAAACTGATACCTTGGACACTTTACATAGTTCGTGGGATTCTCATTTGGGATACACATCTAATGAGGGCTTTTGAATTTGCCTAAGTATTAATATTACTCATAGGTACTGTCTCTGGATGTGGAAGTTTTATTTAATATGGTAAAGATATTCTGGTTACCTGATAACGCTTTAGGTAAAGTCCATAATTCAGGTCTGTGAAAGATTCCCCTTCAGCTGATCTGGGACGTAGTGGCGCAGTTTTGATGTATTATATTAATGATTTCACACTTGCTGATACTCGTGGTAGAACTTGAAATGGCCCTGGACATCTTATTTTTAACCTGTTCAGTCAGACAGTTTAGAAATACAATATCTGGGACCAAAACGTTTTGCGAAAAGCTAACCCAATTATTTCCTTACCAGTAATTTCTTTCCTTAATAAATTTTTCAATAAGATAATAATAAAAAGAGGCACCGCATCGGCTTCAGAGATGGTCCAGTTGAATTCAAATGCAAAAGTTGGGTCCCTCTGTTGTTTTTCCTGAAGACTGGCCAAGCGAGACCTTGATTTGTGGAGCCTTGATTACTTGCCGTCGTAAAATAACGCTGGCCAAGTGAGACCATCTTGATTTGTGGAGCCTTGATTAGTTGCCGTCGTAAAATAACTTGTTTAACCTAATATCGGTGTTTCTAAGCTAAGGTCACTATTTTCACCAGCCTTTCTGCCATATTGTACCCCTATGCGCCCTATCATTCGCCTTTTCCAAATCCATAAATGCCACAAAAAAAAAATATTTTAAATAGCAAAGGAGCTAGTTTGGAAATCTCAAATGAAGAAGCGTCATGGGTTTCAGGTACAATTCTGTCCCAGTAACGTCTTTGGAGGAGTTAGAAATGAATGAGGAGAAGACATTTCTTTTTATTTTATTTTTTTGTGAAATGGGAGTTTTATTTAATTGACTCTAAAACTACTTTTTGCAGTATTTTATGCAGTTTCATGAGAGCAAATTGCATGGATGGATTCTGAAATGCAAAGTGAAAAAGATAATGACAATAGGTGTCACTACATTGCTAATATTATAATCTCCTTCACTTGTTTTTAAATTATATTATTCACCACTATTATACGAGTGATATTGGTTATCAAAAAAGCCTGATTTCTGAATATTAATTAAGGATGAATGGGAATAAGAACATAAGAACATATGAAAGGAGGAACACTGCAGCAGGCCTGTTGGCCCATACTAGGCAGGTCCTTTACAATTCATCCACTAAAAAAACCATACCCCCGGCCGGGATTGAACCCGCAATCGTGTCATTACGATTTCTTGAGTCACTAACAAAACATTTGCCCAACCCAATTTTCAATGCTACCCAAGAAATAAGCTCTGATGTGCAAGTCCCACATGCTGTATCAGTCATACATTTACAAAGTCGTCCGTTACTTCAACTAGACTGTGTTTGTGAGAAACTTTTGATTCATCATTTACATCGTTTGGTCTTTTATTTGTTTAAAAACCGACAAATTGAAGATTGAGACACTAAGGCCACATATGGGAATCTTTATTAAAGAAACGTTTCGCCAGGCTGAGAGACTGATTACCTAAAACTCCTCCTCTCCTTACCCATTTCTACTTTGTATTGGACTGATGAAGCCACTGTGTGGCGAAACGTTTCCTTAATAAAGATTCCCATGTGTTGCATAAGTGTCTCAATCTTCAACTGTCGGTTTTCAAACCATTTGTTGTATCTGTCAGACACTAGAGCATCATAGGATCTTGATACAAGGAATTTTTCAATACTAATCCAACATTTGGACGAGGACCTACTTACACTAGTGGATGGTTTCACTGTGACCCGCCTCCTCCTGCTTCCACTCACCTGACTACAGTATATAACCCACTTCTCCGACCATACACTGTACTTTCTACAAGAGTGATGGACTGAACACATCGATTCCAGGCTGAAGGACTGATTACCTCAAAATCCTGCTCTCCTTACCTATTTCTACTTTGTATTGGTCTAATGAAGCCACTGTGTTGCGAAACGTTTCCTTAATAAAGATTCCCATATGTGGCCTTAGTGTCTCAGTCTCCAATAAGAATGTATATTACAGTGGCAATATCGTTTTCACAACATCTGAAGTGAAGGTGTTGCAAGAAAAAGACGATTGCTACTTTAACCCTCATCACATAATTAATATAATGTAATGAAAGAAAGTATGCTGAGTATTTAAGAGAAGCAAGGTGATGCACAGAGGAAAATGACTAAAAGTGACAGCAGTACACAAATACAATTATCTATGTCATCTTATTTGAAGAGTGAGACAGAGAAGTTAGTGAAGTTCAGTTGAAATTCTTTGAGACAAAGATCCCAAACATAAAAAAGAGACTTTTGCATTTTAATGCATGTGGTTAAATTAGACACATGTGCAACTCTTGGGTATCTTTATTGAGGAAACGTTTCGCCACACAGTGGCTTCATCAGTCCATACATAGGAGAAACTTGAAGAACAGGAGGAGAATGAAGTAATCAGTCCCTCAACCTTGAGTCGATGTGGTCAGTCCATCAATCTTCTATTCAAGATTGATGGACTGACCACAATCTTCTATTCAAGATTGATGGACTGACCACATCGACTCAAGGTTAAGGGACTGATTACCTCATTCTCCTCCTGTTCTTCAGGTTTCTTCTATGTATGGACTGATGAAGCCATTGTGTGGCGAAACGTTTCCTCAATAAAGATACCCAAGAGTTGCACATGTGTCTAATTTAACAACGTGTCGGTTCTCTGAACCATTCATCTACAATCCTTAATACATGTGACCAGCAGCCACTAAATACTTAAGAGAATTCTACTATCCGGTATCATCCATATGAAGACTCGTAATATATTATTCCTGGACAGTAGTCAGTTATAAGCACACTTCTTCCAGCTTACTCAAAAAGAAGTAAATCTTAAGTGATTATATATTTGCTTGTGGTTTTGAGCATTTAATAATGATGTCAACATTAATGAAAGCATTTAATAAAAAATGTCAGGTGACTGTAATTATTAGGAAAATTTCCAGCATTCTGATTAATTTTATTTATACGTAATTGTAATCGAAAATCCGGAAGAGTAAATGAAACAGTAATCGACACCCTTTCCCCAAACTTAATATGCAGTAAATGTTATCGATCTAAATAAATGTTATTAATATCTTAGTTAGTACTGAGATTTATTTGCCAAATTCTGAATGGTAATCAAGGGCCAACTGTATTCGGATGTTTCACCACTTGACCAGAGTTCTATGAGTGCGGATTCAAGGTGCAGCAGATCCAGGAATTACTATTTTCAAGGTAAATAAATTTAATCATATACCAAGTGTGTGGTCAAAATAATGCTGGAAAACTACAGACGGAACTGACGTTCCCCACATTAACTATCACCACAAATGCAACACAACCTTATTCGACCTCAAACCCCCTCAACCCTGAAATCCACCTTCCGCTCTAGACCCAAGCTATTTCACAGTCTAATATTATACAGTTCCAGTCGAAATACACACAAAATCTCCACATCCTACGCCACCAGCACTCACCTCCACCACAAATATCAGGTTCGTAGTGACATGACAATTTCAAGTCTGAAAGAGCGACAGTCGTTCCTCAAACAACTCTGGAATGAAACGCCGAATTTGGTCGTTTTTTTGACACACAGAGCGGAAGTGCCTCTCGGATATTACCTTCCACACAAGGATGTCATTAAGGTCTTGAAGATTCCTTCGACAATTCGTGAGAAATGAACATGCGAGAGGACTTTCTGAGGAATGTTAGGACAAATGGAAGACAAAATGGGAGGAAAAGTAAAAGGAGGAGGAGAAGAGAAAGGTGTGGTAAACACTGAGGGACAGAAAGTGGGAGTGTGTGTGTGTACTCATTGTGCTCACCTAATTGTAGTTGCGGGGGTCGAGACTCAGCTCCTGGCCCCGCCTCTTCACTGATTGCTGCAAAGTCCTCTCTCCCTCTGCTCCCTGAGCTTTGTGGTACCTAGTCTTAAAGCTATGTATGGTTTCTGCCTCCACTACATCACTTGTTAGACTATTCCACTGGCTGACAACTCTATGACTGAAGAAATACTTCCTAACATCCCTCTGACTCGTCTGAGTCTTCAGCTTCCAACTGTGACCCCTTGTTTCTGTGTCCCGTCTCTGGAACATCCTGTCTCTGTCCACCTTATCTATTCCACGCAGTATTTTGTATGTCGTTATCATGTCTCCCCTGACCCTCCTGTCCTCCAGTGTCGTCAGGCCAATTTCACTTAACCTTTCTTCGTAGGGACTAATCCTGTTGCAAACCTTTGTACTTTCTCTAATTTCTTGACGTGCTTGACCAGGTGTGGATTCCAAATTGGTGCACTGGTGCTGCATACTCCAGTATGGGCCTGACGTACATGGTGTACAGAGACTTGAACATTTCCTTAGTAAGGTATCGGAACGCTATCCTTAAGTTTGCCAGACGCCCGTATGCTGCAGCAGTTAGCTAACTGATATGCGCCTCACGAGATGTGCTCGGTATTATACTCACCCCAAGATCTTTTTTCTTGAGCGAGATTTGCAGTCTTTGGCCACCTAGACTATACTGTGTCTGCTGTCTTCTTTGTCCTTCCCCGATCTTCGTGACTTTGCATTTGGCGGGGTTAAAATCAAGGAGCCAGTAGCTGGACCAGGCTTGTAGTTCTGCCTGATTCTCGACCGAATTGATTCTCCCCATTAACTTCACATCATCTCCAAACAAGGACACCTTTGAGTCTATCCCTTCCGTTATGTCATTCACATATACCAAAAACAGCACAGGTCCTAGGACTTACCCCTGTGGAACCCCGCTTGTCACAGGCGCCCCACTCTGACACCTTGTCATGTACCATGACTCGTTGTTGCCTCCCTGTCAGGTATTCTCTGATTCATTGCAGTGCCTTTCCCGTTATGTGTGCCTGATCCTCTAGCTTTTGCATTAACCTCTTGTGAG
The DNA here is from genome assembly GCF_026875155.1 of Cherax quadricarinatus. NCBI lineage: Eukaryota > Metazoa > Arthropoda > Malacostraca > Decapoda > Parastacidae > Cherax > Cherax quadricarinatus. The sequence goes on along the minus strand of NC_069403.1, from coordinate 97,604,730 downwards.
GAACTGTGTCGAAGGCCTTCTTGCACTTCAAGAAAATGCGGTCTATCCACCCCTCTCTCTCTTGTCTTACTTCTGTCACCTTGTCATAAAACTCCAGTAGGTTTGTGACACAGGATTTTCCTTCCCTGAAACCGTGCTGGTTGTCGATAATACGCTTGTTTCTTTCCTGGTGCTCCACAGTCTCCTCCTGATGATCTTCTCCATGGCTTTGCATACTATACACATTAGTGACATAGGTCTGTAGTTTAATACCTAGTTTCTGTCTCCTTTTTTAAAAATTGGGACTTCATTTGCCATCTTCAATACCTCAGGAAGTTGCCCAGTTTCAATGGATGTGTTGAAAATCTTTGTTAGTGGCACACACAGCATCTCTACTTCCTCTCTAAGGACCCACGGAGAGATGTTGTCTGGCCTCACCGCCTTTGAGGTGTCAAGTTCACATAGCATCTTCACCTCCTCCTCGGTTTTATGTACCTCATCCAGCACTTGTTTTTGTACCTTCCTATTCTGAATTCATGGAGTCCTACCTGTTTCCACTGTCAATATTTCTTTAAATCTCATGTTGAGCTCCTCACATACCTCTTGGTCGTTTCTTGTGAACTCCCCACCATCCTTCCTCAGTTTGATTACCTGGTCATTGACTGTTATTTTCCTTTCGATGTGGCTATACAACAGCTTCGGTTCAGACTTGACTTTCGATGCTATGTCATTTTCGTATTGTCGCTGAGCCTCCCTTCTTATCTGTGCATGTTCGTTTCTGGCTCTTCGACTGATTTCTTTATTTTCCTGAGTTCTTTGTCTCCTGTATCTTTTCCATTCTCTAGTGCACCTAGCTTTTGCCTCCCTACACTTTTGGGTGAACCAAGGACTCGTTCTGGTCTTCCCATTATTTTTATTTCCCTTGCGAACAAACCTCTCCTCTGCTTCCTTGCATTTTGTTGTCACATAGTCCGTCATTTCTTTTACTGGTTTTCCTGCCAGTTCTCTCTCCCACTGAACGTCTTGCAGAAAGTTCCTCATGCCTTTAGTAGTCCCCCCTTTTGTAGTTTGGCTTTTCCCATCCTATTCCTGCTACTCTCTCCACTTGTAGCTTAACTCTGTAGTCAAAGCTCAGAACAAGATCACTAGCTCCATGGGGTCCGAACTACTCAAGGTGAATACAAGGTCCAATCTTGCTGGATCATCCTCAACTCTCTCTCTGGTAGTGTCTCTAACATGTTGTTGCATAAGGTTTTCCATTACCACATCCATCGTCTGGGCTCTCCATGTTTCGGGGCCCTCATGGAGCTCCAGGTTTTCCCAATCTCCATATGATTGAAATCACCCATAACTTGTAACTTTGCTCCTCCCATGTGAGCTCTTCTGGCCACCTCAGCTAGTGTGTCGACCATTGCTCTCGTCGTCTTGGCCTCCTGCAGTTCTGTGGTGGGTTGTACATTACTGCAATTACCTCCTTATGGCCTCAGACTGGATTGTTCCTGCTAAGTAGTCCATTTTGCCCATTCCACCCATTCCTTTGATTTCCTCAAATCCTCACCTGTTTTTAATGAGCAGTGCAACTCCTCCTCCCCTCTCCTACCTCTAAATTTCCTGAAGATTTGATATCTGGGTGGAAAGATTGCATCTGTTATCCTGGTGAGTTTCGTTTCTGTGAGTGCTATTATGCCTGGAGATGTCTCCTTGATTCTTTCATGCCACTCCTCGCACTAATTTGTTATTCCATCTGCATTTGTATACCACACCTTCAACTTCTTTTCTAAACCTGTGGTCTGGTGTTGGGGAAGTGGGAGACCTGATAAAGAACAATGGATGGTTGCTGTGGGAGTAATGTTTGTAATGAGGTGGGCGGGGGCACTGGATATGGCATGTGTGTTTTGGGTTACAATATTTGGTTGCATTGGGGTTGTCATGGTTGGGGGGTTTTTGTAGGTGGTTGTGAGGGAGAGTGTATTCCATCTTCCTCCTGAGTCTGGGTTCTCTTGTCCATCTCCATCTTCACCTCTCTTTCTACCTTTCATCTTTGTATCATTTCTTTCAGTTTCTGCTTTTCTTCTCGTGTTATGTCATTGTCGAGATACATTTTCTGGTACGTCGGCATGTCTTTTAGTCTTGCTTTCTCCATCAGGATACTGTTTTGAGTGATTTGCCTTCAAAATCACTTTCACTGGCCGGGTTCTTCTTCTTGCAAACCCCCCTATTCTTCGAAAATTTGCCAGCATGGTCATATCATCTATTGTTTTTATGATGCTTTCGATCAATTTTTTTCCCCTCTTCTTGCTTTGTAAGTTACCCCTTCAACTTCATGGAGCCCATAAACAAAGACTGACCTCTCCCTTTCATTCTCCCACTGCATATCTCTATGATAACCCCTGACTCGATTTAGTTGCTTTCATTGCAGCATTTCTTTCTTCAGTTTTTTCACTATCCATTGTCCTTGGGCACACTGGCCTGTCATTTTCTCTTCTCAACTTTCCCTGGGCTCTGCTGTGGTCTGTTAGGGCCTCCACATATAGCTTAGCTCTTTGTGTGTGTGTGTGTGTGTGTGTGTGTGTGTGTGTGTGTGTGTGTGTGTGTGTGTGTGTGTGTGTGTGTGTGTGTGTGTGTGTGTGTGTGTGTGTGGTGTGTGTGTGTGTGTGTTGTGTGTGTGTGTGTGTGTGTGTGTGTGTGTGTGCATGTGTGTGTACTCACCTATTTGTACTCACCTATTTGTGGTTGCAGGGGTCGAGTCACAGCTCCTGGCCCCGCCTCGTCGCTGATTGCTACTAGGTCCTCTCTCTCCCTGCCCCATGAGCTCTATCATACCTCGCTTTAAAACTATATATGGTTCCTGCCTCCACTACATCCCTTTCTAGGCTATTCCATGGCCTGACTACTCTATGACTGAAGAAATACTTCCTAACATCCCTTTGATTCATCTGAGTCTTCAACTTCCAATTGTGACCTCTTGTGTCTGTGTCCCATCTCTGGAACATCCCGTCTTTGTCCACCTTGTCTATTCCGCGCAGTATTTTATATGTCGTTATCATGTCTCCCCTGACCCTCCTGTCCTCCAGTGTCGTCAGGCCGATTTCCCTCAACCTTTCTTCGTAGGACAATCCCCGTAGCTCTGGGACTAGTCTTGTTGCAAACCTTTGCACTTTCTCTAATTTCTTGACGTGCTTGACTAGAAGTGGATTCCAAACTGGTGCTGCATACTCCAGTATGGGGCTGACGTAGATGGTATACAGAGTCTTAAACGAATCCTTACTGAGGTATCGGAACGCTATCCGTAGGTTTGCCAGGCGCCCGTATGCTGCAGCAGTTATCTGATTGATGTGTGCCTCAGGGGATATGCTCGGTGTTATACTCACCCCCAGATCTTTTTCCTTGAGTGAGGTTTGCAGTCTTTGGCCATCTAAAGTATATTATGTCTGCGGTCTTCTTTGCCCTTCCCCAATCTTCATGACTTAGCATTTGGCAGGGTTAAATTCAAAGAGCCAGTTGCTGGACCAGGCTTGTAGCCTGTCCAGGTCTCTTTGTAGTCCTGCCTGATCCTCGTCCGATTTGATTCTTCTCATTAACTTCGCATCATCTGCAAACAAGGACACTTCTGAGTCTATCCCTTCCGTTATGTCGTTCACATATACCAAGAACAGAACAGGTCCTAGGACTTACCCCTGTGGAATCCCGCTTGTCACAGGCGCCCACTCTGACACCTCGTCGCGTAACATGACTCGTTGTTGCCTCCCTGTCAGATATTCTCTGATCCATTGCAGTGCCTTTCCTGTTATGTGTGCCTGATCCTCTAGCTTTTGCAGTAACCTCTTGTGAGGAACTGTCGAAGGCCTTCTTGCAGTCCAAAAATATGCAGTCGACCCACCCCTCTCTCTCTTGTCTTACTTCTGTCACCTTGTCATAAAACTCTAGTAGGTTTGTGACACAGGATTTTCCTTCCCTGAAACCGTGCTGGTTGTGAATTATACCCTTGTTTCTTTCCAGGTGCCCCACCACTCTCCTCCTGATGATCTTCTCCATGACCTTGCATACTATACATGTTAGTGATACAGGTCTGTAGTTCAGTGCCTCATGTCTGTCTCCTTTTTAAAAATTGGGACTACATTTGCCATTTTCCATACCTCAGGGAGTTGCCCAGTTTCAAATGATGTGTTGAAGATCTTTGTTAATGGCTCACACAATATCTCTGCTCCCTCTTTAAGGACCCATGGAGAGATGTTGTCTGGTCCCACCGCCTTTGAGGTGTCAAGTTCGCATAGCAGCTTCTTCACCTCCTCTTTGGTTATATGTACCTCATCCAGCACTTGCTGGTGTGCCCCCCAGTTCTGATTTCTTGAGTCCTACTGGTTTCCACTGAAATACCTCTTTAAATCTTGTGTTGAGCTCCTGACAAACCTCTCGGTCGTTTCTTGTGAATTCCCCATCACCCTTCCTCAGTCTGATTACCTGGTCCTTGACTGTTGTTTTCCTCCTGATGTGGTTGTACAACAGCTTCGGGTCAGTCTTTACTTTTGATGCTATGTCATTTTCATATTGTCTCTGAGCCTCCTTTCTTATCTGTGCATATTCGTTTCTGGCTCTTCGGCTGATTTCTTTATTTTCCTGAGTTCTCTGTCTTCTGTACCTTTTCCATTCTCTAGTACACCTAGTTTTTGCCTCCCTACACCTTTGGATGAACCAAGGACTCGTTCTGTTCTTCCCATTATTTGTGTTTCCCTTGGGAACTAACCTCTCCTCTGCCTCCTTGCATTTTGTTGCTACATAGTCCATCATTTCTTGTACTGGTTTTCCTGTCAGTTCCCTCTCCCACTGAATGTCTTGAAGGAAGTTCCTCATGCCTGAGTAGTTCCCCCTTTTGTAGTTTGGTTTTTCCCAGCCTATTCCTGCTACTCTCTCCACTTGGAGCTCAACTATGTAGTCGAAGCACAGAACCACATGATCACTAGCTCCCAGGGGCCTTTCATACATGATACCCTCGATGTCCGAACTACTCATGGTGAATACAAGGTCCAGCCTTGCTGGTTCATCCTCTCTCTCTCTCTGGTAGTGTCTCTAACATGTTGATGCATGAGGTTTTCCAGTACCACATCCATCATCTTGGCTCTCCATGTTTCGGGACCCCCATGGGGCTCCAGGTTTTCCCAGTCAATCTCCTTGTGATTGAAATCACCCATAACTAGTAACTTTGCTCCCCCCATGTGTGCTCTCCTGGCCACCTCGGCTAGTGTGTCGATCATTGCTCTGTTGCTCTCATCGTATTCTTCTCTTGGCCTCCTGCAGTTCTGTGGTGGGTTGTACATTACTGCAATTATCACTTATGTCCCTCAGACTGGATTGTTCCTACTAAGTAGTCCCTTTCGCCCGTGCCATCCATTCCTTCCATTTTCTCAAAACCCCACTGGTTTGTAATGAGCAGTGCAACTCCTCCTCCCCCTCTCCTCCCTCTGTCTTTCCTGAGGATTTGATATCCGGATGGAAAGATTGACTCTGTTATTATTCTGGTGAGTTTTGTTTCTGTGAGTGCTATTATGTCTGGGGATGTCTCTTTGATTCTTTCGTGCCACTCCTCATACTTGTTTGTTATTCCATCTGCATTTGTATACCACACCTTCAACTTCTTTTCTAAGACTGTGGTCTGGGAGGTATATTGGGTGTTACACTTCCTGACAACTCTGTGAGTGATGAAATACTTCCTAACATCCCTTTGACTCATAGGAGTCTTCAACTTCCAATTGTCACTTTTTGTTTCTGTGTGTTGTGTGTGTATGTGTGTGTGTGTGTGTGTGTGTGTGTGTGTGTGTGTGTGTGTGTGTGTGTGTGTGTGTGTGTGTGTGTGTGTGTGTGTGTGTGTGTGTGTGTGTTTGTATTCAAAGTTGTTGCATTTTCAGAGCATAAGTCTCGGTGAATGCCTGTGAATGTGTAGTTGCGTATGTGCGTGTATGAACGTATTTCTGTTTGTTGGCAGGCATAAATGCATTTATGACGTTCCACATGCATATATGGTAATTCCTGAATATATTTACAAATAGGTCCCTACTGGAAATTGCAAATCCATTTTATACTGTTTTGCATACAACAAATACAGTTTTATGTTATACACATGCAGTTTTTTCTTGCTCTTTCTCTTCCTCTTTCTTTCTCTTTCTCTCTCTCTCTCTCTCTCTCTCTCTCTCTCTCTCTCTCTCTCTCTCTCTCCTCTCTCTCTCTCTCTCTCTCTCTCTCTCTCCTCTCTCTCTCTTCTTCTATCTATCTAATAAGTGGATATTTATTTATAATGTGTTATTGGGCAGTAAGTACTGAAAGCACAATTTAGCTGTCAGGAGGTCACGAAATAAGAACTGTAAGACCTGACGTGAGCCCAGCAAGATCCTTGGAGTAGTATCATGGTACCTTTATCGTAGAACTGAAGCACTAGGAACAGAACAAGGGAAAACTCGCAGTTAGATGCTTGCTTGTATGAGGCGAATGATTCTGTAATCAGTAGTCACGCTCCACAATGTACAAGACACGTTAAGGGTAATGAGAGGACCTGAGAAAAAATGCAGCTTTCGACTTAAAAATAGCAGAAAAACGATGCAACACGTAAGAATATCATCTGTGGCAGTGCGCACGCATCATCAGGATTGGGTGTAACGTATCAAATACTGATAGAACCAGCCAGAACTAACAGGGTGACGTAGGACGACGCTAAGTGTAAGCTTTAGGGACAAATCAGTAACGGATTCTTCAGCATAAGTCAGTGAATGTAGTCGATTAAAAAAAACATAGCAAATGTAATCTTGTGCGGTCGCGACTGGTCCATCTGAAACCGCATTGACTTGAAGGATTCAATTATCGAAAAGCGTAGAACATTATTTGCCAGTAAACTTAAGGGGATGAGGTTTGCCAGCCTTGAAGAGAGAGAATCTATTATATTCACAAATCTTACAAGTAATTGAATTCACATCGTCTGTATTATGAAGACATAACTTACATATATATATATATATATATATATATATATATATATATATATATATATATATATATATATATATATATATATATATATATATATATATATATATTATTTAAAACTATACACAATACAAAAATGTATAAAGTATAATAAAATAGCCATGTAGCGGCTATAGGCAAAAAAAAAAAAATTTACAATACATCCCTAACACAGATAAAAATACATCAACTTCGTGGCAATAGCATCCTAAACACAACTCTCAACATATGACTTGAGACTGCATTATTATTTATTATCACACTGGCCGATTCCCACCAGGCAGGGTGGCCCGAAAAAGAAAAACTTTCACCATCATTCACTCCATCACTGTCTTGCCAGAAGGGTGCTTTACACTACAGTTTTTAAACTGCAACATTAACACCCCTCCTTCAGAGTGCAGGCACTGTACTTCCCATCTCCAGGAATCAAGTCCGGCCTGCCGGTTTCTCTGAACCCCTTCATAAATGTTACTTTGCTCACGCTCAAACAGCACGTCAAGTATTAAAAACCATTTGTCTCCATTCACTCCTATCAAACACGTTCACGCATGCCTGCTGGAAGTCCAAGCCCCTCGCACACAGAACCTCCTTTACCCCCTCCCTCCAACCTTTCCTAGGCCGACCCCTACCCCGCCTTCCTTCCACTACAGACTGATACACTCTTGAAGTCATTCTGTTTCTCTCCATTCTCTCTACATGTCCGAACCACCTCAACAACCCTTCCTCAGCCCTCTGGACAACAGTTTTGGTAATCCCACACCTCCTCCTAACTTCCAAACTACGAATTCTCTGCATTATATTCACACCACACATTGCCCTAAGACATGACATCTCCACTGCCTCCAGCCTTCTCCTCGCTGCAACATTCATCACCCATGCTTCACACCCATATAAGAGCGTTGGTAAAACTATACTCTCATACATTCCCCTCTTTGCCTCCAAGGACAAAGTTCTTTGTCTCCACAGACTCCTAAGTGCACCACTCACCCTTTTCCCCTCATCAATTCTATGATTCACCTCATTTTTCATAGACCCATCCGCTGACACGTCCACTCCCAAATATATGAATACATTCACCTCCTCCATACTCTCTCACTCCAATCTGATATCCAATCTTTCATCACCTAATCTTTTTGTTATCCTCATAACCTTACTCTTTCCTGTATTCACCTTGAATTTTCTTCTTTTGCACACCCTACCAAATTCATCCACCAATCTCTGCAACTTCTCTTCAGAATCTCCCAAGAGCACAGTGTCATCAGCAAAGAGCAACTGTGACAACTCCCACTTTATGTGTGATTCTTTATCTTTTAACTCCACGCCTCTTGCCAAGACCCTCGCATTTACTTCTCTTACAACCCCATCTATAAATATATTAAACAACCATGGTGACATCACACATCATTGTCTAAGGCCTACTTTTACTGGAAATAATTTCCGTCTTTCCTACATACTCTAACTTGAGCCTCACTATCCTCGTAAAAGCTCTTCACTGCTTTCAGTAACCTACCTCCTACACCATACACCTGCAACATCTGCCACATTGCCCCCCTATCCACTCTGTCATACGCCTTTTCCAAATCCATAAATGCCACAAAGACCTCTTTAGCCTTATCTAAATACTGTTCACTTATAAGTTTCACTGTAAACACCTGGTCCACACACCCCCTACCTTTCCTAAAGCCTCCTTGTTCATCTGCTATACTATTCTCCGTCTTACTCTTAATTCTTTCAATAATAACTCTACCATACACTTTACCAGGTATATTCAACAGACTTATCCCCCTATATTTTTTGCACTCTCTTTTATCCCCTTTGCCTTTATACAAAGGAACTATGCATGCTCTCTGCCAATCCCTAGGTACCTTACCCTCTTCCATACATTTATTAAATAATTGCACTAACCACTCCAAAACTATATCCCCACCTGCTTTTAACATTTCTATGCATATGTACATAAACAAGACTCCTATGCTGCAACACAGTTGACGCATCACCCCCGCCTCCGCCCCCCCGCCCCCCCTCCCCCCGCCCCCTGCCCCCCCCGCCCCCCCCTCTCCACGCAATTAACTATAACCACATTCTCAACTGAAAATTTAATATAATTTAGAGACCCTGACGCTAATGGTCACTAAATACACAATACCTGAAAATAACTAAACACAATATAATGCTTCCGTTCCGTAAACACATGTGAAGCAACTAATCTCAATTAATTGGTGTGAACGTGTATAACTTATACAGTGCAGGAACTTCATAGTTCCGCCCCCCCCCTAATTATTTGCCGCACCAACATGGCGGCATGTAACCTAATTTAACCTTAAATGACTAAGCCAAAATAATCATTACATACACATTGGTGGAACAATCTCACCAAGACACAGTACATTAATTAACAAATATGACCATAAGGTAAACTTGACCTAGTAATACACAGCATCTCCTCAGCCAGGTGGATATACAATCACTTGATTAATGTTTCATTGAACATCTCGGCTTGAAGTTTCACTAATCCCGTAAACAACTTTCGTACATAATGAATTACCTTTGAACTCTATCTTAACAACATGATAATAAATCTAATTTAAAATAGGTCATCACAGCAGACAGAATCCATCTTAACTTAATCAGACATATGAGAGTACTTCCCGTTATACCACTTCCGTGTCCCATTTTATGCTGTCACATCTTTCTACATACAATAATATGCATATCATCTGCACGTGTGAGACAGTACAACCACACTGGACTATCAACTTTCCATTGCGTTCATCATAATATACTGCACCTACGCCTCACTCTGCACAGTGATAGAGGCAAAGACCATACCTTATCCATCATTCACTCCTACCTTGAAGTTACATGAGGGCTGTATGAATGGTGTACACAATCCTCGTACAGTTCGTGACTTATATGAAACGACGTCACACTACTTAACCCGACCATTCTTTAAGACAGAACATACCAGACTTCCTGATTATACGCATTACTACATACACGCTACCCATCCACGTTGACATATCAATTGCCCGCGCATGCTCAAACAGCCACAACTTTGCACCCGTCCCTACACATCCCACACTCCACAGGTGCATGCACCTACGTTCCATACATTATTCCACTCACTCATCATGCACACAAAACACACGCAAACTTTGCTTACATCCAAAACCCCAGGGAGGCGACCCTGTTTCCACCCCTGACTTCCCTACCCACAGTATCACTTTCCATTCGAACCCTTCCCTCCATCGTATATTACAAGTCTAATAAAAGTCCTAACGTAAGTTCCCTGTATCCCTCTGAAAATCCCTCTCCCATCTCCTCCCATAGATTTCCTGTTTCAACATACTGTTTTATGGAACGTTACTGCTAACACCCTCCTCTTCACCTCACTAACCTGTTTCCCCCGCAATCCCCACGATATATACATAATCTACCATAATGTACCCCACAGCCCTGATGACACTCTCATTCCAAACCCCTACGTCCAGACTTAACGCTCTCAGAACAGAAATTCCTTTACCCCCGATCCTATATAACACCCTACTTAACCACCCTGTGACACTCCTCATTCCTTCACAAAAATATACTACATGAAACGCCGACTCCTCCCCACCACATATCCCCACCCATCTCAACCACTCGTCTATTCCTGTAGAACCACACCCGACGGCAAAATGCTGTGCAGAAAACGATACATTACGTCACGTGCACGAGACTGTAACCTCATCTTACTTGACCTACCCCATATACTTCCCCATGTATACATGGGGGAAAGTTCCCTCTACAGGCGCCACAACCCTCCCCACTAACAATCTACACATCACATCCTATTTTGACCTTCCCCGGATCTCGAGCCCACGCCATAGCCCTCAAAACGGTTTCACACTCATCCAACTCTACTCCTGTATACATTGGTATCAATCTATCATGGATTCTGACCAACCCCCCCCCCCACCCAGACCTTCCTTTATCACCTCCCTCTTAATGAAGACACATTTGACTCTGCTTTAAGTCCAGCAATCCCAACCCTCCCGATGCACAGGCAACATTTACACATCCCGTTGAAGCCAATCACAGCCCAAACCCCACAAGAATTTAAAACCCCTCCTAAGTATGTCCGCTGTCGCCGTCCCAGATAATGGGAACACGGCTGCCACGTGCCATACCTTACTATATAATAAGACGTTAATAACAATGGCACGCTGCACAAGGGTCAAATGATAAGGCTGCAATGCCCCCAAGTGTCCCTGAATCTTATCCACTAATCTAATCGAGTTTTCCACACGTGCCACAGTCAGATCGTCTGCATAGATAAGACCATAATTTTTTAACAAATTCACCCGCCCTCTCATGACTTCACTACTACACTCAACCCTCCCCACCCAAGCTCCTAACCCCATGATCATGGACTTTTCTGAATTCACTCTCATACCAGTCGCACCTGCGAACATTTGTACTACCCCATCTAAGGTATCCATTGACATCCCCTCTCAAACCCGAACAGTAGTATCATCTACATACCCTATTAAGACTGGCCAAACCCTCCCAACTCACTCCCTTCTCCCCCTCTATTTCACATACGCTGCTCCACCATTCTATAAAAGGGGTCCTGTAAGCACACAAACAATATTTATGACATAGGACACCCCAGTATAAGTCCCCTACCCATTACAATCTTCCCACCCAATCTTCCATTAATCTGTGCCCTAGCCATTGCACCTCGACACAACAAATCTACCCATCCCACTATTTCTTCCCCAGTATTGGCTCTCAATGCTTCTCGTTCCACTCTGTTATATGCTCCTTGCCAGTCTAGTGCCACCAAACCCCCCTCGCCCCCTTTTGCTTCCACGAAATCCCTGAGTAACCCATGCCCCTCCACCATAGACCTCCCTGGCAAACCAAACTGAGTCTTCGATACTACCCGCCCCACTACGCACTTAAACGTATTCCCCAAAATCTTGGCAAACAACTTATAATATGCGCATAACAACGAGATTGCCCGGTAATCCCTAAGCGTATGCTGCCCCTTACCTTCGGTACCACGACTACGACAGCCTACTTCTCACCCAACTCACCCCTCTCCTTCATTAAATTTAACAACCTAACAAAGAAACCCCTCATTAGCTTCCAATGCTGTTGATGAAACTATGCCAGGAGTCCATCGATTCCCGGTGCTTTGCCCTTTCGCATTTCACTTAAAGCTCTCCATATTTCCCCCTCAGTTATTTCCCCTCCCAATGCTTCCCTATCACTGTTTCCCAACTGACATATCACACTCCCACACTCCTGTTCTAAACCCCCACCCCTACCCCTTCCCTTTTCCAATACTTTTCATACCACTTATCTGTAGCTTGTATGACCTGCCCCTCCCTATACCCACCCACCGACTCATGAACCTCTAATCATGGAATAGCCGTTGCCTGCTGTCATTGCTTTTGTTTATGCAATACACACAACGAAAGCCTATCGCCCCATAACACCTCTTCCACCCCTGCCATTACCCTCACTGCTGGGAACCTCTCATCCTGTATCTCTTGCAGTCATCCATAGGGTAAGTGCCTACCACCGACCCCCTTGCATAACAACCCCTTAACCTGTCCTCCAAATAGTTAGCAAGCCCATATTTTAAAGATTCGTTTCCCTTCTGTTACGTAATATTGCTTAATCCGTTCTTTAGCCACACCATCCCACCACGTCACCACATCCTCCACCCCATTAACCTCTTCACTTAACCCCTCCCACAGTGTTGCAAATCCGTCCATCCCCTTTTCGTCTCCTAACACACCAGTATTCAACTTCCAGTATCCCTTAGAGATACCCGCTAGTGACTCCCACCCCACCTCTGCCACTACCTCCCGCTGATCCGAATAAGCTACTTCTATTGTGTGGAAAAATGTTAACCAGACCCCTTAAGATATATACAAATTGTCTAACCTTAGCCATATAACCCCTCCTTAAGAAAGTGTGCTCAATCTCCTATGCCCCCTCTCCAACCGCATCCTTCAACTGAGTATCCCTCAAAAGATCTCTTAAGGCCACCGACACGTGCTCCACCCCTTTTGGTTCCACGTCAGTCCTCCTAATAACACAGTTCCAGTCCCACCAACGATGGCCACTACAGGTAAACCACATAAGAAGAAAACTAGTTCTTCACATACAAAATCCCTCTTTGCTTTCACATCGTTTTCCGCTGGTGCATACACACTTACAAAGGATGCCCTCTGCCCCATCCGCCACCCGTCCACATGCAACACTCTCCCACCACCTCCCCCCTCACTTCTTAACAACACAAACGGGCTTGCCTCCCTGATCATGATACCCACACCACCTTTCAGATGTGGCAGATGGCAGTCACCACCTGAAACCCTGCCACCTCCAGCACTCTCCCCTCGTTGAAATTATGCTCCTGAAGAAACACTACATCTACTCTATATTTGAGCAGGAGCATTCTAAACCAGTCCCTCTTTACACAATTACACAGTCCATTCACATTCACAGTCATACACCTGAGGCCGCTTTATAGTTTCCACCCCTGCCTCTTCTCTCCATTCTTCCAAGGTCCATCCTGTTCCTGGGGTTCCACAGATCTTCACACCATCTTCCTTCCCTTCCCCCTTCTTCCGGTGCCTCTTGTCTTGGCTATCACAACAATATTCATCCGCCCTCCCAGGCCTCTGTGCCGGCATCAGGACATCATCAGAGTCTGATGCTGCCGCTCTCTTCCTCATGATGACCTGTTCCTCCATGTTGTCGTCTAAGGAGGCCACATGATGGACCTCAACCTCCACCATGATTCGTTCCACGAAACACGACGACATTTCTCCCTCACTGCTTGCCACGTCTTCCCTGCTATGCTGTTGTATGGCACATTCCTCTGCTGGCACGCTTTGTCTCGCACCTGTGCGGGTACATCTTCCTCTACAGGTGGTCTTCAACACCTCCTCAAGCTCTTCCTCAATCACCATTACCTCCTCCAGCACACGCACTTCTGCACTCGTCTCCTTCAAATTGTTGGCTTCTGGTAAGTCACAGCTTACCACACACACGCCAGTCTCTGCGAGGGGCCCCTCCACCACCTCACTCAACAATGGATCACTCTCTTGCTTGGGCGTGGGGCTCTCAGCAACAGCGTCCACACTGGTAACAAGTGCTTCACCAGTCTGTGCAGGCGCCCTCTGCTGCTTCACACACACTGCTGCCATATGATCGTACGCCCCAAGTAACCTGCACGTACGTCTCTGTCCAGCATATGATACGAGAACCTGCGTTCTAAAGTCCTCCAATACGACATAAGACGGTATGGGAAGTCTTAGAGTCATTTCAGGGTAAATGTGCCCTCTAGACAGCCTATATAAGCACCTGTTGCCCATCTTGCCTTGCTGTATCAGATGTACGGTTCCATGCACCTCAAAAACACTCATTATGTTAACCTCATCTGCCTCGAATGGTACGTTATGAAGCTTGACCCACACAAAATGGCGCGATACGCCAATCAAACACACTTTCACAGCTGGAGTAGCATCAAGCTCACGTCTTGAAATCTATGCACCAATGACTCGTACACAGACGTGGAATTCAGTTTAACAAATATCCTATATGCTCCATTCAGGGCTACACCATGCACCTTCTCGTCCTGGATACCATACGTCTCCCTAATGATGGTCGGGAGTAACACCTGCGCAGATGTGAGTGAAATCGGCCCACGAAGCAACTCTATGCCGATAGTGTTCACTCGACGCCTCACACTCAGTGCCATGTTGATACAAGGTGGCTCGCCTGAAAACAGCAGAGGGGTGCAGAGCACAACTGCACTCTACCGCAGTCAGGCAGCGAATGTAGACAGGAAATAGTTATAGAATCATTGGACACTTAATACCTACTTCCACTCGTGGACGATTTCCGTTGGTCTGGACCAGAGGCTTTGTGTAGACTGAGCGATGAGACGAGGGGTCAGAAGCGTTAGAAGTAAAAGATAGGTGGAAGCAAACGCAGAAGTCGAGTAGTCAGATGCAAAGATGAAATTTAAGATACATGTGCAACATCTGGGTATCTATGTTGCTTCTGTACCATTCTGCTACAGAAGCAAAGATATCTGACTGATCAGTCTGTCTTAGTGCTGCTTCCTCAAGTGCGACTTGATTCTGATAGTAATCCACAACCTTCTTTTGGTTATTGTGTACCTCCTTAGTGGTACCTGTAACTATCTTCCTCACCACATATTTGTTGTCACAGGCTCTCACTGGAGCAGTAATGATCTAAAAAGTTTGTATGAAGCTATGGCAGACTTTGATTTTGGCTTTATATGGCGAAAACGTACGAGTCTCCATGAAGACTTTAATAGATTCCTTGAAGTTCTCGCAAATATGCTGAGGTGCGGGCTGAGTCATGGATTTGTACATCGTTCTTTTCAACTAGGTGATAGATTGTAGCGGAGGAAGAGCACCTTTAACGCAATAATTTCTCGTTTCCATAGAATGAATAGTTCGGACGATAGATTTGTTGTATGTTGAGTAGAGGATGCACTGAACATCTCTAATCACCTCATCTAACATGGTGCATGTTGGGTTAATTATTGCACGTAAGAATTTGTATGTTTTATGGTTTTTGCTTTCAGAAAGTCTTCTGCTGGTAGGGTGGTGTGGCTGTCTACTGCCGAGCGAATGTAGACAGCCTATGCTGTCTGCTAGATTCATATCCCACTGCTGCCACCACTGTTAATGCTATTCTTGTTGTTGAACAGTGGTTTAGTGCCGAAGGGGTAGCGCAGGTTGCAAAGATGTGGCTGTAGACTAGTTTGGCTTTAATTGGAAAGGAGTGAGTACACAACGGGCAAAGTGAGGGGGATGTGTCCGATAGCCAGTCCATGGAGGGGAGGCTGTTAAGCCCATGAGGGTGGGCCGTGAAGTGAGACCAGATGAGCTCCGCGTCTCACTGATCTGGGCAGGCATAGAGAGGGCAGCACTGTAGTGCCGAGGGATATGAATCTAGCAGACAACATAGGCTTCTACATTTGCTTGGCCACGCACCTTGTGTTGTCTCGACACGACATACTGACGGCACGAGGTGTAAAATAATTATAATAGTTAACGCCAGGGGGGCTGGCTTTTAGGGAGAGAGAGAGAGAGAGGGAGAGGATGGGAGAGATTTTTTTTATGACTGCTACATTTTATGTCCATTTGATTTTCGGGTGAGCGAAAGCCAGCCCCCCTGAGGTTAACTATTGTAAGAAATTATTTCACACCTTATGCCCGCCAGTATTGTTGTCAAGACGACACGAGGTATGTATCCGAGCAAATATAGACAGCATATGCTGTCTGCTAGATTCATATCCTGTGGCACGATGGTGCTGCCCTCTCTAGGCCTGCCAGGTCAGTGAGACGCAGAGTCTATCTGGTCTCACTTCATGGCCTACCCTCACTGGCTCAACAACCTCCCCTCCACGAACTGGCTATCGGACACCCCCGCTTACCTCTGCCCGAGGTGTACTCCTTTCCAATTAAAACCAAACTAATCTACAACCAAATCTTTGCAACCTACGCTACCCCTTCGGCACTAAACCGCTGTTCAACAACAGAATAGCATTAATAGCAATCAGTCCACCAGTCTTGAAAAGAATACAGCAATGCAACCATGACACAAGATCCAATTCTCTACATGGACTACTCCTGGATTCGTTCGTTTTGTATTGCTGGGCAGAAGTTGCTGCCTATACAACTACTCCTTGAGAAGAGTTGTGACCTTCCTGTTGCTGGTATCATCCACCACCTCCCTGGCACCGAGATCCGGCCGATGTTTGCGTCATGCAACTACCTACCTCTAAGCGTCTCTGCAGTCAAGACAACCTCAGCCTCAGCAATCATGCTGAGACAAGCATGGCACTGGCAGAGGGACGCACATGTGCAGTACATTTCACAGATGGTTCTGTCGACCCTGAAAGGAAGAGAGCAGCAGCTGGTATGTACCACAATGGTCACACACTGACCACATGCACGATCATTCAAGCTGAGCTGGTGGCGATTTAGCAGGCAATGTCACATGCCCTACGACATCGACTCCGACCTGTCATACATGTTGACTCCCCCTCTGCAATCAATGCCCTCTCCCATCCCCAACCACAGGACAATGTTCACCTCATCACATTGATTCTGAGCATAATGACAGCCTTAGAAGTTCATAGAACTGGATCCCCAGCCATACTGGCATCCGGGGAAATGAGGCGGCAAATGATGCCGTCAAGGCAGCCACAGATTATCCACATGTTGGGATTATCGTCCCCATCAGCCTACGCCAGATCAAACTGACCTTAGACGTCGAAGGTGTCTAGAAGCCTCGCTAATCGCCGTCACAGACACAATAGAACATAATACTGGAAACCAAAATATTTCTAAAACATATGCATAGGTGATACTCAACCAGGCAAAGCACCACCTACCCATCAACAGAAGAGTCACATGATCTCATCGTCTACCCGTCCACATGGAGACCTTCCTCTTGTCCTTCCAAAGATGGTATCAATGTACCAGGTTGCACTGCTTGTTCCACCTCATTCGCCAACTTCAGCACAATTTCCACCACTTCCAACAATTCTCCCGCTCCCACGAATCCATCTCTCTACAGTTTCCACCACCTCCAACAGTTCCCGCCACTTTCCTCTATTTGTACCATCTTGTTCAATTCCCATCACCTCTAACAAATCCCTCTAGATACCAAAGTTCCCAGTACCTAACACAATTCTTTTCACTTCCCTCATTTCCCATTAGATCTCGCATTTCTTCCCTCTTTTCCCCTCTATCCTCATCTCCAACCAGCTGCAACATTTCGCTTCACCTCCCACAGTTCCCACCAGCTGCCACAAATAACTATAATGAGAGAGCTGAAAGGTTTATTACTATGTTTATTTTAAGCTTGTTTCCCACAAAAAAAATTCAATTAATAATATTGTAAAAATAATTATTTAATGTTATATACATATTTTTCTGTATCGTACAGCATCATGCAGTGACAAGCTCTGACATAATGGAATATTGGGTAATGATGGGAGAGTGAGAGAGTTAGAGTGAGAAAGTGATAGAGACTTTGGGATTAATACTACACGTTTGGTCTCAAAGAGCCTTTGTACAGTACATTTTAGAGAGTATATGACAAAAGGAAGCTGAAAAAATTAAACTCATTGTTTTAAATTCAATAGGTATGGGACTAAATATTGGTGTTTTCATTTAATGCATCACGTTTAGCATTTAATATAGACACATTAATACTTGAAAATACACGTCTGAGATTCAATACAACACATCTTGAACTTAATACACAACGTTTATAATTTAATACACCCCGTTTGGCATCATGCTTGCGATCATTTATCTCGTTTGTTACTAAATGCAACACGTGAACGACGTAATACAACACTTATCAAGCAATACTTGGTAAGTGACTGGTCATAATATGAGATCTCTGTGACGAGCTGTTTGTAAACACTTGATTTTGATTGGAGGGTGGAGAGCTTCATTTATTGGTCCTGTCTCTAAACTTGTCACGATCACGTGATTGGTCCTTGTCGTGTCTATTGTTACACCCCAGCTAGTTATTAGGTATCCCCATATGAGGACCTATATGAGGGTGCCTGAATTTTTTCTCTTGTATCCATTCCTGAAAGGACTATTTAAGAAGTACGAATTTTTTTCCTGCTTGTTCCTTCACCGTCTTTTCAGTTATATTTCATTCGTTTCGATAGAGTGACTAATCCAATAGACTTCAAATTTCCATTACACTTGTATGGAAAGGAAGACCAGATTCTTGAAGCTAATTATAAGTTCACGTGGCCAAATAACAAAGTTTTTGAACTCATCCCCAGCATCCTGGAATGTCTCAGATGACTTCCGAAACCTTCAGTAACATAGCTTCAAAAGGAGCCTCCTAATTCAGCGATGGTGGAGAGTGACATAATAAGAAACTTTACTTATAGAAGTGCATGATACAACTTGTACAGACCATAGCTGACATCAGTGATATACTATATAGAAAGCCCCTGGTTATGTAGAGCATTTCAGTTAATTTTGTCCCCAGGATGCAACCAGCGCCAGTCTGCTAACACCCAGGTACCTACTTAATGCTAGGTAAATTGGAATAGCAGATGTCTTAATTAAGGAAACAATGTTTCTACCCTCACCGGGGATCGAACCACGGACACTCAGTGTGTAAGCTGAGTGCACTACCAACTAAACTGCGAATACGTATATGATATTAAATAAGTGTTGGTGCAGATTTGACCATTTCAGTTGTAAAATAGTCAGATTCTTATTCCAGTTAAGTTACGCTAAATAAATCTCATTTTACCTTAAAAGCTTCAGGGAAAAGACGGCTAAAAAAAACTTTTTTCTTTTCTAATTATACAATTTCAATGAAATTTTTACTCGAACTGGTATATGGTCACGAAGTAAGGGTGCCATAGACTGTTTTGAAGGAACACTGGCAAGGTGGTGATCGTGATGCTTTCCTCTCGGAGCCTTTTCTCACTTTCTGAAATCGTTTGGCTCATATGAAGTGCCAGGAATATGAGAACTTGTACGCTAGCCAGACCAATAGGATGGCTGATGAGTGGAACGGTCTACTAAGTAGAGTTATCGAAGCTAAAACGTTGGGTAGTTTCAAATTTTGGTTAGTTAAATACATGAGTGAGAGGGGTTGGATTTGAGTGGGACTTGCACATGAGTAAATTGAATTATCAAAGTTGGGTTGGGCAAATACTTTGTTAGTGGGATGGATTGTGAAGGACCTGCCTAGTATGGGCCAACAGGCCTGCTGCAATGTTCCTCCTTTCTTATGTTCTTACAAATATTTGACCACAAGGCAGTTAGAGAGGAGGTACTAGCATTGGAACCGGTGCCTGGTAATGCCTTAAAAGGTAGATGGAGTGTGCAGTACAAGGTGGTAAAAACTTCTAACCAAAATTATAGAATTCACTCCCATGGGCAGTGGAAGTCATAGTAGGGAAAGAGTTGTCGTGATGGTTCAGCTTCTCTCGATTTTAAGGAATTCTTTACATTAGTAAGCAAAAGCCCTATGATATAGATGTAGGGGATGTTGAACCAATCCTGCAGGTCCCTTATAGAGTTAACCTACAAAAGAAAGCAAGTATAAGGATGGAGGTGAAATTCCTACTTGGCAATAATTTAGTTGTACCGAGCGAGAGTGAATGGGCATCACCCTGCTTAATGGTTCCCAAATCAGATGGCGCCATGAGGATGTGCACTGACTACCGCAGGGTAAATTTAATAACTAAGTCTGTTTTCCTCTTTCTAGAATGGACGATGTCACTGATGTGATGCAGGGGTGCTAAATATGTGAGTATTTAAATTAGGCCTCTTGAAGGTTTATGAGATTCCTTTAACCACACGCACCAGTGACATTCTCACTTTATAATACCAGATGGGATTTTCAGTACAGAGCTCTTCCCTTTGGGCTTCGTAATGTTCCTGCCTGTTTTCAATGTAGGATGCAGAAGTTATATGTGGCCTAGCTGGAGAGAGGTGTTATAATGATAACTCTTGGCCAGAACATGTGAAACAACTGAGAGAACTTTTTACTAGGCTCAGTGTTAATTTGGCGAAAAGTGATTTTGGACAGGTCCAGGTAACTTTTCTAGGAATGTCAAGGTGAAGGATATTGACAATTTCCCTGTACCAAAGATCTGAAAGAATGTGATATGCATTTTGTGGACATGGTAACATTTTACAGGTTCTGCCCACCT
Source organism: Cherax quadricarinatus (assembly GCF_026875155.1). Lineage (NCBI taxonomy): Eukaryota > Metazoa > Arthropoda > Malacostraca > Decapoda > Parastacidae > Cherax > Cherax quadricarinatus. The sequence goes on along the minus strand of NC_069403.1, from coordinate 97,583,987 downwards.
TTGCCGAATGTGATCTCCCCACTTGCGTATGTCATTAGTCGAAAACGAAAATTTGTGTTGGATATAAAATGTCAGAGGTCATTTGAAATTGTAAACCCTCTGCTTACTAGTACTTCTGTATTGACTATAGTTCCAATTTTACACTGCCATTTTCTCTGCAAGTAGACGCCAGTGATGCTGGTGTTGTGCCGTGCTGTTGCAAGAAGTAGCAGGACAGTTATTGCCAGTAAGCAATTTCCTGCCAAAACTTTAAAGTCACCATAGACATTATTCCACCATAGACATTATGCCACCATAGACATTATGCCACCATAGACATTATGCCACCATAGACATTATGCCACCATAGAAAAGAGGCTCTTGCTTTTGTGTTGGCTGTGCAGCATTTCTCACTGTGTATAGTGACCACAATTCTTTATGTTTTTATCACCTGATGAAGAACCACGATCAAAGATTTACTAGATGGGAATTGTTCCTCCATCCTCTGAACATGGTGATTTATGTGAAGGGAACAGGGAATGTAGTTCTTTATGCATTGCCTTGTGTTCAAATAATGTACATAATATATATTAGATTATTTATCTGCTCTTGTTTAGAAGTGGGCGAGTAGATGGCGTCTCTGACCACCTAGAGGGCAGAAGCAAGCCGAGCTAGTGATGGGGGTATCAGATTTCTTAAGTGTGTGTGTATTTTGGTAGTACAGTTTACATGCCTAGGTAAGGCATGCTAACATTTCGGTTTTGGCTGATATGCCTCACCTGTGTTTTATGTTGGTGGTTTGGGTTATTGGACCAAGGGTAATGGTTGTTGAGCTGTTGGCAGTGATGCCTCACCATTTTGAGTCATTAACAGTGATCCTGGATGTTTTGGTTATTGTGTTTCTCCAGGACTCACTTGTTGTTGGGTCACCAATGGGGGGGTGACTCTAGGGTTCCTTTGAATGACAGTGTAAGTGAAGAGCTGAGAGACCCACTTTCTGAGGGTCATTAATGATGCCTCTAGTGTTTCCTTATGGCCACAGTCCCACCAGTAATATTTATGTGCGAATACCCTAGGTTTGGGAGTCTGGTGCATTTCCGTCCTGTTCTCTCCTGTTTCTCCCAGAGGTGTGTTCTGCATAGCCAGTTGTGCTTACTAAAGATTGTTGTGAGGCACAGGGTTGATAATGTGATTTTTTCCAATGAGTAAATATGAAAATACTTGTAAATTTTTATCACTGTTCCTGGAGACTTCTTAATGCTTTTATCCTTTTATGTTAAAAGTCACTTATATTTTGTGTCTGTTTTTTTCAACATTGTTTCTGTTGTATGAAGAAATTTGTGGTAATGGACACTAATACTGTTTAAAGAGATAAAAAGCTTCTCAAATTTCGTATTACTGTAGTCCAGGTTACTCTTATGTAGTTATGTAGATATATGTTGTACACAGTTAATACAGTCAGATGTATATAAGGTTGTAATGTGTATAGGAAAATGCATCAAAGTCGGTGTTCGGCCAACACTGTGTTGTGATGGTGCATTTAAATAGTTTTGAGTTTGTTTAAGAGTATAGCTATAAAGCATGACGGTGGGATGTATTTTGGGTTTGTTGAAGAGTATAGCAAGACTGTGGGTTTATTAGGCGTAAAATTTGATAACTTTTATGTTTAACGAGTTTCACACGTCTGCGGATTAGCAGTGCTTGTTGTGGGGATAATGGATATTTTTGTGCTGATAAACTTCCAATTTGTTTTTCTGTCTGTAAAAGAAGAGAGTAGCAAGGTAAGTTTGCAGGTTTCTTGTTTTGGTGATATTCCTGTTTCCCTAAACCTTAGGGTACTTTCCTATTTACTAATTTTTTTTTGACTCGATGCATCCGATTGGATACAACTAGTTGAGTGAGACCTGTGGTCTGGTGGGGGGGGATTATGCAGGACACTACACTGATGTAATAAATTTGTAATGTGGAGTGTTTGTAGTGTGGTGAAAATCCATAAAAATGTGTCATTAATTAAGTGGATGTGAACTGAACAGCAGGTGGACGTGTATGAGACAGGTGATTGGAACTAAAAGAGGTGTGTGGCATCACTAGTCTAGCAGTTGCTGGGGAAGCTGTGCTGAAGAATGATCGCAGGTAAGCAGTGTTTTTTGGGGTAATGTTTAGGCCATAGGTTCTTTAATAGAAACTTTTGTACTCTCAAGTTGGTCCTAGCATTGGGCATTTATTTATGTGGGGCCTGTGTGAGTAATTGTGTGTGTGGCCTGTAGGCTGGAGCCGGCGGAGAAAAAGGGAAGGAGGTCATGGAGGCCCACTGTTGTGGGTATTTCAAGTTTTGTGTTGCGTATAACACAATATATATATTTTTATAAAGGTGAGCTTACCTGCCCTTCCTGGTAATCAAACGCCGATGTATTAACCACTTTTTTAGCGGTTTTGTAAAGTTATAAGTGTGGCCCTAGGGTCGTGCATTTTCTAATATTTTGCATGTGCCCCTAGACAAAACTTATACCCCCTAGGCTCTAAGATAATTTTGTAACATCATATGATAGTGAAGAATATTGTATATGTTATCTTTGTAATCCTTGTCTCCATAAGTGCTATGATATCTGGGGATGCCTCAAAGATTCGTTCATGCCACTCCTCACTCTTTTTTGATATTCCATCTGCGTTGATGTACCATTCCTTCAGCTCCTTTTACGTTACTATGTTCTGGTTTGTAAGACTTTTATGCCAAGTCAGAGGGGTGGGAAGGGTTGGAGCCCATTACAGTACGGAAAAAGAGGTGGGATTTTTCTGAGAGGCTCTTGTGAGGATGGTATTTGTGCTGAGACAATTGAGTACTATGGGTGTGGGGTATGGTTTGTCTTGTGTTATTGTGCTTAATTAAGAGGTGAAGCTAGAGGGTGAAGGGATTCTGTGGATAATTGTATCTGGTGTGTCTCCAAAGGCTGAGCTTCTATGTAAGTCGATGCATGACCTTTCTCTCTCCTTCCTGAAACTGGTATTTTTGTGCCCTCTCTCTAAGTTGCTGTCTTTCCTTTCTTGTTCTGTCACGGTCAAGGTATACCCAGTGGTATTCTTCTGAGTTGCTTAACCATGGTTTCTGTTACATGATGCTATTTCGTACCATTTCTTTCGTGAATATAAATTTGACTGGGCGTGTGTTTGTATGTGTGTGTGTGTGTGTGTTGTGTGTGTGTGTGTGTGTGTGTGTGGTGTTGTGTTGTACTCATGTAATGTACTCACATAATTGTGGTTGCAGGGATCGAGTCATAGCTCCTGGCCCTGCCTCTTCACTGGATGCTAAAATGTCACTCTCTCCCTGCTCCGTGAGTTTTAACATACTACCTCTTAAAGTTATGTATCTATCCTACCTCCACTACATAACTCTCCAGATTGTTTACCTTCCTGACAACTCTGTGACTAACGAAGTGCTTCCTAACATCCCTGTGACTCATCTGAGTTTTCACCTTCCAGTTGTGACCCCTTGTTGCTGTGTCCCAGCTCTGAAACATTCTGTCTCTATCCAACTTGTCAATTTCTCTCAGTATTTCATATATTGTTATCATGTCCCCCCATCCCTCCTGTCTTCCAGTGTTGTCAGGCTTAGTTCCCTTAACCTATCCTCGTAGGACAAATCCCTCAGTTACTGGACTAGTCTTGTTGCAAACTTTTGCACTTTCTCTTATTTGATATGTTGGAGTAGGTGGGATTTCGCTACTGGTGCTGCATACTCCAGTATGGGCTTGATGTACACGGTGTACAGTGTCGTGAATGATTCGTTACTTAGATGCTGAAACGCTATTCTTAGGACTGCTAGGCGCCCTTATGCTGCAGCAGTTATTTGGTTTGTGTGTACCTCAGTATGATGCTCACTCCAAGATCCTTTTCCTTGAGTAACTTAAACAGCTTCTAACCTCTTAGGCTCTATCCCATCTATGGTCTCCTTTGTCCTTCAAGCAAGGGATCTGAACAAGCTGCAAGCCTGTCCGGATCCCCTTGTAGACTAACCTGATCCTCATCCACTTGTATTCGACTCATTTGTTTCACATCGTCTGAAAACAGGGACACCTCTGACTCTGTCCCTTCCTTCATGTCATTCACGTATACAAGAAACAGAACTTGACCTAGGACTGACCCTTCTAGAACCCCAGTCGACAAATGTACCCCCATTGACGCCTCCCTTCTTACCGACACACGTTGTATCCTTCCTGTCATGTATTCCCTGATGCATTTCAGTACTTTCTTTTCTATTCCTGCCTCCTCCTCTCGCCTTTCAACTAGTTTATTGTATGGTACTGTGTCGAAAGTCTTCTTAGAGTCCAAGAAGATGCAGTCTACCCATCTCTCTCTCCTGTCTTACTTTTGTTACTGTTTCATAGAACTCCAATAGGTATGTAATGCAGAATTTTCCACCCCTGAAGCCGTGTTGGTTGTCATGCATTAGCTCATTCCTCTCTAGGTGCTCCACCATACTTTTCCTGATAATCTTCACCATAACTTTAAATATAAAACATGTTAGTGACACTGGTCTGCAATTTAGTGCAGCCCATCTTTTTCTTTCCTTAAAAATCGGGACTACATTTGCTGTCTTCCGAACCTCAGGCAGTTGTCCTGTTTCCATAGATTTATTGACGACTGTTGTTAGTGGCGCACACAGTGCATATGATCCCCCTCTCAGGACCCAAGGCCTTCGGGGTATCTAGTTTCCCTAGCAGTTTCTTCCACTCGTCTTCAGTTGTATGCAGTGTGTCCAGCACTTGCTGGTGCACCCTACCACCTCGGTTTGCTTGAAGCCTCTCTGTCTTCACTGTGAATACCTCCCTGATTCTTCAGGTGAGCTCTTCACATGCTTTCTGGTCTTTCTCTGTGAGCTCCTCTCTTGCCTTCTTAAGCCTGATTACCCGATCCTTGACTGTTGGTTTCCTCCTGATGTGGTTGTATAACAATTATGGGTCATATTTGGCTTTTGATGCTATAGCATTCTCACATTGATGCTTGGCCACTCTCCTTATCCATGTATATTCATTTCTGGCTCGTCGGCTTAACTCCTTGTTTTCCTGCGTCCTTTTCTTTTTACACACACTTGACTTTGGCCTCTTCACACCTCTTGGTAAACCATGGGATCACTCTGGTCTTGCCGTTGCTCCTGTTGCCCTTTGGTACGAACTTCTCCGCTTCCTCCCTGCACTTTGTGTTCATGTGTCCCATCATTTGATTTACTATGTTTCCCTCTAGTTCGCTTACCCACTGTACCTCATGTAGGAATCGTCTTATACTTGATTGTATGTGTGTGTGTGTGTGTGTGTGTGTGTGTGTGTGTGTGTGTGTGTGTGTGTGTGTGTGTGTGTGCGCGTGTGTGCGTGTGTGTTGTGTGTGTGTGTTGTGTGTGGTGTGTGTGTGTGTGTGTGTGTGTGTGTGTGTGAGTGCGTGTGTGCGCCTGTAAGTATGAGTGTGTGTGTATATTAGTGCAAGAGTGTATCAATATGTGAGCACCTGTGTGTCTCACACGTACGTAAACACCAATATATGGTTGCAGGTGTACAGTCTCAGCTCCTGGCCCTGCCTCTTTCCTTGTAGCTACTAGGTTCACTTTCTCTTCTGGCTTCGAAAGCCTTATCGTATCTTTTCTTAAAACTATGTATGGATCATGCCTCTACCACTGCAGTCACCAGGTCTAACTCCCTGACTGATGTAAGGTTGAAGACTTACTTCCTAACGCCCCTATAACGTATCTGACTTTTCAACATCCAGCTGTACCCTCGTGTTCCTGTTTCCCATCTTTCAAATAATCTCTTATTATTCATCCTGCCATTTCCTCTCAGTAATTTTTTATACGTTATCATATTAACTCTAGTCGCTCTATTTTCTAGTGTCATCTAGCGAAGGTTCCTTAACTTCTCCTCCTGCTTGTGTGGTCACAGTGGGGCTCATGCTAACCTCTCTATGGTGTATACAAATGTAATTAGCTAAAGGAATTCTATTAGAATCAGCTGGTCGGGTGGTTAACGCACTGGCCTGTGAGTTTTAGAACTTCTCTGTCATGGGTTCTAGCCCCACCCGTTTGTGATTTATTATTATTATTATTATTATTATTATTATTATTATTATTATTATTATTATTAGGTTTGCTGGTAAGAGAAGCTTTAATTGTTTGCCAAAATTTTTTCTTCTCCAACCTATTGTTATTATTTCATCCATAACACGATAAGGTAATCCATAACAACATTGCGGCAGAGAATGGAATTCAACTGAGAATTTTTTTCAGAATCAATCACGTAGAATATATTTCATTCTGCCTATTTTAAATGGTTTCGATATATAAATACAAGTGTATCTAATGACCCGGATATTACCCATTGCGTTTAGATTATCTGCGGGAATATTTGTCAAGACAGCAATCTTAATTATAAAATTTCGAATTGTTGGAATTCGTACGATAAAGAATTTCTGTACTGACTTGCCTTCATGTATTTAGCCCTGACGCACCTTTTTTTCAGAAAACAACGACTGTAATATTATTGGGATGTATAAATCCAAATTAGCGTATTTTATTAAATGAATTGTGGTATTTAATTCCATCTAATAAGTGAAGAAAATTTTATATGATTATCGTTAAAAATATTAACTCAGTTTCGCACAATGAGAAGAACGACACAGTGTAAGTGTGGACCATTTTGGTGCAAATTTGAATTTTCATAAAATTTTCAGTAAACTTTGAATCATTAGTCTCGAACCATTAACCCTTAAACTGTCCGAACAGATCTATGTTCACTGGCGTAGTGATACAAAAGTAGATCTACGTTTATTTACATATTTTCAAATATAACCAAAAAAAAAATAGATCAAAGTTTTTTTTTTTTACATGTTTTCAAATGTAAAAAAGCAAAAAGAAGAAATACATTTTTTTTTACATGCTTTCAAATGTTGAAAAAACGTAAATCTACGTTTGGACAGTTTAAGGGTTAAGGACAAATCTCTTACGTCCGGATTAAATTTTAATGCTGGTGGGCTTTATGAAAGAAAATTTGGCTTTCACCTTGTGGTATATAAATTTCAAAATTCCAGTTTTATTTAATAAATTGGTTTCTACGTGATAACTAGGGAATTGTGTATCTTTTTTTTTTTTTTTAAATTAGCCGGTATTCTCCCGGCCCGGGCCTTTTCCAAGTGGTGGCCCGGCCTTGGCTCCCTCTTTAGGGAGTGTCTGAGACCTAAGTCTCCCATGGGAGGAGGCACAAGTACCTCCTCATCTTTGGGACCAACTGTCCCCAGGCCTAGCCACAAGCTAGGCCTCTCTGGTCTGCCATCCCCGCCTCAAGGGGGCTAATGGGAATGACAGTCTTATGAGCTAAAGGCTCGGGCTCAGGCACCTACCCTACCCTAGAAGGGTTAGGCATGATGTCGATCAATTGTGTATCTTGACTGGAATTATTTCTGTAATTAATTAGTGATGTGTTTATACCATTAAGATAGTTTTATAGAAAGTATATATGAAATTAAATTTCATTACAACCACTAAGTTATTTTTTTCATCAAGAATTACAATATAGAATATTAACAAGAAAAAAAAAAAACGGCAAATTTACAACTGAAAAATATTGAAAACTCACGTTTTGAGAGATTAATTTTTATTTGTTTAACGACCCTTTATGTCGTGGATGTTATATACCACAACTTACACAATATTAGGCATAACTTTCTTATTCCAAGTCTCTCGTTTATAAGTACGAAATGAATTATCTGATCGGTTGTTAGAGTTGTTGACATGTGCAGCTGCTCTCTGATCTCACTAATATTCGCCATTACACAAAACGATTTCGTTTTGATAATATATGGAAGCCTTTTTTTTTTAATTAGCTGTTTTTTATTGAAGAGTGAATGTATTGTTAACCGTGTGGGTGGGTGCCATTTTTGACTCTTGTAGCATGACTCGCGAAATCGTAATGACACGATTGCAAACAAACCATACCACGGGTGGGGTTAGAACCTGCGATTCGAGAGTCACTAGCTGGTCCAGTGGCTAACGCGACGATATGGAGTTTTGTGATTCTCTGATCGCGGGTTCTAACCCCACCCGTGGTATGGTTTGCCTCTTTTAATTTCGACAAGGAAAAGATTTACTGAAGTATGCCATCATACTGATGAGAGGCTCGTGATTTAAGGAACTTGAGCATGTCTCCACTGCCTTGGATCGAAACTGAATGCTTCTCATTCCCTGGCTGCTATAGAACCCATACGTGTTAGTGCTTCCCAGTGATTAAAAATAAAACGCTTCATAGCGGCATCAATGTGTAGTGCCTTAAGTATAGCCTTAAATTTCTATTTCATGAAAGAGTTACTGAGTTTTGGAAAAAAAAAAAAAAAGATTATTTCTGAATGTTTCATCAGATTGGTTTCAGTATTTCAGCAATGGTAACTTGACAATGCAACATCTAACCAGCTTCAAAGTTAATTTTCTAGTGTGTTTTATGATACTAGTCTCTCTGAGATAACAAGATTTTTTTTTTCAACAAGTCGGCTGTCTCCCACCGAGGCAGGGTGACCCAAAAAGAAAGAAAATCCCCAAAAAGAAAATACTTTCAACATCATTCAACACTTTCACCTCACTCACACATAATCACTGTTTTTGCAGAGGTGCCCAGAATACAACAGTTTAGAAGTATATACGTATAAAAAATACACAACATATCCCTCCAAACTGCCAATATCCTAAACCCCTCCTTTAGAGTGCAGGCATTGTACTTCCCATTTCCAGGACTCAAGTCCGGTTAAATAAAATAACCGGTTTCCCTGAATCCCTTCACTAAATATTACCCTGCTCACACTCCAACAGCTCGTCAGGTCTCAAATACCATTTGTCTCCATTCACTCCTATCTAACACACTCACGCACGCCTACTGGAAGTCCAAACCCCTCGCCCACAACACCTCCTTTACCCCCTCCCTCCAACCTTTTCGAGAACGACCCCTTCCCCGCCTTCCTTTCCCTACAGATTTATACGCTGTCCATGTCATTCTACTTTGATCAATTCTCTCTAAATGACCAAACCACCTCAACAAATCCTCTTCATCCCTCTGACTAATACTTGTATTAACTCCACACCTTTTCGTAATTTCCACACTCCGAATTTTCTGCATAATATTTACACCACACATTGCTCTTAGACAGGACATCAATGCCTCCAACCGCCTCCTCGCTGCAGCATTTACAACCCAAGCTTCACACCCATATAAGAGTGTTGGTACTACTATACTTTCATACATTCCTTTCTTTGCCTCCACAGATAACATTTTTTGCCTCCACATATACCTCAATGTACCACTCACCTTTTTTTCCTTCATCAATTCTATGATTAACCTCATCCTTCATAAATCCATCCGCTGACACGTCAACTCCCAAATATCTGAAAACATTCACTTCTTCCATACTCCTCGCCAATTTGATATCCAATTTTTCTTTATCTAAATCATTTGATACCCTCATCACCTTACTCTTTTCTATGTTCACTTTCAACTTTCTACCTTTACACACACTCCCAAACTCATCCACTAACCTTTGCAATTTTTATTTAGAATCTCCCATAAGCACAGTATCGTCAGCAAAAACTGTCACTTCCCATTTTGTATTTGATTCCCCATAATTTAATCCAACCCCTCTCCCGAACACCCTAGCCTTTACTTCTCTTACAACCCCATCTATAAGTATCTTAAACAACCATGGTGACATTACACATCCCTGTCTAAGACCTACTTTTGCCGGGAAGTGTTCTCCCTCTCTTCTACACACTCTAACCTGTATTAATGTTGGTAGAATTATCGACAATATGTTAGGTAAAAGGACACATGTGCAACTATTATGACATTTTATTGAGGCAACGTTTCGCTCTCCAAGATATTTATCAAGCTTGATAAAGCTCCTGGAGAGCGAAAAATTGCCAAAAATGTCACATTAGTTGCACTTGAGTCCTTTTACCTAACAAGAATATATCTCTTCAGTTTGGCTTCGAAGCTTCTTAATGAAAAGACGGGATTATTTTAGGCTCTGTATGCTCTAATTAACCATTTTTTATTGAAAAATTTGGACATTAATCTCTGTCCTTTACAACGTGAATGTTTTCATAGACTTTGAATCTTCAACTCTAATATTTAAGTGGATTAGAAACTCAAGCTGTTCCAAGGATTATTTCTATTGCATTCACGAGGTACAGAAGCCTTGTGCTGCTGAGGCTCGGACCCACGGACATCTACTAATTATTGAATATATCCGTATTACGTAGTGTATTGGTGAGTATTGTGTATAAAAAACGCTCCACACACACACACACATTATATATATATATATATATAATATATATATATATATATATATATATATATATATATATATATATATATATTATATATAAATATATATGTCTTTCCGGATTGGTATTGCAACTGGACGTGTATTATTCCTGGTTAGTCAGAGTGGCCAGGAGAGGAGAGTGAGGTGTGTTTTGTTCAGTAGGTGAAGCACAGCAGACGGAGCAAAATGTAGGTGTGTGAGTAATTGAGCTGGTGAGTTTTTTTTAGTTTATGCTGTAGGTAAATTTTTTTGCGAGTTTAAGTGCTCTCATTTTTTACCTATACAGCCCTAGTGTGCAGAGGCCTATTTAAGTTATGGGACAGTACTCGTACAGCCTACAGGATGAGTAGCCTGCAGGTTGAGTAGCCTGCAGGTTGAGTATCCTGCAGGTTGAGTAGCCTGCAGGTTGAGTAGCCTGCAGGTTGAGTAGCCTGCAGGTTGAGTAGCCTGCAGGTTGAGTAGCCTGCAGGTTGAGTAGCCTGCAGGTTGAGTAGCCTGCAGGTTGAGTAGCTTGCAGGTTGAGTAGCCTGCAGATGAGGGGGGGGGTTCTCATGGAGCCTCCCTGTTTACAAATGTATATGTATTTTGTGTTACTCACTAGTAGCAGTGAAGTAATGTGAACGAGTAGTGATGTTGTATATTGTAGAGTAGATTGTAGGTTGTGTATGTTACTTTACTTTTAATATAGTTTATATAAACCATACCACGGGTGAGGTTAGAACCTATGATCAGGGAGTCCCAAAACTCCAGACCGACGCGTTAGCCACTGAACTAGTTCGGTCTGGAGTTTTGAGACTGATCACAGGTTCTAACCCCACCCTGGTATGGTTTGTTTGCAATCGTGTCATTACGATTTCGTGAGTCATATATTATATTTTTGTATAGGTGAGTTTATGTAGTTATAGTAAATTATTGACTAATTAGCGTTCCATATTTAATGTGAAGGTACAAGCTGGCCCTAGAGTTATTTTATTTTTCTATTTTAAATAATATAAATGCCCCTAGACATAGAAGGCTTTTTAAGCTTTAGGAGCGAGGACTTTTATTTACGTTACGCAGCCAAAAGCGAAACAGTCCGAAGGTGGACTTCTATGTTGCTGCTAGAATTTTCACAATTTTTTTTTTGTCCTTTCGCAGTATTTATGCATTTATTTCACTCATAACAAGAGATGTCCTCGTATGATCAGCTTGTTTCTCTCTCCTCATTTCTTTCTACTACTTTCATCCCTTGTACGTTGACCATCCCTTTCTTATCTACCAATTTTACCCCTTCTCCTCTACCTTTCCCTGTTCCCATGTAATTACCCATTAACACCAGTTTCTGAACATTAAAATGGTATAAAATACCGACAGGTTGTTAGGTAAGACACATATGCAACAGTTAGGTATCTTTATTTCGAAACGTTTTGCCTACACAGTAGGCTTCTTCAGTCGAGTACATCGTCTTCAAGTATCTTCTGCTTCTATCAACTTTTCTGTACTCGACTGAAGAAGCCTACTGTGTAGGCGAAACGTTTCGAAATAAAGATACCTAACTGTTGCATATGTGTCTTACCTAACCTAACTGTTGCATATGTGTCTTACCTAACAACACCAGTTTCTACTCATTAGCCCTCTCCCTCTCTCCCCTCGCCCATCATCAACACTCTCCGTCCCTGGTTTCCCTCTCGACGTGTTCTCGTATATTCCTTCACCTCCATCATTCCACGTTGGCTACTTTATGTCTGGCGCTGGTAATTAGGAACAAAAGCAACAGTCGTGATGATGGTGCCACGTGGGCTCCTCTACTTGCCTTCGCTATAAATCTTTCCAGGTTCCAAGAACCTGTCAGTTACGATAAAGACATGAAGAAAATTTATCCAGACATAGTGCCTAAATTGACTTTTGCTCTGACTCTGCGATAGAAGGTTTAAACGGCACGAAATTAGCCTAAATGTTTTGTAAAGTTTATAATAACCAATAAGGACCTAACGTGGAAACTCTGTTTATAGAGTCAACTTGACGCAGTCACTTAAGTTGTATGGTCGTTGGTGCTACTAAAATTTGTTCTTATTTGTACCATCCCGTGCGACCTCCGCTCATCTGATCCGTAACGTTTCGTCTAAACAGGAGGGGGAATACAGTGGAGGTAACAGAAGTGGTAGATATGTTTAATACAGGAAATGTACATCATGACCTCAGTCACTTGAAATAAGTGGATACAACGTAACACATAAGATTTCCTCTCGTGTCTTGTATGAGTCGTCATGACTTTAAACATTACTACATTATTCTACTACAGAATTATACAACTACACTAATTCACCTTTATCCTAGTCCGCCACTACACATATCTACCACCACAGTATTTCACTGATACACTAATAAACTATTCTCCCACACTTGTTCACTACCTCACTTCCACAGTAGCACCTCCACACTACTCCACTATCACACTTCTTTACACAACTTCCACACTAAACCACCAGCACAGCATTCCACTACATGCTCATCACACTATTTCGCCTCACATCACTGTGATGCTACAGCACAGCCACCCAACCCCCCAACTTCCACTCAACTCTATTATACAATTGTTACACTGATCTAATACCACACCGTTCCACTACCACAGTACTCATGTACCACATTGCTACACTACCACAGTACTCATGTACCACATTGCTTCGCTACCATAGCACTCATGTACCACATTACTACACTACCACACTGCTACACTACCACACTGCTCCACTACCACACTGCTCCACTACCACAGCACTCGTGTACCACATTACTTCACTACCACATTGCTTCACTACCACAGTACTCATGTACCACATTGCTTCACTACCTCAGTACTCATGTACCACATTGCTTCACTACCACAATGCTTCACTACCTCAGTACTCATGTACCACATTGCTTCACTACCACATTGCTTCACTACCTCAGTACTCATGTACCACATTGCTTCACTACCACAATGCTTCACTACCTCAGTACTCATGTACCACATTGCTTCACTACCACATTGCTTCACTACCACAGTACTCATGTACCACATTGCTTCACTACCACAGTACTCATGTACCACATTGCTTCACTACCACAGTACTCATGTACCACATTGCTTCACTACCACAGTACTCATGTACCACATTGCTTCACTACCACAGTACTCATGTCACCTACATTCCCCTCTCACTACCACATTGCTCATTACCACATTGCTTCACTACCACAGTACTCATGTACCAAAATTCTTCACAAACCACATACTCATTACCACATTCTCACTACCACTTGCTAAAACTACCACATACTCAGTACCACATTACTTCACTACCAAGTACTCATGTACCACTTTAAACTTCACTACCACTGCTCCACTACCAAAGTACTCACGTACACATTACTTAACTACCACAGTACTCATGACCACATTTCACTCCAAAGTCTAACCACAATGCTTCACTACCACAGTACTCACACCACATCTTCAACTACCACAGTACTCAGAACCACATTCTTCACTACCACAGTACTCACCCACCCACATGTTTCACACCACAGTACTCACCCCACCACACTGCTTCACTACCACAGTACTCACCCACCACATTGCTTCACTACCACAGTACTCACCCACCACACTGCTTCACTACCACAGTACTCACCCACCACACTGCTTCACTACCACAGTACTCACCCACCACATTGCTTCACTACCACAGTACTCACCCACCACTTGCTTCACAACCACATACTCACCCAACCACATTGCTTCACTACCAAAACTCACACACCAACTCCTCCAACACATTCCGTCACCAAAATTGCTCACTACCACAGTACTCACGTACCACATTGTTTCACTACCACATGTTTCACTACCAATTATTTCCCCCAACCCACATTCTCATTTTACCAAAATTGTTTCACTACCACAGTACTCACGTACCACATTGCTCACTACCACAGTACTCAGTACCACTTTTGCTTCACTACCACAGTACTCACGTACCACATTGCTTCACTACCACAGTACTCACGTACCACATTGCTTCACTACCACAGTACTCATGTAGCACATTGCTTCACTACCACAGTACTCACCCACCACATTGCTTCACTACCAAAGTAACCCACGTTCCACAATTGTTTCCACTACCACAGTACTCATGTAGCACATTGCTTCACTACCACAGTACTCACCCACCACATTGCTTCACTACCAAAGTACTCACCCAACACATTGCTTCACCACAATGCTCCACTACCACAGTACTCACGTACCACTTTACTTCACTACCACAGTACTCACGTACCACATTACTTCACTACCACAGTACTCACCCACCACATTGCTTCACTACCACACTGCTCCACTACCACAGTACTCACGTGCCACATTGCTTCACTACCACAGTACTCATGTAGCACATTGCTCCACTATCACAGTACTCACGTACCACATTGCTTCACTACCACACTGCTTCACTACCACAGTACTCACCCACCATGATGTTTCACTACCACACTGCTCCACTACCACAGTAATCACCCACCATGATGTTTCACTACCACACTGCTCCACTACCACAGAATCACCCCCATAAAGTTTCACTACCACACTGCTCCCACTACCACAGTACTCTCCCACCAATGATGCTTCGCTACCACACTGCAACCACTACCACAGTACTCACCCACCATGATGCTCGCTACCACACTGTTTCCCACTACCCCCTACTCACCCACCATGATGCTATCGCTACCAAAACTGGCTCCACTACCACAGTACTCACCCACCATGTTTGCTTCACTACCAAAACTGCTCCACTGCTACAGTACCACCCACCATGATGTTTCACTACCACACTGCTCCACTACCACAGTACTCATCCAGCTTGATGCTTCACTACCACACTGCTCCACTACCACAGTACTCACCCACCATGATGCTTCACTACCACACTGCTCCACTACCACAGTACTCACCCACCATGATGCTTCACTACCACACTGCTCCACTGCTACAGTACTCACCCACCACATTGCTTTGTTGCAATAAAATACCACCATTCCATTATTCCACTACGAAACTCCTCCACTACCACTCTAACCACACTACTCTTATAAAACACAACTCCCCTTTACCACCTCTACCACACTACCACAGTTCGCATACTAGTACACTACACAAAACAGTTTCCACACTACTACACAAAATACGAAACTCAAACCACACTACTACACCCAGTTCCCCACTAACAACACCACAGTTCCCCCTCTACCACACTACTTCAACAAAATTCCCACTCTACCACACTCTACACCACAGTTCCCACACTACTCCACAGTTCCACACTACAACACAACAGTTTCCCTTTTCTACACACTACTTCACCAAGTTCCCACCTAACCACACTACACCACATTTCCTACTCTAACAACACTACTTCACCCAGTTCCAACACTACTACACTACAGTTTCCAAATCTACCACACTACTATACCACAGTCCCTACAGTACAACTCACAGTTCCCACTCACCAAACTACTACACCACAGTTCCACTCTAACCACACTGCTACACCACAGTTCCCACACTACCACACTACTAACCACAGTTCCAACTCAAACACACTATACAAAAAAACATTTCCATTTGAACACACTACTACACACCTTCCCACTCTACCACACACTACGCACAGTTCCACCTAACCACACTATTGCACAACAGTTCCCACTGAAACCACACTACTACACAGCATTCCCACTCTACCACACTACTAAAAACACAGTCCCACACTACAACACCAAAGTTCCCCTCTACCACACAACTACACCACATTTCAAACTCTACCACACTACACCACTACAGTTCCCACTGTACCACACAGCACTAACAGCTCCCACTCTACCAAAGTACAACACCACAGTTCCCACTCTACCACACTTCTATACCACTACTCTACACTATCGCATTTCTATAACTCAGTTACCACCATTCTTCTCCACTACGATACACCACCAAACTGCTACATTACCACTCTAATACCTCACTATTCCATTACCACATTAACGCCGCCCCACACTACTTCGCTAATCATCTACCATACTATTCCACTACCACTTTATTGTACGAAAATAATGCACAACCACTCTTCTCCAAGATAACATTACATCACTGCCACAGTAGTCCACCACAAGAGTCCATTACTTCACAACTGAACAATTCCACACTACTATCACAATACAACACTTATCCACCACACTGTGCGGCCACTAGACTTCTTCACTAATTCACTACTTGTCTGCACCACTACCACACAATCTCATCATAATTCACCACAACCACAACACTATTCCACTGCCAAAATGCACAACTACTCAACCAACACACTACTCCACTACATCACTCCACAATCCTGCTCCAATACAGCAACCCACACACTACTCTTGCTACCACACGTCTCCACACTAACATTATTCTATGATTCTGTTGCACTTCCACTTTTCCCCTCCACCACACTACTCCACCTGCACGCTTCACTTTCACACTACACATTACAACCACACTTCTCTACAAAACAACTACCACCACACTCCTCTACTAATACACTTTCCACCACACTCCTCTAAATAATACACTACCAGCACACTTCTCTACTGATACACTACCACCAACACTCCTCTACTAATACACTACCACCACACTCCTCTACTAATACACTACCACCACACTCCTCTACTAATACACTACCACCACACTCCTCTACTAATACACTACCACCACACTTCTCTGCTGAAAACACTACCACCACACTCCTCTACTAATACGCTACCACCACACTTCTCTGCTGATACACTACCACCACATTCCTCTACTAATACACTACCACCACACTCCTCTACTAATACACTACCACCACACTTCTCTGCTGATACACTACCACCACACTCCTCTACTAATACACTACCACCACACTCCCCTACTATACACACCACCACCTTCTCTGCTGATACACTACCACCACACTTCTCTGCTGATACCTACCACCACACTCCCTCTACTAATACATTACCACCACACTCCCTCTACTAATACACTACCACCACACTCCTCTACTAATGCACTACAACCACACTCCTCTACTAATACACTACCACCACACTCCTCTACTAATACACTACCACCAAACTCCTCTAATAATACACTACCACCACACTCCTCTTCTAATACACTACCACCACACTCTTCTACTTATAAAACTACCACCACACTCCTCTTCTAATACACTACCACAACACTCCTCTACTAATACACTACCACCCCACTCTACTAAAACACCACCACCACACTCCCCCTACTAATACACCACCACCACACTCCTCTACTAATACAACCACCACCACACTCCTCTACTAATACACTACCACCAACACTCTACTAATACACCCACCACCACACTTCCTGCTGATACACTACCACCACACTCCTCTACTAATACACCACCACCACACTCCTCTACTAATACACCACCACCACACCCTCTACTAATACACTAACCACCACACTCCTCTACAAAAACACTACCACCACACTCCTCTACTAATACACACCACCCACACTCCTCTACTAATACACTACCACCACACTTCTCTGCTGATACACTACCACCACACCCTCTACTAATACACCACCACCACACTCCTCTACTAATACACCACCACCACACTCCTCTACTAATACACTACCACCACACTCCTCTACTAATACACTACCACCAAACTCCTCTACTAATCCCCTACCCCCACACTCTAAATAATACACCACCACCACACTCCCTAAATAATACACTACCACCACACTCTACTAATACACCACCACCACCACCCCTCTACTAATACACCACCACCACACTCCTCTTCTGATACACACCACCACACTCCTCTTCTGATACACAACCACACTCTACTAATACACCACCACCACACTCCTCTACTAATACACTACCACCACACTCTACTAATACAAACCCCCACCACACTCCTCTACTAATAACACCACCACCACACCCTCTTCTGAATACACTACCACCCCACTCTACTAATACACCACCACCACACTCCTCTACTAATACACCACCACCACACTCCTCTACTAAACACCACCACCACACTCCTCTACTAAATACACCACCACCAATCTCCTCTTCTGATACACTACAACCACACTCACTACTAATACACCACCACCACACTCCTCTTCTGATACACTACCACCACACTCTACTAAAAACACCACCACCACACTCCTCTACTAAAACACTATCACCACACTCCTCTTCTGATACACTACCACCACACTCTACTAATTACACCACCACCACACCTCCTCTACTAAAAACACTACCACCACACTCTACTAATACACTACCACCACACTCCTCTACTAATACACTACCACCACACTCTACTAATACACCACCACCACACTCCTCTACTAATACACTACCACCACACTCTACTAATACACTACCACCACACTCCTCTACTAATACACCACCACCACACTCCTCTACTAATACACCACCACCACACTCCTCTTCTGATACACTACCACCACACTCTACTAATACACCACCACCACACTCCTCTACTAATACACTACCACCACACTCCTCTTCTGATACACTACCACCACACTCTACTAATACACCACCACCACACTCCTCTACTAATACACCACCACCACACTCCTCTACTAATACACTTTCCATCACACCTCCTCTACTAATACACTACCACCACCTCCCTACTAATACACTACCATCACACTCCTCTACTAATACACTACCACCACACTCCTCTACAATACACCACCACCACACTCCTCACTAATACACTATCACCACACCCTCTACTAATACACTACCACCAACTCCTCTACTAATACACCACCCCCACACCCTCACTATACACCACCACCACACCCTCTACTAATAAAACCCCCACCCCACTCCTCTACTAATACACCACCACCACACTCCTCTACTAATACACCACCACCACACTCCTCTACTAATACACCACCACCACACTCCTCTACTAATACACTACCACCACACTCCTCTACTAATACACCACCACCACACTCCCCCTACTAATACACTAATCACCACACTCTACTAATACACCACCACCACACTCCTCTACTAATACACTACCACCACACTCTACTAATACACCCCCCACCACACTCCTCTACTAAAAACACTATCACCACACTCCTCTACTAAACACTATCACCACACTCTACTAATACACCACCACCACACTCCTCTACTAATACACTACCACCACACTCCTCTACTAATACACTATCACCACACTCCTCTACTAATACACTATCACCACACTCTACTAATACACTATCACCACACTCCTCTACTAATACACTATCACCACACTCTACTAATACACTATCACCACACTCCCCTACTAATTACACTATCACCCACACTCACTAATACACTATCACCACACTCCTCTACTAATACACTATCAACCACACTCCTCTACTAATACACTATCACCACACTCTACTAATACACTACCACCACACTCCCTACTAATACACTATCACCCACGCGCTCTACCTAATACACCACCACCACACTCCTCCTACTAATGACACTACCACACACTCCAGCTACTAATAACACCTCCCACCACACTCCTCTACTAATACACTACCACCACACTCCTCGACTAATATACACTACCACCACACTCCTTACTAATACACTACCACCACCACTCCTTACTAAATACACACCACCACACTCCTCTACTAACACTACCACCACACACCTCTACAATACACCACCACCACACTCCTCTACTAATACACTACCAACCACACACCTCTAAGCTAATACACCACCGACCGACACTCCTCTACTAATACACCACCCCACACTTCCCTACAAATACACTAAGGCTACACCGACACTCCTCTACTAATACAGCTACCACCGACACTCTACTAATACACCACCACCACACTCCTCTACAAAACACACCACCACACTCCTCTACTAAAACACTACAAACCACACTCTACTATACACTAGCCCACCACCCATCCCTCACTAATACACTACCACCACACTCCTCTACTAATACACTACCTACCACACTCCTCTAACT
The DNA here is from genome assembly GCF_026875155.1 of Cherax quadricarinatus. NCBI lineage: Eukaryota > Metazoa > Arthropoda > Malacostraca > Decapoda > Parastacidae > Cherax > Cherax quadricarinatus. The sequence continues at coordinate 97,563,455 of NC_069403.1, read as the reverse complement.
AATACACTACCCCACACCCCTCTACAAATACACCACCACCACACTACCTCTGACTAATACACTACCACCACACTCCTCTACTAATACACCACCCAACCACACCTCCTCTACTAATACACTAACCACCAACACTCCTCTACTAATACACACCACCACACTCCTCAACTAATACACTACCACCACACTCTAACAAAACACCACGCACCTACAAAACACTCCTCTACCTATACACTCACCACCACACACCTCTACTAATGCACTACTACCACCAACAATCCTTCTACTAATACACTACCACCAAAAACACTCTACTAATACACCACCACCACAACTTCCTCTACTAATACTCCACCAACACACTCCTCTACAATACACTACACACCACACTCCTCTGTTAATTACACACTACCACACTCTGAACCTCTACTAATACACCACCCACCACACTCCTCTACTAATACACTACCACCACACACCTCTACAAAAACACTACCACCACACACCTCTGTTAATACACTACTACCACCTCCACTACTAATACACTACCACCACAACTCCTCTACTAATACACTACCACCACACTCCCTCTACTAATACACTACACCACACTCCTCTACTAATACACTACCACCACACTCCTCTGTTAATACACTACTACCACACTCCTCTACTAATACAACACCACCACCGACACTCCCTGTTAATACACTACTACCAACTCCTCTACTACAACCCACCACCAACACTCCTCTGTTACATACACTACCACCACACTCCTCTACTATAACTACCACCACACTCTCTACTAATACGACTACCACCACACTCCCTGTAAAACACACTATCCACACTCCTCGACTAATACACTACCACCACACTTATCTACTAAATACACAACACACACTCCTCCACTAATACACTACCATCCACTCCGCTACTAATACACTACCAACCACACTCCATCTACCTAATACACTACCATCACACTCCTCTACTAATACACTACACACAACCCCTCCATTAAATACAACTACCATCACACTCCTCTACAATACACTAACCACCACACTCCTCTACTTCATACACTACCACCGACACTCCTCTACTCAAACACTACCACCACACTACCTCTACTAATACACTACCACTACACTCCTCTACTCATACACTACCTACCACACTCCTCTACTAATACACTACAACTACCACACACCTCTACTAATACACTACCACCACACTCCTCTACTAATATACTACCACCACACCCTCTGTTAATGCCCTACTACCACACTCCTCTACTAATACACTACCACCACACCCACTACTAATGCCACACCCCACACACTCCTATACTAATACACTCCCACCACACTCCTCTACGTAATGCACTACCACCCACACTCCCCCCCCTCTGTTAATACACTACCACCAAACTCCTCTACTAAGACACTACCACCACACTCCTAGGGGGGGGGCGGTTAATACACTACCACGCGACACTCCTCTAACTAATACACTACCACCACATTCCTCTACTAATACATTCCCACCACACTCCTCTACTAATACATCCACCACACTCATTCTACTAATGCACTACCACCACACTCCTATACTAAACACTACCTACCACACTCCTCTACGAATGCACTACCACCACACCTCTTCTGTTAATACACTACCACCACACTCCACTACTAATACACTACCACCACACTCCACTGTTAATACACTACCACCACACGTAGCCTCTACTAATACACTACCACCACTCTACAAATACACTACCACCACACTCCGAGCTACTAAATTACACTACCACCTACACTCTACTAATAAACAACTACCACCGACATTCCTCTAACTAATACGTTACGACACGACACTCCTCTAGCTAATGCACTACCACCACACTCCTCTACTAATACACCACCACCACACTTCTCTACTAATACACTACCACCACAGTCTTCTGTTAATACACTACCACCACACTCCTCTACTAAACAATGGCCTCTCCTAGCGAGTTTTAATCGGCTTGACATTTTACTCCAGCAAGTCTCCTTGTGGCTCGACTTCGGGTCATTCGTAGCAGGGGAGACAAGACAGACAGCCAGATCTAAGCACTAGATTTGTGACTTCACCTCAATATTACTCTCTGTCTTCTGGATGGCAGTGTGGCAGCAGCACAATTTTGGAGTTACCATTTGTTTCCCCTCAAAACTTCAGCACTCTCCACACCGAGTGGCTCTAACAGCGTACAGATAATAAAAGTCTACTAACTGTGAAACAACCTACAATTTGGCTACCCACCTGGGGGGCTCTTCGCTCTCCAGTGATGACTTTTTTTTATATGAGAGTCGAGTTTCATATCGAACAACATCGGTCCCTTTCACGATTTTCATTGCTTCCACATCGTGAATCCTGACCGTGCTACGTTTCTAAAACGCCCATCTGCACTTGGAATAACCATTTGTCCGTTACTTGTATGTCATTGTATATAGGAAATTATTTTATGTATTTAATTTTTCATCATTTGCTTCAGCTAGGAAAGTTTCACATAACCTTTCTAATTACATAAATTATTTTTGTCTACTTTCTGTTCAAATGATTATTCTTACTTGCTATTATTTTTCTTTTCATAAGAAGGAAGGGCCCTTTAAAATGTCCTTTGTGGGTCTGAAATAATTATACCTTCACACATCACTCTATGCAAACCCGCAATACGCCACCACGATTCTAGAGACTGAACTCTTCTCCAGGCATAGGGACTGACCACCTCAAATACTGTTTCTCCAGAATTGATGGACTGATTACATCTTCGTTTCACTACTGTACCTAGTGCCTCTGTGTTTGACTGACAAAGCCAACAGTGCAGGCGAATCTTATCAACAATAAAGATACCCCTGTTTCAGACGTGTCTTAAACATCTACTATTTTCAATATACTTTTTGTATTAGGTAGCAGACTGGTAGACAGCAACGACCCAGGGAGGTACTACTGTCCTACCAAATGAGTGTGAAACACAAACCTGTAATTGTTTTGCATGATGGTAAGATTGCTGGTGTCTTTTTCTGTCTCGTAAACATGCAAGGTTGCAGGTATGTCTTGCTACTTCTACTTACACTTAGGTCACACTACACATGTATGTACAAGCATATATATACTAACCCCTCCTTCAGAGGGGTTAGTATGTATATGCTTCATATATATATATGCTGGGTTTTCTTCTGTTTTCTTCCTAGTTCTTGTTCTTGATTGTTTCTGCTTAACTCCATGGGGAAGTGGAACAGAATTCTTCCCCCGTAAGCTATACGTGTCGTAGGAAGCGAATAAATGCTGGGAGCAATAGGCTAGTATCCCCTTCTCCTGTATAAGCTACTAAAAAACAAGGAAAAGAAAAAAATTATAAAACTGGGATGTTTGAATGTGCGGCAGCTGTAGTGCTGATAAGAAAGAAATGATTGCTAATGTTCTGAATGAAAAGATGTTGGATGTCTTGGCCCTAAGCGAAACAAAGCTGAATTGTGTAAGGGAGTTTCAGTGGGGAGAAATAAATAGGATTAAATCAGGAGTATTTGAGAGAGAGGTAAGGAAGGGGTAGTGTGAGGGAAAAGTTCAGTAGATAGGAGTAGCGAGGGAGTATATAGTAAGAATAGTTTCATTGCCGGCTACTTGTTAAGGTAGGGTAAGTCAAGCTCTCGCTATTCCTGCCTTTTTTTCCCCCTCCCCGAAAGTGATAGTTTGCTTGCCGGCTACTTGTTAAGGTAGGGTAAGTCCAGCTCCCGCTATTCCCGCCTTTTCTCCCCCACCCCTAAAGTGATAGTTTGATTGCCGGCTGCTTGTTAACGTAGGGTCAGTCTAGCTCCCACTATCCCTTCCCTTCCCTCTTCCCCCCCCCCCCCGAAAGGTGACGTGTGGGGCTCTGGTCAAACAGTAAATCACTCGACTCACAGCTCCCAACTCTACTGTAAGTACACCTGCCTTATTCTAGTGGATTTATTTTTTTGAAAGCTTCATTTTGGACCAATAAAAAACTTAGTTTTTTTCAGCCTTGCTCAAGTTACGTTTAAAAAAACCCCACCCCCTTTTAGGTATTGTACTTATCATGGAGATTGATATTTAAGCAGGGGGTAACCTGTCTATTTTTTCAGCTTGGATGACAGAGAGGGTCACCTTCAATCAACGAGAAAACTGACGGAGACGGACAACATCCTGGAGACCCCCCATATGGATTTATTGCCTGTGCACGTATGAAGAATCGGGACAAAAACCCCTCATCTAAGCGATCAAGAACCTGATCTCCTTATTGCAACCCGGATTCCAAAGGGCCTTTTTTACCCCGGGGTGTAAGGGAGAAAAAAAAACACAGCAGAAAAAGTTTAGACTTATTTTACCTTCACCAAATTTTAGAACAGCAATATGTACACTATGTAAGTGATAAGTATAGTGCACTCCACGGTAAGAAAGGGCAAAATAGAAGCCACAAGATAGCAACCGTTTTCAACCAGCCTAGAATGGGAATGACAAGGGGCAGACAGGGAGCACCCCCACAAACCTCTGCGTTTGCCAAAACCTCTTCTTTTTGGCAGCCTGGCACATTAAAAACGACGGGGCCCCATATAAACTCTTAGCAACCGGGTTTCGCTTTGGGGGAGATAGCCGTAAATGAGGGTGTTACATGCCCGAATAAAGGCACGCCCTTTTTGCTGCCACACCCCCACCCCAGGGCCCTCGGGATTGGGCTGCCACCTCCCAGTGGTAACCGTGCTGCCATGGCACAAAATAAGGGACCGCCTTTCCCTCCACCACCAACCTTAGATGACTTTTCCCTCGTAACCAAAACCCAAACCCTAAACTAAGTGAAAGCGTCGACAGGCAGCATAGGTCCAAGAAACAGGGGGACGGTAGCCCCCATCCCCCACTAAAAAAAAAAGCCCCACACCAGGGGATAAAAAAAAAAAGCTGAAAAGGGTTACCACAAAAAACTTTCAAACCCTAAATAAAAAAAATATTAGACTCTAGAAAAAGATCTGCCAACATATTTTTCTTTTTGGGGCTTTTTTTAAATGGAATTTTATAGGGTGCCCCCAGCGTAGCCGGCCCCCTTTTTCTTTTTCTGGCAATAAAAGGTTTGGAAAGGGCTCCACCCAGTCGGCCCCAAACCTTTCAAATGTAAAGGTAAGCCCGAGGGCCCTTTTTTTAAAGGAAAGAAACCCCTTAGGGCCTGGAAGGGGGAAAATTTAAACGCACCCTCATTCTCGTTTTGTAATAGTACTGCCCACCCCCCAACTCAAAAACATAAACCCTGAAATAAAAAAGGTTTGGGAAGTCGGAGACAAAGAATGGGTCATACACAATAACTTTTGCTTTTTTTAAAAGCAGTGTTACGTCTGGGGGCCCAAATTTAAAAGGGGAACTTTGTGACTGGTAAAAGGAAGAGGGGCTACAATATCTGAGAAATTCTTACAGAATCTTCTGTAAAACCCTATCACCCCTAGAAACTTGAAGAGATTCATCATAGGAACGGGAAAAACTTTAAAAAGCAAAAACTTTAGCAAGTTTTAGGTAAACTTACCACTACCTACTCCATGGCCTAGAAAAGTGGAGGGCCTGGCCAAAAAAATTTAGAAAAATTTAACTTTTAAAGGGGAACCTTAAAGGCCCAAAAAAGGGCCCTTAAGTCAATAGTTTTTGATCCCAAGTATAAACACCAAAAACAATACATCTGGTACGCGGGCCGTGCCTTCAAGTTTTTTAAATACCTGATGGATAAGTTTCTGGAATGAAGGGGGGGAATTTTCCAAAGGGGGTATTGTTATTGATAATGACCTCCGGGAATTACAAAGGCCCAAGATTTCCTTCGCCTTATCCTAAAAGGTACCTGTATAACCTTTAAGGAGATCTAATTTGGACACAAAAAGCCTTTACCCACAAAGTCAATTACGTCATCCAGACGAGAAGGGGGTAAGCATTTTAAATTGTGATCTCGTTCACCTTACTAGTCTGTACACTACGAAACCCTCCATCACCTTCTTCACAAGGATCACGGTGAAACCCTGGACTAATGACTCCCCACTAAACCATGCTTTAACAAAAATTCTATTTTCCTCTAAAGTACCCTTTGCTTTTCGGGATTGCTCTGTAGGGGGAGAGTTTAATTTGGTTTAGAGTTTCCCACATCTACATCATATAACCAAACATACATTTTTGGCCCCCGAAAAAATTTAAAAGGATATACTGTAAAGCTCCGTTAAATTTGTTTTTTTGCGTTTCAATAATCCCCCCAAAAAAGGGCTAGGATCCTTAGGAGGACAGAATTTAAAAGTTAAAATTAATTTCAGAATGAGTGCAAAGAATAAGTCGTCCTAAAGGGGAAAGGGGACAGAGTCATTACTGGGATTTTACTGGTGTTTAAAAGATTTTAATTGTTTAATGGTAATTTTTTTTTTTGAGGTCTTATCAAGGGGACTACCACTAATTTACATCAGATAACACTTACAATAGCATAGTCCCGTAAATCTAACTTTAAAGATTGGCCGGGTAAGGGTTCCTGCACCAACACCTTTCTCCGGGATGGAAGGAGCGGAATTGTGCACTTCTCCATACCTCTTTTTTCTCTTACTTTAGCTGTCTTTATTAGCCTTTGGCAAACGACGTGCCACCTGAACCTGAAACGGTTGTAAGTGTTACTAACGCCCCTTTTCCCACCATCCTTTTTTGAGCACCCAAGGGACCTCGTACGGGCCCCAAAGACACTCAAAGGGACTATACCCTTGGGCTCTTGCACCGTCTCTCGTACTGAGAACAGCAACAAAGGAGTGATTCACCCCAGCTGGGAAAGTGCATCAAAAAGTTCTCATCATGTTTTAATGTCTGATGGAATCTTTTTTCCCAAAGGGGCCTTGGGGGCGAGGGTAAGGGAGTGGAAAGTTTGGATTTTCCCTTTCCTAGTTAATACTTCCCCAAACTTTGGCAATAAAGTTAGTACCCGATCACTTTGAATATTTTTTGGAATGCCAAAACAAAAATAAATTTTTTTAAAGCTTGAAATACTTTAGTATTAATACTACGCTGGGAATTGCTTTAGGGGACTGGTTATTTTTTCCATAATCGAAAATAAAAATTTTATTTCCCCCCACTTTGACCTAGGTATGGACCTACACAATATAAATTTAAAACGCAAAAGGCCCATCACAGGTATGGTTTTAGAGGGGCAGGTTTAATAGAAGTCCAGGTTTCCCACTTCTGACATTCTCGGGAACACCTAATATGATTTTTTCACACTTTCTTTAAATTTTGGATAATAAAATTTTTTTTGTGATTCTAACAAGTTTTTGTAATTCCTAAGTGACCTCCTAATGAAGTTTTATGAGCTATTTTTATTTTTAGGTCTAAACTTTGGGTTGAACCACTAACCTTCAACAATTGCCGGGGCCCTCTATCTCCCTTTCCATCTCAGTGCAGATCAAATAATTTTTTTTAACTTCATACTTGACCGATAAAACCCAAAAAGGATTTACCGATGGCTGCCTGAAAAGCGAATTTTAAAGAAGGGTCCTTTCGTTTTCCCCCGGGAAAGGGTTGATCGGGGGCCGTTTTCCCTTTATTTTCGAGGGGCCGGCCGGCGTGCCTCATAAAACAACGTGGCTATTCCGATATCGGATGTCCAAGGATAGTCAGCATTTTCCCGACAACCCTTGGGTGTTGCCCGATTAGGGCCCAAAACCGAGAAAATTAATCATTTTAGGTTCGGACCGAACAACAGTAGTAAAATTTTTTACCCAGTAATAACATGGCATCTTTTTATGGGGAAACCTTTTGAACACCTACGTCAATACCCAGTGTAATATTTTCACTGTACATAAATTTTAGCAAAAGGGAAAAGAAATAAACCCCCCAAAAACTTCCAAAAAAACAGAGAAATTCAAGGAAGTGTTTCTCTGAAAGGGGAAAATTCCCTTTTCTTTCAAGTAGCAATATGCCCATACTCTAAAGGTCTTTACTTCAATTGTTTCTGAGTTTTCCTGAAGGGAAAAAAACTCGCAAAATAAGGGCCAACCTTTTTTTACTTCTCTAGGGACATTTTACTAGGGGAAATTTGAGATTTTTCCCAATGGTTTGGGGTTTATGGGGGGATTGGGGCGGTGTGACCCTTTGTTGCAGAGGAACAGACGACAGGGTTGCCCTTTACTCCCCCGCTACGTTTCAAAAGGTGTCGTTCTGGTTGGTGTCTCTCTGGATATTGTTGTCAAGATCCCATGAGTATTTGCCCCTCCGCATTGGACCATATGTTGAGAAGCGTGGCTCACCAGGTGATTAGTTGGGTGACGTAGACGTTTTTTCCTCCGGCGGCACTTTATTCTCCGTTGACGACTCTGCTGAGCCAGGCTGTTGAAAGAGAACGGGACCCCTCGGACAAGGAGCGGTTGTTTTTTGAAGGGATCACCAACCTGGCTGCCCCAATGCAGTGGTTAAGTCACGACCTGCAGAAAAGATTCGAACCTCTGGGCCCACAGACCCAGCAGGTTTCAATCAAAAAGCTGTACCAGCTCCCAAAGGTAGAAACCCTTTCTTTTTACCCCTGGTAAAATCTTTGGGTTTGGGTGTCTCACAAAGTCCACTGGGTTTAACAAGCTGCCGCCTGCTTAATTTAATTTTTTTTTTATATTTGGCTGGGATACTGTATAACTCCCCAAAACTGTGTCTTCACTACTTGATAACAGAAAATTTAGCGTCATTTAATACTTTTTAAGGGAGGGGAAGTCCAGCTCCCGCTATTCCCCCCCTTTTCTCCCCCACCCCTAAAGGGGATTATCTTTAGCTGGCTGCTTGTTAAATAGGGTCAGTCTAGCTCCCCTATCCCTTCCCCTCCCCTTTTCCCCCCCCCCGAAAAGGGGACGTGTGGGGGCTCTGGGGCAAAAAAAATCACTCGACCCCCAAACCCCAAAAACTACTGTAAGTACATGCCTGCCTTGTATTCTAGTGGATTTATTGGTTGAAAGCTTCACTTTGGACCAATAATAAACTTAGTCTTTTCAGCCTTGCTCTAAGTTGACTGTTGTAATAATCACCACGTCTTTTAGGTATTGTACTTTTCATGGAGAGTGATTATTTAAGCAGTGGGTAACCTGTCTATCTTTTCAGCTTGGATGACAGAGAGGGTCACCTGTCAATCAACGAGAAGAACTGACGGAGACGGACTAACGTCCTGGAGACGTCCCATATTGGATTTACTTGCCTGTGCACTTGTATGAAGAATCAGCATTACAGCGGTCAAGAACCTGATCTCCTGTCATCGGGAAAGATTACTTACGGCCACTAGAACGAGCCAGTGGGTTGACACCAACAACTGCGACCCCCCTTCCCCCCCCACATCATCAGCAACGGCTACGATTTCAACAACACAGTGTCACCAACACCAGACGCCCAAGTTTTAAATTAGCGTTGAATTCAGTTATTTATATTTTTCATTTTTCATTTTCTTTAATGTAGGATTAATATTTCATATTTAAGTGTTTTATATTTTATATGTTCTATATAATAAAGTGTTTGTTTGTCTGTTATTATTTCTTTTTCTATTCATTAATTTTCCTGAGGAGGAGCCAGCTTTGGTAATACTGTCTGAAGTTGTTACAGAGCTGAGTAAGCATTCACAGGAAGCAATAATGTTGAAGGATCAGTTTTGGAGAGAGAGTAGAGGGAATATAAATGTGTAAATTCAAGGATTGTGTTGATTAAAATAAGGGTCAGATGTGAAAAGTTGGTCATAATAAGTGTGTATGCACCAGGAGAAGAGAGGAGTGTAGACGAGAGAGAAAGATTTTAGGAGATGTTAAGAGAGTGTGTAGGAACATTTGAGCCATGTGAGAGAGTAATTGTGGTAGGGGACCTAAATGCTAAAGTAGGAGAAACATTTAGAGAAGGTGTGGTAGGTAAGTTTGGGGTGCCAGGTGTAAAGGATAATGGGAGCCCTTTGATTGAACTTTGTATAGAAAGGGGTTTGATTATAGGTAACACATATTTTAAGAATAAGAGGATAAACATGTATTCAGCATATATCATGGGACGTAATGACAGTAGTTTGTTGGACTACATATTGGTAGATAAAAGACTGTTGGGTAAACTTCAGGATGTACATGTTTATGGAGGGGCTACAGATATATCACATCACTTTTTAGTTGCAGCTAAAGTGAGAGTAAAAGGTAGCTGAGATACAAGGAAAATGGAAGCAGCAAGTAAGAGAGAGGTGAAGGTTTATAAATTAAAGGAGGAGGCAGTTAGAGTAAGATACAAACAACTGTTGGAGGACAGATGGGCTAGTGTGAGCATAGGCAACGGGGTAGAAGATGTATGGGGTAGGTTTAAGGATGTAGTGTAAGAGTGTTCAACAGAAGATTGTGGTTACAGGAAAGTGGGTGCGGGAGGGAAGAAGAGCAATTGGTGGAATGGTGATGCAAAGAGAGTAGTAAGAGAAAAAAAAGTTAGCATATGAGAAATTTTTACAAAGTAGAAGTGATGCAAGGAGGGAGGAGTATATGGAAAGAAAAAGAAAAGTTAAGAGAGTGGTGAAACAATTTAAAAAGAGAGTAATTGACAGAGTAAGGTGTTATCAACAAATTTTGTTGAAAATTAAATAAAAAGTTTTGGAGTGAGATTAATAAGTTGAGAAAGCCTAGGGAACGAATAGATTTGATAAAAATAGGAGAGGAGAGTCATTAAATGGACAGTTAAAGGTATCGGGAAGATGGAAGGAATATCTTGAGGAACTGTTAAATGTTGATGAAGATATGAAAACTGTGATTTCGTGTGTAGGGCAAGGAGGAATAACATCATATTAGGAGTGAGGAAGAATCAATTGTGAGTGTGGGAGAAGTGTGTGGGGCAGTGGGTAGAATGAAAGGAGGGTAAAGCAGCTGGGATTGATGGGATAAAGATAGAAATGTTAAAAGCAGGTGGGGATATAGTTTTGGAGTGGTTAGTGCTTTTATTTAATAAATGTATGGAAGAGGGTAAAGTACCTTGGGACTGGCAGAGAGCATAGTTCCTTTGTATAAAGGCAAAGGGGACAAAAGAAAGTGCAAAAATTGTAGGCGAATAGGTCCGTTGAGCATACTTGGTAGTGTATGATAGAGTTATTACTGAAAGAATTAAGAGTAAGACGGAGAGCAGGATTGCAGATGAACAAGGAAGCTTTAGAAAGGGTATGGGGTGTGTAGACCAAGTGTTTACAGTGACACATATAGGTGAGTAGTATTTATATAAGGGTAAAGAGGTTTTTGTGGCATTTATGGATTTGGAAAAGGCGTATGATAGGGTGGATAGGGGGGCAATGTGGCAGATGTTGCAAATGTATAGAATAAGAGGTAGGTTACTGAAAGCAGTGAAGAGTCTTTACGAGGATAATGAGGGTCAGGTTAGAGTATGCAAGCGAGATGGAGGTTATTTCCAGTAAAAGTAAGCCTTAGACAGGGATGTGTGACGTCACCATGGTTGTTCAATATATTTATAGATGGAGTTGTAAGAGAAGTGAATGCTCGGGTGTTGGCAAGATGTGTGGGGTTTAAAGTTACAGAATGTAACACAAAGTGAGAGTTGTCACAGTTGCTCTTTGTTGAAGGCACTGTGCTTCTAGGAGATTCTGATGAGAAGTTGCAGAGGTTGATGGATGAGTTTTGGAGGGAATATAAAAGAAGGAAATTAAAAGTGAATATAGGAAAGAGTAAGGTGGTCAACATAACAAAAAAATAGGTAACGAAAGATCGGATATCATACTGAAGGGAGAGAATATGGAGGAGGTGAATGTATTTAGATATCTGGGAGTGGACGTGTCAGCAGGTGGGTCTATGAAGGACGAGGTGAATCAAAAAGATGAGTGGTGCGCTGAGGAGTCTGTGGTCACAAAGACCTTGATCCATGAAAGCAAAGAGGGAATTTATAAGAGTATAGTTATACCAACGCTCTTGTATAGATATGAGGTATGGGTGGTGAATGATGGAACAAGGAGAGTGTTAAATCTGTAGTGGAGGGAAGGCGGGGTAGGGGGTCAACCTAGGAATGGTTGGAGGGAGGGGATAAAGGAGGTTTTGTGTGCGAGTTGCTTGGACTTCCATGCGTGAGCGTGTTAGATAGGAGCAAATGGAAACAAATGGTTTTTAGGACTTGACGTGCTGTTAGAGTGTAAGCAAGGTAAAATTTATGAAGGGATTCAGGGAAACCGGCAGGCCGGACTTAAGTCCTGGAGATGGGAAGTACAGTGTCTGCACTCTGAAGGAGGGGTGTTAATGTTGCAGTTTTATAACTGTAGTGTAAGCGCGCCTCTGGCAAGACAGTGATGGAGTGAACGATGATAAAAGTTTTTCTTTTTCGGGCCACCCTGCCTTGGTGGGAAAAATAATAAATATTTTTGTTAAAGCTATGTTAAAGCTTCAGAATTTCCTTATCTATAAACTCTGAGCTATCAATGAGCAGAGCTCTAAAATACATTGGATGGAATGTAGAGCATTTTAACTCTGTCAACCTGTGAAGAATTTTAGAGTACTTAAGAAAAGTTATTGGTTGATTTTCTGTGTAATAAAATTTACATTATTGTCTCCTCTTAATAATCAAAATATTTAAAAAAAAAGTGCAATAATTTATTTTGTTCAAACTCATCACTAAACTTCATGCATGGATCTAAATTGTATGGGTGTGAGGTATGGGTGGTGAATGTTGCCATAAGGAAAGTGTATAAATCTGTAGTGGAGGGAAGGCAGAGTAGGGGTCAACCTAGGGAAGGTTGGAGGGAAAGGGTAAAGGAGGTTTTGTGTGCGAGGGGCTTGGACTTCCAGCAAGCGTGCGTTGTAGAGGCTGCCAGCCTTTACAACGTGTCTTAATACCATTTATAGTGTGGAAATACCTTTTATAGTAGACTTTTACACCAGCTAGACCACCTAGAAGATCTGTCAAGTGTACTGTTGAAAAAATTGCACCAGTAGGAAACCCAGCCACAAAAAAAAAAAATCTATACAAATTGTATACCTTGGGTATTTGCAAACATAAAATATCTGGAAAAACAGACGGGATGTGGAGTTCTGACTATCCTTTAAGGATAGTGCAGTTCTGACTATCCTTAAAAGTGCAATTCTGACTATCCTTAAAAGTGCAGTTCTGACTATCCTTAAAAGTGCAGTTCTGACTATCCTTAAAAGTGCAGCGACGTCATGACGAAAGGAGAATGCAACTCTTCTTGTAAACTCTCATCGTGAAATATGTTGTTCTTCAGTCTACGAAAGACAATGCGACAACACATACTGTCAAGCACACCATTTAAAAGGGACAATAAGATACAGATCACTCAGGCCATGGATAACAAACCAGGATAGTTACAACCACTCCAGAGACAGATTTTATAGTGCCTCAAAGAAAAATAACCTGCAAGAAATGACATAAATACTGCACCACCTCGGATCACTACTGGAGTGGAGGCACAGTGACCCCCACTCCAGAACAGGTATTAGTGCTAAATATAGCCCCCTGCATATCATCAGTACGACAGCATCTGTATTTGCAAATATACAAGGTCTAAAGCCATCAACAAACAAAAAAATTGCATTTTATCAATGAACTGTACACAGAGTCAAATGCAATGTTTGCAGTTTTCACAGAGACCAGCACAAACTATCAATTTGATATCGAAATATGGATCCCAGGGTGAAATTTATTCAGATGCGACAGAAGAAAGGGATGGGGGGGGGGGTGTCAGTAAGTGGCTCATATGCTCTGAATTACTAAACAGTTCAAGGAACAGATATTGAAAATTGATTACTATCAGGGAAATCTCCCAAACCCAGCCCCAAATATCTTGCTGGTTGGGAATTTCAACTTTAGACACCTAAAATGGAGAAATGTCCCAAATAATATGTTAGCAGAGATTAGCCCAGGAGGCAGCTCAGATGAAAATTCACACACGAGTTATTAGATCTCCTCAACAAATTCACCTTAAGCCAGCAAATAGTGGAGCCAGCAAGACTTAAAAATGCACTTCACCTCACTTTTACTAATAATGATGGTACGAAATATAACAGCAAAGACAATACACTCAAGCCACAACATAATAGAAGTATGGACATATATGTGTAGGGCTCCTGGCCAACAAAATGAGATCATTTATGAGGGTGGTTTCATCAAATTCAACTTCAATAACAGAAGCATATACTGGGATCAAAGAACTACAGACCGATAGCTCTAACGTCCCATACCGTAAAAATCTTTGAAACCGTTCTAAGAAGGAAGATCGCCACACGTCTAGATACCATCAGTTACACAACCCATGGCAGCATGGGTTTAGAGCAGGTCGCTCCTGTCTGTCCCAACTACTGGACCACTATGGCAAGGTTCTGGATGCTCTAGAAGACAAACAGAATACAGATATAATATACACAGACTGTGCAAAAGCCTTTGACAAGTGTGACCATAGCGTAATAGCGCAAAATGTGCGTGATAAAGGAATAACAGGAAAAGTTGGTAGATGGATCTGTAATTTCCTAACAAATAAAACACATAGAACAGTAGTCAACAGCGTAAATTCTGAGGCGGTAACAGTGAAAAGTTCTGTTCCGCAAGCCACAATACTCCCATCTTGTTCCTCATCCTCATATCTACATAGACAGGGTTATAAGCCACAGCACCGTGTCTTCCTTTGCAGATGACACCTGAATTTGCATCACAGTGTCGTCCATTGAAGATACCGCAAGACTCCAGGCGGACATCAACCAAACCTTTAAAGGGGCCGCAGAAAACAATATGAAGTTCAATGATGACAAATTTCAATTACTCCGATATGGAAAACGTGAGGAAATTAAAACTTCATCGGAGTATAAAACAAATTCCAACCTCACAATAGAGCCACAAACTAATGTCAAAGACCTGGAAGTGATCAAGTCAGAAGATCTCAGCTAACATTGTAACAAGAAAAAAAAGAGCAGGATGGATAATTAGAACCTTCAAAATCAGGGATGTCAAGCTCACGATGACACTCTTTAGGTCGCTTGTTCTATCTAGGCTGGAATATTGCTGCACACTAACAACACCATTCAAAACAGGTGAAATTGCTGACCTACAAAATGTACAGAGAACCTTCACGGCGCGCATAACGGAGATAAACCACTTCAATTACTGTGAACGCTTGAAGTTCCTAGACCTTTATGAACGCAGGCGGGAGAGATACATGATTATATACACTGGGAAAATCCTAGAGGGATTAGTACCAAACTTGCACACGAAAATCACTCACTATGAAAGCAAAAGACTCGACAGACGATGCAACAATGAAAAGCAATGACAATATAATGAGTGTGAGAGACCCAAGACTATTTAACTGGCTCCCAGCATACATAAGAGGGATTACCATTAGACCCCTGGCTGTCTTCATGCAGGCACAGGACAGGCACCAAAAACCAGTACCTGACCAGCCGGGCTGTGGTTAGTAAGTCGGGTTGCGTGCGGCTAACAGCAACAGCCTGGTGGATGAGGTCCTGATCCACCACGAGGCCTGGTCATAGACTGGGCCGCGGGGCGTTTACCCACCAAACTCTCTCCAGGTATACTCCTGTATTAGATCCTTGCTTAAACGAGATGTGACAGCAAAGAAATGAGTGAGATACTGAAGTTCCAGTATGACTCGGCGTTTAGTGAGCCATTAATCAGATAAGGGTTGACAATCTAAATTAATAATTTTTTTTGACCCAGACTCAAAATCTGGATAATTCAAGAATCTCTGATATAATCCTAACACCACAGAATTTTGAAAAAAAAAAGCAATGGATGACATGCCCATGCACTATGCCCCAGGACCAGACCCGTGGAACTCCGTGTTCATCAAGAAGTGCGAGAAATCCCCTTCACACGCGGTAACTATTCTATATAGATGGAGCATGGACACAGGAGTCATCTCACAGTAGTAAAAACAGAAGATATAGCTCCACTCCATAAGGGTGGTAGTATAGCAATTGCCAAGAATTACAGAGCGACAGCACAAACGTCCCACATCATAAAAATCTTTGAAAGAGTTCTAAGAAGCAAGATCGCCAACCATTTGGATAACCATCACTTGCTCAACCAAGGGTAAAACGGGTTTAGACCAGGTCGCTCCTGCCTCTCATAGCTACTGAATCACTGTGACATGATCTTGGATGCTCTGGAGGACAATCAAATTGCATATGTAGAATACACAGACTTTGTAAAAACCCTTCGAGAAGTGTGATCATGGCCTAACAGCACACAAAATACGTGATAAAAGTACAGGAAAAGTTAGTAGATGAATCTATAACTTCCTAAGAGAACACAAAGAGTAATAGTAAACAGTGTAAAGTCAGAGGCGGCTACAGTGAATTGCATCGTTCCACAAGGCACAGTACTCTTTCCTATCCTTTTCCTCATCCTCATATCCGACTTAGACGACACTAGATTTGCATGACAATGTCATCCATCGAGTACACTGCAAGGCTCCAAACGGACTAATTCTTTAAATGAGAGTCAGAAAGCAATATGAAGTTCAATGAAAACAAATTTAAATAACTCTGCTACGGAAAACTCGAGGAAATAAAAACTGTATTGGGATATAACACAAATTCCAATCACACAAAAGAGCTACAAACTTATGTGAAGGACCTGAGAGTGACAATGTCAGAGAATCTAACTTTCAAAGATCATAATAATGTATCTACCACATCTGCCGGGTAAATGATAGGATGGATAAAGAAAGCAGTAGGGATGCCAAGCCACCTAAAGTCAGTAGGTGACCAGCCGGGCTGTGGTTCGTACGTCGGTCTGCGTGCGGCCAGCAGTAACAGCCTTGTTGATCAAGCTCTGATCCACCACGAGGCCTGGTCATGGGCAGGGCTGCGGGGCTGTTGACCCCCGGATCACCCTTCAGGAATACTCCAGGTATAGCTATGTCACAGAAGACCTGGTTGCATGATCATCCTACTGTAAGCTCTGTGGCTGAGCAGTTAAGCAGTTGGTTCTACAAATAGAATGGGAAACGTTTCGAGTCTCCATCCATTCTTTTGTTTCTTCAGGGACAGTCTTCAACTTCAAGACTACGAAGCTGAACACATCACCAGCCTGAGAGACTAACCTTCCCTAGGCAGTTGAAGGTTGATGGGCTGGTCGTATCATCTGCATTTCTCCACTGCTTCTGTTGTCTTCACATCTGACACCTCAGTAATTGACTGATGAAGCCTACTGTGACACTTATGCAGCATATGAGAATCGTTATTGAAGAAAAGCTTCGCTACATAGTGGCTTCATCAGTTCTACACAAAGCAGGAAGGTATAAGGAGAGGAGAAGTCTGAGATAATCAGTCCCTCAGCCTTCAGTCGATATATTCAGTCCATTAATCTTGTAGATCTATGATGGACTGAACACATCGACTCCAGGCTGAGGGACTGATTACCTCAAACTCCTCCTCTCCTTATACCTTCCTGCTTTGTATAGAACTGATGAACCCACTGTATAGCGAAACTTTTCTTCAATAAAGATTCCCGTAAACAACGGATATAGCCCCACTCCATAAGGGTGGCAGCAAAGCATTAGCTAAGAACTATAGACCAATAGCTCTGACGTCCCACATCATAAAAATCTTTGAAAGAGTGCTAAGAAGCAGGATTGCAAATCACCTGGATTCCCAAAATCTGCACAATCCAGGGCAACATGGGTTCAGGGCAGGTCGCTCCTGCCTCTCACAAATACTGGATCACTATGATATGGCCTTGGATGCACTGGAAAAAATCAGAATGCAGATGTAATATACACAGACTTTGCAAAAGCATTTGACAAATACGATCATGGCGTAATAGCCCATAAAATACGTGCTTAAGGAATAACTGGGAAAGTGGGGAGATGGATCTTCAACTTCCTAACAAATCGAACACAAAGATTAGTGGTCAACAGAGTTAAATCGGAGGCTGCTAGAGTGAAGAGCTCTGTTCCACAAGGCACAGTACTCGCTCCCATCTTATTCCTTATCCTCATATCAGACATAGAGATATACATCACAGCACCGTATCATCCTTTGCGGATGATACTAGGATCTGCATGAGGCTGTCATCTGCTGAGGACGCGGTTAACCTCCAAGAAGATATAAACAAAGTTTTCCAGTGGGCAACGGTAAACAATATGATGTTCAATGAGGACAAATTCCAACTACTCCGTTATGGAAAATTGGAGGAGATAATAACTAGAACAGAGTATACTACTGACTCCGGCCATACAATAGAGCGGAAAAATAATGTAAGGGACCTGGGAGTAGTAATGTCTGAGGATCTCACTTTCAAGGATCACAACAGTGCCACGATCGCACGTGCAAAGAAAATGATATGATGGATAATGAGAACGTTCAAAACGAGAGATGCCAAGCCAATGATGATCCTTTTCAAATCACTTGTTCTCTCTAGGCTGGAATACTGCTGTACATTAACATCTCCATTCAAAGCTGGTGAAATCGCAGATCTAGAGAGTGTACAGAGATCCTTTACTGCAAGTATAAGTTCTGTCAAGCACCTTAACTACTGGGAACGCTTGCAAGCACTTGACTTGTACTCGTTGGAACGCAGGAGGGAGAGATATATCATAATCTACACTTGGAAAATCTTGGAAGGAATGGTCCCAAATCTGCACACAGAAATCACTCCCTACGAAAGTAAAAGACTGGGCAGGCGAAGCAAAATACCCCCAATAAAAAGTAGGGGCGCCATTGGTACACTAAGGGAAAACACCATAAGTGTCCGGGGCCCAAGACTGTTCAACAGCCTCCCATCAAGCATTAGGGAAATTGCCAATAAACCCCTGGCTG
Organism: Cherax quadricarinatus; assembly: GCF_026875155.1. NCBI lineage: Eukaryota > Metazoa > Arthropoda > Malacostraca > Decapoda > Parastacidae > Cherax > Cherax quadricarinatus. Next base: position 97,544,619 of record NC_069403.1, on the reverse strand, counting down.
CCTTGAAGAGAGAGCTGGACAGATACCTAAAGTCAGTGCCGGATCAGCCGGGCTGTGGCTCGTACGTTGGACTGCGTGCGGCCAGCAGTAACAGCCTAGTTGATCAGGCCTTGATCCATCGGGAGGCCTGGTCATGGACCGGGCCGCGGGAGCGTTGATCCCCGGAATAACCTCCAGGTAACCTCCAGGTATGTTACACACGTGTCTCAGTTCTTCAACTTGTCGGTTTTCAAAACCATTCATCACACATGCCTACTGTGTAGACGAAATGTTTCGGAATAATGACGCCCAACTGTTACACAAGTGTGTTACTTATCGGTATTATCTACCATTATGTTGATTCTCCAGTACGTAATAACACTTCAGCACCTCATCGGTCATCCTAAAATACTCCAGAAAAACAATTTAGGACAAGAAAAATTACAGTGAAAATAACGTTCGAAAATATGCTTGAATTCCCCAATCCCTTTCTTCCCAGGAGTGAATAATATTTTATGAGAGCCGGAGATCCTCTGGGGAGCAGTCGAGCGAGCGTCCTCCTTCACCTCCTGCTCCTGCCGCTGTGTTCCGGAGATCTCAACCTGACGACATAATCAACACAGAACTCAAACTGACGACATAATCATCACAGTCCAAATATTGATTGCAATTTTCGCCCCCGGGAGTGAACGCTGTTTCTCATTAAAAATTAATTAGACAAACACGCCTAGTGCCTGATGGGGGAAAACCTGGGATTTATTTTGAAAATTCCTCGAACGATTTTTTCACATTATTTCGTCACATTTTCCTGTTGGCCATTGGGTGTTTTAAAGCACAGCGAGTGAGTAACTATTTAATTTTCATCACTTTTTTTTTTTGCTCGCGTTAGGGTAGAATGAGGTTATGTCTGGGAATTAGGGTGTGTTTGGGAATGGGTGAGTGTGTGTGTGTGTGTGTGTGTGTGTGTGTGTGTGTGTGTGTGTGTGTGTGAAGGGCTGGAGTGACGGGGGCGTGTCATGTCTGTAGTTCAGCGGAGCACACAGTTGAACACGTTAAGGGGCACGTCAGTTCCTCTGTCTTCTAATAATATGTTAGTTTTCCCCTATAATCTACCTTGCCTATAATTGCTTTCGTAAGTGCTTAAATCTTTGAGAACAATTGTGTTGCAGAGGTCAGACCTCTGCAACACTGGGAAACACAGGTGAGGTTATGCGTCAGAGACTCCAGCAGTGCTGATCAGAGGAAACAAGAGATGGCGCTAGAATTAGGGCAGTAAAATCAACGAACATATTGATAATTGTGATAAGATAATTCTGATAAAAATGATAATTTTGATGAGGTTAACAAAAAAACGATTATGATGACTGATAATAATCTGCTTAACGATAATAATATGATGTTGACGATAATGAGGATAATGATGAAGTTATTAAATTCTTTTTAGTAATTGCTTGCCATGGTATAACTCACTGACCATCAGTATGCAAAAAAGAGTTTTTCTCCAGCGATAAATAAAAACAATTACGTTAACATAACAAACATTGCTTTAGAAGACAACATAGAGTAGAATCTCTCAGTACTATCCTCCACACCTTCCCCACTTATTCCATTCGCTGCGGGTATGATGAGGCAGGTGAAAGGTTCGTGGTCCAAGGAGTTGCAGGTACCCATGATGTTTGAGGGATATTTGCTCTTTTTTATGTAATAATAATAATAATAACAAAAATAATATACAATATTTTAAGGAGTTAAATGTTGATGATAAAAGGAAGGCATTGATTTCAGGCATTGGGCAGGGAGGAATAATATCTCATAGGAATAACGAACAGCTGAAGGTGGGTGTTGGGAACTGAGTGATGCAGTGGGGTAGAATGACAAGGGTAAAAAGCTGGGATTGAATTGCGATGTTAATACCATGTAGCGACATAGTTATGGACTGGTTGGTGTATTTGCTCAGTATATACATGAAAAAAAAAAGAAAGGTACAGTTAGTTACACGAAACTTGAGATGAATTAAGGCCGATGGAGAAAAGTGGTAACTATTGCAAATAATAAATAGTATTTATGATAATAATCTTTATTTACACAAAGTACTTGGTGCTTGGTTGTGTACTGCAGGTTAGCCGAAGTTAATAATGTCCAACAGGATGTAGCCCTCAACAGTTGGTTAGCATCCAAGTACCTACTGACTGCTAGGTGAATAATGGCAGCAAGAGTAACGAAATATTCTCTAAGTTTCATCCGTGCCGGGGATCGATCCCGGACTTCATTACCGATATAAAGTAATGAAGGAATACGTTGTCTCACACAGTGTTATAACAGAGGCGACGGTTAGTATACGAGTTGTCGAATTTTGTAGTTCACTAAGTTTTACCTCAGGACTCAGCAATAAGCAAGAGAAATTATGGTTTGCTGCTCATTCCTCCGACCAAGCATATGATAATGATACTTATACTTAGCTGTATGAAAGTGAGTCATTCGTGTTTTATTTTGATAATTCATTATCTCTCTCTCTGTCTCTATATCTCTCTTCAAGGGAAGTATTCAGTGGATTACTTAGTCCAGTGGAAAGAATAGATAATAAAGTAGAGTATATAAAGTGATTGAGAAGTTTGACATATATTGGAAAATATATTTGGTAAATATATTGGGCAGGTATTTCTGAACTCGTAAAATTACTCGTAAAATACTACGACATATTTATTAGAATTTTGGGGGGTTCTAGAATTGTATCTTTTTAGATCACTTATAAGTAACCCTTAACAAAGTTAAAATATTGATGGATAGTGTTAGTAGTAGTAGTAATGAGTGTCAATTTTGAACAGGTCTTGTGAAATGAGTCAAGTTCCATGAATGTAATACTGGACTCTTGAAAATCATTGATATGGCTAATGGTGTTATTGTATGGTGTATGTGTTGCTCGGTACACTGTCTCCCACTCTCTTTCCTTTCCTCTCTCTTTCTCTTATTCTGCAAGAAATTATATATATATATATATATATATATATATATATATATATATATATATATATATATATATATATATATATATATATATATATATATATATGTATTTATATACATATATATATATATATATATATATATACATATATATATATATATATATATATATATATATATATATATATATATATATATATATATATATATATATATATATATATATATATATATATATCAATTATTATGATGATAATTTTATGTTAGGGTGTTTGAATGCGAGGATGTGGAACATATAAATGAATAATTTAGTAATACTGTATTAAAATGTGATGCTATTTGGACCCGTCAAGAAATTTCGAGTGAGGGGATGTAGAGCTGTGGAGTGACGCCGGAGGGGGACGCCACATTGAATTTAATGTATAAACACTGGTCCTTTAATTGTGCAATGTAATCAGGTGCTCTGGAAGGTGAATTTGGATTTTTTTGGCCAAAATTTTGTAATAGGAACCCGTGTTAATGTCCCCTGCTGAAGAATTGGGACAGGAAATTTGTGGGATCTCAAGAATTACGTGTGGATGGCGGAAGTTAAAGAATGTGACCATCACTCACAGGAAAGTGCACCATTAGTCTTTGCATTTAGATCTCTAGCTGGCCAGTGTTGAGTCAAGGTGTCAGGCTGGTGTTGTGTTGTGATCCATCTACAGTAATTAAATGGAAAGTGTTAATACCAATTATATTTTATGTACCCAGCAAGCCTAATTATTTACAGTCCACAACTTTAATTGACCAGAGTAGCTGGTTTTAATATTATAATTATTAATTTAATGTCAGGTCCAGTTTTTTGTAAGAATGGTAGTTAGTGGGCATCGAGGCAGTTACAATTCAGCTACCTACTGTCCCACTTACCTCACCCAAATTACTTGCAAGAATTAATCAGGTAAGGCCCTGTAAGTCTCCTGCAAGTGATTTGCTCACATAATAATTATGATAATAATAATTTTAAAAATGAAATGTTATGAATGACAGGATACTGGGAGTCCTGGCTCTAAGCAAAACAAAGGTGAAGGGGAAAGAAGAACCACCTCCACTGTTAACTGGACACCCTCATCTTCCCATAAGAGTAAACATCAATGAGAAAAAATCAGAGATTTTTCCTCAGAGATATTTATTATTTTATCCTCCTTCCCGTCCCATACATTTACATATTTTAATATAATGCCACTTCTTGCATTTTGAATTTCATAAAAAAGCAAATTCAATGTATAATGCATATTTAACATATATATTTTAACACGATATACATATACTGACGTATAAGCTTATATACTTTAAGCTGCGCTAAATTCCTGCCTCCCTACATACACTCCAACAGGATTAAGATTGGACCAGCGCCATTATCACCTCACTTACTCAGAACAAAGAGACACACGAATATTCTGGCGCACCTGTGGCACCTCTGGCTGACTATATTATACAGAGGGAAAAAGAGTCTGTGGTATTACAGTGTGCATCATCGTTGTACTTAATACTTCCTGGCAGTGCCTAGTAACCGCACGTAATTCTAAGTTTGCAATATCCATGAATGAGCAAGATGGTGTCTACCTGGGTTCTGCATGTACGAAGATGCTTGCAGGCTTCACGATTATTGTTCCATGCTAGTCACTCAATTCTGGTTCACAGAATTGGAGTAAAGAGAGTGTGTATGAATGTGAGTATAATAAACTTCCTCTTGACAGTAGCTTGTAGTAGTGTTTATGTACTTACCCATTTGTGGTTGCAAGATGTCGAGTCACGGCTCCTGTTCCCACATCTTCCCTGGCCACTCTCTCCTTGCTACAGGAGCTTTATCGTATCTCTTTTTAAAGCGGCGTACGGATCCTGCGTCCACTACATTACTCTCCAGATTATTCCATTTCCTGACAACTTTACGGCTCATGATATACTACCTAACATCTCTGTGACTCATGTGAGTCTTCAACTTCCAGCTGTGATCCCTTGTTGATGTGTATTATCTCGGAAACATCCAGTGTGTGTGTGTGTGTGTGTGTGTGTGTGTGTGTGTGTGTGTTGCAGGGGTCTATTTATAGCTCCTGGTCCCTCCTCTTCACTGATCGCTACTAGGTCCTCTCTCTACCTGCTCCATAAGCATTTTCAAACATCTTTCTTCAAACTATGTATGGTTCCTACATACACTGCATCACTTTCCAGACTATTCCTTTTCCTGACAACTCTATGAGTAAAGAAATACTTCCTAACATCCCTTTGACTTTTCTGATTCTTTAACTTAAAATTCTGACCCTTTATTTCTGTGTCCCATCTCTGGAACATTCTCTCTCTGTCCACCTTGTCAATTTCTCGCAGTATTTTGTATGTTGTTATTATGTCTCCCCTAACCCTCCTGTCCTCCAGTGCCGTCAGGCCGATTTCCCTTACCCTTTCTTCGTAAGCCATTCTCTTAGCTCTTTAACCAGTCTTGTTGCAAACCTTTGTATTTTCTCGAATTTCTTGACGTGCTTGACCAGGTGCATACTCCAATATGGGTCTCACGTACACGGTGTATAGTCTTGAATGATTCCTTACTAAGATATCGGACCGCTATTCTCAGGTTTACCAGGCGCTCATCTGCTTGATGTGCGCCTCAGTAGATGTGCTCGGTATAATGCTCACCCCAAGATTGTTTTCCTTAAATGAGGTATGCAATCTTTCGCCACCTAGCCTATACTCTGACACCTTCTTTGCCCTTCCCCGATCTTCATTACTTTGCATTTGGCAGGGTTAAATTCGAGGATCCGGTTACTGGACCAGGTTTCCAGCCTGTACAGGTCTCTTTGTAGTCCTGCCTGCTCCTTATCCGATTTAATTCTCTTCACTAACTTCAAATCATCTGCAAACAGGGACATTTCTGAGTCTATCCCTTCTGTAATGTCATTCATATATACCAAAAAATTGCACTGGTCCTAGGACTGACTCCTGTGGAACCCCGCTCGTCACAAGTGCCCATTCTTACACCTCGTCACGTACCATGACTCATTGTTGCCTCCCTGTCAGGTATTCTCTAATCAATTGCAATGCTGTTCTTGTAGTGTGTGCCTGATCCTCCAGCTTTTGAATTAATCTCTTGTGAGAAACTTTGTCGAAGGCCTTCTTGCAGTCCACGAAAATGCAATCTACACACCCCTCTCTCTCTCTCTCTTTCGTGTTTTTGTTCTGTTATCTTGTTATAAAACTCCAATAGGTTTGTGACACAGGATTTTCCTTCCCTGAATTGGTGCTGGTTGTCGTTTATAAGCTTGTTCTGTTTTATATACTCCACCACTCTCCTCCTGATAAACTTTTCCATGACTTTGCATACTATACACGTCACTGACACTGATATGTAGTTTAGTGTCTTGTGTCTGTGTCCTTTCTTAAAAATGGGGACTACATTTGTTGTCCTCCATACCTCATGTAGTTGCCTAGTTTCGATGGATTTATTGAAAATTGTTGTCAGTTGCACACACAGCGTCTCTGCTTCCTCTCTAAGGACCCACAGAAAGATGTCCGGTCCCACCGCCTTTGAGGTCTCAAGTTAACTTAGCAGTTGCTTCACCTCCTCGTTTGTGTATTTCATCTAGCACTTGTTAGTATATCCTTTGTTAGTGTTCCCCACTATTCTGATTCCCGGAGTCCCTTCTGTCTCCACTCTAAATACTTCATGTGTTTGTGTGTCGGTGAGTGAGTGTGTGTGTGTGTGTGTGGCCCCGCCTCTTCACTGGTCGCTACTAGGTCACTCTCCCTGAACTGTGAGCTTTATCATATCTCTGCTTAAAGCTATGTATGGATCCTGCCTCCACTACATCGCTTCCCAAACAATTCCACTTCCTGACAACTCTGTGACTGAAGAAATACTTCCTAACATTCCTGTGATTCATCTGAGTCTTCAACTTCCAACTGTGACCCCTTGTTACTGTGTCCCATCTCTGGAACATCCTGTCTCTCTCCACCTTGTCCATGTCTTTCAGTATTTTACATGTCGTTATCATATCCCCCTATCTCTCCTATCTTGCAATGTCGTCATGTCGATTTCCCTTAACCTCTCCCCGTATGACATACCTATTAGCTCCGGGACTAATCTTGTTGCAAACCTTTACACTTTCTCTAGTTTCCTTACATGCTTGTCATGGTGAGGGTTCCAAACTGGTGTGTGTGTGTGTGTACTCACCTATTTGTACTCACCTGTTTGTGGTTTCAGGGGTCGAGTCATAGCTCCTGGCCCCGCCTCTTCACTGATTGCTACTAGGTCCTCTCTCTCCCTTCTCCATGAGCTTTATCATACCTCGCCTTAAAACTATGTATGGTTCCCGCCTCCACTACTTCACTTTCCAGGCTATTCCACGGCCTGACTACTCTATGACTGAAGAAATACTTCCTAACATCCCTTTGATTCATCTGAGTTATCAACGTCCAATTGTGACCTCTTGTTTCTGTGTCCCATCTCTCGAACATCCCGTCTTTGTCCACCTTGTCTATTCTGCGCAGTATTTTATATGTCGTTATCATGTCTCCTCCAGTGTCATCAGGCCGATGTCCCTCAACCTTTCTTCGTAGAACAATCCCCTTAGCTATGGGACTAGTCTTGTTGCAAACCTTTCCACTTTCTCTAATTTCTTGACGTGCTTGACCAGGTGTGGATTCCAAACTGGTGCTGCATACTGTAGTATGGGCCTGACGTAAATGGTATACAGAGTCTTGAACGATTCCTTACTGAGGTATCGGAGCGCTATCCGTAGGTTTGCCAGACGCCCGTATGCTGCAGCAGTTATCTGATTGATGTGCACCTCAGTAGATATACTCGGTGTTATACTCACCCCCAGATCTTTTTCCTTGAGTGAGGTTTGCAGTCTGTGTCCATCTAAACTATATTGTGTCTGTGGTCTTCTTTGCCCTTCCCCAATCTTCATGACTTTGCATTTGGCAGGGTTAAACTCAAGGAGCCAGTTGCTGGACCAGGCTTGTAGCCTGTCCAGGTCTCTTTGTAATCCTGCCTGATCCTCGTCCGATTTGATTCTTCTCATTAACTTCACATCAACTGCAAACAAGGACACTTCTGAGTCTATCCCTTCCGTTATGTCATTCACATATACCAGAAACAGCAGAGGTCCTAGGACCGGCCCCTGTGGAACCCCGCTTGTCACAGGCGCCCACTTTGACACCTCGTCACGTACCATGACTCGTTGTTGCCTCCCTGTCAGGTATTCTCTGATCCATTGCAGTGCCTTTCCTGTTATGTGTGCCTGATCCTCTAGCTTTTGCATTAACCTCTTGTGAGGAACTGTGTCGAAGGCCTTCTTGCAGTCCAAAAAAATGCAGTCGATCCACCCCTCTCTCTCGTGTCTTACTACTGTCACCTTGTCATAAAACTCCAGTAGGTTTGTGACACAGGATTTTCATTCCCTGAAACCGTGCTGGTTGTCAATTATACACTTGTTTCTTTCCAGGAGCTCACCACTCTCCTCCTGATGGTCTTCTGCATGACTTTGCATGCTATACACGTTAGTGATACAGGTCTGTAGTTTAGTGCCTCATGTCTGTCTCCCTTTTTAAAAATTGGGACTACATTTGCCATCTTCCATACCTCAGGGAGTTGCCCAGTTTCAATGGATGTGTTGAAGATCTTTGTTAATGGCACACACAGCATCTCTGTTCCCTCTCTATGGACCCACGGAGACATGTTGTTTGGTCCCACCGCCTTTCAGGTGTCAAGTTCACATAGCAGCTTCTTCACCTCCTCTTTGGTTATGTGCACCTCATCCAGCACTTGTTGGTGTACCCCCCTGTTCTGATTTCCTGGAATCCTACTGGTTTCCTCTGTAAATACTTCTTTAAATCTCGTGTTGAGCTCCTCATATACCTCTCGGTCGTTTCTTGTGAACTCCCTATCACCCTTCCTCAGTCTGATTGCCTGGTCCTTGGCTGTTGTTTTCCTCCTGATGTGACTATACAACAGCTTCGGGTCAGACTTGACTTTCGATGCTGTCATTTTCATATTGTCGCTGAGCCTCCCTTCTTATCTGTGCATATTCGTTTCTGGCTCTTCGGCTAATCTCTTCATTTTCCTGAGTTCTCTGTCTTCTGTACCTTTTCCATTCTCTAGTACACCTAGTTTTTGCCTCCTTACACCTTTGGGTGAACCTAGGACTCTTTCTGTTCTTCCCATTATTTCTGTTTCCTTTGGGAACAAACCTCTCCTCTGCCTCCTTGCATTTTGTTGCCACATAGTCCATCATTTCTTGTGCTGGTTTTCCTGTCAGTTCCCTCTCCCACTGAATGTCTTGAAGGAAGTTCCTCATGCCTGAGTAGTTTCCCCTTTTGTTGTTTGGTTTTTCCTATCCTATTCCTGCTACTCTCTCCACTTGAAGCTCAACTATGTAGTCAAAGCACAGAACCACATGATCACTAGCTCCTAGGGGCCTTTCATACATGATATCCTCAATGTACGAACTACTCAAGGTGAATACAAGGTCCAGTCTTGCTGGATCATCCTCACCTATCTCTCTGGTAGTGTGTCTAACATGTTGATGCATGAAGTTTTCCAGTACCGCATCCATCATCTTGGCTCTCCATGTTTCGGGACCCCCATGGGGCTCCAGGTTTTCCAAGCCAATCTCCTTGTGATTGAAATCACATATAACTAGTAACTTTGCTCCCCCCATGTGTGCTCTTCTGGCCACCTCGGCTAGTGTGTCGACCATTGCTCTGTTGCTCTCATCGTATTCTTCTCTTGGCCTCCTGCAGTTCTGTGGTGGGTTGTACATTACTGCAATTATCACCTTATGTCCCTCAGACTGGATTGTTCCTACTAAGTAGTCCCTTTCGCCCGTGCTATCAATTCCTTCCATTTTCTCAAAACCCCACTGGTTTTTAATGAGCAGTGCAACTCCTCCTCCCCCTCTCCTCCCTCTGTCTTTCCTGAGGATTTGATATCCGGATGGGAAGATTGCATCTGTTATTATGCTGGTGAGTTTTGTTTCTGTGAGTGCTATTATGTCTGGGGATGTCTCCTTGATTCTTTCATGCCACTCTTCACACTTATTTGTTATTCCATCTGCATTTGCATACCACAATTTCAACTGCTTTTCTAAGACTGTGGTTTGGGAGGTATATTGGGGTTGAGGAAGTGGGAGACCTGATAAGGAGCTATGGGTGGTTGCTGCGGGGGTGGAGTTTGTAATGCAGTGGGTGGGGGCATTGGATATGGCATGGGTGCTTTGGTTTAGAATGTCTGGTTGCACTGGGGTTGACCTGGTTGGGGGGGCTTCTACAGGAGGTTGTGAGGGAGGTTGTATTTAATCTTCTTCCTGGGTCTGGGATCTCCTGTCTGTTTCATCCATCCCCTCTGTGTGTGTGTGGGTGGGTGTACTCACCTAGTTGAGGTTGCAGGGTCGAGTCCTAGCTCCTGGCCCCATGTTTTAGACTTTTTTAGGCCACTTTTACTCAAATTCTACATGTTCCTTTCGGCATATCTTCATCGCCTTGTGGCAGTTTTGTCTGTGTGGCTTGCGGCATTGTTACATTGTTACTGATTTCTCAGCTTACTTCATTGGTTCTCACTCATTGAGTGAGAGCAATTAGGTCACTTGAAGGAGTTCGAGTCTCTCAGATATTGTAGCAGTGTGTGTGTGTGTGTGTGTGTGTGTGTGTGTGTGTGTGTGTGTGTGTGTGTGTGTGTGTGTGTGTGTGTGTGCGTGTGTGCGTGCACGTGCTTGTGTGCATGTAATAACGTCTTTGTACCTTCATTACTCCTTTACTGGTACATTTTTTTTTAATTTTCAGATGGTTGCAGCATTTACCTATTCCTTTCTTAACTCATTTCATTGAGATCTTGGTAAATACAACCAGCCTTGAGCAGCGTCTCTCATAATAACTTTACATATGTGTTAATTTGTAGATCAAAAATCATGTCACTTACCATTTACTTTGCTGATATTCTTTAAGCCTTAAATCCTCTTTGCTTGAGAAGTTGCTTCTAATAATCTGACAATAACAGTGTTCACTGAAACTGTCGTATAATTTCAAGGATCTCTTCTCTCACCTTTAAATAAATGGGCAAAACGTGCTATCTTGCATATGTTTGTTAATTTACTATGCAGTATCCTTACAGGATTACTTAACTCATCAGCACTTTCTTTAAAGTGTCAAGGTGTTATTCTGTCAGGTTCTTTACCTTTTTACAAATATCATCGACTAGTAACACATTCTTATTACTTCTTAAGCATTCCACGATCCTCTAATTTAGCTGTCTGTCTGTGGTAACAATGACATACTACTTCTCATGAAATATTTTGAGTTCCGCATCTGATTACCTTCAACCCTCAATTCTGATAACTTATTAATGCAACTTCTGAGGAGCTTTAAACTTGACGAACTTGATTATTTGACGATAATGACCTTTTGAATCTTTTTGAGAGTTTTGAATTAGAATTGAACTTCGTAATGTTATAATTTTACCATTTTTATTGAAAAAAAAATACGTATTTTAGTTTCCTAATGATAACTTGCGAATGCATTTTTTTATTATCCTTAAATATTCGATAACTAATAGTGAACTGCATTATGAACTTATGCAACACTATGCAATATTGAATGGAATAGTGCATAGTGCTAAACCCCATAAGGGTCATACATGATGTATGGCCCTTGTGGGTTCAGCACTTAGCTATGATTATAATATGGAAAACAGGGATACCTTTCTTGAATCCACCAGCGACCGACGTACACCTAGTTAGGTATCCCTGGGGGGGGGGGTTAAAAAATGTTGCCTGACATTGTTTCTGTTATTTCCTTTCTCAAACATTTTTGTTACGCTTATAACTCGGCCTCAAATTTTGGATACATGTGTCTGATAATGACGACCAAATTCCTGGAACAATTAGCAAGTTTACTTCCTCGATGATCAAGGTTGTTGAACCTGATTCCAGCATCCTGGAATGGCTCGTATTATCTCAAAGATTCTTTGTGGTGGAGCTTCAAACTGTGATGAGCGGGACGACACTGGTGAGTGAAATTCACATGTATTGGTAAAAATTTGACCATTTTATGTGCAAAATAAGTGGCTCTTGATCTAAAGAATTGAATCTGTGGAAATAAATGAAATAAATTGAGTCTGTGTTCCAGTTCCCTGAATTGAGTCTGACTACCTTCCATCCCTCCCCCCTGTATAATCCTACGGGTTTAGCGCTCCCCCTAATAATAATAATAACAATAATAATATATGGAAAATAGTGTGATTTTTTTTCCTGTTATACCAAAATATATAATTTTTCAATTTTGCTCTCCCGAGCGGTTTCAGAATTGAAAGGCTGATGCGTCATAGGGTCACGATAGTACCTATTTAGTTTCATTTGTATTCAAACTAATTTTTTTTAAGTAAAATAGTAAAAAAATGGGAATCGTTTGACTCTTCGCCATAAACTGAAAATAACCCACGCTATCTGTTTCAAATTTTTACCACTGACTTGGTTTCCTGAAAACAAGGCTCATACTGAAACTGGGTAAATTAAGTTCCAATTTGTAACTTTTATTGTCAAAGTGGGATGTACACTAAAGAATTGGCAAACTGACGGTCAGTCGAACTTTGAAAAAAGTTTGTATTGATTGTGGCCTCTGTAAATCCAAATATATTTTTTTGGAAACTGGAAAATTTGAAATACTGCATTTCATAAGAAAATTTCTGTATGTCGCACCTAATTAACTTCAACCCTTCCAAGCTGATAATAATGGAACTTTTGAAAGGCTTCAAGCTTAATATGATTAAGCTTGGAAAGACATTACTATCTTTCATCAGCTTTAAATCTTTTGTGCTGATGTGGTTTCCTCAGAGGAAACAACTTCTTTACGTTACACTCTGTAAGTTATCATTAGTCAAGCACCGTCATATATCGGAAATATATTACGGTGCTTATAGCTAAATATTTTACGTCTGTAACATCTCTGTGCCATCAAGACCCTTGTTAAAAAATTGTATGTTATGTACACTAAACGTAGATACAGCGTTCTTCTTACAGCTAGTCAGTCCTACTTAGAAGGGAAAATTGGATTGATTTTGGCCTGTTTAGGTTCCAATTTGATTGTTTTTAAAGAAGGTATAAACAATCAATACTACTCTTGAAGTGGTAGCCTCTGAGTGTCGTATCTGATTAGTTTCAACCTTTCATGCTGATTACCTGATAGTGCAACATCTGAATGGCTTTAGGCTTAATGTGCTTACTTTATTTAGGATATTAGTGTCTTTGGTCCTTTTGAAATATTGTAATAAGATTCCGCCAGTGAGTTAATTTACCATTCACATTGAAGAAATTTGTACTTTAGTCTCACTGTGATGCTTTTTGAGTATCTCTTTTGACTCCCTTCAGATCTGCCTCATCAAATTTTAAAACACACTGCGCTATTCCAGTCGCGAACACTGGAGCTCAAGAGACTCGGGGTATGGAATACCTTCACTGGATCGCACAGTGACCGAAGTGCTTCTAGTTACTAGAGAGGGATAAGATAAGATTTGTTCGGACTTTTTAACCCAGAGGATTATCCATCAAGGATAACACAAGAAAGTCAGGGCGTCATCGAGGACTGTATCTTATTTCCATTCTGGTCATTTATTTTTGTCCCTTAGGATGCGACCCACACCAGTCGACTAATACCCATACCTACTTACTGCTAGGTGAACAGTGATAGCATGTGTATGGAAACACACCTAGTGTTTCAACCCATGCTGAGGATTGAACCACGGACAGTCAGTGCATGAGGCTAGTTCACTGGTAACCCAGCCTTGGGACATCTGTCTTGAATGAGTCATTAAGTTTCATTGGAAACGGAAGTCAGTTTAATTTGATCCACAAGGAAGGGAAAGTCAAGTCCATCTCCTCTAATCAAAATCCCTTCACTGGCGACAAGCAAGTTCCTTTAAATTTGTTATATATGAATAACTTGTGACAGTGTAATGAACACTTGTTTAATGTTCAATAATCACCCACATGGAAAGAAAAACTCATAAATTTAATTGTTGTGTACATTTCGACCCCTGATAGGCGCTCTGAGTTATGTCTCCACGAGGGTTATAATTATCTTTCATGGGTAGGTCCTTGATATCTCTTGTGAGGTGTTCTTGATGCAAAGCACTATTGCTTCTGGCCTTTCCTTTAGATCAGTGGTTCCCAAACTTTTTCAGCTTGTTACCCAATTTAACATGCCACATAAAGCATGTTACCCCTTTCACAAAATGTTGTTATTATTGATATATATGGCTAAATTAAAACACTTGAGATATTTTCTTTTATTTATTGTATTTGAACATTGTGCATCTCTAATGACTATTACCAAAGATGTCAAGAACATCAGTGGGATGGATGGAGTTGCATACTTGAAGCTAGTTTAGGAATTCTTGGCTTCGTGGTTGAAAGTGCCAGCCTGGCATCGTTTGCAACATTCAAGCGAGTCCTCTTTTTTGTTTTCATACCCAGCACAGTTGAGAAGCCCTTCTCGCACAGATACGTTGTTGAGAATGATACCAACAACTTCAAGGCTCTCTTGGACAGAGTTGGCGAGTCAGGTAGTCGTGAAATCCAAAACGAATCTGCATTTTGGTTTTGGAATTCGATTTTCAAGGCTTCATTGGCTCGCATTGTGATCCACTCCTCCTTTGCAGGGAAATCATCATCATGAATGGCATCATCAGGTACAGAGAAGGGATGAATGATCCACTGAAGAGTGGCTGTTTCTTGGTCACTCTCTGGAAAGTAGTGATGCATGCTTGTCTCAAGCCCCTTCAAATGGTCGCTCATTTCTTTGTTGATGGTCTGTAGAAGTGATCCAGTATCATGACTATTCTCCTCAACAAACTGGTCTAGGGTGGGAAACTGGGCGATCACTCCTTTCTCCAAGCGCCGAATCCAGAGTCTCAGGTCGATCTGGGCTACTGAGTGACTTTTGTCCTGAAGCATACTTGTCAAAATACTTTTGGGTTTCCACACACTTAGCTATATATTTCTTCTTTTCTAATACTGTATATTAGTTTTTGATGTTTATTGTTATTTGGTTTAACTTTATTACTTACTTATAATAGGTTTACTTTACAACTTTATATACTAAGACAAAGTTAACAATAATCCTCATACCGGGTA
Organism: Cherax quadricarinatus; assembly: GCF_026875155.1. Taxonomy (NCBI): domain Eukaryota; kingdom Metazoa; phylum Arthropoda; class Malacostraca; order Decapoda; family Parastacidae; genus Cherax; species Cherax quadricarinatus. Next base: position 97,529,518 of record NC_069403.1, on the reverse strand, counting down.
CCGCATTGTTTTCTTGATTTTCAGAATTCATAACTTTTTTTCTGTCACCCCTCCATTACCCCCAAAAATGGTTAAATTACCCCCAGGGGGTAATTTACCCCCAGTTTGGGAACCACTGCAGATGAATCCCCTCAAGGGAGATTCCTTGACGCTGGTGAGGGGCTCTTGATCTAGGGAATTGGATCTTTGCTCCGGTTCTCTGAATTGAACCTGAATACCTTCCACCCCTCCAAGCGCTGTATAATCCTACGGGTTTAGCGCTCCCCATAATAATAATTTAGATAAATCATGATTATCTACTATCATCTTCTACAACAGACTAATAAAGCCACTGGTTGGCGAAACCTTTACTTAATAAATATTCCCAGCTATTGTGCATGTCTCAGTCTTCACAAATTACATTGTTTTACCAATATTTATTCTCTTTCTTTCCCATGGAGCTGATTAATTCATACGGAATTACCGATTAGCTGTCAGTACCTCAGAGATACCAAGTGGATTCCCAATGTATATTACATGGAACTCAAAGAATTTTTTGTGAATACCCAATACATATATTATAAATAATATTGCCAGGATACAGAGAAGTGAATTTTAAAGACACTTGTCAAGGAAAATCTCTGAATCTAAAACATAATCCATGATAAAAAGGCAGACACATGAAGACACATAGATGATGATTATGTTTACCGCAAGTTTGGATGGCTTGAAGAAGACATTTTAAAATCCGGTCTCCACAAGACTCAGAAAGGCTTCGGTAAGCCTCCTCTGAGCCGATCACAAAGCACCGTCAGATAGTCCATCCATTTTCTCGCATTAATTATTCAAGGCTTTACCAACGACTTACATACTTTCATTTTATCGGCTCGGCTTCCCAAGGAAAGTTCTTTCTTTCGTGGAAAACGAATCAAACCTAAGAGTGACAGTGCTGTAACTTGGACCATAGCACCATGATGACTTTAATCAATACAAAAGCTCCTGAGCCAAGATAGGCTAACTACCATCTTCTATGGAATAAAAAAAAGTGTCCTATTTTCTCAGGTGCTGTATGAACCATTATAGCTTAGTGTTGCATCGTGAATATTTACTTCTACTACTACAACTATTACTGCTACTACTGCTACAACTATTATTACTACAAATATTAATATAATACTACTAAAAATACAAATACTAGGACAGAGCTATAAATAAGGACGTGAGGACGAGAAGTGTACATCAAGAGGAGTGGCGGATACTTAATACCAGGACATCTGAGGATACAACATGGAGTTTCGATAAACTCAGACCTCATTAGTGATGATGGAGCAGGAGAGTGGAAATTGCCCGAAAGAAAATGAGAACGACGTGTGCATTGGAGGAGGAAACAGAGTTGTGGTGGAGTTGGTAGTAACAGATCTCTCTCTCTGCAGTGGTTGTGACTGAAGTAAGGTTGCATTCTCCACGTGTCATTTGGCCAAGACATTTTCTGAGGTGGTCAAAGTTGCACGTCCCATCCGTTTTTCCAGAGATTCCATGCTTGCAGATACGTAAGGCATAGAATATGCATAGGATTGATTTCTGTCTCTTTACTATCTTCAGCACTAGTATTAACAATGGTATCCTCACCAGTATTTTGTGGCATTTAATCTTCACTGTTCCTTGGTGCATCCCCTTGGTTATTATCTCCAGTGGTATTGCTAGTCTGTAACTTTGCATTTTGCATGTCCTTGTCTACAGCTATTTCCACACTACAGCATCTGTCTCCCTTTGGGCCACCAATTTTCATATCTGTATTCTTACAGGCACTGTCTACCAGGATAGCATCTGCACCAGGGGCGATAGCACTGTCTGGCCCTGTTCTTATATTTTCCAATCTCTTATAGAATGCTATCAGGTTTCCTATGAAGGCCGTTTTGACGTTTCCGTCTTTTAATACTGATGAAATTTTTTCCCACAGCTGCTTTAATATCTCTTGTAGATGATTCCTGAATATCTGCACAAGATGCATGGGACCACTTCCCACATAAGGTGCACGTAATCCATGTAGAAACCCGTTTGTTGCTGCATGTGCAGAATACACAGTTTCATAATGTGGTGATTAGTTGTTATACTGTATATTCTACTAAAAACCTCCTTAAAGTGTAGATTTGTCTACTTGTATTTGGATCAATTAGTATTTGTACGTGCATGTGTATAATGGTTGTGGTGGTAGCTATCAGGATTCGCGATGCGTGAGACAAGGTAGTCGCTGGTGGACGTGACTAGTATAAACTTTAGCCCAAGACAGTACAGATGCCAGTAGTCATTTCACAGATGTAAAATACAGATGATCAGTTATTGAAGTGAAGCAACACGCTGCTGTGTTTCGGTAACGATGACGTAAACTATTTGATCTATTTCCTAGATCCAGCTGCCCACCTTGTCTCGCGAGTGTCATGTGGCCCAAACCGATCAACCAGGATTAAAAAAAGAAACCATACCCCCGGCCGGGATTGAACCCGCGGTCATAGAGTCTCAAAACTCCAGCCCGTCGCGTTAGCCACTAGACCAGCTAGCCACAATAAGATTCATCCAACTAGGTATATTTCTACACCATAGGAAAGTTAGCACAGGCACCTCTGTGACCACAAATGCAAGTTTTTACAGACGAATCTCCAGCTAGCGTGGCCGTGACGAACTCTAGCTCAAGTCCCTTCACTGCCGTCAACATGACTTAAGAAATCGTAATGACACGATTGCAAATAAACCATACCCCCGGCCGGGATTGAACCCGCGGTCATAGAGTCTCAAAACTCCAGCCCGTCGCGTTAGCCACTAGACCAGCTAGCCACAATAAGATTCATCCAACTAGGTATATTTCTACACCATAGGAAAGTTAGCACAGGCACCTCTGTGACCACAAATGCAAGTTTTTACAGACGAATCTTTCCTATGGTGCTAACTTTCCTATGGTGTAGAAATATACCTAGTTGGATGAATCTTATTGTGGCTAGCTGGTCTAGTGGCTAACGCGACGGGCTGGAGTTTTGAGACTCTATGACCGCGGGTTCAATCCCGGCCGGGGGTATGGTTTATTTGCAATCGTGTCATTACGATTTCTTAAGTCATTAAAAAAAGAGACAACAAAAGGTTAAAAACCTACACAGGAAGTCAATCACATCACATGATAGATTAAAAGTCTTTAAGAGAAATGGTGAGGACTACGAAAATTTATATTAATATATTTAAGTCAAATCAAGTCCGGTTAAATTAACTAAAACCCATCACATATAATGTAACAATAAACAAGATTGGGGCGCTATACTTGCAGACTTGATGGGAGCAGAGAGGCAAATAACGTCAGCTCACCAGGAGGGTTCTTTAACTCCCACCAATGGAAAAAGGAGGTGGATAGAGGGTTACGATGCCCGCCCAATACCCAGCAAACGTTCACCCAATTTTACTACCTTCACCACTCATGCTTCCAATCTCATCTAAAAAACATAACCTCCTCCGAAAAAAAATAAGATTCCGGGTAATTCCATAAGTGGATAGTGTTGGAGTGTCGTATAGAATGGGGAGAGTTAAACAATTGTTGTATCTCTTTGTTGAGGTGTAAAATCTCATATGGAGTATGTCAAGTGCTACTTGTAGGAGGTACCCTTATATTACAACCCAGGCACAATAAGGCCTGTTTTCCTGGGTGTAAAGGGAAGCAAGGAGCAGAACAAAGACAGCTGAATGACTTTGATAGTAAGTATTTACAAGTATATGCAGCTGGAAATGTATGTGTACAACACGGTTAATCAAAGGCAAAGCCACAGAATGGACAACCGTGCTCAACCAGCTCTAGAATGGAAATGACAAGAGTGGACAGGCGAGTGGTAACCACGCCACCTCCACAATTGCCAGACTCACCTTCTCATTGGCTGAACCTAGGTAATGGTTGGATGATAAGACCCCATCGTCCGGCCCTTAGTACCCGGTTCGCTAGTTGGGAGGCAGCCTTTCAATGGGGGTGTGTACATGTAACAAATAAAGGTTACATACTCTCTACATGCCACACCCCCATCCTTAGAGGGCTCAGGAATAGGCTCCCACCTCCAATAGGTAGAAAGTGCCGCCATGGCACTGTATAATGGGACTGCCTTTCCTTTCAACCATCCAACTTTCAGAAAGAGCTCAGCTTTATTTGCGACATAAAACCAAGTTCTAAACTCAGAGCAAGACAGCAGACAGTAGGGCTAACGTAGGTCCAAGATACATGCGGACGGTAGCACGTATCCGCTCACTAAACAAAAAACCACACCAATAAATTGCATAATATATATACAAAAAGGGGGAAAAAAGAGCTTGCTTTTCTACCTAAGGTTCCTAACTCATCCTAACCTAAACTCTTGATAGAGAGTCGGCAAACATATTTTCTTTGCTGGCAATGTGTATTATTCGTACATGATAGGGCGGCAGCCGGAGACTCCACCTCATGAGCCTTGTATTGTGGTTCTTCATTGCTTGGAGATACACCAGAACATTGTGGTTACTATAAACGGTGACCACCTGCGAAGTCTGGCCCATGTAAACATCGAAGTGCTCCAAGGCCAGTAACATTGTGAGGGCTTCTTTTTCAATTGTAGAGTAGGCCCTCTGGTGTGGCTGGTACTTAGCTGAGAAGTAGGCCACAGGCTGCAACCCATCGTCCCCGATTTGCAACAGTACTGCCCCAACCCCAGACTCACAAGCATCAACCTGTAATGAAAAGACACAGCCTGGAGACAGAATGGACAACCATGCTCAACCAGTTCTAGAATGGAAATGACAAGGGTGGACAGGTTAGTGGTGACCACACCACCTCCACAAATGCCAGACCCACTTTTTCAATGGCTGAACCTAGGTACTGATCGGACGATGGGGCCCCCATCATCCGACCCTTAGTACCCGGTTTGCTGGTTGAGGAGGTAGCCTTTCAATGAGGATGTGTACCTGCGCCGAATAAAGGTTACGTACTCTTTGCATGCCACACCTTACCAAACACAATTATGGAAAAGTAGTAGCGTGGATGATAGATAAACAAATTAAAAGAGATGTATTATATCTAGCATACGATTGGAATGATGAACTGGTAGTGCATTTGTTGGGTCCAGTAGTGCAACTAAGACTTATCTCAACGGTATTATGACTCGTATTAATGTTGGTAGAGTTACTGACAACATGTTAGTGTTTCCTGGCTTGATAAAGCTCCTGGAGAGTTGCACTTGTGTCCTCATACCTAAGATATTATGGCTTGTTAATACAAGTCACATACCTGGAAACGTAGGAAGGATAACCTTATATGAAAAAACAACTCTTATTAAGTTAAGAAAGTTACTTGTAATATGTTTTCAGTACAAAATTAACATATAAGAATGGAATAAAGAAAACGAATGACGAAATGGCTAGATATGAGCTGTGTCATCACAGCTGCCCGATAGTGGCTCACGAAATCGTAATGACACGATTGCAAACAAACCATACCACTGGCGGGGATAGAACCCGCGAGCAGAGAGTCTCAAAACTCCAGACCGTCGCGTTTGCCCGACAGTATGCGCGAGGCAGGAAGCAGGTGGAGCGTAGCCAGAAGGGTGGAATAAAGAAAACGAATGGCGAAATGGCTAATTATGACCTAATCTTGTGCCATCTTAGTGCTAATCTTAGTGATCGTGTGTAGTAAGAATCATATTATTAGAATAATCTCATGATGGCAAACATATACAATGAAGTGGGAAACCATACAGATTTTTAATGAAATGATGAGAGTTCAGTTAAGAGATTTTCTGTAAATATGGAGGTAGCTGTCTATAACTCTGTTGTCAGGGACTTAAATATCCAGATCCGGGAAATCTTACTAGTGAGCATTTTTTTAGAAATGGTATATTCGATAGAGGAGAAAAATATAAATATGTGGTAGGATGTTCTCTCAGAAGAAGAGATTGTTGGCAGGGTAGGAGAAATGGCCAAACAATGGAGAGAGGAAATGTTGGGAAATTTGTTGGAAGGAGAATGTGAACGGGGTTGTCACTTATCCTTAAGTTTCATTAAACCGAAACCCAAAAAACGCTAATTATGAAAATGGATTTGGAAATGGCCTATCCTAGTTTAGGTGAGTATAATTTTTTATTCGTTTATATTGAGAATACAACTTGGTAAATCTTTGGTAAATGCGGGGGAAGTTCTGCATACATGAATTACTTGACTCTGAACACATCTCAGAGGTGCGTGTGTGAAATATGGAAAACTCGGTGATTTTGTTGTTGTATACCAAGTGTTGAAAGATCTCACTTGGCTGGAATTCTGCAACACCGTGAAACAACTCTTGAATTACCAGCGGCTTAAACTATGGTAAGAAAATGAAAACTGTCACAGGTGACATGGGAGAAATGGCCATGGAGCGGTGTGACGATTTAGTGTATTACATTTTGGGAAGCAATATATCTGAGAACTTTACCAGTCAATTATTTAATAGACAGTACCATGTATGTATTTCGCATAGATGGTACAACATACACCAATAGAAATTAATTTGGAGTACGCTTTTCACAGATATTAGACAATTTATTAAAGATATTAAGCTCAATGTGTGAGTCACTTGTGGTTTGTTAGAGTTAACTTGTACTTTGGGGTAACTTGTAACACTGACTTCGAGCTAACAAAAGTTAGGTTGGGTTAACTTGTCGGTGTTTATAACATGTAGTTACTTGAGACCTTGCAGCTACCTTCATATGTAACTTGTACTTTGGTAGACATAACTTGTATTTGTAACTTGTAGACTTTTGTAGACTTACCTTTCATGTGGAATAACTCATTGTAACTTGTAGAGTAACGCTGTTAAAGAGACAGAGTTACCTGGGAGGAATGTGATTAATAATTTATGCATTGCCATCTTTCGACAAGTGAAGATGTTTGTGGGTTGGGGAGGCTGCCAAGTCTGAGGAAAAGATTGAAAGACCACAAACCAGGGAAGGATCAGAATGATACTAGAGCAATATATTGGGGATCTACACTCCAAGAGAAGAGTCTGAAGTTTTTGTAGTAAAATATTTACATGATCTTTTAATTCATTTCCTCAGCAGTGATTTTTCTAGCACTGTCTTGTCACGAGTTAGTGCGAAATCCTCCTACATAGATTAACACTCAAAATATATTGTACTGAATCAGAGACGTCTTGTGATTAGTTACTAGGAAAATCCTCCTCCTCAACATTGAATAGTAATCAATGTATTGTACTGAAAATCACTGTGTGAAATGTCAGTAATTATATAAGTTTGCCATCATTCAGTGATGCTTTCTTATTACAATCATGAATAATACAATTATTCATGGGATAGGTGAAGCACTCCCTTAGTATATACTCTGAGAGGTGTGTATACCTTAGTATATACTCTGAGAGGCATGTATCTCTGAGTATATACACTGAGAAGTGTGTATATCAGTGTACATACACTGACGGTTTACTTTGATCTCTATTAACGAATTAAAGTATTCTTGACTGTTGGTGAAGAGTTAACGTGCAGCCTTAGTGACACCTAGTAATGCCATCTATGGAAAATCAATACTTAATATTACAAAATATGGAGAATCTTATATATAAATGATATGCAAGTATTCTCTAGAGCCACCAATGATCCATACCTGAAAGTATTACGGATATGATCACCCTGACACATCCTTCCTCCCCCACCGCCCACTCATACATCCGCTCTGCCCACTCTAGGGTCTTCCAGCCTTAGGAGCTGGGAACTTCTTTTTATCATGCGTGAGTGATGATATTTGGCTGACATGTTTACCCTAGTTTTGTGATATCAAATCTGACACACATCCACCCAGACACACCCACATCACTCTGCTCCCACATGCAGCATGTAAATTCACTGTGTCGAGATCCAATTGTACATCGACGCAGGTTAGAGAGTGAGGGAGAGACGTGGTATTAACATGTTTGATTCTCACCACCTAAACACCTCCTCAAACACCTAAACACCACCTACAACAACTAAGGCTCCTTCTCAAATATCTAAAACAATTCATCGAAACACCCAAAACACCTCCACGAGCCTAGACACCTCCAACATTTGAAACGTCTCCTCCAACACATCAACAACTCCTTATCTCAAAGAACTAAAGCTCTTCCTCCAACATCTAAAGACCTTATCCATCACCTAAAACTCCTTCTCCAAAACATAAACACGCCCAACAACCACTAAAACTCCTTCTTCAATACCTAACCACCTCTTCCAAACAGCTACTGGTCCGGCTCCAACACTTAAACAGCCCTCCAACTTCTCAAACAAATATAGCTTCTTCTCCAACACCTCCAGCATCTAAAGCTCCTCCAACACCAAAACATCTCCACTTAAGAACTCGATGGAAGACACATGGACTTTTTGGGGGAATTATCCTAGGCAATTTACCCACTGTATGTATATTGATACATATTATACTAACAAAATGTTTGATTCAGAAGCTGTAGCTTACCATATAAGTGTCAGTAGCGGGTCCTGACTGTATTAGGAGACAAGGTGTTCACTCTAAGAAAACATACCACGGGCGGGATTTGAACCCGCGGTCAGAGAGTCTCAAAACTCCAGACCGTCGGTCTGGAGTTTTGAGACTCTCTGACCGCGGGTTCAAACCCTGCCCGTGGTATGGTTTGTTTGCAATCGTGTCATTACCATTTCGTGAGTCATGTTGACGGTATTGAAGGGACTTGAGCTAGAGTTCGTCACGGCCACGCTAGCTGGAGATTCGTCTGTAAAAACTTGCATTTGTGGTCACAGTGGTGCCTATGCTAACCTTCCTATGGTGTAGAAATATACCTAGTTGGACGAATCTTATTGTGGCTAGCTGGTCCAGTGGCTAACGCGACGGTCTGGAATTTTGAGACTCTCTGACCGCGGGTTCAAATCCCGCCCGTGGTATGGTTTGTTTGCAATCGTGTCATTACGATTTCATGAGTTATGTTCACTCTAAGGGTATTAAACTCCACATTTCAGTAACTCATTAGGTATATAACTCTGAGAACTTATAAAAATATGTGGCTGATGCAGTCTTGATTTAAAAAACTGAGCTTTTTCTACTTTTATAAATCTTGATGCAAGGAATTGAAGCTGTACCACTCTTTGTATGAGCCGCTCTGAGCAGGCTGCCCTAGTCTTGATCAGAGAAAATGGAGCTACGACAGGGGACTGTACCATAGCTAGATCCTATCTCGTCCTGAGACATGCTAAAGCGTGAAAGATTTAAAAAAAATAAATACAATTTTTTTTTTTTCTTTTTTTTTTTTGGAGGGGGGGCTCTCACTTCTGGCCATCCATTGTGGTAGTGAACCATAGCGATTAGAGCCACAGCGAGTTATTCTCAACTACTATGCACTATTTATTTTCAGATTTCCCCCGAAAATTACCATGCACGGTGGTATGAATGTACGAATTATCAAAGAATACACGAATACATCCATAATGAATAGACACTAGAGCAGAGAAATTAGGATCGTGTTAAACACTTAAAAACTACTGTCCCCAGGGTTACTTACTAGAAAGACCAAGGAATTGAACTACCTCGTTTGAATTATTCAATGCTATAAAGTCTCTGGGTTTCTGCCACATCAAAGTTAAGAGGTTATGAAATCTGATGGGAAGTGGTGGATGAAGGAAAATGACAGTAATGGAAGGAGAGGGGCTATTAAAACGAGGGAACCAGAAATAGGGGTCGAAAAGAGGGGATGCACAGAGAGCATTAGCTTAGGTTATGTTTTGGGAACGTGTTTGTGAACACCACACCCAGGGTCAGTTGTTAGTCGCTTAGAGGTAGAGACATAAGATGGAGTGATAAAAAAAAGAGATGAAGCCAAAAAAAAAAAGACACACTTAATTAAATTCCAACAAAATATATTCACATTTACCCACGAAATACATGAGGGAGCATCTAGAAAAGGATACAAGAAGAGGAGCGTGCCAAGTAAATGACTGAGAGGATACTGAGGAATCCTTGGAAAGACGATGTGGATAAGGATCTGGAAAGGTTAGAGAGGAACTAGTGTTGGTGGGAGACGGTTGTAGTAGGAGAGCCGAAGGGAATTCGAGCTCTATTGTAGATGGGTTACGGTTGGTTGAAAGGGTCAGGGTGTGGCTGGTGAGAGTAGTGTTGAGAATTATAATAGAAGAATACTTGACGCAAAAGCTAGGCCAGGTAGATGGATAAATACATGTTCAGTACTGTGCACACGTGTAGGAAGGAGTAAGGACGGCACGGGGAAATGTAGAGTAGAAAGGACTAGATAAAAAAAAAGGGACTGAAGTGGAGCTTATGCCAGCCAGGGTAAAAAGACTAAAATTGTTAGGGATTCCAAAACTAACCCAAAAGGCTTTTTTCAGGTTGTTGGTGGAGATGATTTTTTTCGAAGTGTTCAACTTCTAGGTGTTCCAGAGAAAAAAACACTCGCTGATAGTATTAGAAATCATCTTGAAGAGCACAGTTTGACTGATGAATCCATTATTGATGGTTCTCTCTTGAGAGAGATCCTCAAGACCTTAATTACATCATCTTGTTCACACCCATCTTCCAAGATACCAAAGAATTAGACAGAACGAACAGGGTGATTGGATATTTGATCATTTGATAAGGAGGGCGAGTGGTTGTCCAGTTAGTCTGAAATGTGTTGTTTTATTTAGTGAAATTAGATACACGATCAGGGGTATTTATATGATAGTAATACAGTTATACCATAGGCTAACTACTATGTTTTCCTGTCGCACTGTTTGTGCATATTCTGCTTAATATATCATGCAGAATATGCACAAACAGTGTTAAAACCTATCAGTCTGGGCTGGGAATCTTTGGTAATTTTATTCCTGCAGAAATGAAACATTTTAATGTCTGATATCAGTTGAACCTTTAAGGAAATACAGGATGCTCTTTACTGTTGTCAGACATTAAAATGTTTCATTTCTGCAGGAATAAAATTACCATTATTTGAGAATTATTATTCTCAAGATTATCCATCCCATTCTCAGAAGTTAAATTTTAACAAAGTATCTCCGTCAATCTTGAGAAAATCCGACATAAATTATATAAAGGATACGTTGACAAACAAGACGAAAGATGTTAGGATGAAATAATTTATCTATCACAATACATACATAAACGTAACAAAGCAGAGCAACGCACCAATACTTCGCACATTGGAAAATGAAGCATGTGACGACGTTACTTTCTGTCTGTGACCATTAACTAGTCACACGGGAGTGCGAACTGAAGGAAGAGTCGTTATAAGTTTCAATATTCTATGTGAGGGGTATTTATGTACTTTTCCAGTCATGGTACTGCGCCTTTTTATTCTTTAAAGCGGAATAATTATTTACCTATGAATACACAATGGCACAAGGCTAGAGACAAGAGTGATGTAGTTGTCAGGTTATATAACATTATGTCAGGTAATGAAAATGCCTTAACTTTCTTCAGTGCTGCTGTTAGTAATGCTGATAAATAAAAGGAAAAATGTTACACAATACAGAACCCGCACATAGAGGAGCTTAAGACTACGTTTCGGTCCGACTTTTCTACCACCTCTCTCGTCCAGTCCCTGTCTGCTGGCTTATATATACTCTCTCCTGTCCTTTTTGTTACTATGACTTTGTAAGTGGTCCAAGTCGGACCGAAACGTCGTCGTAAGCTCCTCTCTTCTGTGTGCGGGATATTTATGTATTGTTCCAGTCGCGGTATTGTGCCTTTTCTTGTTATTTATGAAAAAATGTTGTATGCCAAGTACAAAACGGCTTTTGATCTATTTAAAAAGAGAGGCTTAGGAGGCTGCGAAGATGAGAAACGGCGATTGGAAAGATAAACAAAAAGAATAGGAAAGGAGAAGACTAGTTAGAGGGCAGGACAGGGACATCAGGAGAGCTAGGACTGGTAGGTCCTGAGGTTCAAAATAGTTGGATAGTTTAACTTGGGTAGTGGCAGACTAGAGACTGTTTGCCAACATACGTTAAAACGAGCTACGAAGGTCTAGGGAAGGAATTGAAGATGATGGAGAACAGTAAATAACAAAAAAAAGGCACAAAACCGTGACTAGAACGATACTTTCCGCCAGACTAACACTCTACGCACTAATCTCGTTCATACCTCTCCTCCCTCTACAGATGCTCCTGGTGTCTACTCTATTTCTTGTTCCTCCTGTCCCCTTCAATACTTTGGAGAAACTGGTCGATCTCTTTTTGACAGACTTAGGGAGCACAAAAATAGTGTTAGGCTTGCCGACACTAATAATGCTCTTTTCTGTCACGTCAGAGATCATAGCCATCTTATTGACTGGTCTTCTGCTAAAACTGTCTTCCCTACTTCCAACTTTAACAGTAGCCGTCTGGTTAAATCCTCCCTAATACACAACTCTGAAGATGCCTTCCTCTCCCACTACATTGTAAAATGCTCCAAACTTCAGAACACTCGTGACCTAACCTGATTCCTCCTTTTTTCTTCTTCTCCCTCTTCCCCTTTCCTCTTTCCTTTTTCTCCTTTGGGTTGTCTTTCTTCTGCCCTGTGAATTTGTTCCTTCTTTATTTATTTATTTATTTATTTGTTTTTCCCCCATCGGTGTTCTTGCTCTTACCCTCTGTGGGCACCAGCTCCCTTGCAGTGCTCCTTTTTCTTAGTATTTGACTGGCCCCTCCCACTCTTACTACCTCTCCACTACTACTGCCTTCCACCTCCACTACTGCCACTACTACCACCTCCTGCCTATATATACCCATCCTGCTCTCCTTTTCGTTAGTGTACTTTGTAAATGGTCTAAGTCGGACCGAAACGTCGTCGTAAGCTCCTTTCTCCTATGTGCGGGCTATTTGCGTATGGAGAACAGTATTGGAGGCAGAAAGACTGGGGGCACTGCCAGGAGAGTGGAGGCATGGGAACTAGGAATAGACAGGAGAGTTCCTTGTCCTAGGTTAGGTATAAAGCGAAGACAATTATTGGAGATCGTGAATCGTTGGCTACTTTAGTGGGTTAGATTGTGCAGGAGGGGTAATATAAGGCACCAGAAATACAAAAAGAAAAAAAACGAAGGAAATGGGACTAGGAGGGATAAAACAAGTAGATGCATGAAAATTGAAATTGGAGGTTCAGTTTGTGGAAGTACAAAGAGTGAACAGTGGTACGAAAGCGTAAATGCAATGGACAGGAAGGAATGAGGTATAAACTTAAAAAGATGAAGGATTAGAAGGAATTTGTATCAAACATGTTCTTTGTGGCTAAGACTAAAAAGAACTTGACTGCGTATTTGGCTTTCAAACACAACCCCCCCCCCCCACTCACTCAATAAATTTGAGAGATTCGAACAACGTGGGAGAAGATAACTGGACTGGGGGAATCACTTGAACCTTATGTGTAGAAAATTCCCGGGTGGATCGTTGAACTGAATAACAAAGAAGGGCAGAAGAGGGGCAGAAAACTTAGACATCAAGGAAGGAACGGAAACTGGGAAAAAAATGGAAAAAAGTGAAGGGAGAATCCTAGCAACAGTGGGTCGTGGCAGCTGAGTGGAGAACGGACACACCAGATCTGACGAGAACCCTGAAAGCAAGCAGCCAGGATTCCTATGAATTTGACAACAAGAAGTTCCCCCAAAATGGGAAAAGGCTCGTTAGGAGAAAGGGGCAGATAAAGTAGGAAACATTCAGTAGTAGGAAAAGAGGATCTAGTGAGGGGAAACCATAGATGGGGATCACAGGTAGTAACAGTTTGACTAGAAAACAAGCAGTGATAAGGCAACATAAAACAGATAGTCTAATGAGAATGCAAGCATGGATAATTTAATATATATATAAATATATATATTTTTTTTAACAAGTCGGCCGTCTCCCACCGAGGCAGGGTGACCCAAAAAGAAAGAAAATCCCCAAAAAGAAAATGCTTTCATCATTCAACACTTTCACCTGACTCACACATAATCACTGTTTTTGCAGAGGTGCTCAGAACACAACAGTTTAGAAGCTTATACGTATAAAGATACACAACATATCCCTCCAAACTGCTAATATCCCGAGCGCCTCCCTTAGAGTGCAGGCATTGTACTTCCCATTTCCAGGACTCAAGTGCGGCTATATAAAAATAACCGGTTTCCCTGAATCTCTTCACTAAATATTACCCTGCTCACACTCCATCAGATCGTCAGGTCCCAAATACCGTTCGTCTCCATTCACTCCTATCGAACACACTCACGCACGCCTGCTGGAAGTCCAAGCCCCTCGCCCACAAAACCTCCCTTACCCCTTCCTTCCAACCTTTTCGAGAACGACCCCTACCCCGCCTTCCTTCCCCTACAGATTTATACACTCTCCATGTCATTCTACTTTGATTCGTTCTCTCTAAATGACCAAACCACCTCAACAAACCCTCTTCAGCCCTCTGACTAATTCTTTTATTAACTCCACACCTTCTCCTAATTTCCACACTCCTTATTTTCTGCATAATATTTACACCACACAATGCCATTAGACAGGACATCATTGCCTCCAACCGCCTCCTCGCTGCTGCATTCACAACCCAAGCTTCATACCCATATAAGAGTGTTGGTACTACTATACTTTCATACATTCCCTTCTTTGCCTCCATAGATAACGTTTTTTGTCTCCACATATACCTCAATGCACCACTTACCTTTTTTTCCTCATCAATTCTATGATTAACCTCATCCTTCATAAATCCATCCGCTGACACGTCAACTCCCAAGTATCTGAAAACATTCACTTCTTCCATACTCCTCCTCCCCAATATGATATCCAATTTTTCTTTATCTAAATCATTTGATACCATCATCACCTTACTCATTTCTAAGTTCACTTTCAACTTTCTACCTTTACACGCACTCCAAAACTCATCCACTAACCTTTGCAATTTTTCTTTAGAATCTCCCATAAGCACAGTATCATCAGCAAAAAGCAACTGTGTCAATTCCCATTTTGTATTTAATTCCCCGTAATTTAATCCCATCCCTCTCCTGAACACCCTAGCATTTACTTCTTTTACAACCCCATCTATAAATATATTAAACAACCATGGTGACATTACACATCCCTGTCTAAGACCTACTTTTACCGGGAAGTAGTCTCCCTCTCTTCTACACACCCTAACCTGAGCCTCACTATCCTCATAAAAACTGTTTAGAGCATTTAGTAACTTACCACCTATTCAATATACTTACAACATCTGCCACATTGCTCCCCTATCAACTAGCACATGCCTTTTCTAAATCCATAAATGCAACAAAAACTTCCCTACCTTTATCTAAATACTGTTCACATATATGCTTCAATGTAAACACTTGATTTACACATCCCCTACCCACTATGAAACCTCCTTGCTCATCTGCAATCCTACACTCTGTCTTACCTCTAATTCTTTCAATTATAACCCTACTGTACACTTTTCCTGGTATACTCAGTAAACTTATTCCTCTATAATTTTTACAATCTCTTTTGTTCCCCTTCTCCTTAATATAAACGGACTATACACGCTCTGCCAATCCCTAGGTATCTTCCCCTCTTTCATACATTTATTAAACAAAAATACCAACCACTCCAACACTATATCCCCCCTGCTTTTAACATTTATGTCATGATACCGTCAGTTCCAGCTGCTTTACTCTCTTTCATTCCACGTAATGCCTCACGGACCTTTCCCACACTCACATCCTGTTCTTCTTCACTCCTAAAAGATGGTATACCTCCCTGGCTAGTGCACGAAATTGCCGCTTCCCTTTCTTCGTCGACATTTAAAAGTTCCTCAAAATATTCTCGCCATCTACCCAAAACCTCCATCTCCCCATCTACTAACTCCCCTACTCTGTTTTTAACTGACAAATCCATTCGTTCTCTAGGCTTTCTTAACTTGTTTAACTCACTCCAAATTTTTTTCTTTTCATTAAAATTTCTTGACAGTGCCTCTCCCACTCTATCATCCGCTCACCTATTGCACTCTCTCACCACTCTTTTAACCTTTCTTTTACTCTACTCTTCTTATAACACTTCTGCTTTGTAAAAACCTCTCATAAGCTAACTTTTTCTCTGTTATCACACCCTTTAAATCATCATTCCACCAATCACTCCTCATTCCTCCTGCACCCACCCTCCTATAACCACAAACTTCTGCCCCACATTCTAATACTGCATTTTTTAAATTATTTCAACCCTCTTCAACCCCCCCCCACTACTCATTCTTGCACTAGCCCACCTTTCTGCCAATAGTTGCTTATATCTCACCCGAACTTCCTCCTCCCTTAGTTTATACACTTTCACCTCCCTATTGCTTGTTGTTGCCGTTTTCCTCTTTTCCCATCTACCTCTTAATCTAACTGTAACTACAAGTAAATAATGATCCGATATATCAGTTGCCCCTCTATAAACGTGTACATCCTGGAGCCTACCCATCATCCTTTTATCCACCAATACATAATCTAACAAACTACTTTCATTATGTGCTATATCATACCTTGTATATTTATTTATCCTCTTCATAAAATATGTATTATTTATTACCAAACCTCTTTCTACACATTGCTCAATTAAAGGCTCCCCATTTTCATTTAACCCCTGGCACCCCAAAATTACCTACAACTCCCTCCACAACATTTTTGCCCACTTTAGCATTGAAATCCCCAACCACCATTACTCTCACACTTGGTTCAACACTCCCCACGCATTCACTCATCATTTCCCCAAATCTCTCTCTCTCCTCTACACTTCTCTCTTCTCCATGTGCATATGCGCTTACTATAACCCATTTTTCACATCCAACCTTTATTTTACTCCACATAATCCTTGAATTATTACAGTTATACTCCCTCTTTCCCTGCCATAACTTATCCTTCAACATTATTGTTACTCCTTTTTTAGCTCTAACTCTATTTGAAACTCCTGGCCTAATCCCATTTATTCCTCTCCACTGAAACTCTCCCACCCCCTTCAGCTTTGTTTCACTTAAAGCCAGGACATCCAGCTTCTTCTCATTCATAACATCCACAATCATCTCTTTCATATCATTTGCACAACATCCACGCACATTCAGACTTCCCACTAGCACATTGTTCCGGCATTTTAGTTGACTTCTACAACACGCATGGCTTACGGAGGAAAGATTCTTATTCCACTTCCCCATGGATATAAAAGGAAAAGTAATTAGAACGAGAACTAAGATAAAATCAAAGAAAACTCAGATGAGTGTGTATAAATAAACATGTACATGTATGTGCAGTGTGACCTAAGTGTAAATAGGAGTAGCAAGACGTACCTGTAATCTTGCATATTTATGAGACACCAGCAATCCTTCCATCATGTAAAACAATTACAGGCTTTCGTTTCACACTCACTTGGCAGGACTGTAGTACCTCCCTGGGTGGTTTCTGTCTACCAACCTACTACCAACTACATATATATATATATATATATATATATATATATATATATATATATATATATATATATATATATATATATATATATATATATATTAAATATACATATATATATATATATATATATATATATATATATATATATATATATATATATATATATATATATATATATATATAAATATACATATATATATATATATATATATATATATATATATATATATATATATATATATATATATATATATATATATATATATGCAAAACAACCACTCTGAAAGAATAGAGAAATTCCAAGCGCTTTCCTGACTACTTACATTATCAAGGAACTATGAAAGTGAAGCATAGTTCCTTGATAATGTGAGTAGTCACGAAAGCGCTTGGAATTTCTCTATTCTTTCAGAGTGGTTGTTTTGCATATTTTGAAATCACCTGTTCACTGTGATCTTATTGCATATATATAATATATATATATATATATATATATATATATATATATATATATATATATATATATATATATATATATATATAATATATATATTATATATATATATATATATATATATATATATATATATATATATATATATATATATATATATATACATATATATATATACATATATATATATATATATATATATATATATATATATATATATATATATATATATATATATATATATATATATATATATATAATATAGGGAGGTACCACCTCTAGAATTGTCCTGGGGACCCTCATCCTCAGAGAAAAGAATAAACTTACTTCAGGGAAAACTCAAGGTTCTCCCTGAAGCTGTTTGAGAATTTTCTCCTACCATCCCCTATATTTCAAGTATGTTTTATTTAAAGACAAAATACATTGGCCAAACATTCACAAAAATACAACAGAAAGTAAAACAACATAGGTAACTCAGAGCTACATTTCGAATACTTCTTCCACCTCCCCTGCGGTGGGCCGCGTGCCCAGAATGCTGCAGGCATTTCCTCTCTTTATCGCAACACTGAGTCTCTGGAAGAGGAAGTTGGTCGCCCTGTGGTCCTTGGTTTCTATGATGAGCTTTTCACCCAGCTCTTTGAGGAACTTCAGAGCACACTTGCCCCATGCTCCAAGGTCTCCGACCCTATTGGAATGAAGTTATAGCAAGGGGGAAGGTCTTCATATTTTCGGATCTTCTGCGTCTCCCTGTGGCTTGCAGCTCCAACCCCTTCCACTACGGAGTATGGCAAGTAGGTGTCTGCCAATGTGGCGGCACAGATGTAGTCCCAGGCAATCTGCTTTCCATCCTTCCAGGGTAGCATAGTGGCTCCATCAGGACGCTTTTGACTTCCATCAGACCTCTGTACTTGGGGTTCCCGTTGAGCTGGGCAACGGGCTGTGGCGAGGCTTCTCTTTATGATGTCATTGACCTCCTCATGTCTGACATACTTCCCTTCTGCTGTGTGACACACGAGACCATGAAGTCCGAATTAATCAGCTGTCGCCCTGCCGCAAATACACCTATGTTCGGTGAGGATGGGGGAGGCTAGGCGAAGAGCAACACCAATCCGAATGGCCTGTGGCTTGAGACGGGTGCCCAGGGAGGAATTGGGAACAGCTAACAGGAAATCTCCTGAGTGTGGTGACTTCACTGCCAGGAGACGAGCTTTGTCCTTTCCTGAAGCATTTGAGAGCATTGTGTTGGAGATTTTTTCCATGATCGGTTTGTCCCAGTGGGACTGTTTGTGCTCTTTGGGAGGAGCTGGTCTACTGGAGGAGTCTGTAAGGGTGTCCCACCGAATCGCTGCTTCAGTAAACCTGGGGTCTTGTGCTCCTACACGTCGTGGTCAGTGGTCAGTCGTCACGTGAGGTCACAGACCCTGAGCTGCTTTGGGGATTAGCGTGGACGGTTACAAAGCATGGCTTGCTTCTGCAGTGTTTTAAAAATTGAGGTTGGAGAGTTGAAGGAGGAGGTCTTGCTTCTCCAGGAGGAGATTAGGAGGCTGAAGGTCCACCTCAATGGGTCTGGGAGAGATTGTGAGGTGGCTGGCATTGTGGGAAATGAGGCTTCTAGCAGTGAGGTGCAGTCTGTCTCTCGCTGTGAGGAGGCTGTAGTTGGGGAGGTAGCAACGGCTACCAGCAGTGAGGTGCAGCCCAGCAGCTGCTACAAGTGGCGAGTGGTTCACAGTAATGGGAGGCGCATCAGAGTAAGGAAAGTTAAGAGTGAAGATCTGAAGGTAGGAAATCGCTTCTCTGTTCTTCAGGATGAATGTACTTCAGTGGCCAGTGAAGGTAAGGGTACTACTGCCCGTGCTAATGGAGGTAAGCACATTCTTGTGGTTGGTGACTCTCAGGTAAGATATATTGACCGTGCTTTTTGTAATAGGAATAAGATGAGAGATAGAGTGTGCTTCCCTGGAGCTGGTGTTGGGGACATTGTCAACAGGCTGGATAATATCATGTCAGGTAATGGGAACAAGCCCATTATCTGTCTCAGTGCTGGTGGAAATGATATTGGGAAGGGTAGGAGAGAAGAGCTGCTAGATAAGTACAGATCAGGGACAAGATAGGCCCACTCAAAAGTTCCTCGGGTCAGCTCACTGACAGTGATAAGGAAATGTGTAGAATTTTTAACACATACTTCCTCTCAGTTTTTACACAGGAGGATACCAGCGATATTCCAGTAATGATAAATTATGTAGAACAGGACGATAATAAACTGTGCACGTTTAGGGTCACAAGTGACATGGTCCTTAGGCAAATAGATAAATTAAAACCTAACAAATCCCCAGGCCCTGATGAACTGTATGCAAGGGTTCTAAAGGAATGTAAAGAGGAGCTTAGCACACCTTTGGCTAATCTTTTCAACATATCACTACAAACTGGCATGGTGCCAGATAAGTGGAAAATGGCAAATGTGATACCTATTTTCAAAACAGGTAACAGGTCCTTAAATTCGAACTATAGACCAATAAGCCTAACCTCCATAGTGGGAAAATTTATGGAATCAATAATTGCCGAGGCAGTTCGTAGCCACCTTGAAAAGCATAAATTAATCAACGAATCTCAGCATGGTTTTACAAAGGGGCGTTCCCGCCTTACGAATTTATTAACTTTTTTCACTAAGGTATTTGAGGAGGTAGATCATGGTAATGAATATGATATTGTGTATATGGACTTCAGTAAGGCTTTTGACAGGGTCCCACATCAGAGACTATTGAGGAAAATTAAGGCACATGGAATAGGAGGAGAAATTTTTTCCTGGATAGAGGCATGGTTGACAAATAGGCAGCAGAGAGTTTGCATAAATGGGGAGAAATCAGAGTGGGGAAGCGTCACGAGCGGTGTTCCACAGGGGTCAGTGTTGGGCCCCCTGCTGTTCACAATCTACATAAACGACATAGATGAGGGCATAAAGAGCGACATCGGCAAGTTTGCCGATGACACCAAAATAGGCCGTCGAATTCATTCTGACGAGGACATTCGAGCACTCCAGGAAGATTTGAATAGACTGATGCAGTGGTCGGAGAAGTGGCAGATGCAGTTTAATATAGACAAATGCAAAGTTCTAAATGTTGGAGAGGACAATAACCATGCCACATATAAACTAAATAATGTAGATCTTAATATTACGGATTGCGAAAAAGATTTAGGAGTTCTGGTTAGCAGTAATCTGAAACCAAGACAACAGTGCATAAGTGTTCGCAATAAAGCTAATAGAATCCTTGGCTTCATATCAAGAAGCATAAATAATAGGAGTCCTCAGGTTGTTCTTCAACTCTATACATCATTGGTTAGGCCTCATTTAGATTATGCTGCACAGTTTTGGTCACCATATTACAGAATGGATATAAATTCTCTGGAAAATGTACAAAGGAGGATGACAAAGTTGATCCCATGTATCAGAAACCTTCCCTATGAGGATAGACTAAGGGCCCTGAATCTGCACTCTCTAGAAAGACGTAGAATTATGGGGGATATGATTGAGGTGTATAAATGGAAGACAGGAATAAATAGTGTGCTGAAAATATCTAGCCTAGACAGGACTCGCAGCAATGGTTTTAAGTTGGAAAAATTCAGATTCAGGAAGGATATAGGAAAGTACTGGTTTGGTAATAGAGTTGTGGATGAGTGGAACAAACTCCCGAGTACAGTTATAGAGGCCAGAACGTTGTGTAGCTTTAAAAATAGGTTGGATAAATACATGAGTGATGTGGGTGGGTGTGAGTTGGACCTGATAGCTTGAGCTACAAGGTCGGTTGCCGTGTTCCTCCCTTAAGTCAATGTGACCTGACCTGACTAGGTTGGATGCATTGGCTTAAGCCGGTAGGAGACTTGGACCTGCCTCGCATGGGCCAGTAGGCCTTCTGCAGTGTTCCTTCGTTCTTATGTTCTTATGTTCTTATGTTTCTCAAGCGTTCGGGAACTATCTTCTTGACTAATGCACTGGAAGCCAAACACGAAGACAGAAAAGAAGGTAAAGCAACATGCGTTGCTTTGCGCACCCCTATACCTCCCAGTCGCACTGGGAGGGTTGACTGATCCCATTGCTGATCCTCTAGTGACAGGTTCAGTGCCTTCTTAAAAGTTGATCTCAGGTGAGCGTCATACTTACTGAGTGTTGGGTTGTCAAAAGAGGGTGCACACCTCAGGAAGTGAGTCTTGGCATAGTAAGACACCTTGTGAGGAGATACAGAGCATCATGGGCATCAAGATCGCTTATTCTCTCCTCAATTCTCATCAGGTCATTCAATTTGTCCCTGAGGACAGTGTCGATGGCCTGGTGACCCAGCGGTGCCCCAAGAGGGTACTGTTTGACGGAGTGGTAGTAGAGTCTTCCGGGAGGATTCTTCGCACAGCACTGATTATTTCCTGGTTCGCTGTGATGATTTCATAGTTGGAGGGATCGAGGATGAGTCCCAAGTCTTCTCCCTGTATTTTCACCAGTTGTAGGTCCCCCACCAGGGACTCGGGACTCTTCAGTACCTGCCAGAGTGCCGTCATCCAGGTACCAGATATTGAGCTCACTGCTCAATATGGAGCGAGTGGGTCACCCTGCTGAATACCCTCTGATGATTGAATTTCATGTTCTCCAAACAAAAGAATTGAGGGTTTGCTGTAGCCGGCTGAAATGAAGGGAAAAAGACTTGGGAACCCATTCTGAACAGCTGGCAAGACAGCATCTCCCTTCGCCATATATTAAAGGCAATCCTAAAATCAAGTTTGACTATGGCCTTGTCTTCTGGTAGGTTCCTGATGTAGGTCCTTGCGGCATGTGCTGCGGCTTCCCTGCCTTGAGAGACCCCAAAGCCCAGTTGGTGTGGCTGGAGTAAAGTGGCAGCTTCTAGGCGAATGTTTCTTACTGCTGCTTTGGCAACGAGACGGCGAAGAGTGTTTCCAACCGCGATGGGTCTGATTCCCAGATCCCTCTTCTTCGAAGCACATAGTGAGGCTCCAGAAATGTTTAATTTCTTCTGGGATTCGCCCAGCCAGGCAATTGTTGACGAAAGTTGTTAACTCGGTCAGAAGAATTGATGCAGATTCACCGAGTACTGGATTTACCATCTCTTTGAGGTGCTGAGGTCGAATTCCAGTGTAAGCTCCTGTAAGCTCAGTGGTGACGTGTACTCGCTCAGTGGTGACGTGTACTTAGCTCAGTGGTGACGTGTACTTAGCTCAGTGGTGACGTGTACTTAGCTCTGTGAAGACCTGTTTGTGTGCTCTCTGTGAATCTGAACCAGGATGCCCTCTCTTGAGCAGCTTTACCAGCAGCT
The DNA here is from genome assembly GCF_026875155.1 of Cherax quadricarinatus. Lineage (NCBI taxonomy): Eukaryota > Metazoa > Arthropoda > Malacostraca > Decapoda > Parastacidae > Cherax > Cherax quadricarinatus. Next base: position 97,506,357 of record NC_069403.1, on the reverse strand, counting down.
GAGAGAAGAACTCAGAGTTGCTAAACTGGAGATACGGCGATTAACGGAGGAGAACAAGAGGATTCGTAGTAATCCACCTGTTGTGAGTCCCCAGGTTAAGAGGGGAGCTTGGTCAGTGGCCGGGCAACATGGAACCAAGCTGAAGATTAAGAAAACGGTTGGAGAGGCAGAAACAACGAGAAACAGAAGACTGCCGTGGAAACTTCCAACTCATTCTCGGTGCTACCTGACGAATGTGAGTGTTCTACTGGGAATGCCACAACGAGCACCAAGGAAGCATTGGCAGACGTGAGTGAGACATCCCTAGAAACCCAAACGAAGACCATCGAGAACGTCATGACGAATTCTACAAGTGGTGTAAGGCTACCTGGCGAATGTGAGTCGACTACTCGGAGCATCACTACGGACGACGCCAAGGAAGGTAAAAACATTGTTGTTGTTGGGGATAGCCAGATTAGGTACATGGATAGGGCATTCTGTTTGAAGGATAGGAGTAGAAGGCAGAGAGTATGTTTTCCTGGGGCTGGGATGAAGGATATTGTTAGCCGTCTGGATGACATCATGAGAGGTAATGGGAGCAATCCTATTATCTGTCTCAGTGCTGGAGGCAACGATGTTGGCAGACGTAGGAGTGAGGACCTGATTAGCAGGTATAGGTCAGCAATAGAGATAATTAGGAAGAAGGGTGGCAAACATGTCATATGTGGCATTTTGCCAAGGAGAGGAGTTGGAAATGAATGGTTGTCCAGAGCAATTGGTGTCAATTGCTGGCTGGACAAATACTGTAAGGAAAATGCGGTTACATTCATTGACAACTGGGACCTCTTCTATGGCAGAAATGACATGTATGCCAGGGATGGGGTTCACTTGTCTAGGTGTGGGGTGGGAGCACTGGCCAACGCAGTGGAGGGAGCTGTTAGGTCTTTAAACTAGGAATAGTTAGTGGTATGGGTTTTGGCGGGAAAACTGTGAAGTCGCAGGGTAGTAACATGAGTACTAGGAGAACTAGTAATAGGCAAAATGAGGAGGATATTGGTAAGCCAGTGGCACTAATTGACAATGACAGTAATAGGTTTAGTGGAATAACAGAAAGGAGCAGGAAGGGTAAAGAGAGAGGAGGGTCATTAAATATTTATTACACAAATAGTCGCAGTGCTAGGAATAAAATGGACGAGTTGAGACTAGTTGCTAGTGCAGGTAACATAGATGTATTTGCCATTACTGAGACGTGGTTTAATTCAAAAAGTTGGGACATGCCTGCAGAATGTCACATTCAGGGTTTTAAATTGTTCCAAGTAGATAGAAGTATCGGGAAGGGGGGGGGTGGCATTGTATGTCCGAGATCGCTTGAACTGTTGCATAAAAACGGGTATTAAGTCTGAAGTAACACATACAGAGTCTGTTTGGATAGAATTTTCAGAGGGGCATGAAAAATTAATTTTAGGTGTGATATACCGTCCCCCAAATTTAGATAGGGACCAGGGGAGACTACTATGGGAGGAAATTGTTAGGGCCACAAGGCACGATAATGTAGTAATTCTAGGAGACTTTAACTTTAGTCATATTGATTGGAATTTCTTGACTGGGAATTTAGAATCATACGATTTCTTAGAAGTAGTTCAGGATTGTTTTTTGAAGCAGTTTGTGACAGAACCTACAAGGGGTAATAACCTGCTTGACTTAGTTCTGGCAAACAATGAATCCCTTGTTAATAATTTAGAAGTTTCAGAGGAACTGGGTGCTAGCGACCACAAATCAATTACATGTAGAATTGAATGGAAGTATGATAGTAGGGATAACTCAGTAACAGTCCCAGATTTTCGCTTAGCACATTACGATGGGCTTAGAGAACACTTATCATCTGTTGACTGGGGTAACGAAGAGAGCTATCAATATGACAGTTTTCTGAACACAATACATGCTGCTCAAAGAACGTTTATCCCTTATAAGGAAATTAGATCAAATAGAAATGACCCAAAATGGATGAATAATAGGCTGAAATATCTACTAGGGCATAAGAAAGGAATTTATAGGCGTATCAAAAGAGGCGAGGGTCATCTTATGAATCAGTATATTGACATTAAGAGGGACATTAAAAAGGGGATAAGAAAAGCTAAAAGGGACTATGAAATTAAAGTTGCTAGGGATTCTAAAACTAACCCAAAAAGTTTTTTCCAGGTCTATAGAACAAAAGTCAGAGATAAGATAGGTCCCCTTAAAAATAACTATGGGCATCTTACTGACAAAGAGAATGAAATGTGCTCGATTTTAAATAATTATTTTCTCTCGGTTTTTTACACAGGAAGACACTAATAATATTCCGGTAATTAATTTTTATAGTGGATCAGAAGAAGATAAATTATGTAACATCACAGTCACTGGTGAAATGGTTGTGAAGCAGATAGACAGACTGAAGCAAAATAAGTCACCGGGTCCTGATGAGGTTTTTCAAGGGTTCTAAAGGAATGCAAAATGGAAGTCTGTGAACCATTAACTAATATTTTTAATTTATCTCTTCAAACAGGTGCAGTGTCTGATATGTGGAAGATGGCTAATGTAATTCCTATTTTTAAAACGGGGGACAAGTCGTTACCGTCAAATTACCGCCCAATAAGCCTGACCTCAATTGTAGGCAAATTACTAGAGTCAATTATAGCTGAGATTATAAGAAGCCATCTCGATAAGCATAGCTTGATTAATGATACTCAGCATGGATTCACAAGAGGCCGGTCTTGTCTAACTAATTTATTAACTTTCTTCAGTAAAGCTTTTGAGGCTGTTGACCACGATAAAGAATTTGATATTATTTACTTAGATTTTAGTAAGGCATTTGATAGAGTTCCGCACCAAAGACTGTTGAAGAAAGTAGCAGCTCATGGCATTGGGGGAAGGGTGCTCTCGTGGATCGAATCATGGCTCACAGACAGGAAGCAAAGAGTGTCCATAAATGGGGTTAAATCCGAGTGGGGATCAGTAACAAGTGGCGTTCCACAGGGATCAGTCTTGGGCCCGTTGTTGTTTATAATATATATCAATGATCTTGATGAAGGAATTACTAGTGATATGAGCAAATTCGCCGATGACACGAAGATAGGTAGGATAATTGATTCAAACGTAGATGTTAGGGAACTTCAGGAGGATTTAGACAAACTCAACTCTTGGTCAGAAAAGTGGCAGATGCAGTTCAATGTAGATAAATGCAAGGTTCTGAAGCTCGGGAGTGTCCATAACCCTAGCACTTATAAGTTAAATAATGTAGAACTTAACCATACAGATTGCGAAAAGGACTTGGGGGTTATGGTAAGCAGCAACCTTAAACCAAGACAGCAATGCCTAAGCGTACGTAATAAGGCAAATAGATTACTGTGATTTATATCAAGAAGTGTAAGCAACAGAAGTCCAGAGGTCATTCTGCAGCTTTATACATCATTAGTAAGGCCTCACCTAGATTATGCAGTTCAATTCTGGTCTCCATATTACAGAATGGACATAAATTCGTTAGAAAACATTCAGCGTAGGATGACTAAATTAATACATAGCATTAGAAATCTTCCTTATGAAGAAAGATTGAAGACTCTTAAGTTACATTCACTTGTTAGACGAAGAATGAGGGGAGACCTGATCGAAGTGTATAAGTGGAAGATAGGTATTAATAAAAGGGGATATTAACAAGGTCTTGAGAATATCTCTCCAAGAGAGAACCCGCAGTAATGGATTTAAATTAGATAAGTTTAGATTTAGAAAGGACATAGGAAAGTATTGGTTTGGAAATAGGGTAGTAGATGAGTGGAACAGTCTACCTAGTTGGGTTATTGAGGCTAGGACTTTGGGTAGTTTCAAATTTAGGTTGGATAAATACATGAGTGGGATGGGTTGGATTTGAGTGGGACTTGCACATCAGAGCTTATTTCTTGGGTAGCATTGAAAATTGGGTAGGTCAAATGTTTGTTAGTGGGATGAATTGTAAAGGACCTGCCTAGTATGGGCCAACAGGCCTGCTGCAGTGTTCCTCCTTTCTTATGTTCTTATGTTAGATCCTACTGGAAATGAAATATATATATATATATATAATATATAATATTATATATATATATATATATATATTATATATATATATATATATATATATATATATATATATATGCAATAAGATCACAGTAAACAGGTGATTTCAGAATATGCAAAACAGCCACTCTGAAAGAATAGAGAAATTCCAAGCGCTTTCGTCACTACTCACATTATCAAGGAACTATGAAAGTAAAGCATGGAAATATAAACATATATGCAGTATAATGTGATCCTTTATTGACTACGTTTCGCCCACACAGTGGGCTTTTTCAAGTCACAAACAGACCTGTTTGTGACTTGAAAAAGCCCACTGTGTGGGCGAAACGTAGTCAATAAAGGATCACATTATACTGCATATGTGTTTATATTTGCATTGTGTCGGTATTTTATACCATTTATTTCCAAAGTAAAGCATCCAAGGAAGCTATATAAGGGGTCTGGCCAGCACCTCATTATCAGATCCCACAACAGTTGAACACCTGACGCGCGCCGACCCAACTTGGATAGGTCCTTTGCACAACACACCCACAAACTATTCTACCCAAGAAAATTTAAAAATTATTATTTGTCCAGTGTATTATTAAATTCTTCCCAAATTCTGTTAATTATAAATGGATCTAATTTATATAAACCAAAGGAAATATTCATATTATTGGCAAAACTGCTTTTTTATGAAACAAGATTCAATTATATTCCTGTCGACCATGGACTTGCTTGATACTACTTTCCCAACTTTTTGAAAATCAATTGGATGGTTAAAATCTCTTACATGAATGTAATTGATAAATCTTTTAAAGTTGCTAGAAATACTTTTTACAATCCAAAAAGGGGCAACCAGCCTTATTCAACTAAAAATATGTTGGTTCTCCCTTACCATGAAAACTTGGTTGATATGCCTTCTCTTCTTAAGACTTTTAATATTAAAGTTGTATTCAAAAATCTTGATACAGTAAAAAAAACTTTTGATAAAGAATTCCCCCCAAAATGCTGATGGATGTGTCTATAAGATTCCTTGTAAAATTTGCGATAAAGTTTATTACGGTCAAACTGGTAAAAATCTCGAACTAAGATTAAAACAACATAAATATAGCATTAGAACTGGACAAGATTCCAATGCTCTATTTATTCATGTAAGAGATTTTAACCATCCAATTGATTTTCAAAAAGTTGAGAAAGTAGTATCAAGCAAGTCCATGGTCGACAGGAATATAATTGAATCTTGTTTCATAAAAAGCAGTTTTGACAATAATATGAATATTTCCTTTGGTTTATATAAATTAGATCCATTTATAATTAATAGAATTTGGGAAGAATTTAATAATACACTGGACAAATAATAATTTTTAAATTTTCTTGGGTAGAATAGTTTGTGGGTGAGTTGTGCAAAGGACCTATCCAAGTAGGGTCGGCGCGCGTCAGGTGTTTAACCGTTGTGGGATCTGATAGTGAGGTGCTGGCCAGACCCCTTATATAGCTTCCTTGGATGCTTTACTTTCATAGTTCCTTGATAATGTGAGTAGTTAGGAAAGCGCTTGGAATTTCTCTATTCTTTCAGAGTGGTTGTTTTGCATATATATATATAAATATTTTATATATATATATATATTATATATATATATAATATATATATATATATATTATATATATATATATATATATATATATATATATATATATAATGTCGTGCCGAATAAGTAAAACTTGTGACTTTGGCATAAATAACAACACTAAGTTGGCCTTATTCGGCACGGCATATATATTCATGTACATTGAGACTACAGATATTAGTGTGACGGGAGTATACGTAGTCATAGTCTGACTGGAACACTAATATTGATTTTCTTATGAGCATATATCTAGTGAAAGTCTGATGGAAACACTAATAGCGATAATCAGACGGAAATAGTGATAGTTTGACAAGAACACAGTTAGTGATAGTCTGAGAAGAATATATTTAATAATCATACAGAACAAATGTTGTGATAGTCAGCTGATATATGATAAACACATTTTACTGTCACCCTGTTGATGAGCTATTATAGTCACTGAGAAGCGTTAAACCCGTAGAGATCATGCAGCACCTGAGTAAATTAAGTTATTCAGGGTTAATATGAGGATGAGACGAAAACTCCAAGTTCTTGGATTAAGGGATTTTTACCAGCACTAAGTTACCCTCCCAATTAGAGGCTGTTGGTATCAAGAATAATGCTCAGCTGACATAGTCTCTTGTATCCTCATGGGATTGTTTTCTTGCTATGAATTACCAGGAAAGCAAAGTGGATAAATTCATCAGCGTAATTACAGTTCCCATAGCGACCCCCTTAGTAATTTCTGGCGTAAATTGTATATTTTACTTTATTTTTCTAATCTTTTTGCAGTCACCAGAAACTAGCTTTGTACAAACTCTGTACACAAACTTAAAATGAAAACAGAGATACGCGAGAGTGTAGGATCGAAGAACTGTTTGTATCACTTGATTCTTCTGTTATGATCATAAAGGATTGAAGAGCTTAAGCTGGGAAGGGAAGATCAGAGAAACATGACTGTGAAATTGAATGAGACATCTGTGTCATTTGGTTGTTTAGTTTTGATCGGAAGAGGATGAACGAAATTCAGGTGGTGGGGAGGAGCGAGTATGATAACTTATCGATGTTGTTTTGGTATAACCCACAAGTAAGCTATAAAGCCGAGGAACAACATTGCTCTACTTAAGAGGAGAGGGGGAGAGGGCTTCCTTGAAGTATTCAGACCGATATTAGAAGATTATCGTAACTTGTATATGTATCCAGTAGGGATTGGGGATGGTAGGGAGCTGCAGCTGGTTACAGGCCAAGTGTATCGTATTTTGCATCACGTTCCATAATATTCTGTGATGCAGTCGGCCTCCACAAACCTTCCGGAGTTCCGACCTGAATGTGAAAGGAACTCAGAATATATTTATATTAGTGGAAAACATATATTGTCTGCAATAGCTTCTGAAAACGATTTTTCTTTCTATCCATGAACATAATATTTAAAAAAAAATTAAAAGAATGAATTCATTATAAATCGTTCCTCTGAGATGGGGATATAATTGTCACTCTTTACATTCATCGAGCTGGACATGGTGACGAAAGAACACATTCATTTATTTTCGTTAATTAAATATAAAGATTACACAGAATAATAGCAATCAATATGTATATTATTCACTGTGAAACGTATTTTCTCAAGTCACATGACCTGTTCTAAGCGGCCAGAAAAATCTTGGGCCTGGCTGTTATATCTTCTGATTTTATATTCCTTGACTTCTGAAAACCCGGAGGCTCTCTCCTACCCCATATCGGGGGGGGGGGGGGAGATGGGGATGATGGTGGTGGGGGTGGCACGCAGACCGTTGGCTCACATTTAGAGAGGCTGCGGCAGGTGTCAACCCGCACAGCGCTACTCTGAGGAAAAAACTTGCGCTTACTTCTTCAGTAGTTGCCTTACATCTTTGCATAGCTTCTGATGATGCACTGAGAAGTGTGAAAGTACTTGAGCTAAAGATTTCCACCCCTGTAGCTTGCCTTGCACACACACACACACGTATATATATATATATATATATATATATATATATATATATATATATATATATATTATATATATTATATAATATATATATATATATATATATATATATATATATATATATTCAATAACAACACTGCGCTAGCCAAGGATTCGAACCCATGTTGTACTGGCCTGCCTCATGGTAAGCGAGAACCACATGACGCATGACCACATGACCATTCATCTACATACCTAGAGAGGGTTTTGGGGGTTAACGCCCCTGCTGCTTGGTCTGAGACCAGGCCTCTTGGTGGTTTAGGGTCTGATCATCCAGGTTGTTACTGCTGGCCGCAATGGAAACTGACGTACGAACCACATCTCGGTTGGTCAGATACTGACTTTAGGCGCCTGTCCAGCATTTTCTTGAAGACAGCCTAGGGTCTATTGGTAACTCCCCTTATGTATGCTGGGAGGCAGTTGAGCAGTCTTGGGCCCCTAACACTTATTCTGTTCTCTCTCAGTGTACTCGTGGCACCCCTGCTTTTCATTGGGGGATTGTTGCATCTCCTGCCGAGTCTTTTGCTTTCATAAGGAGTGATTTTTCATGTGCAAGTTTGGTACTAATCCCTCTAGGATTTTCCAAATGTATATTATCAATTATCTCTCTCGCCTGTGTTCCAGGGAATACAAATCAAGGGACTTCAACCGTTCCCAGTAATTTAGGTGTTAATGTTATGTGTGCCATGAAAGTTCTTAGTACACTCTCCAGG